>OZ005658.1:194546878-195782378 GCA_963930645.1 Salticus scenicus | reverse complement strand
ATTTTATCAATACATTGCTTCATGAAAATTTTAGAAATTTTAGCATCGACAGAAAGTGCATCTATGACAAATCCTTTCAACAAAATAAGTGCAACAAACTTCATAACATCACGCATATGCAGCAAGACAGTCATTCTCTAAAACAATGTCAAATCATGTTCTAGACCTCTCTAAGCTTATTAAAATCCATCGAAAATTCGAAATTTTCTCAAATCTGATGCCTACATTCTTCTATTGAAATTTAGAATAAAGTGAAAATAAATAAGTATATAAAAAGTTGTAAGATAGTAAATTTAATTATAAGCGTATTAAATAAAGTTTGGTAAATTCCATTCAAAATATGACGAGTAAAAGCACATACACTATGAAAAAGAAAGATTAGAACAGTGTTCTCTTAAAAATTAGGGAGTGAGAATTGCTCTCTTTAAAAAAGTATTTTCACATGAATCAGGGTGAGAAAACAAAAACATTATTCACGCTCTCGAAAATACATTTACTACTTTTCATGAGAAAGCAACCTTAATCTCTCTCATAAAAAGTAATGCGTCATAAACCTTCTGTTAGAAAGAGAAATTGCTGGCGCCATCTATTGATAATATTTTGAATAAAATGTGAAGAATGATTTTATGACCGACCATATAATTAACTCCGTGGTAGGAGTTTAAGGTCATGTACACCCAGAGCCTGATTACGACCTGCTGGGGCCCAAGGCCTGGGATGATTTTGGTGCCCCCCCCCTCCCCCTTAAACAAATTAAGAATTTTTTTTTTCTTTTTTTTTTTTTTTTGTGCACTGAGTTTGATTGCTGGCAACAAAGTTAACGCATCACCATCATAAGAAATTAGTTTTCATTTCTTTTGCAAATAGACCTCAAATCATTATTATTATTGGGGAAGGAGATATTATCTTTCTTCTATGACTGTTAGAATTCACTTCCATAGAAATGTGATTTTTTACATGATTTAATATTTTATAAAACTGTTTTCTTTTTAATCCTAATCTATCTCATTCATACCATACAAAGTCAGCGGGTATGTAAATATTAACACATGACCAAATACTATTGAAAATGTAAAGATATTTTCCATTACTATGCTACAAAGTTCTTTAATTTATATTATATAACTGTAAGTCTGTCAGTGAAACTTTCTCTGGATTTTTAGATCCGCTGTAAAAAGTTACATCCATTCAACCGATCTCCACAAAAACTGATATATTTCATAATATAGCCAATGCTGTATTTTTTAATTTAATCGGATAACACTGCTCGGCATGAAAATTGCCTCTAACACCATTTCAGCATATTCTTATGTACCCAGTAGCAGAAAGTTTTGTAGCTGTCTGCGACAGACTTTTAAAATTTCATAATCTGTCTGCAAAGTTTGCATGTAATCAGAGAGGAAAATGGCTTACACTCAAAAAGCCTGAGATCTGATTGGGGAGGGGGGGGGGGGGCTTAACTTCAGTGGTGATCTCGTGCAGCCATACACGAACACAGTTTTACTGCAGAACAATATAGTATAAACAATTGTGTGTATTCATTCAATTCATCTCATTCAATTAAATATTTTATAGCAATGTTTGACACAACACAATATAAATAATTATAAATAATAAAAGTATTAGTTTTAGTTTTGATACAGAATTTTTTTTTTAAGTGAATTGTTATTCGAAAGTTGCAGACAAATTTTTTTATCAGTGCAGACAAAAACTGTCCGCAAGCAGTTTTTCTGTGTCCGCGACTATGTCGCGGTGTTTCTGCCACTAGGCTTATGTAAAATGACCTCCTGAATCCAAATAGGACGCCCATTTTGCCCTATCACCCACCGTTTTTAGGATTGACCCCCTATTTTTATCATTTTTCGGTAATTTTATGGCTGTAAATTTGATTTTGAGGAGGGGGAGCATTATTTTAACCGTTAAATACCTTCTGAGGGGCTACAGGGTTGGAAAATTTTAAAACATGGATATTTGCGACAAGGAAAAATTTTGGGGGGGATTTGTCACTGAAATTCTGCATTACATATCTTATATATTTTTAATCTGTTATTAATGTTATTTTCTAAACTTTACATTTTTCTGTTTTTAGACATAAAATTAATTATTTTTCATTCTTCAATTCAAAAAATTATCGAACAGGGAAAGAAATTGAGAGAGGGGTGGTGTATCTAGAAAACGGTGGGTGACTGGGCAAAATGGGAGTCATATTTGGATTCAGGAGGTCATTTTGCATAAGAATCAGCAAAAATGGTATAAGATCTCGATTTTTTTTTTTTTTTTTTTTTTTTGCAGAGCAGTGTAATTAGTCAAAAGGTATTTAAAAAGTCCCTATTTTCAACTAAGGATTATTATCGTTAGCTAACTTTCAGTTAATTTTTTTGAGGAAATCTTTCCCAAAAATATCTTCTTAAATTTAAAAACTATTTTGGTGCCCCTAGATAAGGGTGCCCTAGGCCGAGGCCTAGTCGGCCTGTGCGATAATCAGGCCCTGTGTACACCGTGGTTCTGCGGCGAAATGGTAGCAAGGACGCATCGGGTTCGTTTCTTCACTGTTTCAACATTCTTCCCACCTTCAATCTTACGCCATAGATACCGATTAATATCCATCATGGTAATTTTGATAACTGCCATATAGCAGCGCAACTTATGTATTGATATACAGTAATAAATTATTACTTTTTGTTATATGAAGTTTAAATTAGTTAAATTTTGCGTATTAAACTTTGTATTTCAGTTCTTAAAATTTTTTTGTAGTATGTTTAAAAGGGGCGCACACTTAAAAAATAATAAAGTAAAATAAAACAAAATAAATATGCAAATTTCATCCCTCCATCTCAAAAAAAAAAAAAAAAGATATTTTTTACGCAGGCAGTATTTTATCTCTATAAATATGGAAAAAATGTGAAAAACATAAGGCAATTTATTTTCTCTTTAAGCTTAAAAAAAAAAGGGGGGGATTTTTTAAAATATTATTTGTCAAAAAATATGCCATTTTTGACATCTTTAAAGGATATTTTCTATTATTATACTTGCGTAATATAAGGAACAGCTTGTGTTTTAAAATAATTTATTGTCATTTTTAGCATGATTGATTAGGCGTTGTAATAATAATACATACTGTAGTTACTCATATCCATGTTGTATTTTTTCTTACAGGTAAATGATAGATAATAACTTTTTGAATATGTCAAGAAAAATATATTTTTCTTCAAAAATCTCTCACCTTTTTAAAAAATGATAATATTGTACTTACATTTTCAGATATTAAAAACAAAACAAAACAAAAAACAATAATTTTGGCCTAATTTTTAGTACATTGCACTTTTGAAGCCGATAATGATAAATGAAACAGATCGATGAGAAGGAATAATTCTTTTTACTTTTTATAGTACATACTAGCTTTGAATACATTATTGTTAAATAATATTTGGGTCATATCCACTGCAGCGATAAAAGACTTGCCGCGTGCGAGTGCCCTGGCATTGTACCAGGAAGCGAAATCAATGGGAAGAAAAAAATACTTTTTATAAGCAACTACATGGTGTTTCAAAAATGACTCTCCAACTCTGAAAAAACATAATTGCCAAAATGGTGAAAGGCAAAAATGTGGAAGATATGATATATCAGATAGACAGGTCTAGAATTTTCTGTATGAGTAAATTACGATTCTGTATGAGTAAATTACTATTCTCTAACGTAGACCAGTAACGATTATTTTGTAAAAATGATACAATAGTGACAATAAAATAAGCGAGGATGAAGAATAGCATATGAGCAATATTTATGCACGCGGACTCAGTTCAGTGATCTAATGACCCAACAATGCTTTAAAGATGCAAACGAAATATGAAGTTTTGTCACAAATTGATTAAAAAACGCAATAGTAAAAAGTACAATCAAAACAGGTAATGAGCTTTTTTTTTTTTTTTTTTTTTTTTTTTAACAAAAAAATTATGCAAGAATGAATCAATAAAAAAATAAATTAAAAGTCATTGGCAACATGGCGGTAAAAAATTAAAGGTCGCCAGAAGGGTCCTATACTTACGCTGTTGTAAAATTGGGTCTTCAATCATGAATTTTATTTTGAAACTTTTCTTTGGATGATTTTTGGTTAACTATCATTAGCGTTTCATCCCACAAAAACTAATAATAATTTGGCTTCTTATGAAGTAAAATTTATATTCGGTGGTGAAATTGGTATAAAACTTATAAGTTCAAATTTTAAAGGTAAATAAAGAAATAAAAAAGTAAAAGTAAACCAATTAGTAAATAAACTGCGAAAATTTCGCACGGTTTTGCTAGTGTTTTCTATTTGATTTGATTTCCAAAGGTTAAATATTAGGAATAAAGATTGAAAAAAACATATACGATGTCTATTAGGACTAAAATTAACCTATCAACTGAATTATAAGGCAAGGTTATACACATACACCGCATACCATGTGCCATTTATATGCTAGAGATACATCTTATAAATTCAATCGAAACAAATTGTTACTTACTACAGTAGTATTACGATTATAAATTCTACATTTCTCATTGCATACATAGTTGCCTCTAAGGAGTCTCGTTAATGTTTATACGCCATACTGCGACTCCGCAGGGAAATATATTCATAGATATGTCGTTTCCGTTATTATTTCATACTCACAAGGTATTTTGAATAAATAAATTATTTAACAACAGGATTCTACAGCTGTACCTGAATTAATTTATCCAGAATACGCTACATTTATATTAATGGAAGTAGATTTATTTCCTAATAAGTTAAAAAAAAAAAAATCTAATTGTTGCAATCTAAAATATTTTCAAATCATGGAATATTTAATAATTTGATTATAATTGGTTATAATTTTATAAATATATACATAAAAAAAAAAAACACTTAATAATAAAACACTTAATAATAAAACACATCTAGGACATAATAAATTTAAATGTAGTTTTAAATATTATTTAATTATATTATATTATTAATAAATAACGGTGAAAATGTTTTCAAACAATTTTTCATATTTTAAGCTGTTTTTGAAAGAATAATCAGAAAAAAGCCTTCTAAAATACATTCGTTATATTTATTCTTTGGCTTATTGTGTATGATGAAGAACCATGCATTTATCTAAATACTTAATCTTTTAAATAAATTCAAACTAATTTTTTAGAATGGTTTTACTTTTCATAAGAAATTAAAAATGATATTTAAAATTGGTATTACTTTTAAAATAAAATCCAAAACAATTTATTTAAAGTATTTCCCTCACTTTTGTAGGCCCACCAGCGGCCGAGCGGTTCTACGATCAAAGCTAGTAGACGTGAGGCGCCAGGTTCGATCGCAGGTCGCTCTCAATGGCCTAGACATTTGGAGTTTTACGTGATTTTCCTCTAAACTTGTGTAAATACGGGCTAGGACCCTAGTGCAGTCAATCGGCCTTATTCATAAAACACCAAACACCAAACTCACTTTTGCAGATGGTTGCAAAATCTACAATGAGAAATTTAACTCTGTAAATAAATTTATTTAAAGGGTTACATGGGTCTTGAAGGCTTTTTTATTTATTTTTTATTTTTTCTTTATTATTTAATATAATTAATAATAATAATAAAAAAAAAAATCTCAAAATTTAGACCGTATAAAAGATTAACATTTAAACAATATTTTATAAAATTTCCACTTACAAATTTGGAAAATTCAGCCTGTGCGTCCTGGTTTCCGGAGACCCCTCAAAAAAGCAATGGTCCCGATTTCTCAAAAACTAATGCACAGATCTTATGAAAATCTTTTAGAAAGCTTAACTAAATGCGGTTTGGCCTTTTCTAGCCCCAACCCCCAGAATTAAGTGACTTATTTTAGTAGTTTCCTTCAGATTGCAGTAGTTGCATAAGCATTTTTTCAAAGTACTCTAACACCTTTTTTTTTTTTTTTTTTTTTTCTTTTCCGTAGGGGGAGAGGGAGGTGGAATCAACCCTCATAATGTCTACATTCAGCAATGATACCTATTATTAATTTGCATTTTTTATGATTTTTTTTAAAAATCTTATATAGAACTGTACATCTAAGTATGTCTGTACTTCAATCTCCTCGAGTTACAGAATATTTCAATAATTTCCAATATATTACATTATAAAAAAAAATGTCCGGTTAAAAAAAAAAAAAAATTACCTTTTTCCAAAGGAAGGAAAAATAAAAAGGAAAATACTTTCAAATCTTTTATGAGATGGAAATCCTTTCTTATATCCTGGCTTAAGAAATATTTCCACTTCTTTCAACTTTAAGCAAATAAGTACGATTTATTAAGAAATTCCACTTTGATATACGTTTTTTTTTTTTTTTTTTTTATGAGTTCTAAAAAGCGTTTTTTTAGCATTGCTTTAAAAATAAGAGAATATTGTGTTATTTTTCTTAGATAAAATCTCTTTATTATATTACTAGAATACACATAAATGATAGTTATTCGTTTCTTAAGTTTAATACCAGAAAGAAATGGTACAGTATTTTTTATTTTATTTTATTTTTTTTTTAAATCAGAAATTTTATTGGTTATGATAATTAATTGCATTGGCGAACATAATTTTTATTTAAAAATATGATTCGTGTTATTTTATGCTCTGTATTAATGTTAAATATGTGCATAAAACGCCTCTACATGGATGGTATTTCTTCTGTTGAGATCTTTCTAAGAGAATCTAGCCCACATTTAAGATACTTTTTAGAAAATTCACTGCAAACACAAAAGCGCTAGGCTTATATATGCACCGCACGTGATATGTGAAAGGAACATATTGTAAAAGAATGCTGACTTAATTTGGGTGTATATCTGCAGACAGATGACGCTGTTATTACTCATCTTAAATGATTTACCAGATGGCTGCAACTCAATATCTGTAGATCAAAACTATAAACTGCGAATGCACTGAGAAAAAATTCTGTAACTGACATCTAGAATCTAAATTGTAGCTCTAGAAAAAATAGGTCCATGTCATTCTTATAAATTCTAGTCCCCATTGAAAGCGAGTTCTAGAAATCCCTATTAGAATTCTAGAGCGTCTGTCTATATTATCGAGGGCAAAGTTATTTAAAAACATCTGAAAGTAAATGAGAATACAAGAAGCGGGTTTCAGCAACTATAATCTTCGTTTATGACCCAATTCTAGAAAATAAAGCGAGAATTTTTTGCAATACAAAAGACTCAAAATATCAAGAATATTGTTTCACCATCTAAAAATGTGTGACTAGAAATTTTCGTTCATTTCATCTATTCAGTTTATTGGCGTGCCTCATGCGCATAGCTCGGAAATCTATATTTATAGTTTAAGGATTTAGAAAATGACCACTTATTCATTCTAGATAAAGGCGGTATATTTTTTTTCTCAGTGTGAATCTTACATATACAGTTTGTAAGAACATTTTATTAAGAAATAAATTTTTAAACAAGAAAAAAAAATCGTTTGTGAATCTTTCAATACCTTTGGCGAATAGCGTAGTTCAGTTACACAAAAGATTATAACAAATTTTTAATCATTGGCAAAAAGCAATGAAGATGGACACTAACTTTTTATACGTCATTCTTTTCTATGTAATCACCATCCTTTTCTCCAAACGTTTGACATTTCAAATGTCATCCTTATATAATACAGGGGATGCGGTTTATACTTATATCTATGGCTTCCTAAAATCTTTTTCATTATAGCAAATATGATGCAAAATGAAAATTCATGGAGCATTCTTTTAGTTAAATCTAAATAAGCAAATTTTCCTATCAATATCATCTGAATTTTTAGATTTATTCATACAAATTTTATCAATACTTTTTACAGGTTTTTATTTTAAATAGGAAATTTAGAATAAAATAAAAAAATTGACAACGGAGTTTAAAATATAAGTTGGGTACTTTTCTGTAAATATTTTTTTAATAATATTTATGTATAATCTGATTTTGTTGTTAAAAATAATCGAAACTAAGTATTTATTTAGTAAACAAATTTATTTGAAATTCACATTCCATAGAAATCTTACAAATATTTTAAAATTTCATAATACAGTAATGTTACGTATGTTAAATCTTTCAAAACTATCTTTTAATAATGACATTTACAAACCAAAAAAAAAAAAAATATCGTATAAATTTTTTTAATAAAAAATTAAAATTTACTACATAGGAGTTCTTAATGCAAAACGATTCAGCAATGTTAGAAAAAAAATATTTTAAGTTTAATTTACCGCTTTCTGTAAATTTGAATAAACTGTTTTCATAAAATTTTCGAATTTAATTTCAACATATTTATGCATATCTGTATTTAAAAAAAAAAAAAAAAAAAAAAAAATGTAAAATGAGTTGGGAGGGAGCATGAATTTAAATCTTTATATATATATATATATACGTAAACTGAAACTGAATTAAAAAATAAATAAAATGACTTTATACGATTTCTTTACAAGGTGAATTTCATGAAGAATTGTTTAATTTATTAATGTAAAACTTTATTAATAAACGGAATTGAACTACACAAAAAATGTTTTTTTTCAAATTTAATAATTTATTTATGCGACTAAATTATTAAAATAATTTTAAAAAGTTATCGTCAGTAAGTTTTCATGAGTCAACAAATTTCAGAAGACAAAATTTAATAAAAAAAAAAAAAAAAAAAAAAAAAAAAAAAAACTTTTTTTTAGTCTGTTTTTTAAAGAAATAAGATATTATAGCATTAAAATCTTTTTCATAAATAATCGTTGATTTTTTTTTTCTCTTTAAAAGCAATAAACGTTTTGAAATAATTGGAAGACCAAAATGCCTTTTTTTATTTCGTTATTTAAAAATATTTTGAGTTTAACCAGCATTCAAAATATATAAAGAAATAAAGAAAAAGAATTAATTCAGAGAAACTTTTTTAATATAAAATAATTCTCCGTGAATTACGAAAAAAAGTTCTCAGTTTTGTCGTTAGAAAAGAAATATATTATTTTGAAGAAATTACTTTTCTTTTATTATAATAAATAAATAAAATATCCTTAAACAATAATTATTGATACGTTAAATTTTCTTAAATAAAATATTTTACGCTCCTAAACAGTAACAAAGAAAGTTTTTAATGATTAAATAATAACGTGTGCCGTTAGGTGAGCGAAAAAGAAATAAAATTTATAAAAATTTAAGTTTTTATTCAAAAGAAGCATCTGTGAGTCAATAATGTTGAAAAACGGATACAATTATCTTATTATCTTCTGACTGTAATCGAAGTAAATGTTATAAACAGTTTTGAAGCATTTACCTACTTTAATAAACGTGTATTGTACAACATTTTATAAATTTTAATTATACTTTATTTACATTTAGAATGTCGTTTTTGTACAATACAGTCGATGCGGGTTACTTAAATCTATGGCTTCCTAAATTTTTTTTTATTATAGCAAATATGACACAAAATGAAAATTCATGGAACATTTTTTGAGTTAAATCTAAATAAGCAAATTTTCCTTTCAATATCATCTGAATTTTTAGATTTATTCATACAAATTTTATAAATACGTGACATTATTCATAAACACAGCGTATGTTAAAAAACTATGACTATAAATTTTTAAGTATGTATGGCTCAAGAAATATATATATATAAATTTAGATTATAATATAAATTTATGCAAAACACACACACACACAAAAAAAGTATGTACACTTTAATTTTTTCTTCTTTTTCTTCTTCTTCTTCTTCTTCTTCTTCTTTTTTTTTTTTTTTTTTTTTTTTTAATGAAGTGTTTTAAAAATAATACACCATACAGTGTAAATACAAATAATCAAATAATATCGTTTAATTGCTAAGAAAAAAATTATGCATATGTTTACTTACTAATTAATATCAAAAGAAGAAAAACAGCTTGAATTTTTTAAATAAATCTCCAAAATCATTTTATAGACACTTCTAACATGTACTACATTATTAGGACATTTTTTTTTCGATTTATCAATCTAAATGTCACATTAAAAAGTGCATGGATTTACTTTTACTTTTTCCCTTTTCCCTTTCCTTTCTTTTTTTCCTTTTTTTCTTCGGTTTAATGAACCAAGGTAATCTGGCATATAGTCATTTCCACTAGAAAGAATAAACAATCATTTTCTAAATCCCTAAACTAAAAGTATAGATTCCCGAGACATGCGTATAAGGTAAAAAAATAACCTGGATAGACAAATGATTAAGAATTTCTGGTCTACACTTTTCTAGAGGGTTAAACAATTTTATTAATATTATGAATTCTTTATATTGCGAGAAATTCTCGCTTAATTTCTTAGAATTGGGTCATAAACCAAAATTATAGTTGCAGAACTCGCCTCTGATGTTCCCATTTATTTCCAGAGATTTTTAAATAAAATTGACCATAATAATACAGAAAAACGCTCCAGAATTCTAATAGGGGATCGTAGAGCTTGCTAGCAGAGGGAACTAGAATTAATGAGGATGATATGGAACTATTTTTACTAGAACCACAATTTAGTTTCTAGATGTCAGTCACAGAATTTTTTCTCTGTGTAATAACAGTGTCTCGTTTTTATGTATTTAATGGTTAAATTAAATCCATATTTAACCCTTTGAAGCAGATTTCTCATCAAACATAATTTTTACACTTTTTTGATAGTTTTAAGTTATTTTAGATCTAAATAAGTGGAAAATGTTATATTTAAAAGTTTAATTAATTTTGGTTCTAAAATATAGAGTGGGGCGCCGGTGTCCCTTTCTGCGTTAAAGGTAAATTCATCATGGAACACGGGCGTCCCATGGATAAATATTTTTACAAATTGCACTTATTTACAATTACTTAGATATAGGAGTAGCAATAATTCATTATTGTTCTTTTTTAAATAATCAAATTTAATTAGAAATAAATTTTTGAAATTGGTTGATAAAATTTTTTCAAACTACTTTTATTTAACATTTTTATTTTAGCAAAAAATTTACTCTGATAATCTAATGGATTTTTTATAGTAACTATTAGATTCTCTTTTATAATAAAAAAATATCATATAATAATAATATTTGTAATAAGAGCGACAAAAAATAAATAAGCAAAAGGGACACCGGTGTCCCATCTGCATCAAAGAGTTAAAGCTGTCATATTTCCTGTTTATGCCATAGCATTGTGAGTCGCCGTTTTCTAATAACACCACTTTTTTTTTTTTTTTTTTTTTTTTTAACTTTTTATTATTTAATCGTAATTACAAATTAGAGAAAAATTACTCTATTAAGAAAGTGCTGTGAAAAAAAGGCAGGCATTAGTAATGCTATGGAATAAATTTGAATTTCTAGCAGCTCTTTTTACGATATGTAATTGTATGCAGAACTAAATCTATCTGTTTAGCAGCAGCATATTTTGAAATCCTCATATTTGTCGACATCATATTTTGAAATCTGTTTCTTACTCAGTGATTTTTCCAACTGAGATAATCTATAATAAACAATAATCCCTTAATTTAATGCCATCAATTGTTTCTAGAAAAATCTTGCGCTAAAACGAACACTATATCGAATATGAATTCAAATTCTACGAATTTGATAAGAAAAAAGTAAAATTACAGGAATTGCTTAGCTGAATTAAATATTTATTTATCTCTTTAAATTACCAACGTCATAAGAATTAGACATTATAAATATAACACAGATGCTTTATAATTTAACTAATAACATTTTTAAAGGGAAGTTGTGGCCAAGCGGTTCTGCGCTCAAAGCTAGTCGACGGGAAGGGTTGGGCATAATGGATTAAAAAGTAATTGGATTACAATTGAATTACAATTAAATTACAATTATAATTATTTTACTGTCAATCAATTAACAAGTAACTGATTACAAATAAATTGAATTACTTATTCAATTTATTTGTAATAATTCAATTTATTTGTAATCAATTACTTGTTAATCGATTGACAGTAAAATAATTATAATTATAATTTAATTGTAATTCAATTACTTTTTAATCAATTATGCCCAACACTGGCACCATCTTACACTGTAAACGAAAACGTCTTAAATTCAGTTAAAAAAGTGTCTTAAACGGATGGTCATTTTTTAAGCGAAAAAGAAAGTGTCTTACTTTTTTAGACAACTTTCCGCATCTGAAATTGAGACATTGCAGATGTCTTAAAACTCCGCCATTTTTTTTATGTTTTGAAACACCGCCATGTTAGGCTTAAAAGATCTGCCATTTTTAAGGCTTTTTAATAAATAAATAAATAAAGGTGGTGGTGGTGTGGTGATTCTGATTTTCTGTTTAAAACATATTTTATAATATTCTAGAGCATTGATAAAACATAATAATTAAAAATAAACAAAAATACATATATACATATACACCAGCCCCTGGAATCGAACTCACTATCTTCGCTACCGTAGACGGACGCTCTTGCCAATCGCGCCACGATTTCACACAGAAATTTTCGATAATATATACTGTAATATTTGAGAAATGAATTGTGGTGTTATAACTTGTATTTTTTCCCTTAAAACATTCGAGATTAAATCTAAAGCTCAATATGTATTAATTCTATTAAATTTCAATTGTAGAAGTATAAATTTTGTAAAATATAAGCAAATATATCAAAATCTAAGATTGCAATGTTTTGAAAACGATTTCTTTCTATTAACTGTTAGTTAAAACGAACAACAACAACAAATATATATATATATATATATATGAGTATAGAAACTAGAAAAGTTTTGTTTTACGTCCAGGTAAAAAAATTAAAGAAAAGAGTTTTATATCGAAAGAGATTAAAAAAAAAAAAAAAAAAAAAAAAAAAGAAAAAAAAAAGAAAAAGAAAAAGAAAGCAGCTATTTACAAGTTGTGTGTAAGATTAGTTAGAAATTCGCTTTCTTAGCGATAAAATATTCTTCGCTGCAAGTTCATCTTAAAGTTATATCATTTAATTAAATGAGCGAGCTTTAAATAAAAAGTAACTATTTTAATAACAGAATTGAAAAAGTGTCAAACTAGGAGTAAACGAAGAGCGGCTAACCTTACTCATTTGAAATGATTTTCAGAAAAAATTTAATTCCTTATTTTGTTTTTCAGATAAAAGAGATTTACATTTTTGATATTTGGTCATGATTTCAATTTAAAAAAAAATATTTTTTTTCACTGCTAAGTTAAAAATTTCATAAAAGAAATTATCATTTTATTAAAATTGTATATTGATATGAATAAAAAACGAGACAATGAAGATGATTTTGATTTCCATTCACAGATGGCGCCACTACTAATAGTCAACGATGAAATGTGAAAATGTCTTACTTTAAGACACCTTTCTTTTTTAAGATACTTTACATTAGTTCATTTGCATCACCAGTTTATTAAGACACAAAAGTGTCTTAAATTAAAATATCTATTATGTCTTACCTTCATTTTAAGACATTTACGTGTCTGAAATCCATTTTAAGATGTTTCATTGTCTTACTTTTAGACGCCAATATTTGCAGTGTATGTTTGCTTGGAGGTGTCCGTGGTTTTCTCCAAAACTTACGTAAATACGAGACATGACCTCTTAGAATGGCTCCCCACGGAGGATACATTCCTAGGAGCAGGTAGCTAGTGTAGACAATTGGCCTGAACCAAAACATAAACACTTACGGGGAAGAATGGTTTAAAGTATACATAACATATAAAACTGAGAATCTAATACCATTTAAAATATTATGTGTGCTGCTTGTTTCGTCAATTGATTAAAACACGAAAATGAATTCATTCAATATCGTTAAAATAATAATAATAATAATAATAATAATAATAATAAGTCTCTAAATTTATCGTAATTTTTTTTCTGGCAAAGTGTTACAATAAATAACAAAAAATCTCAGGGAACCAAAAGATTTTATTCTATATAGTTAGAAGAAATGGAGCTCAAAGGATTTTCCTTAATTCCTTTGTGTCAAATTGTTATAGTGAGTAATGAATAAACAGGTGGTAGCAAAATGGCCGTTTTCTTTATCCTCAGAAGTAACGAAATGTCCAAGGCTTAGTGAATATTTGTTTGACAAAGTGTTATAATAATGCCTTGGTTATATGAGAAGTAAGTGGCAAAAGTAAGGCTATAGCTATTTCTAAGTATATCAAAACAGAATAAACAAAATATGTGGTATATTATGTTATAAAGATATAAGTGGGTGATAAAAGCAACTGAACTATGTCAATTATAGAGGCTGTTCGTAATCATATTTGCTATGTTTAAATGAATAAAAATATCTATTTAAACGAAGTCAATTATTTTACTTTCCTTTTTTATCAACTCGATATACTGAGAAAAAATATACCGTCTTCATCTAGAACGAATAAATACCCATTTTCTAAATCCCTAAACTAGAAATATAGATTTTGAGTTATGCGTATAAGGTAAACAAATAACTTGGACAGACGAAATGATCGAGAATTTTTAGTATATATAATAATAGTATGAATCCTTTGTATTGCAAGAAATTCTCAGTTGATATTCTAGAGCTGGGTCTACTGAGAAAAAATTGTGTAACTGACATCTAGAATCTAACTTGTGGCTCTAAAAATAGTTCCGTGTCATCCTTATAAATTCTAGTCCCCTTTGAAAGTGAGTTCTAGAAGCCCCTATTAGAATTCTAGAACATTTGCCTATATTCTCGAGGGTAAAGTTATGTAAAAATCTCTGCAAATAAATGCGAATACAAGAGGAGGGTTTCAGCAACTATAATCTTGGTTTATTACCAAATTCTAGAAAATCAAGGGAGAATTTCTCGCAATATTAATGATTCAGAATATTTAGAGTATTCAGAATATTGTTTCACCATCTAGAAATTCGTACACTAGAAATTCTTGAGAATTTCGTCTATTCAGTTTATTGGCGTGCCTTATGCGTATAGCTCGGAAATCTATATTTCTAGTTAAGGGATTTAGAAAATAGCCACTTATTCATTCTAGAGGAAGGCAGTATTATTTTTCTCAATGCCATAAGCCAAAATTATAGTTACTAGAACTCCCTTTAGTGTTCACATTTATTTTTAGGGATTTTTAAATACTATTGACCACAACAATATAGAAGAAGGCTCTAGAATTCTAACAGGAGTTTTTAGAACTCGCTACCAAGGGAAACTAGAATTTATAAGGATGACATGGAACTATTTTTACGAGAGCCACAATTTAGTTTCTCCTTGTCACTCACAGAAGTTTTTCTCAGTGTACCCCTTTTGTTTAACCATCATAACAATTTTTACGATAAAATAATTTTTATTTAAATATCTTCGTAAATTTTTTCGCACTCTTCCACTTAATCTTTCGCAAACCATTCAATATTTTAAGACGGCGCTAGTAAAGAACTTGTTATAAGCAATTCATAATAGACATATCGGAGAGGATACATTTAAAAGGAATAGCAATGATTCCAATTCAATTTTAATTGTTTTTTTTTTTTTCAAAAATTATAAGAGTAGCGCTAGAGATGTGACGGAGAGTCACATCGGCTGGGGCTAGCAGAATTTGTAAAAAAAAAAAAAAAAAAAAAAAAGGTTATTGCGTTAAAAAATTCATCCTTTGCAAAAAGTGTTAAAACATGTTTCCAAAAATTCTACGGATTTCTCTTCCTATTTTGTTCTACTTTCTTAATGTTCTAGTTTTTGTTATAGAAAAAAATTCAGAAATAAGTATAAAAATTGAACGTACATTTTGTGTTTTCTTTGAATAAAATATTGCGTCTTTTCTCGCTATCTTTCAGAATTAACCATTTTTTTTTTTTTTTTTTTTTTTTTTTTTGCTTCATCAATTGTAAATATTTATCACATGGGGTAACTGTTTCTGAATTAACATATATCAACTTGCTAGGATAAAAGTTTTCCTTTCGAAAGAAGCCGATGACTCACTTTTCGAAACTGCATCAAAGGTAATTGAGCGCAGGTAAAAGGTAGTAATTGACCACCAAAGGTAATTGATCATCATTTTAATTTTATGGGACTCGACAGAAATGGTTTGGAAACTATCCGAAATCACAATAATTTTATGAAGTTTTATTATCAGCTGCTTATAATCTCTCGTTAAACATTTTATCTACATTTATATAGAAATCAAGGCATTAATAAATTTAAATGTTGGTGCCAAATTATTCAGAAACTTCTACCCGCACCACTCCTTAAAACCAATGAAACTTGATCGAAATTTTCAAGTAGCAACCTCATATGAACTTCAAAATATACTTCAACCACGTTTTTAGCGACCATGGAAGTCTGTGTGCATGAGCTGACTCAACGAGTCCAATATTAAAATGGGGTGACAGTTATGTGGTAGAGTGAAAATAAGCGATAAGGGAACGCCGAATGACTGGATGCTTACCAAATCTCAATCCGTCAATGGATTTGACACCCCTCCAAGCGTTAAAAATCATCCTCAATGCTAGGTGCGAGAAACGCGGTTGCACTATACAGCATCTGAATTCCCTCCAAACTGAATACAGACTGAATACAGCATCTGAATTCCCTTTAACTTAAAAACAAATCAAGATTTGATTTTAAGTTCGCTGCTTACATTCATTTACAAAAATCAACTATTAAAAATATTTTAGTATTCATGGAACTTCAAAAACGCATAATTATATAAATAAGAGGAAAGAAATTTTACTTAAAAAACATTGAAATTTTGTTTAAAATAATTATTTACCAGATATGTGTCACGAATTCATTTTTATTCCAGAGCAGTTTTCCCTGACATGATAAAATGTAATAAAATTCTTCTACCAATTGTATTTGCAGAGAAGAATATTTTCGTCTAATTATTGGTAGCTCGGTATGTCCTCTATAAATTATGCACATACCACATTGTGTACTTAAATATAGTCTTGCATTAATAATACACAACACAACAAGAATATACTTCCAGCAATTTCCAAAATATAGTCTCGCTTTATTTTAGTTCTTTTGGGTAGCCCTGTAAAGAAATGGTGAATGATTTTCAAACGAAATTTTACATGAAACGCGCTTCTATACTTATAAAAAACATGTGTTCATTTCACTTAAATTAGTGAAGCGTAAAGATGTTAAACTGTACGTAGCAAAAATTTCGCCCATAGACATAATGTATTTGAATTCTCGTCGATGTTCCTGTGAACGAATCATTTGCTTGATCTCAATTGTAAGTTAACTATAACATCCCTATATCATAAATATTTAGAATACCGATTTTGGACTTCTTGCTGCTATTTGTTCTTAAACTAAGCTGTTAGCAGATAGACACAGACAGAGAGACCATCCGCTAAAAATCTTATTTTCAGATTCAGTGTATATCGAAACGTGTAAATATAACAAAAACTCAATTTCGAAAATCTGACCCCAAAACAATAATTTCTATGCCATATTTTTGGGTACGAGAAAATAAAAGCATGTGCTCCATAGATGGGATTTTATTTCTTTTGATGGATGCTTAATAAAAGAATTTTTTCAAAAACTTGGGAGATTAGAAGTGATCTTTTATTCTCGCGTAAGTTTAAATATCAACGAATTTTTAAGAAAAAAAAAATGTTCTCATACAAATTTTTTTTTTCTCTGCAATACTTCCTGCTGAATTTTCTACTTCCTATCCTATATCGCTTTCCTAACAAAGGAAAAAATAGTATCATTTTTCTGTAGCCTGTGGCGACGTAAAGCCCTAAGGTTTATCGTAATACTTTTAGGATTAAAGAGTATAACATTTCCAGTAAAGATTAAAAGTGATTACCTTTCTAAAAATAACATTATGTATAAAATAACGAATATTTTTATTTCCAATATATATTTAGAAACATTCAGTTATACGAGGTTTTTATTTAAATATTAATGAACTAGCAGGCTACGCCCACTTCGCTGGCCACTATATTCGCTGGCCACTATAAAAAAAAAAAAAAAAAAAAAAAAAAAAAAAAACATTGAATTTGTTCTGAACCAACCTACGTCAGCTCCTATTCCTCCCACAGTGCATCGGAACCCACTGCCTACAGAGAGGTCTTTCTCGGGCACTTCAGTGTGGGTACTTATCGACGACAGGGGGATCTGCTATTATTTAAGAACAACGCTATTAATGATGACTGTATCTCAGCGTCTATTAAATATTTTAGTTTCTGAAGCATGCATTTTATAGTCCTCGGTTTTTACACTACATTACCATATAATTCCGACCAAGATAATAAATAAAAGAAAAAGTAGATTTTCTTTTAAAAAGAATTAAATAAGTAAAAAACAAATAAATTTTAATTATATTTTAATTCTAATAAGTTTGATCCTTTGTACTATGTACTATAACTTTTTCCAATAAATACTAAAAATTGAAAATAATAATAGTAATAATAAAATAAAAATAAAATAAAAAGTTGTTCTACTATAAAAATTACATAACTATTATAGATATATTTTTTTAGTTTAAAATTTAATATACTTAATTTTTTACTACTGCATTACCATTTGATTTGAACAAACATAACAAATAAAAAAAAGTATTAAATGAGTAAAAAATAAATAGCGTAATAGCCGTTGCTAAAATACGCAGACGATTGAAATGAAAAAATAAATTTTAGAAAAATGAAACAATGTAGTCAATGTTAAAAAAAAAAAAAAAAAAAAAAAAAAAAAATTAAATTTGAAATTAAAAAAGTTTCGATGAGGTGCACACCTGCAGGGACTCAGCTATTCATCTGCCAAGTTTTGTAGCTCTGCGATCACTAGTATGAGCACCAGAGCGCAGACACACAGACAGATACACACATACAGATACTTTTCTTTATTTATATAGATAAACGATTATTCCGTTTTTTATTTCATCATGTAAATACATGCCTTATTCCATGGATATATATATATATATATATATATATATATATATATATATATATATATAATTAAATCGTATATGTAATGTGTTTGTCAAATTTATTGTTTTTTTTTTCTTTTTTCAAATTTCTGCATGGCAACAAGTGCACCGAGGGAAATTTAAACATGAGTACTTTCTAAAAATATATAAATAAATAAGTAAACAAGTAAACAAGTACAAAAAACATAGGGTACGCAGTGATTATTAACACTTTCCGATTGTGCGTAATCGTTGTGTTGTATAATCTTCAATGTTGCCTACATAATCACACAACGGATAGACAACAGGACAGAAGGACAGGCATATAGACTAACTGAATTCATAATCACTCTTAAAATTTTTAGAAAGTGTTAAAAATGCTGAACACAAACGAAAATGTAGCCTTTAATTTCCAGTTGCAGCTCTTAATGTATCTGAATATTTTTGTGTGGCTTTCTAAATTTTAATGCGAATCATACTATGTTCCATAGAAAGCATTCTGTGGTGCATATGAATAGCATATTTCAATTTTATTAAGATTTGTACAAAATAAAGTTATAAAACATAATTTATAGAAATACCTCTCTTAGAACGCCATTCATTTGAATACTTTTATTCTTAATGCCCATATATATACATATATATATATATATAGGCAAAAAGAACTTTTGATAGTAAAACTTGAGAGGCGGTTGATCTATACCGAGTATGAGTGGCGGCTCGTGAACCGAAAATAGGTGATGAGCTAAAAAATAATATTTAAGTATTTTTAATCATAATTTTTATTAAGCATGGTCTTAACTTAAATTAACTAAAAATACTTATTTAAATTCATAGTTATATTCTATAAATGAATACAGCGTAAAATATAGCGGACCTCTTCACCAATTTTCGTTGCACGAGCCGCCACTGCCGAGTATTATGCCTTTGTTAAATATAACGTGTATTTCAAAGAGAGCAGTATCCAAAACTATATTCATACTAATCTAAATATTATCGTGACAGAAAAGTATTTAAATATGCTGTGTCACCAGTGTCTCAAAAGTTTTCCCTGTTTTTAATCCCAATTCAGAATTGGATAACCCTAAATTAATCTTAAAAATTGTAAGATATCAATTTATATATATACATATATATATATATATAATAAAGATCTATTAAGCATAGTAGAAGCCAAGCAACAGATACAAGATCACTGAAACACCAATGACCAATAAGATTTAAAAAATATTATCAGTGGATGAAATACACTAATGTAAAGAAATCAGATCAATTAATTAACAGCCTGCAAAACAAACAAATCAATAAAGTAACACAACAAATCTTAACTCAAAACCATAAACTTATCAAAATTAATGAAAAAATAACCTAAGAAACACAAAATAGGAAGGAAGTAGGCAGGCGGCAAGACTTGTGACTTGCCTGTGGGGTTAAACTAGTTTCACGCCGGCAACACTCACCCAGCCTGCCACGACCAGAACAGGAGCCATATGGATTTAAAAAAGCAAAATTTCAAAGCAGATGAATAACAATGAAACCACGAAGCAACAATGAAATTCACCGATTGATTGTGTTAAATAGTATAATTAGAATTTTAATTATAGTTGACAACTCAAAAAGGAAGAAACGGAAATTTTATTGAAAAAAGAAAGTTTGCATAGTAATACAAAGTAAATGCAACAAGCCTTCTGCTTTTTTTTTTTAATTTAATTTCACAAACCCACCCAACCATCCAGCCTTACAACACCACCCGACCTCCGTAATCAAACATCTGCCCACCCAACCGCCCCTTTTTTATTGTCTTTTATTATTTTATAATTTTTTTGTTAATACACACAAAAGTGTACACAGCTTTTTTTTTGTACTGATTTTTTCTTCTGACATCACAACCCTGCCGTATTTGAAAAGAGAGGGAATATTTACATCACACGTAGACTTTTGGCCACTCATGATGGTTCTATAATAATGTACCTCGTTTTATGTGAAATTCTTTTTTATTGTACACGTTTACATGGTCTTATTGACAAATGATAATTTACTTTAAAGTATTTCAATGAAAGATGTAAATCAAAGCAGTACTACCTAATGGACGATATATTACAAAATTGATAGAACTGAATTCTGCCAAAATCTAAATAACATTATTTTTTTTTATGAAATTTTGTGCATTACTTCATAATCTGAAGCTTCAACAAAATTTTTATCAGACACAGGGACAAAAAAAATATCATTCAAAAGATGATGAAAACGTGTTCAGAAACTCTTAAAACGTATAAAGTCATCAAAAACAGAAAATCAAAACACACTTTAAATTTTTTTTCTTTCTTTTTTTTTTTTTTTTTTTTTTTTTTTTTTACATTTTGAATGTAATGAAATTTATTTGTTTACTTCTATAATGTAGCATTAAATAGGATGCATATAGCATTACTTTAAAACAGTTTTATTATTATCATTATTATTATTATAATTATTATTATTTTTTACAGAACATTCTGTAGAGGATCATAGTGGGCCATGATTCTCTAATGTAGATTTTACTTAATCTTAAATATGAACTTAGATTAACTTAATTACGTAATGATGAAAGCTCGAGACAAAGTTAACAGATAAACAAAGTTTATTTAGCATTCAAAATTAAGGAGGACGTTGAGCTAACGTAATTTAAATAAATGACCTCAGGAAATAACTTTAACAAGACATAAAATAGGAAGTTGCTTTATCTCACCCACGCTGATCCTTTTGACGACTGGCTCACGGCTACTTATCACTTTTCTCACTTTAGAGCGTCGAGCGGATTCCCGAACACGACAGTCTCTTTTATTTCTTTACTCCACAAAACTACACCTCTCTACCATCATTCGCATTAAACTATAACCATCAACATTTCTCTTAACTCCACACTAATCAGCTACCCCTTCATCACCATTCCACTACATCACATCCTATATCTATATCTATATCTAGCAATTCACTATCTTTCCTTTTATACTCCATTCAACAACTCCCTTTCATTTCATTTCAATCAAAACCTTTTAACATCTCTTCTACTCATCTAACACCGAGATCCTAATTATTTTACTGCTGCACAATGCTGACATAAAACCATCTCGACCAAGACTGTTGCCGAGTTACTGGCGACGAAGTAATTTAACCGTCCCAACTTTTGGTGACGGTCCATAGCTCGACCTCACAATTCTTTAAAAAATGATTTACTTATTTCATATATTTTTTTTATATTATTTTTCCTTGATTGAAATGAAATTCAAAGGCATGAAAACATTATTCTTAAAATTATTTCTTTATCCACGAAAAATAGAATATTAAAATTAATAATTTTATTATCTTTATTCAAAATGTTTTTATTACACATTTTCTTTTTTTTATAGACTAACAAAAAATATCTTCCATAAAATAAATACGATTTATCCCCAATACAAGCAGAAAGAGTTTGAAAAGCACTCTGGAGAATGTTATTAACTGTATTGTAAATAACGAAAATTACTATATTGCTTCCATGGATTGTATTATTCTTTTATCATCTTATCGAAGTTAATAAGAAATAGTTGTTGCTGACTTTAGTTGTTGCTAAGTTTTAATAATAGAAAAGGAGCTAGCTTACATTTCCTGCTTAAGTAAAAAAGGAAATAATATCCAAATGCCGTCGTATAAAAATGCACAAAAGCAAAAACCGTTTTTAACCACCGACAAAAAAGGAACAGCTTTAGCAGTTGAAGTGTTCGTCTGTCTGTAGCACTGTGGCTTCCAAACGAATAGATCGATTTGAATGCATTTATTATTATTATTATTATTATTATTATTAGAAGGGTGATTTTATTGGGATAATTCTTTAATTCTTAGATACGCTTGACAAAAGTCTCGTTTAAAGATTTTTTTTTTTTTTTTTTACTTTTTTAAAATGTGCTTTTTTAGGCTTTTTTTTCATTTATATTTTAAAATTTGTTAACCTACGATTTACCAAATCATGGTAAATTAAATCTGCTAACTGACAATCTTCCAAATCTTCTACAGTTTGTCAAAAAATTAAATGAACACGAAACCTTGTTTAAAATTCATAAGGAATAAGCCCAAAAAAAGAAAGCGTTAAAAATATCTTTTTTTACGAAAAAATCAGCGAAATATTATAAGATGTCCTTTAAAAGTTCAAAAATATCAATTGTGTCAATATAGCATGAACAAAATAATTTAGATAAAAAAATGTTCTATTTATTGAATGAAAATTCTATAATCAATATAGGTTTTAAATTGGTTTATATATTTTAAAAGTTGTGTTTAAATATTTTGTTTTCATATTTTAAACATAGAGATGTGTGAGAATATTGATGTGTTTGATCTGAAGCAACATATTTAAATAAATTGATTGGAAACAAAAGTGACATTTTGAATAAAGAAAACAATATTAGAATTTCAATACTTATATTTAGAGATCAATTTATTTTAAAAGACGACAATTTATATATAATTAATAAAAAAAATAAAAAAATGATAAGTTTTGAATTGCAACTCTGTGTGATTTGATAAATATAGATCATGATAATTTTTTGATCTGATGCATTTAAAAAAAGTAAATTGCATTTCAAATTTTAAAATTTTAACAAAATTATTTCAATAAAATGATTTAAGGTAAAAAAAAAAGATTTTTTAAGGTTTTTTTTAAATATTGACTCATTCTTTGGCATTCTGAGAAAGGTTTCATGTACAGTTAATTATTTGACTGACTGTACACATCTACAATACCTACGCTACCCATTCACCAGCTTAACCATATGTGTCTTTGTCATAACCAACTAAGTGCTTTTGTCATAATCAATTCAGATACTTTGCCATAACCAGTTAAGTACTTTTGTCATAACCAATTAAGAACTTTTGTCATAACCAATTAATAGCCTTTATCATAACTAATTAAGTGCCTTTGTCATAACCAATTAAGCGACTTTGTCTTCTGCCCTCTGTCTTGTAGGATCTTCTATCCGGCAAAGTTTGTAATTTTTTTCTTTGTTTATTCAATAAACAACGGGGAAGGCTTAACCTTTAGAGACGGGCTCTTTCAAAATTCACAGTGTAGTCTGACAATTGTCGTCAAAGCCCCTCTCTAAAGGTTAAAATCGCTCGAAACTGCTGTATAGTGGTGAGCGGCCTCCTTCCGTCCCTGAAATCCTTAAAATCTTTCAAACTGCATTATTAGTAGTGAGGAGCCCTTTCGATGTAATAATAATAATAATAATAATAATAATAATAATAATAACAATAATAATAACATTTCAAATTCGAAATCATATGTTAGATTAATGCTGCAACTTAGTAATTTTCCAGTTTAAAAATAGATTATAAATCACACATTTCTTTGGACTTGAATATAAAATAGGTTTTTTTTTTTTTTTTTTTTTTTTTTTTTAATAAGATTGCGAATTTTAAATTGAATAGTTACTTGTTTATTAAACTTTGATAACACAGGTCGACATGTAAAATTTTGATTTTATAATTTCGGCTGATCTTTATGTTTTTTGGTGTGCTGAAACCGAAAATAAAGTCAGTTTTTCTCTACAACGTATAGATTTTTGTCAATACAGGGTACCTATTTATACATTTTCTTCCATTACTTTTCCACCAATATAATTATGTGGTAAGTTTTATAGTACGTTTCCAATTTCCATGATTAATGGATGTAATGGATTAATCGATGTCTTATGGATGTAAAGTGGCTGTGTGGGAATATTCTATATGATTTAAATAATGCTGATTAATTTAAATAGTGTCGCCCCAACGGTGTGTGGTTGTTAGTGTCTCGGACTCCAAAACGGCAGGGGCTGTGCTCGAAACTCGTAGATAGCATGGGTGTGTCTTTTTCCTGTTAGCAGTAGCGATGGCCGCCCACTGGGTTTTCTTTCACAAACGACCACACATCCCCCTCATTATCTGTCTGCGACATGAAGTAGCTTTCCCAGCGAAATTATCACGTGATGCACACCTGGAGAGAGAGACGAGAATGAATATTATGCGATTTTTCCATAGGAAAAAAAGCAGTTTTGAGTTTTTTAATTTCTGTATTGTACACATACTTTTTATTTAAGCCTTTAGATTTACGCATCTTTGGAAAGCTAAAATGTCATAGATTAATTATAAAAAAATTTCTTTTGTGAGAAACCATTCTGAAGGGGAGAATTTTTTGTTTGAGTTCCTACAAAAATAAGTGCTTTCTTATGGAAGAATCTCCCTCAACTCTCTGTCACGTGACACACTGCGCTGACCGCAAAGGATGAAGGTTTCAGATTACACCCTCATGTTGAAGACATTCACTATAATGGGAAGTCCTATTGGTGGCGTAGTTTATCTATATAAGGTCTATGGTGCCCATTCACCAGTACTGCGCCACAGAAAAATAAATAAATAAATAAATGAAATAAATAAATAAAATAAATAATCAACATTGTTATACATTGCAATAACACAGTAATTATACATATTTTATATTGCAACTTATTTATATTTTAAGATCTTTGTTTTATTACTGAACACAATTTAAAAAATAAACATATTAATTTCAAATAACCGTGTTCATTTCATTTCAAAGATTTTTTTTTTTCTCTTTTATTATTCACACAATTATTTTGAAAGACTTTAAACTTTATTCACAACTTTATAAAAACTTTATTCTTAAAAGATATTTCTTTAAATAAATAAATAATTGTCTCTTAAATTTTTATTCAAAATTTATCATTTTCCATACATTAAATAAGAAACAGCTTCGAAAAATAAAATGTGATTTCTTCAAAAAATAACTACAAAAAATAGCTGAAGCATTCCAAAGAATGTTATTAATTTTATTGTTTAGAATAAAATCATAATAAATCTAAAGACTGTATATTTCTTTCACATCGGAATGAATAAAAGAATGACGAATAGCTGTTGAGTTATTAGGCTTTAATGGTGAAGAAAAAGCTAGCTTACATTTCCTGGCTAAGTACAAAAGGAAATAATATCCAAATGATATTCTGCATCAAATACACAACGCAATGTTACTTTTATGTAACTGTTCGACATAAAAATAAATTAAATTCCTCATTTCAGAATCTGATGTAGAATTTTTTCATTTCCGTGTTTCAATTTTTAGCATACGTTAAATGAAAAGTTAAATGGGAGTGAGATTGTTAAGAATCGGATAATTAATGAAAACATTTAGCCTATTTTCTGAAAATTTTTACTATTTTTCCTGTTCACATACAGGACAATTCGGTTCCTTCTGGTAATTTAAAATTAAACAGCTTCCTACCATATTTATATAATATCTTTTATTTTATTTTTTCATGGTTTCAATTTGTATTTTAATTAATTGTAACATGTACTTCTTTCAAAATTTTGATATTTTTATTTATTGAAAAGTTACGATTTTAAATGGCATCAGTGTTTATATTAAGTACAAATAAAGCCTCTCAGTTGCTTTGTTAACTGTATCAATTTGTGCACGCCTATTTTCAAAAATTATTTTTATTTTTCTATATTTGAAAAATATTTACGAATAAATATAAGCTTATGTATGATATGCATGCTATATATATATATAATGATAACAATAAAAATGGGCACGAAAAATAAATAATAATAATTTAATAATTTGCCACAATAACTCTCAAAAGCCAGTTTTGTAAGTAGTTAACTTAATTGTTTTAATTAATTTGACCAGTTTTTAAAATTTATATTTGAAATAATAAGACAAATACTTACTTTGTGGGTGTGTGCATAATTTCAGTATTAGCAAAATAAATTGTTTAAATAAAAGTATTTCCAAAATTATCGATGCTTTCACAGTAATAATTTTTAATCTGAAGTATCTTATACGAAAAACTTTAAGCATTTTTTTTTAAAGACCAAAATGCGTGCATTTGAGCATGCGCAAAAAAATTTGAGTCAATCCGAAACGATCATATTCTTCGTATTCGACATTGGGGAATACAAACCATCGACAAATCGACTACACCACAGGAAATGAGAAAAAAAAAAAAAAAAGAAAGAAAGTTGCAATTGTGGGAGTTTATTTTTGCAATAGAGTTACGTAGTGGACCATAAGCGATTGTCTGAGTGTTCTTGCTAGATGCGGACTGGAAGCATGCTATCATAATTTTGATACCTCGCAGATGGAGGTGACATCTTCAATTCGGTAATTCTGAGAGGATTTTTTTTTTTTTTTTTTTTTTTTCTTTAAGAACATCGAGAACATTGCGCCACGCCGAATTTTACGTGCACCAGCTACCTTAAAAATTAACCCTTAAGCGTTAAACCTGTATTTTTCCATCATGCATAGTCGAAATAAAATACTGGAGTGACTAAATTTTGAAACAAATGCTGCTGTTTTTCAGAAGAAATGTAATTAATAAATATCTGTAGCATACAGTACCAAATTCACATATTTATACTGTGCATCGTATTAATTTTATGAATAATTAAATAGACATACTGAAAAATGGCTAACGCTAAAGGGTTAAATTAAAGACGTACATAAATGTTTCTCCAATCCTTACAAAATTCATTGAATTGGACACTTCACTGTTGTCACTTTGAAAACCACTATTTAATGCAACGGTCTCAATGCTTCTTTTTGACAGTTTGAAAATAGCTCAGTTAGACGAGAGAAAACTGGCTAGTGAATAATTAAATTGCAGTTTTTAATACTGTTTTCTTTTCTTTTCTTTTTTTAAATATTTTCAGCTGTACAGTCGGTAACAAAAGTGTCCGAACACTAGCAAAAATTCCTATGTAAAAAAAGTACACTTCATACGGTTTTGTTAAATAAATCCTTGTGGAATCCTGTACTTAGTGTAAGAACAGGTTGGTTGGTTGGGTTTTACGTCGCACTAGTGCTGCGCAGATGGGCAATTGCTGGAACTCACCCCTAGAGGTGGTCCGGAGACATGCCATCGCAATTTTGATCCTCCACGGAAGGGATGGCTCTCCCGCTTCGGTAACCCCCAGAGGTATAATTTATGTGTGTAAGAACAGGATTTATTTAACAAAACCGTATGAAGTGTACTTTTTTTTTACATAGGAATTTTTGCTAGTGTTCGGACACTTTTGTTACCGACTGTATGTTACTATTTCATATGAGCTACATAAATTTACAGTAAAACTTTTTTTTTTTTTTTTTTTTTGTTTAAGAACATAGTATAATTTCTACTTCTATCAACGAACACTTTTTAAAATATAGAATTACACTTTTCATTTCCTTTTTAAGATATTTTTTATTGTATTTTTATTTCAAGGAAATGAGATTTTAATACGTTAAAACTTTATTCATAAAAATAAATTTCTTTCCCAATAAATGATAAAGTATAAAACATAATAATGATTTTCCTTAAAGTTATATTCAAAAGTTTCTCTCATTTTTTCTTTTTTTTTTTTTTTCATACATCAACACAAAAAATTACCTTTGACAAAATAAATGAGATCGATTCGCAATTTAAGCACAAGAAGTTCTTGAAGTATTCCGAAGAGTGTTATTAACTTTGTTGCTAATATCGTAAAATTATATTACTTCCGTATATTGTATTCTTCTCCATCTATTTATCGGAATGAAAAAGAAGTAAAGAATAGTTACTGAATTGTTTATCTTGACAATATAAAAGAAAATATAGCTTGTTCTTCGTAACAAGACAACGTCAAAAAGGAAATAGCATCAAATCGACAATTCCATACACAGAAAGATATTTTTTATGTGACCGTTAAATACAAAATATAATTAATTCCCTTCTATGAAGTATGTAAATCGTAAACTCGCATTGTTAAACATTTTAAAATTTATGAATTGCAACCAGGGGTGCAAGAGCTTCAGTCCCAAAATAAAAGAGTCTCACCAGCACTCTTTATCAATAATTTTTGTGATGCTCAGTTGCAATAAATTGAAGCACAAATATGATAAAAATACACTGGTGTAAATTTTCCGTCCTGAGACAGAAACTCTTGCACCTCTGACTCCAACCATTTCCGTGGAAGTTCAAAATTGTGATGACATGTCTCCGAACCATCCTTAGGGGGTGTGTCCCAGACCGTCGCCAATTACCATAGCGCAGTACTAGTGGATTGGTAATCCGAACTAACGAACCACATGTTATTTCTATCCTCTGTAAACCAATATATTCCTGACAGTATCTAAATTCATTCGGAAAAACCACTTGTCTGCCAAAATTGCTTTTTTTGTTTTATTTTTCATAAGGCTAAAATATGTATTACCATAGCCTCCTAAACTATGCCTGTCGCGTAACTCGGAAACTTGGCAACAGTTAAAGTGGTAGACAGCGCCACCTGGTACAGATTGCGCGACTTTTTTATTCAACAGCTACCAAAACATTCTAAAACTGGAATTTGATATACATAAAAGGCGAATAGAATCCAAGAAACGTCGATTATATATAACATATATAACTTCTTAAAATTATAGGTGACAGTTGAATAAAAAAGTCGCGCAATCTGTACCAGGTGGCGCTGTTTACCCTTTGAACTGTTGCCAAGTTTCGGAGTCACGCGATAGGCATCTAGTTCAGGAGGCTATGGTATTACTGACCATGAACTTTTTCAAGTTGAAATTAGAAAAATCTTTTTTGGTCTAAAAATAAATGATTATCCTATTAGCCTATTAATACTTTCGTGACCGCATGTTTTTGTCTTTTTGGCGGTAAGGTCCGCCTGTGGGCGTTACTCTACCAAGTTACAATATTTCAAAACAAAAATTTCTGTATTCACATTTATATTACAAATAGATATGCATTATAATTATATTATTTCTAATCAAAGTATTTGTATCCATAGTATATATGGTTGTGCAAATGTGAATATTTTGTATATTCTTAAGAAATAAATAACTTATAAATTGGGAACAAATCGCCCACTGGCGGAGTTACAGATTTTCAAATGACGTGAATCTACGTCAGCGGTCGCGAAAGTGTTAAAACATGTACTTTCCGAAATGTTTTTCCAAGTACGTGTTTTGACTATTAAAAAAAAAAAAGTTATTTTGAAATTGAGGCATAACCTTTAAATAGATGTTTCTAGAGATAAATAAATAAAAATAATAAAACAAACATTCCAATAAGTTAAAATTATTTTAAAAAAAAGTTGAAAATACACTTTTAAATCAAATAATAATGTACCAAACTGTAGAAAAATGATATAAAAATTTAAGATGAAAACTGGTGACAAAAAAAAAATATGAAATTTTGCTCTTGAAAAAAAAAATAAATAAATAAAATAATAATAATAATAATAAAAATAATAATAAAAATAATAATAATAATAATCTGGTGTGTCATTGACACGACTTTCTGTTACCCTGAAATTTAATACTATAAATACAGGTTGGAGATTAAGAGGTAAGATAACGAGTACTGTTATGTAAGCCTATGTTAAACAATTCAAATTAGGTTTCAGAAAAGTTTTATATAATAATTAGTTCTGTGTGAGGGGGGCTACCGTCGCCCCCAACCCCTTGTTTCATTAATGCACCTACATTTATATAGAATTTAATTCGGTTATTAAAAAATAATTCTGTTTTTAAAAAATAATTTATTAAAATTATTATTTAAACAAATTATCTTTTATGATAATGCAGACGATTTCCATATTAGAGAAGTAGCATAACACTAAATATCCAAAAAAAAAAAAAGTTGAATTTATCAATATTACATATATATATATAAAAAAAAAAAAAAATGGTTAAAAATGAAAAAAGTCAATAACTTTATTTTAAATTATCACAAATCGATAGTTCAACCATTCGTTTTAAAGGTATTGGCGAGTTCTTTTGAAAGGTACCCATCATGAAAATTTACTCCACTCCTACATACACAGAATTTTTTTTCCAGTTGACTATCTCTATTACTAAAAATATATAATCGTTTCAGTTGGTTTAGTGCAGTCTATAGATGTTAAACTCTACTTACCTGCAATTTCCCCCATGGACGTAATGTATTTTATTACTTTTGACTGTCCCTGTACACGAACCATTTGCTTCATCTCAACGAAAAGCTTACTGTAGCATCCCTATATGATACACATTTAAAATACCGAGTTTGGAATTTCTGCTACTATTTGTTCTTGAGATATGCTTATAACAGACACACAGACAGACAGACACACAGACCATTCGCTAAAAACACGATTTTTGTATTCAGGTGACCGCAGAACATGTAAATATAAGAAAAACTCATGTTCGAAAATTTGACTCTAAAACAATACTTTCTCGACCCTATGGGTAAGAAAAAGTAAAAAGAAAATGCTTTTGTTTCTATATAAAGGATTATTCTCTAAAAGTATTCGCTAATGAAAATCATAAAAATATAAATGATTTATAAGTATTTTATTATATACTCAAAATTTTATGCAGCCGAAAATCGCAATCATGTGGTCAAATATTGCAGGCAAAAATTTCATTAAGAAATCTGAAAATATTCTTAACAAGATAGCATGCATTTTATAAAATATTCACTTCTTATAAATACAACAAACTTTTATGGCAAGAATAGGTGCACTACTTGTTTATGTATTTACTTTTCTCGCAAGACTGATCTTTCTCGGTGTACAGATAAGGAAAATTGCCTTACTCTGTTTCCCGAAAGTAAATTAAGCCCTAAAAGCTTATTCACACATTCATCTCTGACACAAAAGATTTATATATAAGCTGTAAGAGAAAGGGGAATTATTTATTTGACATTTGGCATCTCTTAGAAAGGATAACATTGGCGAAGAATAGAAAAGGAATTTGCGTATTTTAGCATTCCAGAGTATTTTAAAGGATCAGTTATAATATAAGATATTTTGCAAGTTGTAAATGTGAGGGTTTTTCGGTGAAGTTATATTAAGAAACTTATATATTTTAGATTTTTCTGATTTTTTTAGACTATGAACTTTCAAGCATGACTGCGTGATCAAAATGACTTTTATTTTATTTATTTTATTTATTTATTTTTTTACTTTCTTCTTCTTCTTCTTTTTTTTTTTTTTTTTTTTTTTTTTTTTGTAAGCTGAACATATTGTTTTTTCTAGGTAAGATTTCGGAGGTCTATGAAGAATTTAAATGTTAAATGACAGTAAAAGGAAAAAGAAAAAGAAAAAAAAAGTAAGAAAAAGAAAACAAAATGTCCACCGATTTCATGGACCTGTATCATTTCATGTTTATATGGATGAGTGGAACATCATATATTTTGTGTTCTAAACAGTTTTTCTTTCTTTCTTTCTTTCTTTTTTTTTTTACACTTTTTATAGAGTTGTTAAATATCCGTAAGATTTAGAGATTTTTTTTTTTTTTTTTTTTTTTTGTAAAATTTTAGCGATATGTAAAGAATGCAACTGGCCAATGAAAAGGCAAAATATCTGCTTTTATTTCAGAAACATTGTGGACTGTTTTCAAGGAAAATTATGGTTTTACTTCAATGTACAGGATATCCATTAAAAAAAAAAAAAAAAAAAAAAATCCCCGTTTAGAGGCATTTGCGTCAGAAACCGAATATCATAAACTAATTGTCGAAGACATGGGGACATGATTTTCTGAAAGAAAAAAATTAGTACAAAAACACATTTTAGCACTGTAGTTCCGTCGGCATGATGAAGTTTGCAAATCGAGGTAAATTATGCAGATTTTTTAGTTAATAAGAGATTTTTAATCTGTTGGAAGAAAAAAAAAATATTACTTTCAATATGTGCACTGAAGATGGATTACGTAAAGTTTCAATAATATTCAAATAAAAATTTACATGTAGAAATAAATGACATACAATATTAAAATCACAGATTATGTTGTTTTAATAATCAATATTGGGGTCCTCAGAACCACATACAATAGGTGTAAATTTAAAAATTGAGGTAGAATATGAAATTTTATAGTTCGTCCATGACAGCAGAACCAAAATCTTTCCTATCGGCGACTTTTGGTATTAAATTTTCTTTTTTGCAGAAATCATCTTCTCGTCTTTTCTGTAGTCTGTGTATTAAATTTGTTTTATTCCTTTCATTAGCTTCATCTGTAGATGCTCCAAATATGGAAAGTTATTTTTTCACCACCCTGTATATGAGTTTCAAGTCATCATAAATTCATGTAGTGTAGATAATTTATTTGCAAGTTGCATACAAATCTAAAATTTATTCACACAAATCTCGTGAACCATTTTCGATTTTTGTTATGCGGTTTAGGATGTTTACTTGCAAGTTATATAAAAATACGAAATGTATTATTTTTGAAGTGAATGCATTTGGTAAGCATCTAAATATCAAATAAAATTTAAAAATGTATATATTTATATAAATTTCATCGATCGATTTCGTAGAACATTGTTTTTCCTTTTACGATTGTGAATGAGCAAGAAGTCATATTTATATCGTGGACAACGTATTTACAAGTTTTATGGAAATATGAATTGCGTTTTTTAGGCAAAGCATTAAAGGCATGTACAGAATAAATAAATAAATAATAATAATAAAATAAAAACGAGAAACGTCTTTTACTTATGTAAATTTTGTCGATTAATTTTGAAGAGAATTACTTTTCATCAATGTAGCTTTGACGTAATATTCGTGTGGTTAAGAAAGTTTGTTTCACAGTTTTATGTAAACGTAGGATGTATATATTTCTCACAATAAATTTTTGAAATACTTGTGAAAAATCTAAATATCAAGTGAAGAAATATGACATTTTCTTATTTACGTTAGCTGTGTCGACTATTATCGCCTATTATTATTTAAAATCTGTACTGTGTTAGCCCTTTAAGGCGCAAGAAAATTGTTCTAATTTAAATTACACTGCCAACGGAATTTACGATCAAAATTAAAATAAAAGCAATAAATGACGTTTTCTGCTATGTTATAAAAGTAAAATTTTGGTAAAATATTTCCGGGATGAGTTTTTGGAGTTGAAACTTAGTAATTGGTGTCATCGATAACTTAGTAATTGGTGTCATCGCTGCGATGACACCGCGTCTCAGAGTGTTAATTAATTATATATGCTAATCTGTGTGTTAAAACGAAAACCATTTTACAAAAGGATGATAACATGTAGTCGATCGGCCTAAAAAAAACCACCCATCATTTAAAACTCTTTAATTTCTATTAATATTTATTTTAAATTCCAATTGTTACTGACATTGTTAATTTTTGACATTAATATCTAATGAAATAATATACTCAAAAAGACGAAAATGAACCAGCATCTGAAATTTAATGCAATATTTAGCATTTAAATATGAGTATTTATATATATAATTAGTACCAAAAAAAAGATTAACATAAAAAAAAATGGATATTAACGAATGCATAAATTTATACACAAATATATTTAGAATATAATGATAAATTACAATAATGTAAAATGAAAGAAAAAATTTAAAAAATTTAAAATCAAAACGTTTGAATTCTGTTTTATTGAACTTTAAAAAATTTCGGGAAATTTCAATATACATAATTTTAATATACATTATTGTTATATTTCAATGCAAATTTTTCATGCAAATTTTTATAATTTTAAATCAGTAATTTAAAACAAAGTTTTATAATTTTCAACATGCCCGTAAATAAAGCTAATATTTTGTATCCATCACTAAAAAATCATTTATTAAAATTTTTATTTATGCTGATTATTTTCTACGGTAACAGCAGACGATTTTCATCTCAGAAAAATATAACACTAATAATCGAAAGAAAGCCAATTTCTGCTCCACAGTTGATATCCGAATAAAATAAATGATTTTCAGTCAATCCAATATTTTCATCTTTTATATATAGAAGAAAGAAAAAATATTTTAACAAGTTATCTCTATGCAAATAATTAACAAAATTTATTCATATTAATTTACAATACATCTAAGAGAAAATAAATTCCAAAGGAAATTTAATAATGTAACATTAAAGTTATTTAATTAAATATATTTCTTGTTTAATATTTCATGATTCCTTTAAAAGGATTACAATTTTATATACTTTACAGCTTTCATAAAGCTATTTCTTACATAGAAATTTATTACTAAATAGGAAGAAAATATTGAATTAGTGAAAATTTTGGGTTTCGATTTTTTAAGGTTTCCTAAACATGATTTAGAAAATGTCTGTCTTTAAAACAAATTTATTTTATTTGATGATTTTAAGTATTTCTAATATTAAAATTATCTATTTCTTTTTATTCAAAAATAGTGTTCCTTTTTTTCCTGAAAAATAAATATATTTATCGAATCAGGTTTTTGTTTATTATTACAAAGAACGTTTTATAATTTATCTGATTACAAAAGCGGAAATAATGTTAGCGTTAATAAAGATAAAAACTGTTTCAAGATAAATTTCAAAGATATCCCATAAATCAATATTTTATTTAACAGGATTTCTTTCCTCTATGATTAAAGATAATAAAGATAACAATGTATTAGATTAAATATTGAATTAGAATGAAATAGCTTGTAACATAATCTGATAAAAAGATATTTATTTTGCATCTTCATAATTATTTGAATGATAGAAAATATTCTGAAAGATTAGTGAAGTCATAAATTTTTTCCTTAACAAAAATATTGAATAATTCAATTAATAACACAAAATTCACAAAACTGTTGTTCATGCAATTTAGAAATAAATGAAAAGGAAATAGTTTATATAGAGTTTATTAGTATAATATATAATGAAAAATATTATTATAATGCTAATTTGCTTAGTAGTGTAATTAATTTAATTTTTATTTGCGTATTTATATAAATTGCAATGTTTTCTAAAAGTGTAATTCATTTATGTAGTTAGTACTGATTAGATATATAAATGAGAGAAAATAGTTAAATAAGAAATACTACTTATAATGGTATTCCAAAAAAACATTTGTATTTTAATTTTGCATGCTTCCATGATATTGAAAAAAGATTTATTTAACGTCTACGCGTTCGGTTAACAGTTTTTTCCCCTTAAAAAAAAAATAAATAAATAAATAAATAAATATATATATATATATATATATATATATAATCGAAATTTCATTGTTTTATCTATAAGTAAAAGACTTCGAGAGTTTTTATATCAGCGATTTTTATTTATTTATTTATTTATTTATTTTTTAAAGTAATTTTTAAGCAACGTTATTAAAACCTATTTTTAAAAACTTCTTTTCTGTCTTTCTTTTTCTTTTTATGTTTCTTGATAATCTAATAACATATATATAGGGTAAGTGCACCAGTGATTGACACTTTTAGAGCAATCTCTGATGTTTTAATGTTCTCGTCATCAGAAAATATTTTTAGAAATCTTAAGTTAGTACATATGGCATGAAAAGACATTCAGAACCACATATATGTTAAAATATATACATTTGATAACAATTATTTTGTTTTATGAATTTTTATTTGACATCCACTCAATGTTCCAGCAATTGACTCTGCCAGTTTTTCACTTTATCAGTAATTGGCCCCCTATGTTCCACTGTTTGACACTGCTAGTTATTCATTTTACCAGTTATTAGCACCCTATGCTCCAGTGTTTGACATAAAATGTTAAAATTCTGATATGTAAATTATATGATTTTATTATTTTTCTTATTTATTAATTATTTCGGGATAGATGTGAATTACTGAAGCATGCCAATCGCTGGAGCACCTACCCTATATATATATATATATATATATATATATATATATATATATGTATATCGAATGAATAAAAAATGAGAATAAATCAACAAAACTGAAAGTATGTTTTTTAAATACTTTAAGTAGAATTTTGTAAATTCAAATTAAAAATATTTAGTTTATTATTTCATACTTTCTTAAAAATATCTGTTGTTTATTTCAACTAAATAAATAACTAGTATGTTGCGGTCACCAATGATCGTTCTTTTATAACTTTCTGTATAACAGCGTCACCTATCATATAACATTTACAAATATTTAATCTAAAGTATTCACAATTAACATTTTACAAATGCAGTTTTAACTTTAAAAAAAAAAAAAAAAAAAAAAAAAAAAAAAAAAAAAACCTACTGTAAATATATGGGAATTAATAGAAGGTGGGCAACAGTAGCTCCCCGTGTCAGCTGTTATCTTTCCAAACTAAATCAGCATTATTTTTTATAAAGATCATTACATATATCAAGATTTTTACATTTATGCGTTATAGAAGCTGAGATATTACCTTCCTATTCACAGAAAAAAATGTACAATAGCAGCGTAATCGTCTGCCGATATGCATCGAAATTGAATCGGTATAGGGTTTTATACTGACTTTTGCATATATTAAGTTTTGTAGAACAGAATAGAAGGTAATACATAGCCATCACATAGATATGAGAAATCGCAGCATTGTAGAAGCACCTGCTGTTTAAATTGCACCAAAAGTCGACAGACATTAACTAAAGTCAGTACATTACTAAATATATACCGTGCGTCCCACAAGACAGTAGACATTCATAAAAATTGAAAACAAAATTGTAGAAATGAATGAGGTTTCGGATAAAGTTATTTTTAGAAAGAGAGATTTTTTTTTCTTTTTATAAAGAAAAAAAAATAGTTAAAAATCTCGTTCACAGAGGGCACTGCACAGATGTGGAACGGTAAATATGCAAATCAAAGTCCTATAAATTGCATGGTTTCAGAATTCACAGCTTATTTCTTACTTTCCCTCCTACTTGGGCAAAATTGAAGTTTTAATATTGCAAAACTGACTTAGTGGATAAAGCTTTATTGGTGCAGATATTTTACCTCGGCCTAGAATCGAAAAATGAAGCTGCAGTTAGCTGCGTTGTAACTCATTTTCAAACAGTAATTTTTGTTGATGTCGAAAACATAGTTACTTGGCTGCTAATCGTTCCGAATTTCGAATACCGGTACTTTTTTAAAAGAATTTTTCGCCTTATTTAATCATCGACATCATTAATCATAAAACTTATAAGAAATTTCTATAAAAAATATCCTTATCCAAAATTCGGGACGGTTGCCAGCCACATAGATATAGTAATTTATATAGATCTATACTCCCATTGTTATCATGCAAAAATTTTTGATGCCTAAAAATTTTTTTTTTGGCATCAGCAATATAGTGGTGTTGAAACCATTGAAACTCGGCAATTGTAATAGAATATAATAGAATGTTGACGAAATATATGTTGACGAATGTTGACGTTGTTTATAGAAATTTTTACCTTATTTAATCATCGAAATCGTTAATCATGAAACTTATAAGAATTTTCTATAAAAAATATCCTTATCCAAAATTTGAGGCGGTTGCCAGCCATGAAGGCTTGAAAACATTTGCATGCAAATGAATATAGCTTTCACGGAAATACGTGATTTTATTATGTATAGTTTCTTCTATCAACTAAAATTTTAGTTATTATAGTTTCTTTACTTAAGAAAAAAAAATCACGTTCAATTCTACTAATTTCCTCAGTTCTTATGAATTTTTAAAATATCTACAGACTTATGGGGCACCCGGTATATATATACATTTATGTATTTATTCTGTGTATTAGTTCTCGAGTTTGAACTACCAGACAGGCAGTCAGACAAGTAAAAATGGTAAAGGTGTTCAAGATATGGGTCGTTCATTGTAAAAGTGAATTATCTCCTTGGAAATTGATTTTGAAATGATGAGCTTTTTTTCAAATTTATGCGTATGAAAAAAAGGTCAAGATTCAGTATGAGTTATCGATTTTTGTGTTTAATACAAATGATAGTTATAAGAATTTATAAATTATATTAAAAATAATTTGATGTAACTTAGAAACTTCATTTTTATAATGAATATTTAAAAGTTTTAGTTTTTCTGAGAAAAAACATGTAATGCCATTTGTATGATTTTAATGCGATTATTGCACTTTTTCTTTTTTATAATGAAAGATGTGACAAAATGTGATACAATTAAGCAAAAATATATATATTTAATAAAATATGGAGTTACACCACTTTTACAATGAGCCGTCCATATCTTAAAACGTGGAAATAGAGCAAAATTTGGAAGTCGAAAGTTTTTAAGAATATAATACTGTCTTCTGTGAATATAGAAGACAGTAAGAAAGTTTTTCGAAGAATGAAATTTACAGGTAAATTACAGGTAAATTAACAGGTAAAAAAAAAAAAAAAAAATATCTATTTTAAGCACGAAATGAAAGCACTTTAAAATGCCGGATTTAATGCTGGATGAAAGTATTGTTATTTAACTTATTAGATAACGTGTATTTATCGGTATTCTGTTATTTTGTTTGGATTTTTTAAAAAGGCCTTATCACGCAAGCAGACGGTTTCCGAAAAACTTTATCTATTCATGCTTTGGCATTTTAACCGCTGTTCTAAACTTTAACATTATATTCTCATTAAATATTAATCTTTAAATCAATGAATATAATAAATAAGGTTCTTAAATCGTTAAATTGATCATTTATAATTTAGCTACTATCATGAGCCAGAATTGGTGTCATGCTTAATGAATGTTTATATTTATTACAGGACATTAACGTATAATATTTAACCATGGATATTTTCAGTTATTTCTTTATTTAAAATTAAATGTTTTTATTTTTATTTATACATTGAGTGTTATTTTGATTGTAATTTTACAAAATATTGTAAGCATTGTTAAATTATTTTAAGTTATTATTGATTTAACTGGCAATTATTTGATAAAACTAATACATATATTATTATTATTATTATTATTAATCTTTCTTCTTTATACACAAGAAGAAAGTATTGGATTCGTGAAAATTTTCGATCCTTGTTTACAATAAATTGACAAGTTTCTAGATATACTGAACTCGATTCGACCGTTTTTAGAAAATATCTGCCTGTGTATATCACAAATTTTATGTATGGTGTATCTCACAAACCAATGAACGAAGTTTAACCAAACTTGGTATTTAGTTGCACTTTGGCCTAAACTGGTGTTGATCACATTAGTCATCAATCGCTTGGCAACCTGTTGGGCGATTTCACTAAAAGTTGATAAGTACCAATTTATGTGAATGTGCAACTATATTTAAATTTTGAAATATTTAACTTGTGTTTGAGCTAGACTTGCCATAAAATTTTTGTTATGCATACAAAGAGAAAATTTTTTTTAAAATTGTCACATCGTGATCTAGGCATCTGAAAAAGTGTAAATTGGCTGAAAACCGAAATTTGGAAATATTTATAAAATAAATGGTTTCTTCTATTGGATGTAGAAGAGAGTAAAAATATGAAAATCTGTTTCAAAAACAAAATTTCAATAGTGTAACAAAGTTTCTGCAAACTTTAACTGGCTATATTTAGCAAAAATCAATAGCTTTATCTGACAAATATTTTTTATAACGTTAACATTCTTTCTTTTTTTCCTTTTTAACAGCAAAATTTACAGAAAAAACATAACGATATGACTTCTTTGATATTTAAAATTTAATATATATTTATAATGAAGTTGAGGTTTTTATTTTATGTATTGGGAATTGAGACGCTGGTACTATTTTTCAAAGAATCCAATTAAATTTAGCAACATTATTATTTGCAGTAATTGTGTATTTTAGAAGGTAAATATAATTAATTAAAAGAGCCTAAAGCTAGTCGAATTAAAGTTATTTAGAAAAAAAAATAGTGTAATTCATAATTATTTATGCAAATATGTATACTGTTAAAAATGGTTTCTTAAAAATAAGCTAATGCCTCAAAATAGCTTCGAAACAATAGTACTTAAATTTGAAAATCCATGTACTCATTTTTGATTACATTGATATGTCGCAAACATGGGGATATTGGGATTCTTATTGGTCAACCCCATTTTTGAGCATGTCAATATATTCAAAAATGAGTACACGGGTCTACAAATTTAAGTATATATTGTTTCGGAGCTATTTTGAGACAATTTAACTCATTTTTAAGAAACTATTTTTTACAGTGTATATTGTGGCAATCACAAAACTTGCCTCTATATTTGCTTATACGAATTCATGTAAAACAAATTATTTATTAAAATTATTTTCCATGTTGAATGCAAGCGATTTTCATCCCAGAGTTACGTAACACTAACTGCGACAGCTGAAAATTGAATTTTTCAGGATTATTATTATTTCGCTTTTAATGAAGAAAATCGGTAACTTCGTTTCAAATTAATACGGATCTATGAGTCATTTATTTGTTTAAACTAGGGGTGGAAATCGATTAGCAGTTTTAACTGCGTTAATAGTAGTTCATTAATAGATTAATTGGTCGATTAATCGGATTTTTAATCGATTTTCACTTTTCTTTATATAATTTTGGTTGAATCATGAATAAAACACGCCTATATATATATACATATAGTTAGTTATATATAATTAGATGGATAGTACACAACAAACCATAAAAATGATATAGATGTTAATTTAACTAGTTCCTTAAACAATGAAGAAGAATAATAATAAACATGCAAATAAATAATGAAAAAGTATATTCCTAATATATTCCTAAATAAAATTTTTAGTCGGAAATACAGTTGAGAAAAAACTTATATTTTTTATTACTCTCATATCTAAAAATTAAATTCTCTATAATACTATTTTATTAATAAGTTTAACATCTATTTCATAACTGAAATTTATATCAATTTTCAAAGTAACGATTGGTGACATTAAGTGTTAATTTATATTTTCACTTATTTAATTTTTATTTTAATAAATTCATTTTCGATTCATTTGGAAAGAAAAATTAGATGAATTTATACATATTTTAGTCTTATATTTGCAAGCCTGGTCCATCTCGCTTGTCCCTTTTTTTAAATGAATTCTCAAAATTCCATATCATTAGTACAAAAATCTCAAGTTCTTCATTGTTTTTATATTTTAGCTCTTCTTCGGCACTTCAGACTAGAAAACAGAATATTATTTTCTGTTTCTACTTCAATAGTTATTATCAGCAATTCTATAAAGACAATAAACGCTTGAAGGTACTGCGAAACTCTGTTGACATTTCCCTCATCAAAAGGATGGTGAAAATCACGATCCTTTCTTTTCTTTTCTTTATCTTGAGCATTTCAATTTTTTGGAAGCTTCTTGTTTCTGAGAAACCTATTGCCCAAGACCACACTCCCTGTAGAAGACTACAGGTGATGTTACCTCAACACGAACATAAAACATAATTTTGTTTAATAACTATCTTCCTCCTTTTCTCTATTAACAAAAGTGCAACAACTTCTTTTGAGAAGTTTTATTTTTATTTATTTATTTATTTATTGCTTTTTCATTATTTCATGGAAGCTTCTTAGAATGTTTGTTAGCAAAATACGTGAAAAAGTATAATTAATCGAGTCGATTACTTCGATTAAAAAAAATTGATAGGGACTAAGGATTGATCGATTAATCGAACCAACTAATCAATTAATCGGCACAGCCCTAGTTTAAACGTATCGATTTTTTATTTTTTTTTCTGAAAAGTACTTATATTTAAAATTTCCACTCCTGGGGTTACAAAACCCCATTGTAATTTCTATGTAGGAAAGCGATGCAAATATGCAAAATGATTTATACAAGGAAAAAAGAAATCTGGTTGACAATTACAATTATCAATAATTTTTTTTGATTTTACCAACGATTCGTTAAAATACTTCTCATTCGGCTATTCTTGTCGACATTGATCATATACAGGGTGATTATAAATAAAGTTACGATTTCAAAGCGCTATAATTTTAAACCTGCTGCTCAGAATGATTTTATATTTTACCAGAACAATCGTGGTCGGTACGTATGTTGTAAGTCACCGTAGCACGAACCCTATTGATTTAAGTGAATCTAGCACTTATAGTTTTTTTACAGGGACACCAAGAAATTTTTTTTTATCATTATGGCCTATGGGGTGAAATTTTTAAGAGTGCGATAGCGTCTAAACGCCTTATTAAACAGTGCAAAAAATATATACACACGTTATAAGTTATGTTAAAAAATATATACACATGTTAAAATCTCAAGTTCTTCATTGTTTTTATATTTTAGCTCTTCTTCGGCACTTCAGACTAGAAAACAGAATATTATTTTCTGTTTCTACTTCAATAGTTATTATCAGCAATTCTAAAAAGACAATAAACGCTTGAAGGTACTGCGAAACTCTGTTGACATTTCCCTCATCAAAAGGATGGTGAAAATCACGATCCTTTCTTTTCTTTTCTTTATCTTGAGCATTTCAATTTTTTGGAAGCTTCTTGTTTCTGAGAAACCTATTGCCCAAGACCACACTCCCTGTAGAAGACTACAGGTGATGTTACCTCAACACGAACATAAAACATAATTTTGTTTAATAACTATCTTCCTCCTTTTCTCTATTAACAAAAGTGCAACAACTTCTTTTGAGAAGTTTCATTTTTATTTATTTATTTATTTATTGCTTTTTCATTATTTCATGGAAGCTTCTTAGAATGTTTGTTAGCAAAATACGTGAAAAAGTATTTTGTAGACAGAAGAGCAGTTTTACTTTAATTCGTAGTTTGAAAATTTTAATTGGATTTTGAAAATTTTTAATCGAATTAATCGAGTCGATTACTTCGATTAAAAAAAATTGATAGGGACTAAGGATTGATCGATTAATCGAACCAACTAATCAATTAATCGGCACAGCCCTAGTTTAAACGTATCGATTTTTTTTTTTTCTGAAAAGTACTTATATTTAAAATTTCCACTCCTGGGGTTACAAAACACCATTGTAATTTCTAGGTAGGAAAGCGATGCAAATATGCAAAATGATTTATACAAGGAAAAAAGAAATCTGGTTGACAATTACAATTATCAATAATTTTTTTTGATTTTACCAACGATTCGTTAAAATACTTCTCATTCGGCTATTCTTGTCGACATTCATTATATACAGGGTGATTAAAATTAAAGTTACGATTTCAAAGCGCTATAATTTTAAACCTGCTGCTCAGAATGATTTTATATTTTACCAGAACAATCGTGGTCGGTACGTATGTTGTAAGTCACCGTAGCACGAACCCTATTGATTTAAGTGAATCTAGCACTTATAGTTTTTTTACAGGGACATCAATAATTTTTTTTTATCATTATGGCCTATGGGGTGAAATTTTTAAGAGTGCGATAGCGTCTAAACGCCTTATTAAACAGTGCAAAAAATATATACACATGTTATAAGTCATAGTTGCACGAACTGTACAGATTTTGGTAAATCTAGCACTTACAGTTTTTTTACAGGGACTCAAAGAAAATTTTTTTATCATTATGGCCTATGGGACCAAATTTTTAAAAGTGCGACAGCGTTTAAACGCCTTATTCAATTGAGCAAAAAAAAAAAAAAATATATATATATATATATATAATACTATAGATCACAGTTTCTTGATTTGTTTAGGTTTTGGTGAATCTAGCACTTATAGTTTTTTTACCGGGACACAACAAATAATTCTGTATCATTATGGCCTATAGTGTGAAATTATTTAAAGTGCGATATGCCTTTTCAAAATGAACTGAAAATTTATATACATTGTTTAGGTCACCATCACACAAACTAAATATTTTACCAAATATGAGCATTTATACTAAATAATTTTTAACTACGCATGCGCTAGCTTTCAAAGAATTTCATTTGCGTAGTTTAACAGCCAAAAATATTGAGCAACTTATATGAAAACTCCAATCAAATATCGCGTAGTATTAAAAAATTGTGTGAGGTAGATTAAACAGAATTTCAATTCTTCTCACGAAAATGGAAGATGATATGGGTTTTATCAATATTTATTTACAATTAGCGAACACTGTGTTACCATTGGGCATTAATTGAATAATAAAAAAAAAAAAAAAAAGTGAGTAAAACTCCTTACAGTTCAGCTTTTATTTTGAGAGAAACTGAAATTTTGTTCACTCTATCTCTCATAAATTTACACGGTATTTGTTTGAGGTTTTAATACAAGTTTTTCAACACTTTTGGCTATTAAATTATGGAAATGAAATTTTTTTAAAGCTAGCGCATGCGTAGTTAAAAATTATTTATTAAAAATGCTCATATTTTGTAAAATATTTAATTTTTTTTTTTTTTCATTCTCATTATAGTATGCTGTGTCTAATGTCGTATTCTAAATTTTCTAAAAATGCCTTTGCACTGGGTCTTATACCCTGCGTGCTATATATATAAAGATTATTATTATTATTATTATTATTATTTTGCAATTTTTAAAAAATCTATTATACTTCCATGAATATATGTTGTAGAATCATACACATTTATACAAATAATGAAAAAAATCCTCATAATCACATGCTACAGTCAAAACGCAAATAAAACATTGCTTTTTGCAGGGTGATCTAAACATTTTGACACTTTTCTTAATTTTTTACTGGTCCCCTTTTCCTCTTTAGGACATAACTGAAACATATGAGGTATAACATGTTCTTTACACTACCAAAGTTTCAAGATGTGATTCCTAAAGAACTTTTCTTGATATTTGGCAAAACGTCTAAATTCGAAAGTGTTAAAATACTTATTAATAGATAGTGTATATTATACGTCTAAAAAGATAACATAAACTGTATAAGGATATTACTTTTTTTTACTCTGTTTTAAATAAAATATTTATGCATAAAAAAATTGTCTAAAATAAATGTTTTCCGCCTATTATAATTCCATAACCAACGTTTCGTGTCTTTAATTTAAGCTGCTTTCAAGTGATGTTAAACAATTCCCCAATGGCATAGATAAAGTGGAACTGACTTGCATGGCTATAATCTAATACATTAGGGGATGAAAGAAAAGAAATAAAAGTAAAAAAGTAAAAAAGCTGAGAAATGTAAGATAAAATGATTTTTTTCTTTTCCAGTTATCTTATTAAAGCGAAATGTAAAAATTTTGGAAGTGAAAATTTTCTTATATGAATTTCGATATAAAATAAAAGATTTATTTTACATGTTAAATTACGTGAATCTTTTACAAAATTAAAATATTAAACAGATAAAATCACATATTTTTATAAATTCTGGAACATATTATATAATTTTAGATAATATCATTCAATATTGAGTTGCTATTTTTACGCAATAAAAAACAAGTATTAAATGAAAAAGAGGTATTATTTATATATATATATATATATATATATATATATATTTCCTTTTAGTGTGGTAAATCTAGTTTTTTATTCCTTAAAGAATTCTAAAATTTCGTTGACAAAGCCCTTTTTATCCAAACAGTGTTTTAGAAGTTAAATAATCCCTTAGACTTCAAAATATGGGACAGGAACTTTTGGCAAATATCCAATCCAATGCTGAATCTAATAATAGTAAAAAAAAAATATTTAAGCGAAAAAAAAAAAAAAAAAAAACTAAGCTACGATAGTAAAAGAATATTCTGCGCTTATTTATTTATTTATTTATTTTTTTATGCGTGTTTAGTTATCAAGTTTGAAAGAGGAAAAAAAAAAAAAATGTTTTATTAAAATATTTTCTTAATACGACTTGGAGAATATGGAATAGAATAACTATTCAAAATAAATATTTTTTTTATTTTATTACAATTTTATGTTACATACTGTTAGTTCATATATAATGTTTAACCCGTTTTGACCATAGATATAGTAATAAGACATAGATTGATCAATTAGGGTAAAAAAGTGATGCCTTTTCATTTGGAAAAGGACGGCCATTTTTCTCTCTTATGGATTTCATTTTTCGAGTGAATATACACGGGAATAGACAAAGAAAATTTAGCAAATAAAATTTATGTGCTAAAAGAGAATGAAAAACCCCAGATACCCATTTTTCTTTCTTTTCTTTTTCCTTTCTCTTTCTCTTTCTCTTTTTTATTTTTTACTATACTCTAGTATACTCATGTCTGCACAAAACTGACTTTCTTTCTATCGTATTTATTATTATACTTCTTTGAGATAAAAATCGTCTGCATTCATCATGAAAAATAATTTTAATAAATTATAATTTAATAAATAATTTTTATTGCTTAAATTTGTGTGGAATTATTTATAGAAGAAAGTCTTGTGGTGGTCACAACATACTTTATATATTAAAACTTCCACGGCTGCTAACTACATTTAAAAGAATTTTGAGAAATCCACATTACTTACTAATATAAAATATTAAAAAATATTAAAATTTTAAAAAAGCATTCCACTAAATACGAAGACAGTAATTGTTTCATAATAATAACAAAGCAACTGTTTATAAAATTTATATTTTTCATAAATTACTTGAATAAAACTTATTTATGAAAACTTATCTCATTTCTTTTCATATATTTATAAGAATACTTAAAAGCCACGCAATATTTCGGCATTTTCAAAATTCATTGACATTCCATTCTATTATTATTTTCCAGTTTTAACTCTTTAATGGCTGATGCCAAAAAACTTTTTCCGCATCAAAAATATTTGCTCTTTAACATGGGGACGATAGATCTATATAAATTACCATATCTATGGTTTTAACCCTAGATAACTAAGCTTAAATCAGCGTTAGTCTGTAACTAATCATTTGACTCATAGACTACGAATTAAAACAAGTGTATTTTTATATTTCATTTATTTATTTCAAACAAATTAACGTAACTTAAAAAAAAAAAAAAATTGTAATATTTCACTTAAAAAATAGAAAAGTGTCAAAAATTATCGTTTGCACTCTTGGCTGATGTTAAAAATGCACCTTGTTACAGTGGTTGCATACGTATTTTGTCATTCTGCGTTTCTTAGATGGACAGAAAGTACAAATTCTGCGTTAATTTTCTTCGCAGTATTTTTAGCCGTGTCTTCTGAGGGCTTTTCAATATTCAAAACACCTTCAATATTTATTTTTATGATCACTAAACATTCGACTGTTAGACGACGACTACAGCAAAATTCGAAAAGTAACAAGTATACAGGCGTGCGTATCACCTACGGATAACTCATTTTATTAGTAGTTATGAAGGTACTGTGAGTGAGGTTGTGGGAGCGCAACGGGAGCATCTCGAATTCGCAAAACTGGCAGAGGTCGTTAGTCTATTAGACGAATATTTAGTTATTTAGTGTTAAATAAATTGTAATGAATATTATGAGTATTAAGTAGATTAATGTACAGATTATATTATAGTGTATTAAGTAGATATATTAGCATAGAAATAAGATTATTGTCCGTTATACACATATATATATATATAAAAGCAAAATACAAAAGAAATCGAATATTTTCATCTATCCTATTAAAGCGAAAAGAAAAATTACGAAGTACTTTTTAAAAAATGTTTTAGCATAATGTTAAATATAATATCTTATACAAAATTGAAATATTATTATTTTATTTTGTATAACAATAGCTTATACAAAATAAATATATTATTCATTATGCTAAACTATAAGAGGTTTTTACTCTCATTTTTATTTTGGTTCAACCAATGCCCAATTGCAATACAGTGTTGTTCACTGATTGTAAATAAATATTGATAAACCCCCGATCATCTCTCCTTTTTTTTTTTTTTTTTTTTTTTAGAAGAACTGAAATTTTGCTTATTCTATCTCTCATGACTTTTTGAATTTACACGATATTTGTTTGGGGGTTTTCATATAATTTGCTCAATACTTTTCGATATTAAATTATGCAAATAATTTTTTTTTTAATCTATCCCATGCGTAGTTAAACTAGTTGGCATAGGTGGACTCTGCGCAGTTCCCCATCACGTATATGTTTCCACACTTAATTCCAAAAAATCTCTAACTCCAAACTTTCATCAAAATCGCTATGCCCAATTTCGTGTAAACCGTATTTCTGCCATATATCGCAATTGGCCTTTAAAGTTTTAACAGCGAACGGGAAATTTTCTGAAGATGAAAATATTTCCAATCACTTATGTACCTCTAAATTTTCATAAAAATCCCTATATCGTTTTTCGATCAAACCCAATTTCTGCTGCCATATGTTGCAATTGGCCGATAAAGGGTTAACTCAGAACGCGAAGTTTTCTTAAAATGTGGGTAAATCCAATCGTTTTAACACCTTCCCGAAAACATTTAATCCCAAACTTTCATCAAAATAACGCATTCATTTCCCAGTAAACCCAATTTCTGCTATGTTGGGTTGCAATTGGCTGATAAAGGGTTGACTGTGAACGCGAATTTGTCTGAAGATGAGATGCAATCGTTTTTTCTTATCAAAAATCCCTAACTCAAAACTTTCATCAAACTCACTTCCTCCATTTTCGTGTAAACCCAATTTCTGCCATGCCATACGATGATTGGCTAGTATTTGTGGGCTAAATTAAGCTTCTTACAGAACAAATTAAAAAGAATCGTCATTACGACGTCGAGGGGCGTCAGAATCAAGTCGTCAATTAAACGTATATATTTTTATGTCGAAATAAAAAATAATAACTAGTTTTTTTTTTTTTTTTTGCAACAATTAAATTGTAGCTAATATTTAAATGGCTAAAGTTAAAGCTATTATGAGGTAATTATTTTCACACTTTATTTAATTAAAAGAAAACTAATCAAAAAATCGAAAATCGGGATTCGAGGTGCACTAGGACCTCTCGGGGGATACCTTAGTGTCCAATCACGTGACTGTCCGAGCTACCGTCTTTACCCTACGCTCTCCACAAACACCCATAGATACATTGCCTTATATATATATATATATATATATATATATATATATTTATTTATTTAAAGATATCTTGAACTGAAAGAGGTTTTTTAATAGAGTTTCTACTTATTTTAACAGAAAGAGTTCAAAAAAATTTTTATTCCCCATAAACTTAAGAACTAGATTTCGTGGCGGTTTTATACATGAGCGGAAAAATGTACTAATTTAAAAAATACTTCTTTGTTTAAGATATTGGTATTGACGATATTCAACGCCATTTTTGAGCATGCCAATATGCTCAATAATGATTACATGGGATTTTCATACTTAAGTATATTTATTCCGGGGATATTTTCAGTATGTGACATACATAAAATTGACACAATTTTACTCATTTTTGAAAAATATAATTTTCCAAACCCCTTAACTGCCCAGGGCGTATATATGCGCTTTTCGGAAATAAAAAACTTTGTGTTGTGCTAACACCAATTAAAATTGTCCCACGGCTTTGGAATGCAATGTAAAGAGCTTTGTAGTGTTTTCGAAGGATTTACTTATTTCAGAGAAGAAGGGGAGTGGGAGGAATGGGAAAAGGAATGTTTCTGGAACAATGAACTCCTCTATGTGAAAAAACTGAGTCACTGGAAAGCGAATCTTGTGGGTTTTCCTTGACAGGTAAATGGTTAAATGCATTTCTTTCTTCATTTTTTAAATTTTACTATAAATATGATCCCATAGTTTCATAAATCACACTATTATGAATAGGCGGAAACAACTGAGAAATATATATTTAAGTTTTAGAATTTTGAACGTATTTGCGTAGCTGCCAATTTTTTCGATTTTTTTTTTAAGAAAAAAAGATCAAAAAGTTTTTTAAGTAAACATAGATTCTTAAGATAAACTTTTGCTTTTCTTAAAGATTATTAATCTGGGATTAAAGTAGACTATGACAACTATTTTATAATAGCGGTGTGGAAAAATTAGAACTTTCAGTTATACTTCGTGTACTAGAGAAACACGAACTGATAAAACCATTTAAGTATAAGCAAAATAAGGTATTTAAATGGACTTGGATGTAGCCAAGAGGTTATCTGATATATGTTAATTCTCAGACCTTCACGTGTTTTTGTCGGGATGTATTAGGAATATCAATGCATATTTTAAATAAAAATATAGGAAATCTATATTTTCGTCATTTTTTACAAATGAAGGTTAACGAGTCTCCTTAACATATTTCATTAAAGTAAAATATATAGATAGCGTAATATTAAGGGAAAAAAATCAATATGTTTAAGTATTTCCATAAAAACTATTATAAAGTTGACGTAGTTAAAATAAAAGTACGAAACCAAATTAAAATAAAATAAATGTATACCTAACAAAGTTTAATTCTTTTCTGTGAGTTAAATATCGTTACTTATATTTAAAAATAAAACATTCGAAAAATTCGGTTGGTAAGGCAATTTTTTTGTTCAAGAATTTTTTGAAGGTAAATATCCTCCTGAACTGCATAAAATAGAACTAACATATTTGGCAAAAATCCAACATATTGCAGAATTCGATAAGAAATAATTTACTGAAGAAAAGGTACAATACGAAAAAAAGTGTTAGCGATAGTCCTTATTTTTGATATGCTGAGTTATCAAACGGAAGAGATTTCTTTCTTTCTTTCTTTTTCTTTTCTTTTCTTTCTTTCTTTTTTTTTTTTTTTTGTATAATTATTTGACAATAGGTATGCCTTGTATTATATATATTTTTTTCTATTCTGCTATCTATTTAAAATTTTATACATGCAGTGTGCAAATATATACATAATATTATATGCATATACGTATTCCATAAAAATGCACATAATTTATTAGTAAAGTGTTTAATACATTTAGTATAAAGTGCTGAAAAATAAATTGCAAAATATTTCTAATTTTTATTTACAACTGGCCAAAATGGAAACATTTCCAGAATTAAAAAATAATAACTTATATATGAACGCAAAATTTTATAGATGTATTTCAAGAAATGTGTATATTATTATTTAATCTCAAATCTGGATATTTAATGCAAAGTGAATTTTAAATTTCAAAATTGGTTGTAATATTTATCAACATACTTGCAATATTGCAATAAAGTTTATTAAATTTCATTCAAGTTATTTCAAAATCAAATTGAACATATTCATTATCCATATTAATAAAATCAGACTTTTGTCTGTAAATTTTTCAAAATCAAAATATTTTGTGATATCGTCACGTTTCACACACCGTGAAAGCCGAAAATGTCTTCAGAAAAATTTGCCTGTGTGTGTGTGTGTGTGTGTGTGTGTGAGAGAGAGAGAGAGAGAGAGAGAGAGAACACGCTAGCGACTAAAAGCTTTACTCGAATGAGCTGAAAGTTTGTACGTATATGTTGTAAATCACCGAAACACGGACCCTATTGGTTTTGGTAAATCTAGCACTTATAGTTTGTTTACAGGGACACAAAGAAAAATTCTTTATCATTATGTCCTTAGGAATCAAATTTTAAAAAGCGCAATAGCGTCTAAACGCCTTATCCGTTTGAGTTGAAAATTTATATACATGTTTTAGGTCACCATCACATAAACTGAATGGATTTTGATGACTCTAAAACTTACAGAGTTTTACAGGGACACACAAATTGTTTATCATTATAGCCAGTAGGTTCAAATTATTTTAAGTACGACAGCGACTAAACGCTTTATTCAAATGAACTGAAAATCTAAATACATGTTACAGGTTACCTTCACACGAACTCTATGAACTTTAGAGAATATAGCAGTTATGGTTCTTTTTGCAGGGACACGATGCAAATTTCTTTATCATTGTGGAATATGGGCTCAAACTTTAAAGTGCGCTAGCGTCTAAATGCCTTATCCGATGGTGCTAAAAATTTATATAAATATTATAAGGGGTCTGGTACGATTTCCCCACGCTCAGTTTCCCGACAAATCAGTTTCCCGACGCCACTTTCCCGAGAGGTACATTTTCCCGACAGTTACGGTTTCCCGACAACCCATTTTCCCGACAGGCACGGTTTCCCGACAGTTACGGTTTCCCGACAACTCATTTTCCCGACAGGTATGGTTTCCCAACATCGCACTTTCCCGACAGGTACGTTTTCCCAACACCTGACTTTCTCCAATGATTTATTTCTCGGTATATCACTTGTTTACAGGTTTTTCTAAATAAGAAAGAGGACGGATTAAAAAATAACAAAAATAATGCTGAATACGTAATTTTATTTGATTACTATTCAAAATGAATTTTAAATAATACATTACTTTTTATTCAAAATGAAAAAAAAAAAAAAAAAAAAATGAAAAAATTACTCTTTTAATTTTTTTTAAAGCATAATTTGTATTCATTAATATGTGTCTGACATATGGTAATGAGTTTTCTAAAGAAAATAATCTGGTGTGTCACTCACACGACTTTCTCTTACCCTGAAATTTAATACTATAAATACAGGTTGGAGATTAAAAGGTAAGATAACGAGTGCTGTTATGTAAACCTATGTTAAGAAAAAATATATCTCATATAGAGACACTTTTAAAAAACACGTGTAACGTTTTAAATTAATAAATAAAGCACTTTAAAACACGTATATAAGTTTTAAAAACATATATTGAATTAAAAGCTACATATTTCTGAGCTTTTCGCCCTGAAAAGAAGGGCATCATCAGGAAGTCTACATGGTGTTGCACAATGTGCAGCTGTGTTACAAATATATATACCATAAATCAGGTTAAAGTTACAGTTACATCGCTACTTTAATACAAAAAATTTTAGTTCATTGGTTGGAGCCCTTCTACATTGACACTGAGGCAACACTTGATTACTGCAACTTGAGTTGGAAAAGTCAGTTTTGGATGGCTATTGGAAAGGCTGACGTGGTGGTAACATCAAGGTGAAAAAACTTGTCGAGCAGTGGTAGTGAATGGAAGTCATTCTTTTGGAGGAGTCAATGGATGGAAGCTGAAACACTGGACAGGCGTTAACAACTGCTAGAAGATACGAAACTTGTACGAAAACTTGTAGTAGAAAGGAATGAAACCTTGAAGACAAACTGCGGATGGGAACATGAAACTTGGAGTGGCGGTAACCATCGTTGAAAAAGGATGCAGCAGCGTCCATAGAAACTTAAATGAAACTTGAAATTCATGAGATTACATATTGTACTGGAAAAATATAAATGCAAGTTAAATATCAAGTTAATTATAATGGTTGTATAATATAATTCCAAATTTTAGGTAGGAAAGCTGAATCTTTAGAATTAATAACATTAGGATATTTTACAATATTTACAGCTACTGAAATTAAGAGTTTAGATATATTTTGTGGAGTTGAAATTATTTCTGCTCGATCCCATAGGGGTATAGCGCCGGAGTTATTGTAAATGAAATTAACAAGTACACAACTTCTTTCCTCTTTTACATTTTTTATATGTTCCTGGATTCTTCGATTAAGAGTTCTTTTAGTTTGTCTAATATAGAAAAAAATTTCATTATGCAATTGTATCGGAATTTTATAAACCACTCCAGTGGGTCCCGTATGGTCACGGTCATTTATACATAGTTGTTTAATAGTTAAAAGTGAACTATAAAGAATTACAATGTTAAATTTTCGAAAAAATATATAATGTTTAAAATTATCGAAATCTTTACTATAAACAAGGTTATTAGTGAATTTAATTTTAGGGGTTAATATAGAAGACTTATTAATTGGAGGAAAAAAGTGTTTATTTTTTATTTTATTGAAAATCTCAATTATAGTAGATTTTTTGTTTCCAACGCAAGTTGCAGTAATCAAGTGTTGCCTCAGTGTCAATGTAGAAGGGCTCCAACCAATGAACTAAAATTTTTTGCATTAAAGTAGCGATGTAACTGTAGTTTTAACCTGATTTATGGTATATATATTTGTAACACAGCTGCATATTGTGCAAAACCATGTAGACTTCCTGATGATGCCCTGCTTTTCAGGGCGAAAAGCTTAGAAATATGTAGCTTTTAATTAAATATATGTTTTTAATACTTATGTACGTGTTTTAAAGTGTTTTATTTATTAATTTTAAACCTATGTTAAACAATTGAAATTAGGCTTCGGAAGAGTTTTATAAGATAATTAGATCTCTGTGAGAGGTCTACTGCCCCCCTTAAGGCTGTACATCAGTCATATAGCTCCCTTTCTCCATTCCCATGTTATACAATGGAATTTTTGTTGTTTCGTTTTATAAAAATATCTTATTAAAAAATGAACTTTTTCGAATTCTGTTTTTTAAATATTACTCTTTGAACAGATACTCTTTTAGCTTAGTGAGCAATTTTTCGAAAAAATAAATTTAAATATTTTACTTAGGGATCCACACTTAGAGTCCATAATTTATTTATTGAAATAAAATATTTAAATTAATTTTTTCGAAAAACTGCTCACTAAGCTAAACGACGACCTCTTAAAAGAGTAATATTCAAAAAAACAGAATTTGAAAAACTTCATTTTTGAATGAGATATTTTTATAAAACAAAGCAACAAAAATCCCATTGGATAACATGGGAAGTAAGAAAGGGAGCTATCCGACTGATGTACAGCCTTAACCCCCCCGTTTCCTTAATGCACATAGATTTATATAGAATTTAATTCTGTTATTAAAATTAAAAGTTTACTTAAAATTATACAGACAATTTCCACACCTAACATTCATTGAAACATATCAATCTTGATCAAACTTTTCCAGCAAAGAACTTATATTAATTTCAAAATACAACATTTGGATCTCCTAAAATTATTCGTTTTTAAGTTACTGTAAGAGACACAGACAAAGATCAAACATTAAAAATCTTGACTACGGTAATCAGGAAGCCTAAAAACGTGTAAATATACGAAAAACAAGCGATGAATATTTAGCTTAAAACATAGATTATTTACCATATCTCTATGATGAATTTATTTCAATTACCGAACAGCTTTCCTGGAAATAGTAAAATATTATTAGTAAATCACATCCACTAACAACAAGTAACTAGTGTGTTGTGGTCACCACACGACTTTCGTCTATATTTTCCTATACAAATTCTCTCAATAAAAATAATTTATCAAAATTATTATTAAAAAAAGTATCTTCCATGATAATGCAGACGAGTTCCATATTAGAGAAGTAGTATAACATTAAATATCCAAAGAAAGTTGAATTTATTCTCAATATTACATTTAAAAAAAATCGTTAAAAATGAAAAAAATCGATAACTTTATTTTAAATTATCACAGATCGATGGTTCAACCATTCGTTTTAAAGGTATTGGCGAGCTCTTTTGAAAGATAACCATTATGAAAATTTACGCCCCTCGAGGGGGAGTAAAAATATAACTTCCCCCCCAGGGGGGAGGGACGTACATAAATTCTTTTCCCAGTTGACTATCTCTATTACAAAAAATATATTTTCGTTTCATTTTGTTTAGTGTAGTCTATAGATGTTAAACTCTATTTACCTGCAATTTCCCTCATAGACGTAATGCATTTGAAGATTTTTGAGTGCCCCTGTACACGAACCATTTGCGTCATCTCAACGAAAAGCTTAGTGTAGCATCCCTATATAATACACATTTAGCATACCAAGTTTGGAATTTCTGCTACTATTTGTTCTTGAGATAGGATGATAACATACACACAGACATCCACATAGACAGACACACAGACCATTTGCTAAAAACATGATTTTCGTATTCAGGGGACCTCAGAACATGTAAATATAACAAAAACTGATGTTCGAAAATTTGACCCTAAAACAATACTTTCTCGACCCTATGGGTAAGAGAAAGTTAAAAAAAGAACATTAGTTTCTGTATTTGAATCAAAAGTCGTTACTTTTGTAACGTATTTCGGAATCAATATTTATTTCTTAACGTATGAAATTACGTTAGATGGAAAATTCTCTATTACACTTAAAGATTTGTCAAAAAAAAATGGTAGAACTATAGTATTTCCCCACAGCTGAATTTGGCGATTTTTCTTTGGCGCCGATTTGAACGATAACGATGCCGTTCTGGACTGTTTGCGATATAATATGGCAGCCTGCATGCTATTTATTTTGGATTTATGATTTTATGATTTATGATTTATAATTTAGCTTATGATTTTATCATTTATGCTATATGATTTATGATTTTTAGATTTATGATTTAGCCACAATCGCCAAAAATATATCGCCAAATTCAGCTGTGGGGAAATACTATAGTTGTTCCAAAAACATATGTTTTCACTTTGTTCTTAAATCTAATTCTTCTTTTAACATTTTCAGATTCTTTTAATTAATTGCTAAAGCCAATGTTAGAGAAACTTCGTCTTTTGAAAGTATTACTTTATTTTCACTTTGAGTCAACGGTTTGATATTTTCCGTTATATTTCTTTCAAAAAATTCTTTTTTATGACTTTTATATTGTGTTATTTGATTTGAAATTTCTTTATTATCAAGTTGCATTTCTAATTTAATTTCAGTATCAAATACGATTTCTTTGAAAGAAGGCGATGGAAGCTCTTTTAAGTCGATAGACATTAATGAAGCATTTGAACTAACAATTGAAAGAAATGTAGACTTTTTATCACGAGCAGTTATGGTGTGATCTGTATTAAAAATGATGTTTTCTGTTCCATTTGCATTTCTGAAAAAATCACCATTAGTATCTGCTTCCAAAGTTTCATTATCTTCATTATCTTCAAGGAAAATCTTCGAATCTTCTTTATAGAGATTACTGTTAGCTTGAAACCAATCAATCTGAATATCATTCGCATTTTGACGGATGAAAATCATATTTTCTTCGGCATGATATTGTTACAAAATTGTAAATAATTGTGTTATTTTTGTATAAATTCTTTTAAAGAGGCTTAGTAAGTTGATAAAGTGCTAATTTTGTGCATTTCTAGTCGTTTTAGCGTTGAAATAGCCATCTTTTCCCTTGAAAACGCATTAAAAAGCCCCAATAAGGCAGGTAATGGATTAGGCGCTAAATTTGGCGACTTTTTAACACCTTGGCGATTTTTTTTGGCGACCTTGGCGAGAAAATCCTTACAAGGTATATACGACATATGGACGCTCTAATCTCATTATCTGATGAGATACGGAAATTTCCGGAACTTTCCACACTTTTCTACAGGGGTATATAAGGCTTTTTTCTTCGCCAAGGCTAGTTCAGTTCAGTCTGAGACCAGCTTCTGCCAATGTTGGATTGCTTTGCGCCTCTTTGAAAGAGACTTGCTTTATGTGTTATTGGTATACAGTTTGTACTGTGGATTTGCTATTGACAGCTGTTGTTTAAGCTGTGTTTACTGGTTGAATTGAAGCTGATACTTGGTTTATAGACCTGTATTTTTCTGTAACTTTCTGTGAATAAATTACTGAATATTTGTAAGTTTTGCCTTTCATTCCCGGACAACTCACGAACCCCCAAGTACGCAACAATATGAAGGGTTGCTCTCACGTACACTGAAAAGTTCTTTATCATCGTTCAAACCAGTATTTCTTGTACTCTGAAGTATTTGGCTTTCATAAACAGGCATTTTATTTACAGTAATTGCATCAGCTGTAGAACAGAACTCTTTTGTTTCCAATTCTTTAGAAGTGACTTCTACATAAGATTTCTTATCTTTATTTGTAATCAAATTATTTCCAATATATATGTGATTAACGTCCTTTATATCATAACTTGTAGAAGCATCGACTACATTAGAAACTCCAAAAAGATAATCGACATCGAATGACGTTAAATTCAAATTAAATACTTCTATGCATCAGTTCCAAGTATGTACAAATATTTCAAGTAACATTTCAATAAAACAAGCTATTGTAGTTTCAGCAATCCAATTACTGTAGAACTTGGATAATTCGAAGTTCAAGGGACCTGTGAAAAATTCGAAATATCCAAAAATTCGAATTACATATACTATTTCATGCTTGCCAACATTCTAATTAAAATTTCGTAGTATTGTTAGCCCCGCCTTCTTTTTCACACCACTATCCTTTTTAGAGTATTTCTTTTCTTATTTAATCGTAATTGCATTTGCAAAATATTACTTTAAAAATTTACTGGTGTGAAAAAAAGGACGGGACTAACAACACTACAGAATATTAATTAGGATGTTGGCAAACATGCTATTTTGTCAAAAAGAAGAGATAAATCAAAAAATTAAAACTCTACGATCAAAGATTTAACATATAAACTTTATATCTAACAAAACTGCTATATCCCCCCCCCTCCCATTAAATCAATATTTTTTACGAGCTTAATTATTCAACACTTTTAAAAAAATAGTCAGATATTTTTTATTGCTTATTCAAGTACAATCTTTGTGTCATAGCATATGACTTCAACCTATATTAGTTGATACAAAAATAGAATCTTCTACATCAGACATGACTTTCAATTCAAAAGTTCATGTATATGCACCATATCTTCTGATGCACTAGGTAGAGGCTTTTCTTGTATTTTCTTATCCTTATTTTGAAAGATTATTAAAATAAATAATAATGCATTTTAGCTAAGAAAAATCTTGGGAAAAATTTTTACTGTAATATTTTAAAGTTAATCGTATGAGAAATTCGAATTATCCAAAATAGAATTCGAATTATTCACGATTTTTTAACATTATTTTAATACAAAATTCAAGGGACCGGATAAAAACTCGAATTATCCAGAATTTCTAATTAAACAAGTTCGAATTATTCAAGTTTCACTGTAGTTTTATTTTTTAAATATTGGATTCATTTTATGAATATTTAATCTAGTAGTATCTTACGGAAGTAGTTGATATTGAGAATGTCTTCGAAAAATTTATATTTCTAATATTATTATGCACGTCTGGTTATCATCTGATCAAAATTAAAATTTAGCAAGCGAAGTAATTATTGTAAAATTAAGTTTATAAAAAGCCAACCTATTGTATTAAAATAAAGAAACAAATGCGTGATTGTTGTAGATTTTTTCAATAGTTTTTCATTGTTGTAATAAAGCCAACAAAGATTAATAAAGAAATAATTTTCTATACAATTTTCTGCAACAATTCTATGCAACAATAGTCTTCAATTTATTTGAACATTAAACAAAATATTTTCAGAATATTATAAAATGAAAGTAGCTTTCACCAATTACCAAAAGTTATTTGTTTAATAAATTTAAAACTTAATGTTTTTAATTCACATAACACCCTTTTTTTTTCTGATATAAGGCATTTTGATTATTATAAAATGATACACTATCTTGTTTTGAAATCGTTCAGCAAAGGAGTTTTTCTCTCAAAGTTATTAGAAGTGTGTTGTTGGGTTCTCATAGGGGAAGATTACTGGTAGAGCCGTTCTCAGTTGGCCTTGGTTTTCTCCGAAGTACAAGGGAATAGTAGCTAGAGCCTCATAGAATGGCTTTAGAGCGGGCACACTCTTAGACTTAGATCTTTTGCGTAGATGTTAAGCTTTAATCCCCAAAACAATTTGAAATCCCTAAGTTTACTAATTAATAGGCAAATTGCATCTATATAAAGTACGATGTTATAATATATACAAACAGGACTTTCTTAATGAATTTAATAGCAGTGAATCAGACAAATATTTCGGATTAAGTTGCGTTAATATTTATTTATTTATTTTTTTTTTTTCTTATCATTTACATGATAAAGTATTTATTGTTTTCTGTCAGATTTCCAAAGTAGAGATTAGCGATTATAATAAAAAAGCACCACAAAACTGGCGTTGTAAAAAATATTACTTACAAACTTTGAATAAACACCATAAAATGCAATAAACTGGCAACAATTGTTTTGGGTCGAAAAAACACACGACCCTTCATCAGGTGAATAAAGTAAGCACGAGTGCTGCAGTCAAAGCGGGTGCGTTGCCGCTTTGACTGCAGCACTCGTGCTTACTTTATTCGCCTGATTAAGGGTCGTGTGTTTTTTCTACCCAAAACAATTGTTGCCAGTTTATTGCATTTTATGGTGTTTATTCAAAGTTTGTAAGTAATATATTAGCGATTATAGTTCTTTTTGATGACCTTAAACTCAAAATTAGAGTTGGCCTATGCGTCTTCCGTGCAAGAAAATCATCAGTATAACATAACAACATATATTAGTAATAAGACTAATTTAGTTACACTAGAAAGTACTATTATTTGAGACATTTTATTTAAACCAGTAAAATAGTATTTGTACAGGGATACTTAAAATAAATCAAATACATTCTATCTAGTAGCGAAATTTCCTTTTAGAATATTTTAAAATTTCAGATTGCACTCATCGAAAGAAAACTATTATACACCTTTATTAAGAACAAATGCATATTTCGTATATAATATTACATGAAAAGTCATGTTCACATGAAAAAATAATCACCTTTTATCTTACAAAGAAACATTCCAAAGGTGTCATCTTCAAAAAGTATTGAAAAAAATATATGTGATACTACTCTTCATAAAATACCAGAAAATGAAAAACTTATCGGCTGAAATAAATTACAGCGACCATAAAAAATTATCAAAATTAAGCATATTTGGCGATTTAGCGCTCTTAGGCGATACGTTTGCTAGCACCGAGATTGCCGTGTACGAACAGAACCGTGTTTTGCTTTTCCGCCAAGTACTCAAAATCAATCGCCTAGCAGTGTGAAATCGCCAAATATGCTTAATTTTGATAATTTTTTGTGGTCGCTGTAATTAATTTTAGCCGATATTTTTTTCATTTTGTTGTGTTTTATGAAGAGTAGAATCACATATATTTTTTTCAATACTTTTTGAAGATGACCCCTTTTGAATGTTTCCTTGTTAGACGCTTCAAGCAACAACCTTCATGCATTAACAGTTCATGTTAAAAGTAATTTACGTTAAGCGTGTTCACGTTAACGGCGGTCGACTATACTACATAAGAGCTAAGTTTTTGATTCTGTACAAAGGTTCGCGAAATTTCTCTGATAAATGGATGACGAAAACTTCACGTGCATTGAACGTTCTTTGGACCTTACATTTGAACGTCTTTGTAATGGATGCGTGTGATACGTACAATTTGAATAATATTAGAACGTACATATAGTACAATCCTTAATGTTAAAAAAAACGTTTTGTTGCTGCTTGGATTTCACGTCGTTTTTCCAAGTAAGTGAGATAATGTAATATATGGCATGAGGGTGTAAAAATTTCACCTAATCAAATTAAGTATTCAGGTAACTGTGATATCAATAATTTTCTTTGCATTTCAAGTATCTTGATAATAAATTAACTTCGAAACGTATTTAATAAAATTATCTTTCATGATAATGCAATACGATTTCCATATTAGAGAAGTAGTATAACACTAAATGTCCAAAGAAAAAAGTTCATTTTATTCTCGATATTACATTAAAAAAAATCGATAACTTTATTTTAAACTATCGCAGATCGATGGTTCAGCTATTTATTTGAAAGGTATTGGCGAGCTCTTTTAAAAGATACACATCATGAAACTTTATTTCCGTCGAGAGGGGGGGGGGAGGAGCCAATGTTCCTACATATTCAATTTTTTTTCCCAGTTGGCTATCTCTGTTATAATTAACTCTTGTAAATTTTTTATAATAATTATTAAAAAAATAATTCTCTTTATGCACATTTATCCAAAATTTTGCCTATACCACCATGTTAAAAATTTAGAAAAAGCGGGATGGCAACGCAACCTGTAAGACAATTTTTACCAAAAGTTGATAGGCACTAACTTATGTCAAGGTGTAACTACATACCAATTTGTATGAAATTCTGGGCAGTAGTTCCTGGGATACAGTTGCCACAAAATTTTGTCATACACACACAGACAGACAGACATTTTCTAAAAATGGTCCAATCGTATTCTGCAACTCTCAAAACGTATAAATCCATTAAAAACCCGAGGTCGAACATTTTTACGAATCCAATACTTTCTTCTATTGAATATAGAAGAAAGTAAAAATGTTGATAATTTTTTTTTTTTAAACATTCTGAAACAGCATCAACAGTATCGATAAGGGAAAAATTATTCTTCAATTTCACGACAATAGTAAACAAGTTAATAGTTAAAACAAAAAATAAATAAATAAATAAATAAACAGTTTAAACATATTCTTTAAAATGCAATAATTTTACAGTCTGTTTCAAGTCAGATTATTACCTGAAATTAGCAATGATAACATTACTGTTTTGTATCAATGTATATTTAAAATCTCTTTTTTAGTTATTTGCTGAAAGAAAAATAAGAATTAAACGAAGCATATCAAATAAGTTTTATTTTATTCATGTTCACAAACATGAGACGTGGTTTTCGAAGATGTTTCTATTTACATATATCTGCTTTAAATGACAGCTTGTTTGTGCAACATACTTTGAATAAAATATTTTTTTTGTTTTATTAAAATTTAGAATATTTCTTTGAAAATATTGAGTTGATGCTGAAGTGTTTCGTTTTTGGCACGGTTCCAGAAGTATTTATATATTTATATATTTTTATGGAAAGTAGGTTACAAAGGCAAAATATCGAAATTGGGGCCAAACAGTATATAAACAGGTTATGTGTATTTATTATCTCTTATAATGTTTTTTACGGTTTCAATTGCAAATAAATGTTAGATAAAATTATAAATGAATAAACGTGAAAAAAATAAATAAATAAACGAGGTTTGTAGAGATTCTAAAAATTTCTCAATTATATTTAGTCATAAGATAATTTAAACGTCCTCATGATAACATAAAATATATTTTATTTATTGTGATTCAAGAAAATGTACAACAAATTATTTATATGGCTTTACTTTTAATGTAAAACTGTATTATAAATTGCTTTTCTGCAACTTTGTACATTAAATAAAAATGATAAAATTACTAAAATTAGTTTTACTTTTAACAATGAAAGAGGCAATATCACAAAAGCATCTTTATACTTTTATTTTGAAAGAGAACGCATTAAAAATGTTTTTTTGGTGTCGCCCTGTATCTCGTTCAAAGTATGTGAGCGTAGCATACAATGCAGACTTGCGAACATTTTAATTTATTCTGGTGCATCCGCCTCTTCCCCACACAACTTTTTCTGAAGGGTCTTTTTCGTCATATTTAATCGTAATTACATATTGGAGAAAATTTCACTGCAAATAAAGTGATGTGAAAAAAGGGTGGTTACTGATAGTGCTCCAGAATAAATTAAAATCTATCTAACAATCTACTAAAAAAAAAAAAAAAAAAAAAAAAAAAAACTGGAAATTTAAGTTAAATAATAATTTGTATTTCAATTCCATAATGTATCTGACGTATGTAACCTCCTTGCGATGCTATGTAAAAGAATCGATTACATTTATGCAATTTTATGCAATTAGATTTCTCTAATTTTCAGAAAAAACATACCATGCACTGCGAAAAAATTCTGCAACTGACATCTGGAATCTAAATTGTGGCTCTAGAAATAATAGTTCCATATCATCCTGATAAATTCTACTCCCCTTTGGAAACGAGTTCTAGAAACCCCTATTAGAATTCTAGAGTGTTGCCTATATTCTCGAGGGCAAAGTTATTTAAAATATCTGCAAGTAAATGCGAATACAAGAGGCGGGTTTCAGCAACTATAATCTTGGTTTATTACTCGATTCTAGAAAATCAAGCGAGAATTTCTCGCAATACAAAAGATTCAGAATATTTTTTCACCACTTAGAAAAGTGTAGACTAGAAATTCTCGATTCTTTCGTCTATTCCGTTTATTGGCGTGCCTTATGCGCATAACACGGACATCTATATTTCTAGTTAAGGGATTTAGAAAATGACCACTTATTCATTCTAGATGAAGGCGGTATATTTTTTCTCTCAGTGTAATAAACTTAAATAACATATGTAGCCACTTCGATGCATTCTAAAAGTACATACGAAAATTAGAACTTTGAGAAGCATGTGGATTAACAAATAGAAGAATTTTCACGATATAAGAAGTTGTAATATTCTTTAGGTTTTGTTCGAAATTATTAAAAATGTGTCACATACCTGGAAATGCACCTTCAACAATTTTTATTCATATCCCCCAAAGTATCTGATCATTTTTATATGGTCCTCTAAACCATTAATTAATTCATGATAAATATTATAGAAAATATACTTTTGAGCTTAGAAATACACTATTGGAACCTCGTTGCTAAACTTTAGCCGAAAGTTTTATGGCTTAACTGCATTTTGTATACTTTATTTCCCATATTTGCCTCAATTTACCGTTTATTTGCCGTAAATAATACAGTTTCCCGTAAAATATACGGTAAAAGTTTGGCAGCGAGGTTTCGTTTTTTTGTTTAAAGTGTAATATATGTTTATCATATTATGTTTTAATGTGTTAAAATATGCTTTTATAAAACTATTTTGGATGTTAAGATGCACAGACCAGTATGTTCTATCTATGTTAAATGCAATAACGAACATGCTTTTGTGAACTGGAATAACGTATGTAAATTTGAAGGTTTTCTAAAAATACTTATGGAAGTTAGAACTCAGACTGACAGACAAGTAAATAGAAGAAGAGAGTAAGACAGACTTACAGACGAATTCAAGCCATAAATAATTTTCAGCATTGTTAGAAAATGTATAAAGAAATATCTAATGCAACACATTTGGCAATTTGGATTTGTAAATTTTTCAAGACAAATCAAAGATAACTTTATATAGCCTAAAATATTTACTTTTTATTAAATTACTATTACACATAAATATATGTTAGGGTCATTTCCTTGGGACTTTACAATAAGAATTTACAATAAGCTAAGACTATTTACGATTACATTAAAGGCTGCATAATTTTAATCTCTTTTCTATTTCTATAATTTAATATTATAATATGTTCATTACTCATAAAATGTACCTTGAGTACTGAAATGTGAGTTACTTTCTAATTGTTTTTGCTAAAATAGATTTTTGACTAAAGAAACACTGAACACTGAAGTTGAAAAAGTGTTACATTGCTCACAAATCATTCTAGAAAAACAATTAAAAATTAATCCATAGTTTAATATTCAGAGTCCAATTTATGATTTCTAAACTTATTATAATATTGTAATAAATAAAAATCTTTCAATATTCAGCCTTTTAAGTGATCATAAGTAAAATAATTGCCTTAAATTACTGTATATGGTATATTGATCACGAATTACCTCTACGCTATTTTGTTCACTTACAGAAGAAAACGCAGGAGCTGATCCAGGCAAAAAATTGGGGTCCATTTGCTGCTCCTTTACAAAATTATCTTTCATAAAATGGGCCTTTTCACAAATTTCAAATCCATAAAATAGGTCTCTTCACAAAATTCTTACTAATAAAAACGGATCTTTCACAGTTATATTTAAAGAAAATGATCTTTCATGTAAAAATTTCCCACTCTTTCAGCATTATTTTAAATAACTACCTGTACTTGGTTCAGTGAAACATATTCGCTTGGAATTAAACATTGATATCAAATATTATTATCAATATTATTAAATTTCAAAACGGTGTTGCTATCTAATGTACAGATGAGAAACAAAAATTTAAATACCGGTTAAACAAACAAAAAATAATATATTTAAAAAAACCTTTAAAACCCAAATTCTTATTACAGTGTATCATATAAATCTTTTCGAAGTTAGAATAAAATTTAATTTGCAAAAAAAAAAAAAAAAAAAAAAAGTAACTTTTTTGTTTATTAACCAAAATTTGGGAAATTTGAACTATGTTAAGAGAAGAGAAATTATTTCTTAAAACTCACAACAGATGGCAGCACCACACGATTGCCTATAAGTTTTGTGATTTCATTTTCTGATTAAGGGCCAATATCTGCAATTTAATTATTCGTTTGAGGCACCTCTTTATTATTATTTTAGTTTATTATTATTTTTTATATTATAACTTAACATTTTACTGATTTGGTTAATGTTTATGCGTTTTTCCTAATCATTTTTATTTTGTATTGTTAATTGTTTCATTGACATTTTAGTGGATATTTCGCCCAACAGAGCGCGATTGTAATCCACAAAAAACTCTTTTTTGCTTCTAAAAAGAGATGTAAGAAAAAGGCTTCTTAAAAAAACTCTTCAAAAATTCTTAGAATAGTGTGTAGTCAACGATAAATTTTCTTTTATCAATTGACATCTTTTCTACTAATTGTATGCGAAAATTAACACTCCGGACCTTCAGGGTATCGAACGCGGGACCACCGGATTACTATGAGCCACTGAGAGACAAATGAAAAAGTTTGTATTTACCTTAAAATAGAGGCACATTTTTTATTTGGTTGAGATTCACAAACATACCGTAGTGAATGTCAGTACATACATAAGAATTGGGGGGGGGGGGGGGTGGAAAGGAATGAGACTCTATTTGACTTTACGAACAATAAGTAATTAATGCTGTTTAAATAATTTAAAGTAAGAGAAGTCGTTAAATAAATATAAAATTACAATACAGTGCTTCAGTATTTCCCCCCATATACTATGTTGTTTAACTTAACGGTATTACACTTCAAATTATTTGAGATCATACCCATTAATAATAAAGAATTTTTCTTTGTGTCCTTCTAAAAATCTGTGTTAAACTCACCAAAAGCAACAGGGTTCGTGCTATAGTGACATATTAACATACGTACCAACTTTTATTTGATTCAAACAAGCGTTAAGATGCTATCGTGTTCACTCACACACATACATACGTTACCATAAAATAGCAAAATTGAACTCAGGGGACCTCAAAATATATAGATATACCAAAAACTCAAAGTCGAATTTCTATCATGATTACAATATTTTGCTTTCATAAGTATGTTCAGAAAGTAAAATTGTTGAAAAATTATTGCATAAAAAAGTTAAATACTTGGTTTAAGTGTAAGAACAATGAGCACTAAAGGTTTATATGTATAATTTAAGGTAAGTGAAAATTTTTAATTGTTAACATAAATTCATTCAAAATTTTCATAATTCCTATTTGAATTTTGAATCTAAATTTTTCCTATAATAAATTGAAAACAGTTACTTGTTTTTCTTGAAAGAAGAAACCATTTAAATATTTCAAAGAATAACATTATTTCTCAAATAATTACATCTTTGTATCTTTTACTAAAAATCTGGGGTAATTCCATTTGACTTTACGAAGATTATGTAATTAAAATTTTTTAAAATAAATTAAATTAAGAAAAGTCTAAAATCAATCATCTCAATTAAATAAGGCGTTTAACGCTATCGCACTTTAGATAATTTCAGCCTGTAGGCCATTATGTTAAAGAATATTTCACTCTGCCTCTGTAAAAATCTAAGAGTGCTAGATTAACCAAAATCTATACACACAGTTCGTACTGTGGTGACTTATAACAAATGCACCAACTTTCAGCTCATTTAAACAAAGCGTTTAGACGATATCGTGACATAGACATAGACATAAATCATGAATATCTCTAAAAAGAAAAGTCATGTCAAGACTTTCCTTTGACACGACTAAAGTCTAAAAGGTTGACACGATTTTGACACGACTAAGTTCTAAAAGGAAAGTCGTGTCGTCCAACGTCCCTTCAATCTTCAAGGAAGGCGTTCCTTTCAGTTGGGGGCGTTATCATGATAACAATACTTTACTTACATATGCATGTTCGGAAAGTAAAAAAATACTGTCTGGTACACATAGAATATTCTTATTATAAATGCACATGTCAGTATATTCGATCATTTATCTAACATAAAAAAACAAGTTGCTACAAAAAATAATTTTTTTTTGCTCATTTTAATGTGTTTAAAAACATAAAATGATACCTTAACAATGTTGTAGTTTATATTTTTTCGTAAACAATGCTTTCTTTTTCATCTAAAAAAAAAAAAAAAAATCATTTATTGCTTAAAATTATTACTTAAAAGTAGTAGAAAACGAAACTTGTTAAGTGTTCATTTCAAAATGTAATTTCTCATAAGATTATATACGAGGAAATTTATTCTAAACTTGTACAAAAGTTTGAATTCTATTTTGCATTTCATGAAAAATTTACATCACGTATCAGGTTTTTCATACTGCCGCATCCGTTTCAGACTGAACAGTTAATTAAAGAACAAAACGTGATATAGTTGAATAAATTAAAATTTCTTATTATTTTCAAATCCTGAGACGTAGATTAGTTTAAAATTAATTGTTATGGCATTGTGCCAAAAAATCTTATATTCCCCGAAAGACAAATTATGGAAAGATTGATTAATCTTCTAAGTGAAAACCGAGGTTTCTAAGAAGTTATTACTGCTTTAATTAAAAACTGATATTTTGCCAAGTGCTGCTGTTACATTTTCTAAAACATTTTCGTGGAAGAATATTAAAATATCTTAATACACAAGATAAATATTAGTTCGTATAAAATTTTTATAGGATTATACCTAATTCGTTTTTTTCCTTTACCCATATGGGCCCACCAGTAGCTGAACGTTTCTGCGCTCAAAGCTGGTAGCTGGAAGTACTGGGTTCAATCCCAGGTAGTGTTCATTGATCTAGCCGTTCAGAATTTCCCATGGATTTCTCTGAAACTCGCGTAGATTTCATCTAGGATCCCTTAGAATTGCACCACGGAGGGCATTCCTCTTATAGGCATATGACCCTAGTGTAGTCAATCGGCCTTAAACCCTACAACCAACCAACACTTACTTATACGTTGTCTATTATATGCAGTTCCTACAGACCTTAACAAATGATTTTATTTTTTCACTTAATAACAAGAAATACATTTTAAATGTGGAAATTAGTAAGACTTCATTCACTCGCTCGAAATCACGCTGTGTTTGTAAGCAAATCCTAAGAAGTAGATTAATTTAACATTAATTGTAATGGCATTGTGCCAAAAAATCTTACATTCCTCAAAAGACAAATTAAGGAGTGTATGACTAGTTCTTTAAAGAAGAACCGAGTTATCTATTTAGATTTTACTGTGTCAGTTGAAATCTGATATTTTGCCAAGTTCTGATGTTACATTTTCTTTCTTTCTTTTTTTTAAGGAATATTGAAATACCTTAACACACAAGGTAAATATTAGTTCATGGAAAAATTTTGTAGGGCTGTAAGTCATGCACCTTTTTTACCATATCCATATGTGATCTTTTACATGAATTCCTATATACCTTAAAAATAATTCCGTTTTTGCACTTAATAACAAGAAATTCGTTTGAAATGTGTAAATAAGTGAAGCCTGATTCACTTGCTTGAAGTCGCACTGACGTTGTAAGTGTAAGTTGTCCATCGAGAGTTTGGTCAGTTGAGGGTAAGGTTACAAGTCGTTTAGTTGGCGTTGGTTTCGGAGGAAGCGTATATTGTCTATGGAGAGTTTGTTTAGTTGAAGGTAAGGTCTTTATTCCAATTTCGTCTAGTTGGCATTGGTTTCGGAGGAAGTGAGAAAAGTTCTCAGGGGAAGGTGATGAAAGGTAATTGAAGCTGTGGAGTTTTGGAGTTTGCTAATATGTCAGCATTTTCAGTTTAGATGTTTTAAGGTGAAAGAAATGAAATAGTTCTCCAGTTAAACTTTTTAAGATAATTTCATTAAATCTTCGATGTACTCTTGGAAGAAAAGAGCGTGAACACGCAATCCTTTCTAAATGAGTTCTAACAATCACACTATCAAATTTAGGAAATTCCCTCAGGAGTTAAAGTAATATTCACGCACGTTTACCCTAAGTCGTGTATAATATTAAATTTATGTAAAAAGAAAAATGACAATTGGAAAATCTCCCTCTTCTTTCTTTTAGAGCTCTAATAAAAAGCTAGTTTTTTTTTTTTTTTTTTTTTTTTTTTTAAATATAATTATTTACTTTAGACATTTGCAATATCAACTTTAGACATCTGCAGAAAGCAACATGAGGAAAAATCAAGGAACTGCGATTGATCAGCCCTTACAAATGAAGTCGTCTTACTAAAATGCAAAACAGCTAATCATTAACGAAGTGAGTACAAAATTCACACTTAAATTTTTTACATAAGATTCAGAAATTTCACAAAAATTTTCAAAAGTATTTCAAAAGTTATTAAATTTTATAACTTTTGAACTAAGTAATTGATTATACTAAAAAATATATCGTTAACTAGATATTGCCCTGATTAATAAATGTATTAAAATCTAATAATCCGGACAGATATAATGGCAAAATTTCAGCTTTCTATATTTAGATGAAAACAAAAATGTTTGCACGTTCATTCTAGGTGGTAGATAAAAATTGGTAACGACTCCGAAATCGCTGTCTGAAAGAAATAGACCTGTCATATTAAAAACCCGGTGGATTTTCCAATCAATCAATATTCCAAAGAAAATCATGTTTATTTTATCTTTTAACTTAGGTAATGCTTAAAAACCTTAAAACCTTTCTTTTTCCAATTTAGTTTTCCTAATTCACTCACTTTCCAATTCCACTGAAATAACCTAACAAAATTAAATTTCCCTTTTTCGTAACTTTGCAACTTACTCTCCGGATGCCACGTTTGAACTGTAAATTTAAATTCAATATCGATTTTCTATAAACATTGTCGTAAAATTTATCGGAGAACGTTGAACAGTTTTGATTAGAATGTTATAAAAGTTACTTATCATAAAATAATAATAAGTTGTTTTATAATAATAATTATGTTCAGTGGGTCATTCTGAATTTTGCAAATTGAAACTTTTTAACTATCGAAATAAAAATCTTATTTGAATAAAACTGCATTGATTTTTTTTAAAGAAATCTCAATTATATTTATGCAGTATAGATTGCACAAACATTTATACTGCATTTAGTAACACAGGCCTACAAAAATGAAGTTGAGAGAATTTGATTTGATGATTTCAGCTGATCTTTTTGTTTTTTTGATATGCTGAAACCGAAAATGCAGCCCATTTTTCTCTATCACGTATACATTTTTGTCAATACAGGGTGTTTACAGACGCGATTTCTTACATATACTATCATAACAATCGATTGGTTAGTTGGTTGATATGGTTTTAAGTCGCACTAGTGCTTCACAATTACAACAATAGGCATCTATGATTAATTAACCATGGAAACATACTATAAAACTTACTATATAATTATACTGGTGGAAGACTAATGGAAGAAATTGTATAGGCAGACACCCTGTATTGACAAAAATCTATACGTTATAGAGAAAAACGGCTTCATTTTCGATTTCAGCACACCAAAAAACATAAAGATCAGCCAAAATTATAAAATTAAAATTGTACTTGTCGACCTGTGTAAAGAAACACTGCACTGAAAAGAATAAAAAAGCAAAAATACTCAAAAAGGAGTAAAATTGTATGAAATTTGAGAAATTTGGGTATGTTACATAATCAAAATAGCTCTGAAGTAAAAATATTCAAATTTAAAAATCCCACGTGCTTATTATTGAGTATATTAACATACTCAAAAATTGGGATTGACTATTGTGAGTCCAACAACCAACAACCCGAATATAGATTCTTATTGTTATATTATTCAGTAAATTAGTATGAAAACCACCGTGAAATATAGTTCTGGAGATATGAGGAAATAAGTTTTGTGTTTGAACTTTTTCTGTTTAAATTTGAAGAAATTCTATTAAAGAACTTCTTTTATTTCAGCATGTTTATAATAAATCATGAAGTGAGCAGATATTAATTTGAAAATATACGATATTTCAAGAATGAGACAAATATGTGTTTCTTTTTTAAACAAAATTACTCATTCTGGACCACTTAATTTTTAACAGTGTATATTATGAGATATGTTGTATGATTTGAAGCTCATTGTCTCCTCCTGGGACCTAGATCCTGGGACCTAGATCCCGAGACCTAGATCTCCGTGGTGTCATTCTAAAAGATCCTACCCCATATTTATTTGAGTGTGGGAGTAAACCAAGGAAAACTCCAAACGGGTAGGCCGACGAGCCTGATATTGGTTAGAACCCAGCCCTTACCGTCTACCAGATTTTAGATCGGACCTCTTGGTCATTGATGAGACCATTCAAATTTGTGATATTTCCTTATAATGAATTTTGTCGTTGGTTTAAATAGCTAAAAATAATCTTTAAGGAAAGTGTGCAGAAAACAAAAGTATTTATCTCTGGATATAAATATTCTAATTCACATTTTGTAAAAGACTTATACATACTTCGAAATGAAATAGGATTTGTCTGTCTATAATTATTGATCAAAATGTTTAACAACAATTTCAGGAAAAAAAAAAAAAAGTTACTTAATGAATGTCGAAAACAGTCAGTTGTTTTAGTTAGTTTCAGTTATTCTACAAAAAATATGCAATAATTTCTTAAATATAGCCTTTTAAGAATTTAAGTACGGGTATTTACTTGAAACAGATTTATCATAAATTAATATTCGTTAAAAGTAAGTTAAATTATACTGTATTATAGAAGTCTGTCCTTGATTAGACAATGTTATAAAATACGAAGTATATCGGATACACAAACAATTTTTATTTCTAAATACAGGTATAATAAACAAGATTTTTAGTACACTATTAGTTAAACCTCTATGTGGGACACTCTGCACGGAATCCATTGAGTCAGTAATCCAAATGAACTATCGTTATTCAGCATTTAATTGGGGATTGATGTTATTATGATTATGAATTTACGTATACAGAAATAATTCAAACACAAAATTTATTCCCTCATATCTCAATAATTATATTTCGCGGCGATTTCATACTAATTTGCCGAAGAATAAATCAATGAGAATCTATGTTTGAGAATAGTTGGTTTCAAATAACCTGAAATTTAGTGTCGCTCTATCTTCGTTATCTTCAACATTTAAAGCCTACAATTTGTACTTTACATAACCGTAGAACTCCAATGATCTTATGTCAGGAGATCGTGGAGATCTTTTTATAGGAGCACCAGAAACTATCTGTCCAGATAGTTACTTTAAACTTTACGTACAACATATTTATACTTTTCTCATCTGGGGGTGGTTTGCAACGTGCAATCTAAAAATGTCGTTGTCAAAATGCTTTTTTTTGAATGATTTGAACAGAGCCTGATTAAGGGGGAAGCACACATTATTTATACTTACACCGTTATTTTTTAACAAATACTTTCCTCCTATAATAAACATAAAATTCTCATTAAAAATTATTTTAAAAGAATTCTGGTGTCTAATAACGGTGAGTAAATTGGATTATTTTACACCGTTCATTTTTTATAAAAAATATTTCTTCGTCAAAGCGTGGAATTTCTATGACATGAAGTAAAAAATAATTGTAAAAATATTCCGGTGAGAGCGGAGATAATGTGTGCTTCCCCCTTAATCAGGCTCTGGATTTGAATATCATTTCTTATCTTACTGACACTATGTTATTAGCAATTATGCATATATATGTGTGTGTGTGTGTAAGTGTATATAATTATTACAGTTTTATTATTATTATTATTATTATTATTATTATTATTATTATGCAACAAACTGAAAATATGCATCTTCAGTATGCTGGATCTAAAAACAATTTATAATTAGCTAGTGACTTCCGTGACAAACTGTATAATATTGTTTCATCTCTAATTTATAGTTAAGCATTCTGAATCATACGAAATTCATTTTACTTTTTTTAAAATGAAACATAGCCGAAAAGAAGTTGATTTTGTTTAGTCATCTGACAAAAATATTTAATCAGGTGCCTAAGAAGTAGGACGAATATAGTATATTACTTTATTGTTAGTATATTCCTTTCAAAATCTCCAATTAGGCTTTAAATAGTAAATTAATTTAGATTGAAATTCATTCGTACTATATGAAAATGATATAGACTTGTTAAATTTATGTATAACTGCTGAATTTTTTCAGCTGTTTGCTTCTACTTGATAATCTTAAATTTTAACATTAGCGCTAGCTCGAGTAACACTGTTATGTAAATTTTACTACCAGTTCTCTTGAGGCTATTTTCGTAGTTCTTTTAGTGATAATTCATGCTGTTTTTCTAAAGCTCGTTTAAATAAATTTAAAGTGCAAAAGTCTATTGGAGAATAATCAGGTGTGTTTTTTTTCCATTAAATGAGACACATTTTATCCCAGTTTCTGATTTTTTCTTTGCTAAATATGCAGCAGTAGTATTAGATGTGTAATTAGAGATGAATATGAAGCTCTAATTTCTACTTTAACAACTTTTAACCTTTCCATAATCTTTATTTGGATCTCAACTTTTAATATTTCCATAGATGGTTGGAATTCCTTTTTCAAAAATTGTTTAAAATTATTATGCTGACATTAGAGTAAATTAAAATTAGCTTTATTTTCAATTTGTAACAAAAACTTATAACTGTCATGAATCCCATTGATAACTTCAAGAACGCTTAAAAAACTTGTCATTCTCATTAGTTAAGGACTGGAAAAGTGCTATCTTACTTTTATTGCAATCGGATGAATATACAATGTCTCATGGAGATTTTTCACAAATTAAAAATATTTAAACCGTTCGAGGTCCGTGATTTTCCTAATCTTATACTAATACGGGCTAAGATTCCCTATAAAGTCCCCACAAAGGGTATTTCTCAAGACTTGGATTTCCAGAATAGGCAACCAGTCTCAACCAATATGCTGTTCGTATTTACATACGCCTTTTGTAATATAAGAACTTGTATTTAAAACTACGATACAAGAGGTTTGGGACAAATTTTTAAAATTGTTCGATTGTATTGAATTTTATGTTGAATAGTTTAATAACTTTTTTAACTCGAAGAAAACGTATATTATATAGGTTCCATTTTCTTTATAAATATTATTGTCACACACAAAAGCACAAAAAAAGAAAAAAAAAAAAAAAAAAAAAAAAAAAAAAAAGGAAGGAAGAAAGAAGGAAAGAATGCTGAAAAACAGAAAAATAGAAATTTGATCATCTAATCTGTGTATAATTCTGTGTATGGCTGCAATTTAAAAAAATATATATATTAATTAATAGTTATCTCGAGTTTTTCTGAATAAGTTGCAAATTAAGAACATGTTCTGTTACTATAAAAAATTTTAAAACGCATTTTTAAATGTCTTCAACAGAAAATAAAAAAAGAATTTTTTCCAAACGCTTTAAGTTCTCCTTTCAAGGAGAGTAGAGTTTTAGTGTGTAAATTGATTTTTATGACTTTCTTTTCTACTTAAACAAATCCCATAAGTTGTCAATTCTGAATACGGTCAAGTCGATGCATATATATTTTACTCTGAACTTTTTCATTTTACGGCGAATACTGAACAAATAAATTTTCCCTTGTAAAAGCATTGATATTATTAGTTTCTCTTACACATATACCGGTAGAATTTTTTTTTTTTTCTTTTTTCAACTTTTCAGAATTGACTTTTGTTATAATTACAAGCTTACAGGTGTTCTGAATCCTAAATTCAGGTTTTTATCGGTTGACCATATCTCAAAAACAAATTGTAGCAGGAAGTGAAAACTTCGGTATTCTAAATCTGTATAATATTGCAATATGCCACACTGAACATTTTGCTAAGATTAGGGAAACAGTTCATGTACAGGGACATTCAAGAAAGTTAAAATGCATTGTCTATAGGCGAAATTTTTGATAAGTACAGTTTAACTCCTTTATACTGATCTATATGAAATGAAATAAACATATTCTTTTTATTAACACGCTTTTATTAGCTTCACCTGTATGTATGTATGTATGTTTGTATGTTTGTATGTATGTTTGTATGTTTGTATGTTTGTAACCGCTCTGGAAGCAATCAAAAAATCTATATTGTAAAAAAAGACTTTCCCTACGTGAACGGCGGGGCGTTGAGGTATAGCTTCGCGCTACGAACCTAAAGGTCTAGCGTTCGATCCCAGTCAGGGGAGATTTTTTAAAAATGGTTTTTGTTTAATTCTGAATTATTTTAATTAAAGATTTAAATGTATGTAAATATTATGGTGTGTCACTCACACGATTTTCTCTTACCCTGCATTTTAATACGAAGATAGATATTTTGTGCTTTTTAGTTCACATTTCTATAAAAGCGTGTTCTTTAATTTTTTAAAACTATAATATCATATGCATAGCAGCATGCTTAGTATAAAGTGTCATATGAAAATCATTTACTATTCCTTTACAATGTCTAACAAAAGGTTTCGGATACATTAAAGTTGTACTGTGAAATTGCTGAAATTGCATTTCAAGTTGTATTTTGTGTTATGTGTTTTTTATCCCCTAAATTTTAGTGTAATGTGTGGTGCGTAGATCATTTACAGGCAATATACAGGGCTACGAAACATTAAGTGAATACCTTCTTGTCAATTAAATGTAATTAATGGAAATGTTTTACAAAATTTTACCGAGTCCATGAAAATTGTTGCTAAATGCTAATTATTTATTCATACCTTTTTCGAAAACAAAGCATTTGTTTGGATTCTTAATTTATACGCTGATTTTTCGCTATATTTATGCATTTTGAAGTAAACTCAATATGAACCTCAATAATAAAAAATGATAATAAAGTGTATATTATGTCTAATAAATATAATTATTATTTATTTAATCTAAAATTATTTTCATCATTAAACTAAGTTTATATACATAGCTTGTTGTCTAGCCCTTTAATACATAATCTGTGTTTATAGTATTTATATGTAGGGTAATGAAAGACATGCAACTGACAGAAAGATAATCATTTTTAAATAATCAGTAAATAAATAAATATTTGTAAAAGGCTTATTTTATGTTTTTGATGTGATAATAATAATAACAATAATACAAAGCTGAACCTGCATAAAATATATTTGCTTAACGTTTAAATAAATGAATAGAAAAAAAAACCCGTTGTTAAATAGAAATTTCATAACAATCAAGCAATTTAAAAAATTCAACCTGAAGCTCTAATCCCTAGTTTCTAAGCTAAAAGGAAAAGTTCTTCCGAGACCTAAGTTTTAACAATTTGAAAACAAAATTTCAAGTGTTGAAGAAAAAATATATAATAAAATTTCTTAAGCGCTTTAAATTCTTGTTTAAAACAAAGTGGTTTTGGGGCGCAAATCATTTTATATGATTTTCGATTTTCCTCTAAGAAATCCTCTTAAAGTTAAAAACTTTTAAGGAAAAACATGAGCTTTTAAGCGTAAGGGATAAAGATGATCAAATAAATGCAAATATATTTCATCATGAAATTTCCCAGCTTAAAGCAAAAAACCAACAAACAAATTTTCTCATTTTAAGGTTTCACGATTAAATTTTTAAAAGTTTCTCAGATGGGAATTCCGCTGAAATTTTATTTCTCTATTTATTTAGAAAAAAAAAAAAAAAAAAAAAATCCTTCTTACTAAATCTTAGATCTGGATTAGATGAAGACTGACTTTTGTAAATAGTGATGAAAGTTCTGCCTCAAATAACCATCCTTGGGTAATAAATAACTAAATTTATAAGAAATGTATTTTATATCATCAGAATATTTTTCAAAATCCTGTAAGGAATGCGTAGGTGACGTCATGCTCAAACAAACTCAGGGTAAGGCTCCTATATATACAAGCTGGCGCATCAGGCATTTTGTTGCCTTAGGGTTGCCACATGTACCCAGCGTTTTCCGTAGATAAACAAACGGCAGCCATTATTTCTATCGTTTTGTATTACTTTGGAGTTACTTTTTTAATCATTTTCATAGTTTTAGCTCGGTATATTATCATATGGGAGATTGTTTAATGATAAATTGCTATAATCACTCAAGAAAAGAACATAAAATGTTCAGATATCATAAGATAATTTAGGAAGAATAAAATAATATAACTTTTATTTACTTATACTTTTCTCTGTGTTTTTCACATGTTCAAACGTAAAAAATACAAAAAGGTGCTATTTTAATCATAATATTTATGTTAATAACCATAAATTAATTAAAGAAGACCTTTTATTACTGTGCGTTTGAGTTTTAGCAACAATTTATGGGGTCGCCAAAGTTGTTTAATTTCCGTGTCGTAATTACAATTTATTTTAAATTTCGTTTAAATGAATAGTATATGTTAGAAATAGCAAAAAAAAAAAAAAAAAAAAAAAAAAAAAAGTAAATAAATAAAGATTTTACACTTTTAAACAGTAAGTTTTTTTCCCCCAAAAAAAGTTATGATTTGTATTTGAAACAGACAGAAATAGTCCTAACAACACATCTTATCCCCAGTACATCCACATAATATCCTGAGGATGAAAAAACATACCAAGAATGTACTGTGTATAAATGTGTTGTTAGGGATGTTAGTTGTGCTTATTGCTCTTGACCTATCGTAACTTCAGAGATCAAGATTTCTTAAAGCCGCTAGTTGAGTGATAAAGACGCCAAGTGGGAATGCTGCCCTAATCCGAGGTAAAAAAAATGGCGGCGATGCGTCGGCCTATATATTTTATTTAAGGGGCTCTAACTCAGGGAAAAGCATTGGAATTTCCACCACTACAGGTTGTCCTTTTGTCACTCGTGAGTGGTAAGGATTGATTGACGGAGTGTTTGTTTGTAAACATGCCCTTTCCTTATTTTTTTCTGCCTTGATAAATATTAATATGTATTCTTATATTAGAGGCTCTATAAATACTAATTTAAATTTTAAAAAATGCAATAGTTTTATACTTATTTTAATAGACGCAAATATTTTTAAATGCTTTAAATTAGCAGTACCAAATAAATGTCCAAACTCATTTTTATTCATTTTCAACATGTTTTATAAACTGAACATCAAAAAGGCTGAATTTTAATATTTTATACCAGATTATAGCGCATCTATAAACCGTTAGTTTTAGTTCAATGCGTCTAATTTAGGAAATGTTTTGAGGTAAATATTTGTTTAAGATGGGGTTTGAATAGATAAATGCATTTATAAAAATGCAAAACAATTAAACATAAAATTCGATTTAATAAGGCTTCATTATACAAAAAATCTTCTAGATAAACAAACACAGGAAAAATAAACAATGTCTTCAATGCCGAAGGAAATTACTGATGACACTGATGACGGTGAGCTAAATACTACCGAAACAGCTGTTAGGTAGTTTATTTTTTCCTTTGGCATTACTGATATTGATTACTTTTTCTGTGTTTATATAGATGGATTCTTCTCGGTTTCCCTTTATACAGGATGATTCAAAACCCCACGTACAAGTTAGGGAGTTAGGTCACATCATAAGAGTTAAAAACGTACATAGGAACCCATTACCGAAAACGTCATTTTAACCCTTTAAGAAATGAATGTTTTTGGTTATTTTTTAACAGTAAAACATACAAATCGGCAACACGTTTTTAGGTGTTAATATTTACATAAAAATAAATCATATATCAATAATGCACATTATATAATATTTAGTTAAAAATGCAATATACAAAAGCTACTCCCATATGCGAGTTTTACTGTTATAAATTTACCAAAAAACATCCAGTATTTAAAGGTTTAAAAGGACGGTTGCGGTCATGAGTTCCTATGCAATTTTCAATCCTTAAGTTGTGCCCTACATCCCCTAAAAGTTTATACGTTGGGTTTTCAATCACCCTGTATATTTTTTCTCATATTCTACTTTAGGTTATACTATATTTGCTTTTAGAGAAATAAAGTTCATTGATCACTCATCATGGTCGCAGAATGTCCCACACAATAGGCTTCACTAACTCCACTTCAATACATTTATCTTACCCTAATCTATTTGTTAATTTTTAATGTCAGTTTTATATTTCAATGCTCACTAGCAGTTCAACGGTTCTGCGTCCAAAGCTGGTAGATGTGTAGTGCCGGGTTCGATCTCAGGTACATTCATTGACCTAGCCGTGGTTTTCTCCGAAACGCGCATATTATGAATTAAGACCCCTTAAAAAGACCTCTATGGAGGGCATTCTACTTATAGACCTAGGACCCAAGCGTAGTCAATCGGCCTTAAAACCTACAACCAACCAATCAACCAATCATATTTCAGTTTTCATGCAACTTCCATTTTTCCATGTTAAGAAAATTGCATATATCGAATAACTTGCGAAGTTTTCGAAATGGAATACCTATAGTTAATGATGCTCTTGCCAGTGTCATAAATGATATTTTAAAACTTTTTCAATAATTAAAAAAGGAAAATATTCCTCATAATACAGGTTTATACGAAATTTTACCCTATTGTCCCATGTTGAGAAAATCGTAAATTTTCAATAATGTACGAAATGCTCAATATACAATGTTCTAAATCTCTCAATGGTGTTCATGCCGAAATCATAAATGATAATTTAAAACTGGTACAAAATTGTTACGTTAAAAATAATTCTCATAACACATATTTTTACAAAAATTTGCCCTATTCTTAAGAAAATAGTAAATTTCTATAACTCACAAGTTTTCAAATTGGAATGTTGAAAACAAATCGGATTTTTTCCGGTGTCATAAGTAAAACTAGTTGGACTTCTCTGCGATCATTTGTTCTTGAGATATCGTGTACATAGATTAAAACATTATTAAACTATCAAACTAACAAACTAACAAACTAACAAACTGACGATTTTGTGATTTTAACATTCCTTACATCTCTAAAGGGTAAAGACATAAAAAATACGAGGTAGAAAAATTTTATGATTACGTCCGTTCCCAATACCTACATTATGGTAGGGAACTAAAATGAACAAAATACAGTACAATATACATAAATATGCATTGTTCACAGGACTGTTATACATTTGATGTTATACAATTACAACTAATTATTTTACATGAACGCTATTGTATTTTCTTTTGTGAACGTTCGAATTGTTTTTTACATGAAATGGAGTAAAAGTGTTAAAAAAAAAGAAAAATAGAAAGAAAGAAATTTAAATCTATTGCATATCATGCATCAGCAAATTGGAGTTTTTTAAGCGCTTTATTTTATTTATTTATTTTAAGTTTTAAGAATATACTTAATGCCACTGATATATAATTAGTTAGATATTTAGACTGTCAGACACACTTTAAAGCATTCATTAAGTCACTTCAATGTCATGTCTTAATTTGGTCATAAAAATTTGCACTCAAAGCATTCATAAATTTAATTATAAATCCTTTTGCGAGGCCCTGTAAAATAACCAAGGATAAGAATTTGGCCCAGAACTCATGCCTTTATTTACAAACACAAATATTCTTCTTGTTCAAAGAACGATTTATTAAGAAGAAAATTTTTGTTCATAAATAGTGGTATGAAATCTGCATCAAATTCCCATCCCCAAATAGGGGCCGCGGTAGCCCAGTTGGTAGAGCGCCGGCCTCGTAATTGGAAGATTGCGGGTTCGGTACTCGAGCCGGCCAAAGACCGTCGTGTTCACGAATGGTTGCTGGTGCACGTAAAATCTGTCGTGGCCGCAATGTCCTCCATGTTCCCATAAAAAATTATACCTCTGGGGGTCACCGAAGCGGGAGAGCTATCCCTTCCGTGGAGGATCAAAATTGTGATGGCATGTCTCCGGACCACCTCTAGGGGTGTGTCCCAGACCGTCGCCAATTGCCCATCTGCGAGCACTAGTGCGACGTAAAACCCAACCAACCAACCCATCCCCAAATAAAATATATAAGTCTAATACATTATTTCTTGCATATCTAGTAAGTTAAATCACACAAAATTGATTTATTCTATTAGAAATAATTAATAAGAAATAAAGAACGCAGTTAAAAAAATCACTATCCATAAACACTAATGTATCTTAAATTGTTTCTATGAAAAAATTGTTGATGCTACTATAATACACTGATGAATAAACTGATATAATTTTTTATGGCATGCGTAAAGTGCGACCTAATTAAACACTTTACATAATTAAAATAAATGGCAAATAATGTTCGCATATCGTAGACCTCTCCAAACTAATAGCTTTTAAAGGTCGCTCTGGAAATATATTTATAGACTACAGCGTATTCGAAATATTTTGCAAGTAATAACTGATTTATAGGTGCTACAAACATTCTTTTTAATAGTGAAGATAGTGTTAATCCGTCTTCAATTACATAGGGAAAGTGCACCAGTGACTAACACTTTTAGAGCAATCTCTGTCAGAAAATATTTTTAGAAATCTTAAGTTAGTACATATGGTATGAAAGAGATCTAGAACCACATATATGCTAAAATATATATATTGGATAACAATTTTTTTTTATGAATTTTTATTTGACACCCACTCAATGTTCCAGTAATTGATACTGCCAGTTTTTCATTTTATTAGTAATTGGCACTCTATTTTCCAGTGTTTGAAACTGCTAGTTATTCATTTTACCAGTTATTAGCACCCTATGCTCCAGTGTTTGACACAAAATGTTAGAATTTTTATAAGTAAAATATGTGATTTTATTACTTTTCTTATTTATTAATTATTGCGGGATAGATGTCAATTACTGGAGCATGCCAATCACTGCAGCACATACCCTACTTCATATGGTATTCCAGGTATATTTATAAGTGTTATATTAAAGGAGTGCAGAAAGCCAGACACATTGATGAAATATACAAATGAAATAATAATGCATTTTTGAGGCATGCTAGAATGTGTTAGAAAGAAAAGTTTTACTGTATAGAATGCTGATATATATATATATATTTTTTTTTTGGTTTTATTTCTTTAGTAGGAATGGAACATTTGCGCATAACTCTTACTGATGTATGTTTAAAAGATTTCTCTACTTATAAAATCGTTAGCGTATAAGGAAGAAATACATTTATTTATTTTAGGCTATAGTTTTAAAATTTGTGAAATTAGTTTATAATAAATGACCCATGTATTTATTCAATTTCTCTTTATAAATATATGTTTCTCTTTTCTTTCGTAGGTAAGTGTTCTTATTGTATGCATGACTAATAATGGAAGTTTCTTTTGTTTGAAATCGAGTAATTTGTAAGTAATATATATATTTTTTCTCACAAGTCGTCTTCAAAAAGTATTGAAAAAAAAATATATGTGATTCTACTCTTCATAAAATACCAGAAAGTGAAAAAATTATCGGCTGAAATGAATTACAGCGACCACAAAAAAATATCAAAATTAAGCTTATTTGGCGATTTCACACTGTTAGGCAATTGATTTTGAATACTTGGCGGAGAAGCGGACCGCTGTTCTGTTCGTACACGGCAATCTCGGTGCTGGGAAACTTATCACCTAACAGCGCTAAATCGCCAAAAATGCTTAATTTTGATATTTTTTTGTAGTCACTGTAATTCATTTCAGTCGATAATTTTTTCACTTTCTGGTGTTTTATTAGGAGTAGAATCACATATATTTTTTTCAATATTTTTTGAAGACGACACCTTTTGAATGTTTCCTTGTCAGTTGTTCAATAATGATCCTTAAAGTTGTTGCTATGTCATTTGTATATATTAGATAGCGTTCTTTAAATAAAATTGGTATTCAACGCATAAAATTTGACCATAAAATCATCTTGAAAAAAAAAAAAACAAAAAAAAAAACAAAAAAAAAAACAAGTACAATATTGGAGCGTAACGTATAAAAATCTTTTAATATGTAAGATTAATTGTATATCTGTTAACACTGAACAATATTAAACATTTTAGAATGTTCAGAAATTGCTAAACTAATTATTACTTTTAATCTACATTATTGCATTGCTAAATTTAAAAATATGAAGTCAGAATCTTCATCAATATAAAATGTTGAAATGTTACATAAAAGCTTTATGTATAATAGAACCATATAAATTATTTACGTTTCGGAACGAGTATTATTATTAAAATTAACTTTTAAATTATTCATTTATTCATTTAAATTATTCATTTCGAAGTATGTTTGAAGTATGTTAAGAGTGAATTTGCGTAAATTTGATTCTTAGAGAAATAAAAAATAAATGGCAAACATACAATAAATATCAGTTTTTGTTAATGTCTTTATGAGTATGCATATACCTATTTGGGAAGGCTAATTTTCATGTATCTATGTTTTTAAATATTGTTATCATTATTTTTCGAAATCGAAACTAGTATTCATGAAGGTTTATTTTATGGAAATACATAACATGGTTTTTCCTATTGTTTTTAATGTAAAATGAAAAAAATTTATCTTTATGTTAAGCGTATATAAAAGCATAAAATTACATTGTGTCAATAGTAAAACTACTGTGCCAACTATATAAATTATTTATTGATCGTAACAGGAAATAAATTATCAGGTGTAAGCTTAATTTATCCATTTTTGTTATTCCTCATTTTGCTAATGAGAATGTAATATTGTATAAGTGATTCATAACAGATACAACTGACATGACAACAGTCAAAATAAATATTAATTTTTTAATAAATGAGCATATTGCTTTTAGAAAACATCTATTTGCAAAAGCAGATTTATATAAACTAGTATTGCCAAGCGGTCGAAACTCGACCACTTTTTCCAAAGCAAAGCAAAATAATTGTAAACCGTGCCCTTAATATTTGTTCAAATCCTATTTTATTAAAATCTGAAATTAAATATCTGAAAGCCATTGCAATTGACAGAGGTTATGACCCTTCCATTATAGACAAAGCTATCCAAAAATTACAACTTCCTCGTACTTCGTCTACTAAATCACTCTCTTCTAATATCAGTATCGTTTTACCCTATTTTCCTAAAACCAGTCAAACCATTGCTAAATTTCTCAAACAATATGATTTTAAAATAATATTTTCGCCTTTCAATAAACTCACCTTTTCTCAGTTAAAAGATCCCATTGATATGCATAATTCTTGTGGCATTTATAGTATTTCCTGTCAGTGTGGTTTATCATATATTGGTCAAACTAAACGCAGTCTTAAATTTCGTCAAAAAGAACATATGAACTATGTCCGCAAACAAGAAACCAATAAATCGGCTATTTCTAAACATTGCTGGGAGGAAAATCATAATTTTAAATTAATTCAGCTAAAATAATTTGCAGACCTAAATCCATTCATGAACTCGGTTTCTTTGAAGCTTTTCATATTTATTAAAATTTTAAAAACCTTGTAAATTGTGATTTCGCTGTTCCCTATTGGTCTGATTGTTGGAAATTTTACATTCAGTCCACATTTTCTTAATTTTTCTACTGTTTACACAGCTACACTTTCCTAAATTGCTATTGGCCACACTCCCCACCTTTTCCGTAATCCTATTGGGTGAACTAAATTCGGTCCCTCTCCTATATATACGAGCACTTCTCCAGATTCAGAATCCTTTTTGCACTGAAGACGGTACGCTTAAGGCTACCGAAACAGCTGTATGCATAGCAAATATTTTTCTTTGGAGTTTCTGACGTAGTAGTTTATTCGGGTTTTAATATTCCAAGTCTCCTGTTATTATTTATTATTAAAATAATTGCCTTCTCATAAACGGAATTAAGTTGCAGCACAGAAGCGACACTTGTCGGCCGCTATGAACTTAAATTAAAACAGTATAGTTTTACATAAAATCCATCTCATACAACATGTTTGGTTTGGTGCATTTATGCAATACAGAAGTTCAGATGAAACCGGTCGAATTGAGTTCAGGAAATCTCAAAACGTATAACTTCATCGAGAACCGGAAATCTAAAAATTTTCTGAATTCCATACTTTCTTCTTATATATGCAGAAGATAAAGTAATAAATCTACAAAAAAAAAAAATAATAAAATAAATGAATAAGAAAATATAATAAGTAGTCAACTTTTCTTAAATGAAATGCAAGGAATATTTTTTTCGTATCTTCTACTTACTTCTTACATATGCAGAAGCTAGTAATAAATCCCTTAAAAAAAAAAATAATAATAATAATAATAATAAGTAGTCAATTTCAGTTAATTGAAATGCAAGTAAGTCTCAAAACATGTAAATTCATCGAAAAACCAGAAATCAAAAGTTTTTCCAAATCTTATACTTTCCCCTTTACAAAAAAATATAGAATAATAAATAATTTATATAGTGGGCACAACAGTTTTATTATTGACACAATGTAATTTTATGCTTTTATATTCTCCTAACAAAGGTAAATTTTGTTCATTTTATAATAAAAACAAGAAGATATTATAATAAATCCATTAAAAAAAAATAATAAATAAATAAAAGTAACTAATTTCAGTTAATTGGAATGCATTATGTTTTAGTTTAAAAATATGTCTTTAAATTAGAGCTGATATAAATCACAAAAAAAAAAAAAAAAAAAAAAAAAAGGGGGGAAGAAAGCAATTAGATCTTATAAAAATAAGAAAAAAAAAAGAACGTTCATAAATCAAATTCTTTTTTAATTTACGTATATTTTCAAAAACTTTTGATCTAACACTCATTCATTCAAATTTCTACCACTCTAAGGGCTGTTTTCTGTTAGAATAAAAAAAAAAAAAGTAGTCGAAAGTATAGTGATCTACATCTGTACACATTATTGTATGGTTTTACTTGAGTTTTAAGAAATGTCAGATTTAACAACTTTATACTTTAATTATATTTTAATATAAAAGAATACGTGTATAAAATGGAAAAATGCATGAAAAAAAAATAAAAGTATTTTTAAATACCGTCTTGACATCGTAAGAAAATAATTTTTGTATTATGCAAATCTCACCAATCGTATTTCGAATGATACCATTTTCAACCCTCTATTCCCATAATTAATATGTTAAAAATGTACCAGAAATTTCATGTTTGCCTATTAATATATAGATATATATATATTTATTATTATTATTATTATTTTTTTTTTTTTATAAATTATTTTGTGAATGCTTGCCTTTTAAAAAATGTCAATAGTGATGATTTGTTTTACATTTTGTTTTAACCCTTTCGTTCCCCGTGATGTCAATTGGAATCATAACATTTCAGATATTCTTTCTTACCATCTAACACTCCAGCTGATTCAAAATGAACAATATTAAAATCTATATACATTTTCCAACCGAAAAATATATATTTTAGATGATTTCACTATCCTTGTTGATAAATGAAAGTATATTTTACTCTATTCTGATAATAACATCGGAATCAGTTTTCTCAATTTAAGTAAAATAACTGTTTTAAATATTTTTTAGTTTATTTTTTAATGTTTATAATTTGTATTTTAATTAACTGCAATATGTATTTCTTCCAAAATTTTGATATTTTTATTTATTGAAAAGTTATGAGTTTAAATGGCATCAGTGGTTATATTAAATACAAATAAACATCTCTCAGTTGCTTTGTTAGCTATATTAATTCGTACTCTGCTATTACTTCTATTTAATGTGTATATATATATATATATATATTACCTTAGAAATGAATTTATGACTAAATATAAAATTTATTGTTTTATGGATGGAAAAAATTGGGAATGAAAGGGTTAAATTAAAACGAAAAATAACCAAACATATTCAAAACAGAATAACTGACGTCATTTGAAAATAAAAGGTTTTTATGAATCCTCTGGCAGTAGATCGATCTCATAAATATTTATTAATTAAAAATTATCTTTACAATTACATTATGTAATATTGTTTATTTAAATACGCAAGAATTAATTATTAACGACACCTTAAAATAATTTTATGAAAAGGAAATAGCCATGTATTTGTAATAAGTACAAAACTTTGAATAAACACCATAAAATCCAAGAACTTACCGAAAATGTTATTCGAAGTTTTGTACTTATTACTTTTAAACGCCAGTTTTATGGTGCTTTTTTGTAACACATATTTATAATTTAAAATAAAATTATAATGCTGCACCTGTAACATAGCATAAATGTCTACATTTATTAGATTTCTGGGAAAATTGCAGAGTAAATTAAAGCATAGTAATAATAATAATAAATTTACTTACAATAAAAATAAAATAAAAAAATACACATTGTGAATAACGAATATTTGAAATCGGTTAATTACTATAGTTAGCTTGTACACAACAAATAGTTGAGTATTTTGACTAGTTAGATTTGTAGAAAAAAATAAAAATAAAATAAAATAAAATAAAATAAAATGGACTTCTTAAATTAACCTAAATTAAAAAAAGATTAAACCAATAAAGATCCATTAGTAGTTAAATTATAAACTCGTGTTTTGCTTTCCCATGTTTGTAGAAGTTTATGTTGGATAAAAATTTCATGTAATTTATCCAGTAATTTTCTCCAGAATAATAGAAAAAATCTTCTCCTAAAACACTCAAAAGAAAGAAGAGAAAGCCTCACTAATGCACAATTAAAAAAGATCCCAAGAAAACTTTTCCTGAACTTTTTAAATAGAATGAGTCATGCGATAAAAATGTGCAATCAATTAAATTTTATTAAGTAAAAATTCAGAATCAGAATTTGTTCTAATTTTTTATTTAATAAATTATCCTAACTCAGTTTACTTTATTTCGAATCCAATTTCCTGACTTTCCGATTAATTTATTCGATTTTAAGATTTAATCTCTCTCTCTCTGATAATTAAATTACGTTTCAGAGTAATTTCTACTGTTCTATCAATATAAAAAGAAAATATTGAATTCCGATATATTTCAATTTTTAGTTTTTAAGGAATCCATACGGACTACGTAAGATAATAATTCTAAGATAACTAAGTATATAATGATTACGTACACACACACACACACACACACACACACACACACACACACACACACACACACACACACACATATATATATATATATATATCTGTGTGTGTATGTGTATGCTGATTTTAATTTTTGATTTTGTCTGTGTTTCAAATTTTGTAATGATTATTATAATGATGATACTTGTGTATATAAGACAATAATTAGGAAAAAACTATAGTGAATTTAATTTTTGTTCCAATTACTTAACAGAAAGCACTACTATACTTTACAAATTTAATTACCGTTATCACCATTTTTCAGATACTATTCGTCAGCAAAAAACTAAAATTGTATCTTATACTCAGAATATTGTGAATAATGAATCTATGGAAATATTGTAAATTTTCCAGCTTTACGTTTTTTTATTTGATATAAAATTTTTGCGTATACATCAAGAGTAGTTATATCAAATAGAGATAGTGTACAAATTGTTTATTTTTTCCATATGAGTTACTGTATTTCTCTCTCTCTCTCTCTCTCTTTTATTTTCCCTTTTAAGTATTTTCTGGTGGAAGGTTTAAATATTTTTTTAATTCGATAAATACATAAACTTAATCCCCCGAATGCGATATTTGGTGGCAATTTGCTTGTCTATTTGAGATGTATTCGTAGTAGTAATTTAATTTTAACTTCTGTTTTCAAACATTGTAGCTGCAGAATCAGCCATAGAATTTTTTTTTTCTTTTTTAGAATTCATATTTCTTGTAAGTTTTTCATCTACTATATTTATTTAGTTCTTAGATTTTATTTTAATTGAGTTTCCAATTTATCAGATTTATATTTAAAATAAAGATTAATAAACATAAAAAAAGAAAAACACTGTCTTTATTAAATTATGTAGCGTAATTTCTTTTCTTTTTTCTTTTTAATCATCATGAAAAGTTAATTGTTAAATATAATAGATCATATTTAGTGAATTTAATTAATTGTAATTGAACAACGTGAAAGTTTATTTAAAAAAACTAATCTGGAATACTTTTAATTAGTCTTTTCTATTTTGAATATAAACTTATAGATAAAGAATTATTGTATATTTATTTAGCAACAGAATGTAGCAGATATCTTAATTTATGATAAAATCTTACAGTTAAAATTTTATTCTATTTTTACATAAACAGTTTCTGATGTGAAACTTGCTAAAGAGCTTGCTAAAGCTTTATTTATTTTAAAAGATTTTCTTCTTTCTGAAATTTTGTTTAATTAACTTCTCTTATTCATTCGCGCTGCAATTAGCATATTATAACCATTAAGAATTCAATCGATGCTTAGTGACAATTTACCCTTAGTTAAATTCTAGATACAATAGGATTTGAGTATTTAATACAAATATGTATAGTTTAATAATTAGAAAAGTCATTTAAATAATTACAATGTACGCATTTAACAAAAAATTGGGCCCAGGGAATTTAACTTAAAAAAATTTCAACTTTTTAAAAAACATGTATTTTAAAATCTCAACAATTCTGAATATTTTGACGCTTCATTTATTATTCTACGTTCTTTGGTTCATTTCATTTCATTCCAGTGAAATGTGTTTTTCTTTTAAACGAGACATTTGATACTTCATAAAGAGAATAATACCTTTTTTATATAAAAAAAATTAGAAAACTACTAAATTAATTCTATTTATTTGACGTTACATACTTTAAATATTTACATACATCTTATGAATGGTGCTTTTGACATTTTAATTTATTTAAGTAAATATTCATTACACGGATTTCGCATACTTTACCTGGTTTTCATTTTTTGTTTTATTTTATTTTACATTACAAAAATGAGTATATATTTTAAAAGAAAAACTTTGTTAAGGAAATGATTTTGTTAAAGTAAGAAAAATAATGCGAGAGCTTAAAAAAAAAGTTTGTGTGAAAAAGAAAATAATTACTGATTTTTCGTTTTTCCTTTTTTTCTTTCTTAAATTAAATGGCTCTGCCATATGTTTTAAATTGTTTGGTCCGAAAGTTTGTTTTTAACTATCTAAATTTGTATTTACTTTCTAAATACAAAACATTTTCTAATGATATTCAGTTGTTTTTATGCTATACATTTTGTAGGAGATATGGTACCCCGTCAAAATAGCCCAAGACAAAATAGCCCCGACAAAAGAACCCCGACAAAAGAGCCTTGACAACAAAACAGCCCCGACAAAATAGCCTCGACAAAACGGCCCCGACAAAAGAGCCCCGACAAAATAGCCCCCGACAAAATAGCCCCGACAAAATAGCCCCAGGACAAAATAGCCCCAGACAAAATAGCCCCGACAAAACAGCCCCAGACAAAATAGCCCCAGACAAAATAGCCCCGACAAAATAGCCCCGACAAAATAGCCCCAGGACAAAATAGCTCCCGACAAAACAGCCCCGACAAAATAGCTCCCGACAAAATAGCCCCCCGACAAAATAGCTCCAGGACAAAACAGCCCCGACAAAATAGCCCCCGACAAAATAGCCCCGACAAAATAGCCCCCGACAAAATAGCCCACGACGAAACAGCCCCGACAAAACAGCCCCGACAAAATAGCCCCAGGACAAAACAGCCCCAACAAAATAGCCCAAGACAGAATTGCCTCAGCAAAATAGCCCCAGACAAAATAGCCCAGACAAAATAGCCCCGACAAAACAGCCTCGACAAAATACCCCCAACAAAATAGCCTGGAAGCATTTATATGATTTAACAGAAAATTTATTTAATTAACTTCTCGACTAGCTAGATATTTAGAATAGCTCAAAATACGATGACAATGCATTTTTTTAATACTTTTAGCCAAGTGTTTTGGGTCCCCGCTGCCTTCGGTAGCGTTTTTATGATTCAATAATCATATAACATCCTGACTTAAAGGTCTGCACGGGCCGGGTTCGGGGCGAATTTTTAAATTTGCGCTCGGCCCGGACTCGTGCTCAGTTATTTTGTGTATACTCGTGCCGGGCCGGCGTGAATGATATTTTTTCCGGTCCGTGTCAGCCCGAATCTTTTTTTAGTTTCCTCGTTAATCAAGGAAAATGAAAAAAATAAAATATTTCTTCAGTCATTTATTTTACATAATTTCACAGGCTTGTGTAGCACATAAAATTTTATTTTGTTAAAAAATGTCTATAACTTCAATTAAAATGAATATCAATGTGCCTGTTTGAGATTTCATTTTCCGCAGATATTTTTAGCATGTCTCGAAATTAATATATTTTATTTCATGTAATATTAGATGGTTCTTATTCAAAATAGTATGCATGTCATTATTAGTTTGCACACATGTACAAACAAAAGAAATTAGATACGTTACTGTGTATAAGGCTTTGTGTCCTACGGTCTGAAGAGTTTAGGTTGTATAAAGGCAGTAAAAATCATTCCACTGTAACTTTTTCGCGAAAGCTCCTTTTTCTTATCTCCTGTGCACTGGATGAAAGTAGCACCATTTTTAGAATGTGCAAAAGCATCTTTTCTATTGAATATGGTTGGATTAGCATTCAAGTTTTGTTTATCGGATCACATGAAAAATTCAGATACATTACGGTATATAAGACTAAATGGTTGAAAATATATTTTTAGTAGTATTAATTATTTTAAATACTGTCCTATATTGTTTGATGAATGCTAGTATTTTCGACTCGATTTTCTGTCGTCCTTTGAGTCTTTTGAACGTCTGTAATAATGAATTTCTGTTTATATATAATTATCTTGTAAAAGTTCAACACCTTTGTTAAAGGACATTCTGTTAATTGGCTGTATAAAATCTCTACAAAGCACATACTAAAAATTTTTTTCATAGAAAAACATGCATTTTTTTTTTTTTTTTTTTTTAAATATTTTTGAAACGGGCCGGGAGGGGCTTGGGCCTCAAAATTTCAGCTCGTGCAGACCTCTATCTTGACTAGCTAGAAATTTGAAACTTTTAGAAAAGCTCAGAACACGAGGACAATGCATTTTTTTTTATTACTTTCAGCCAATTATTATGGGTCCCCGCTGCCTTCGGTATCGTTTAAACATACCTGGTAACTTTTATAATTTATTCCGGAGTACTGTTAGCTTCGCCCTTTTTTCACACCAGTATGATTGTAGAGAAATTTTCTCCAATATGTAATTACGATGAAATAAGAAGAAAAGTGCTTTTAAAATATACTGGTATGAATAAAGGGCGAGGTTAACAGTACTCCGGAATAAATTATAAAAGTTACCAGGTACAGTCGGTAACAAAAGTCTCCGAACACTAGCAAAAATTCCTATGTAAAAAAAGTAAAGTTAATACTGTTTTGTTAAATAAATCCTTGTCGAATCATGTTCTTAGACTGACTAAGAACAGGATTCGACAAGGATTTATTTAACAAAACTGTATTAAGTGTACTTTTTTTATATAGGAATTTTTGCTAGTGTTCGGAGACTTTTGTTACCGACTGTATGTTTATATGATTCAACAGAAAAATTTAAAAACATTGTACATAAAAAGTTCTTTTTATCTTGTAATTATTTATTGTAAAACATAATGCATTTTCATAAATTGTAAATGACTATTTTTTTTTAAATGTGGATTTGTTATTTTCTTTTATATACCTAAATAGGGAATGAAATATTCCTGAAAATTTTTGATTTAAGGTTTTCTATGAATTTGCACATTTCGAGGTATCTGTCTGTGTGTGTCAGCAAAAGTTCTGGTCGCTGTAACTAAATCAATAAGCAGAATTCAACAATACTTGATTTTTTTTTTCATCTTGAGTTAAATTTGTTCTGATTAACTTTTGTGATACATCGCCAAACAGGTGAGCTTTCATCCAGCGATTTAAATTATTTATTCTAAGGCCGTGGCGAACTCCCATTTGGGGCCTACTGTCCCTTAATCTATCCTCCAAATAACTTTACACTCTCATAAAAAAAAAAAATGCATAATTTTGTTTTAAGATAAAAATGATTTAATCAGCAACCACTTCAACATTATGTGTACATCAACGGCAGACGTCAGTGTTATGCTTCACTGAAAGAATTTAATCTTGTGTAATTTTAAGCAACAACAACAACGAAAAAAAAAGGACTGAAAAGTGGTGTAGTTACGTTGTACATTTTGATTAAATTTGTGTTTATATCGGCCGAAAGGTAGCGCTGATGCTGATATGCTGTCATTTTCTTTGTTTATGAAAAAGTTTATATCTTAAAATATAACGGTCATAACTGCATCATTTTTTAAATTCTGTGAATATTACACGAAATGTTGTTTGTTATCGGTCGGAAGGTAGCGTTTTTTGTTGTAAATGTCTCTGAATTTTCCTTGCCTATGAAATACTGCACATCAAAATCTATTTTTTATAAGTGCACCATTTTTTCCTACTGATGTTTAAGTTTTTGTGTGTATAGGCCGATAGGTGGCGCTAATACGCTGTATTTTTTTTTTGATTCTGAAAAAAACTATATGACACACTTCCGGTTATCCAATTTTCACCAAAAGTTCGAAAAATCATATGTACACCAGACCTCCCTCAATTCTGAAGTTTCGTAGTTCTATCTCTTTTTTTTTTTTTTTTTTTGAGATATGATAGTCAGAAGATTTTCCATGTACACAGAAAGATACATACAAATTTTGTCGGCGGCTGTTTTGTCGGGGCTGTTTTGTCGGGGGCTATTTTGTCGGGGCTATTTTGTCGGGAGCTATTTTGTCGGGGCTGTTTTGTCGGGGCTATTTTGTCGGGGGCTATTTTGTCGGGGGCTATTTTGTCGGGGGCTATTTTGTCGGGGCTGTTTTGTCGGGGGCTATTTTGTCGGGGCTATTTTGTCGGGAGCTATTTTGTCGGGGCTGTTTTGTCGGGGCTGTTTTGTCGGGGGGCTATTTTGTCTGGGGCTATTTTGTCGGAGGCTATTTTGTCGGGGCTATTTTGTCGGGGGCTATTTTGTCGGGGCTGTTTTGTCGGGGCTATTTTGTCTTGGAGCTGTTTTGTCTGGGGCTATTTTGTCTGGAGCTATTTTGTCGGGGCTGTTTTATCGGGGCTGTTTTGTCGGAGCTGTTTTGTCGGGGCTCTTTTGTCCTTTGGGCTCATTTGTCGGAGCTATTTTGTCGGGGCTTTTTTGTCGGGGCCGTTTTGTCTTGGGCTTATTTGACGGGTCACGAGGAGATATATATAAATAAATAACAGTACAATAACTTTTTAAGGTGACATTGTATACAAATTTAAGTTTGATAAACGAATAATCTTTGAAAATTCATTTACAAAAACTATACAGAAACTGTCAGGTGCATTCAAAGTTTTATTCAACTTAAACGTTTTGAGCATTTGGCTTAGGAAAACTGAAAAAAAAAAAAAAAAAAAAAAAAAAAATATATATATATATATATATATATATAAATAACAAGGGAATTTGAATCTAATGTGAAATATATATTAAAACAAAATAAAGCTTAAATTTAAGGATACAAATTTGTGGAATTGCCCCCCCCCCCCCCTTTCCTTGGATCAAGATGTGACGCGAAGAATATTACGGTTTGTTTTTCTATCGGAGTCGAATCAGCGCTGTTACGCTGCGCCATGTCTGCTGTGATTTTATAAAAGTAGAGGGAAAAGGAAAAAATGGATCTTTACGTCTTATCCTAACATCAACAATGACTTTTGTTCGGAGTAGAATTGTTCTGGTTTGTATAAATTGTTTAAATCGGAGAACGTAGAATACCTAATTTTATCAAAACAAAGAATTACTATGACGTGCAATAATTATGTATGGAGTTGTGCTAAAGTGTCTGCTGCTTCATGGCAAGTAATAAAATAAATACATAATCACAAATGTTACCGAATGATAAAAAATTATCAAACAGAGGGAAAAAATAATGCATGTAACAGTCTTTGAATAAATTTTAGAAATCCTTAACCGAATTTTTGTGCGCCAAAAATGTGTTCACCGTTCAATTTGCTAAGCAGATAATTTTCAAACATTAAATATCTCATTAAATATTACGGGTAAAAAGTTTTGTCAATGACTTCGTAAGAATAGGTGTAGATGTAGATGGTAAAGTCGATCGATTGCATTTTGACCGTGGTGGATCATTTAAAATCATCCGATCCCATACTCACGCTAGTTTCAAAGAAAACCACAGAAAAATCTGGACGATTAGATCGACGATTGTGTCCTGGTATCGAGCCCGGAACTTCCCGTTCTCCCAGCTTCGACAGAAACATCTTGGCCACTACTGAGACCTTCAAAGCCTCTTCATTTTTATTTATTTCGGTATTTTTTATTCAAGGTTAGCATAAACCTTTTAATTTCACTGTTTTTCAATGTACATATGTTTTCCACATTTTTAAATCTACGTTACATTTTTTGCCATACATTAAAAGTAATTGTGTATCATTAGAAAAACTTTGTAACTGTAAGCGTAGTTCAAATGTCAATAGTTTAAAAAATAGCCTTCTGATCAAACAACTTCAAACACTCAGTATATTAAATTTAAAGCTACTCACAACAGAATTTCTTTGTTTTTAAGTAAGTAAAAATCATTTATTATTGAATTGTGTTACTTATTAAGTTTTGAAGTGTCACTTTAAATCTGTTTTTTCTGTACAATCATATTTAAATCAGGAAAATGGGTTTAATCCTTTGCCACAGTATCAGAACTAGAGAAGATTAATTTTTACTATAGCAAAATATGAATAAATCTACCCAATAACTACTACCCTCTAATTAATTTAATCTATAGGGTTACATCTATTGTCGAAAGAAAGAAAAATAATCTGGTGTGTCCCTCACACGACTTTCTATTACCCTGAAATTTAATATTATAAATACATGTTAAGGAATAAGATAACGAGTAGTGTTATGCAAGCCTATGGTAAAACAATTCAAATTAGGCTTTGGAGCAGCTTTATTTGACAAATAATTCTGTGTGAGAGGAGCTGCCTCCCCCCAAAAACCCCCTGTTTCATTACTGTATCTACATTTATGTATAATTCGAATCTGTTATTAGATATAAATGTTTATTTAAAATTATTGAGAAAAATTTCACACGAACATTCCTTGAAACTTATTAGTCACATTTCTAGTAAAAAACACATTAACTTCGAAATACAACATTTGGATGGCCTGAAATTATTTGTTTTTAATTTATTCTAACAGACACAAACAAAGGTCAAACGTTAAAACTTGACTTCGGTATTCAGGAAGCCTCAAAACGTGTAATTATACAAAAAAAAAAAAAAAAAAAAAAAACAAGCGATGAATATTTAGCTTAAAAAATACATTATTTACCATATAGCTTTGAGGAATTAATTTCCATTCCTGAGCAGCTTTCCTGAACATGGTAAAATATTACAGTAAAGCACTTCCACTAACAATGGAAAGAATGCTATGGCTTAAATATTGGCATCCTGTATATCTTCTAAAAGTTATGTACAGATCACGTGGAAGAGATAAATATGATCCTATATTAATAACACTCGGCACAACCTGAAGTACACTTTCATCAACCTTCAAGTATTATCGTAGTATAATCTAGTTCTTTTGTGTAGCCCTGTAAATGAACAATGAATGATTTCTGTACCATATTCAACATGAAAAATGTTTTTACGTATATAATATATATATATTCGTTTCATTTGGTTAAGTGCAGTCTATAGAACTTAAACTCTACTTACCTGCAATTTTCCCCATAGACGTAATATAATTGAATTCTCTTGGGTCTCCCTGTACACGAATCATTTGCTTACTCTCAAGGAAAAGTTTAGTGTAGCATCCCTATATCATACGCATTTAGAATACCAAGTTTGGAGTTTCTGTTATAATTTGTTTTTGAGATATACTGATAACAGTCATACACACAGAGAGACACATAGAGAGACAGACAGACAGACACACACAGACCAACCGCTAAAAACATGATTTTTGGATTTAGGGGATCTTAAAACATGTAAATATAGCAAAAACTCAATTTCGAAAATTTGACCCAAAAACAATACTTTCTCTACCTTATGGGTAAAAGAAAGTAAAAATATGCATGATATAAAAATTCTGTCTAAATTAGTGCATTAATGACTGTAGGAAAAATATTAAAATAAATATTCTGCAGTTATTTTGAATGCAGCATGTTTTTTAACCGTAACAGAAGCTAATTTATTTATTTATTTATTTACAAAAATAAGAATACAAATAACAAAATTTAACAATAAACAAATAAAGTTACAATATTGTTTACCAAGAGCAGGCTTGCAAAGCCTTTCCAGGTAAATCTAAACAAATATATAAATATGAATATAAATAAAAAAAAAAAGTATAAAAGCTGAAAACGATGTCACCATATTAACAATAATGCATAAAAATTATCATAAAGCAAAATATTTTTCATTTAAAAAGAAGACCGTTTAATATTTCACAGCGATAATAACATCCTCTGTACACAAGAGATTTTTCACAACTGCTAAATTTATCCCATTTATTTAAAATTACATATTTTAAACATTTACATACACTTTATAAATGATACCCGTGGTATTTTAATTTACTTATGCAAACATTCATGAAATTGATTTTGTATACTTTTCTTCTTTCTCAAAATATGTTTCAAATTAATTGTTTTTGCTAAGAAAATACTTAAAGGGTACTACAGATTTCTTAAAAGATACCCATTATTAAAAAAAAATATTTGCTGGTAGTTTTTTTTTTTTTTTTTGCCTTAATGCTAAAAGTTCTATATTAAATTTTAACCTATTAGCAAGAGATTTTGCATATATATTTTTCGGTCATGAACTTTTAAATTCTTTAATGGGTATTTATTCTTTACCTGCACAAAATTTAATCTAAATTATTCATTTCAACATGTAAACTTAATTTAATTTTTTATCTTTATTAAGAAAGCAAGTATTTTTGGCTTATAATGGTCAAGGAAATAACTGGTACATATTAAACAAAATTTTATTTTAGAAGGAATTGTACGGCATAATGTCAAACCAATATTCTGATTACATATCTCTTATTTACCATGTTTTTATTAACTCGTATTCTTGCTTGTTTGTTTATTTGTCCAGTACAAATCTTGCAATCGATTTTTAACTAACTTTCCGACTAGCTAGACATTTGAAACTTTTAGTATAGCTCAGAACACGATGACAATGCATTTTTTTGATACTTTTACCCAATTGTTTCGGGTCCCCGCTGTCTTCGTTAGCGTTTATATAATTCAACGATCATATAACTTCCCGACTTGCTAGACATTTGAAATTTTTAGAATAGCTCATAACATGATGGCAATGCATTTTTTTAATACTTTGAGTCAATTATTTCGGGTCCCCGCTGCCTTCGTTAGCATTTATATTATTGAAAAATCATATAACGTCCCGACTAGCTAGACATATGCAACTTTTAGAATAGCTCAGACCATGATCGCGATGCATTTTTTTAATACTTTTAGCCAATTGTTTCGGGTCCTCGCTGCCTTCGTTAGCGTTTATATAATTCAACGATCATATAACTTCCCGACTAGCTAGACATTTGAAATTTTTAGAATAGCTCATAACATGATGGCAATGCAGTTTTTTAATACTTTGAGTCAATTATTTCGGGTCCCCGCTGCCTTCGTTATCATTTATATTATTCAAAAATCATATAACGTCCCGACTAGCTAGACATATGCAAATTTTAGAATAGCTCAGAACACGATGGCGATATATTTTTTAAATAGTTTTAGCCAATTGTTTCGGGTTCCTGCTGCCTTCGGTAGCGTTTATATGATTCAACAGAAAATTTAAAAACATGGTAAATAAAAAGTTCTTTTTATCTTGTAATTATTATTATTATTTTTTTTTTCAGGTTTTTCAAAAGTTTTAAATGTTTTGATTAGTTTAAGTTTTTGGTTAAACATTTCTTTTTCACTGCATTTATATTTTTGAATGATTTTGTTGTATAGCTCCAATTAAAAAAAAATAATTTTGGACAGAACTATTCCGAAAATAATAATAGTAATAATAAAATAAATTAAAAAAACTTAAAATTAATTCGCAATTAATTATCAAAATTCATTTGATAATGTAAAGAGAGTATTTCTTATTTTTTATTTTTATTTATTTATTTATTTAATATGGTGATGCCAATTCTAAAGATTTCCCAAAATAACCAGCATGGGCGTCTGTTATAGTGTTCGGCATTTAAATGACTTAAGAGAAAAACTTTACCTAGAGATATTTTAACCCGGTTCATTTCAGTGCCCCATACCACGTCAAACGATCGCAGTTCAAAATGTCGATTAAATAACCTTCCATGCTGCTTCTTTCGTAAGAAAATATTCCGTATTTTTCATTTTTTTTCTTTTTATCTTTCTCATGACTACCCAAGCTAATGTACAGCGAAGTTTATTCTATTCCTGTTAATCAAAAGTCTACTTTAGTTACTGACTTTACTATATTGTTACGAATTTGTAAATAGTATTAGTTATTTTCATGTAATTTCGTTCAAAGAAGCTTAGACAGGTTATAAAATGTTAATTTTCTGCATTTCTAGCTTGTTTTCGAGTTAAAATAGCTCATTTTCCATTAAAAAGCTATTGAAAAGCTTCATCAAAGCAGATAATGGCCTTGGCGCCAAATTTGTGACTTTTGTGCCCCTTGGCGACTTTTTTACTACCTCGGCAAGGAAGTCTTTATTATCAATGTACCGAATATCTAAGCTCTAATTCGATAAGGACAGACGCTACTAGAAAATTCGCGATTTATAGGATGTTATAAAAGGAAACTCTTTCCGACGACCAGTTTCTACGCGAAGCGACTTAATATGAAGAACTCTGCTTTACCATGCCTCTTGATATCGCTTATAGCCCATTGCTGTGCGTTAATGCTATGGTACAGTTTATGCTGTGAACCTTGTGTTGTCAGCTGTTATCTGATCTATGTTTTCTAGTTAAATTGAAGTTGATACTTGTTTGACTGACCTGTAATCTTCTATGAGTAAACTTTTAAGCCGCTGCAAGAATAGGCTTTCCTTCACCGACAATTCATGAACAACGAGTACGCAATAGCATTTAAGTTTATGAATTTCTTTAAAGTCGAGATTTTAGTTAGATTGATTCATATTAAAATTTAATTAAAAACTAGTATATTGTGGCCACCACATGACTTTCTTCTATATTTTCTTTACAAATTCACCCAGTAAAAATAATTTATTAAAATTATTATTTAAAAAAATTATCTTCGTGATAATGCAGACGATTTCCATATTAGAGAAGTAGTATAACACTAAATAACCAAAAAAATTAAATTTTATTGTCAATATTACATTATTTTTTTGTTAAAAATGAAAAAAATCGATAACTTCATTTTAAATTATAGCAGATCTATGGTTCGACCATTCGTTTTAAAGGTACTGGCGAGCTCTTTTGAAAGATACCCATCATGAAAATTTACTCCCCTCGAGGGGGGACTTCCCCCGCAGGGGGGGGGGGGGGAGGCAAGGCTCCTACACATACAAAAAATTTTCCCAAATGACTATCTCTATTATAAATAATTCTGGTAAATTCCATAATGATTATTAAAATATAATTATCTTCATGCACATTTATACAAATTTTTCTCCTATATGGTGATATAGGACATGATGATGTTAAAGTAGATGATGTAGAACATAAGATGATGCTAAAAATTTAGAAAAAGCGGGATGGCAAAGCAACCTGTAAGACAATTTTTACCAAAAGTTGATAGGTACTAATTTATGTCAAGGTGCAACTACATACCAATTTGTATGAAATTATGTGCTGTAATTCCTGAGATATAGTTGCCACAAAATTTTGTCACACACACACACAGAGAGAGAGACAGATAGACAGATATTTTCTAAAAATGGTTAAATCGTGTTCTACAGCTCTCAAAACGTGTAAATCCATCAAAAACCCGAGGTCGAAAATTTTTACGAATCCAATACTTTCTTTTATTGAATGTAGAAGAAAGTAATAACAAGAAGAAAGAAAGAAAGAAAGAAGAAGAAAAGATTTGGCTGGATTAATGGATCCTAAATAATTTTAAAAATAATTTTATTTATTCTTTTGATTATATTGGGGCGTTAAAAGTTATTTAAAAATTACTTCAACTAACGCATATTTAATAAATTTAATTAGCCATTATTGGGAAATAGAAATTCTGATTTAAAAAAATCGAAAGTTTTATTCTAGAATTTATTTAATTTAATATTTAAATTTCTGAAATATATGCTTTCAATGAAAGAATGATTATATGTTTTTCCCATAGTTATTTTTGCAAAACTTTTTTTTTTTTTTTTTTTTTTTTAATTCTATATTAAATCGGTGATATATTTTTTTCTTTTTAGATAATCCATAATTTAATAAATAAAAGAATTTTTTAATTAACTATTTTTCTCTCAAAACAAATTAACACGAGTCATCTGCTGGAATTTCTCTTTATTAACTTGCCCAATGTATTCACTATTGTACTCGATTCGTAATTACCATATCAGTATAATTAAGTGTTGAAAATATGTTTAGTGACAGGTTTCGATTAATTAAATCTTAAACACAGTGGAATTTGAATGCTTCATGCAAATGAACATGGTTTAACAATTAGAAAAATAATTCAGATTTCCTTAACTTATTCTCAGTAAAAGTTAATTAATTCTCTGAAATTTAATAAATTTGTATGTGGTAGAAAAAATTATGTATTTAAATCTCATGAATAATTAATGTAATCTCATGTTTTAATGTAACAATTTATAGAATTTAAGTATATATACACACACACGCAAAAAATATTGGGTGATCCAAAAGTCGTATAAAATATAATACAGTAAAGCATCGTTTATACGTCTTTCGACGTAAAAGGACGTATAAATGAAAAGACTATAATCGAAATTTTAATAATAACACTTTGATTATTACAAATTTTATGGCACTTTAGCAAAATTTATATGAAAATACTAATTAATAACGTTTCTTAATTTAGTAAATGTATATTATACCTTTTTTAAGACGAATAATTAATTAACAAAGAAAATAAAAGATTAATTATAAAAAGTAAGAAAAATTACATTATTAATGCACGGCTGGGTTCTAATTACATATATGATATATTGAATATTATATTAGATTTCTTAAGAATTATATAAACACATTTTGAATATCAATTATATATATTGCGTATTTTTAATAATAAGCATACGATTTATGTCCATACAGATAATTATTTAATAACATTAAAAATCTTTAATGTTCGTCTGATTTGCTACTTGTCTATGAGTATTAAAAATATTCTATTGTAAATTCAATTGATAATTTGGTCAGTATTCTTCGATCTTTCCTGTGAAAAATCCGTCTTATTTAGAATGAAAAATAATGGCAGGTCGAGAATTTTTGCGAAATTTTGTAAAGTGTAAAAGACGTATAACCGATATTAGCGGCGTATAAACGAAGAATGTTTGCATTAAGATGAATAGGAAGGAATCGGGATTTCACTAAAAGGACGTATAAATGTAAAAGACAAATAAACGGTGCTTTACTGTATATTTTTCAAGAAGTATTAGCCGCAGCATTATGCGGTTTTCATAGAAATGTAGAGAAAGACATGAGATTTTTTTACTTTCCGAACACTATAGTGAGGAAAGTATTGTAATCATGTCAAAAATCCGAATTCGAGATTTTGATGTTTCTATACGTTTCGAGGTCCAACGAGTTCGTTTTCACTATTTTTACGATGATGTATATATGTGTGTGTGTATGTATGTGTGTATGTGTGTGTGTATGTATGTGTGTATGTATGTGTGTATGTATGTGTGTATGTCTGTGAGTGAACACGCTAGCGTCTAAACGCTTTGTTCGAATATGCTGAAAGTTGGCACGTATATTGTAAGTAACCATAGTACGAACCCTATAGATTTTGGTGAATCTAGCACTTATAGTTTTTTTACAGGGACAAAGAAAAATTCTTTATCATTATGGCCAAGGGACCAAAATCTTAAAAGTGCGATAGCATCTAAACGCCTTATTCAATTGAGCAAAAACTTTATACACATATTATAGGTCACAGATACTCAATCTGTATAGATTTTGGAGAATCTAGCACTTATAGTTTTTTTACAGGGACACAAAGAAAAATTCTTTGCCAAATTTTTAAAAGTACGATAGCATCTAAACGCCTTATTCAATTGAGCAAAAACTTTATACACATATTATAGGTCACAGATACTCAATCTGTATAGATTTTGGTGAATCTAGCACTTACAGTTTTTTTACAGGGAGACAAAGAAAAATTATTTGTCTTTATGGCCTATGAGACCAGCGATAGCATCTAAACGCCTTATTAAATTGAGCTGAAAATTTGTATGAATATTATAAATCACTGTTGCACTAACCATAAGAATTTTGGTGAATCTAGCATTTATAGATTTTTACAGGGACACAACGAAAAATTCTTTATCCTTATGATCTAAGGGCTCAAAGTTCAGTAGCGTTAAATAAAACTTTGTGTGATATATGGAGAAAAATACTCAAACACTCTGTTATGGTTTTCTCTTTTTTGTTTGTTTAGCAACTCCTCTTTATTTATTTTATCTACAAAACTGTTAGTTACTCAATGTTCGGAAAGTCGAGTGGAGTCACTCCAGATTTTTTTTCTTTTTAAGTAAAAAGAAATTTATCGTCAAATTAGTTTCTTTTTCCTCCTTCAAATGACGATTTAATTGTAAAATTGCTTTTTACAGTGGCCCAGTACATTCAACAACTTAACCAGTACTATAAATGTTGAATGTGATGCCCGTCATTTATGATGATGGCCGTCAGATGTTGAACACTGGAAATTCTCATAATAAGGTTTAAATAACAATGCTTTATCTCCTAACCCTTTGAGTGCTATGGACGCACATATGCGTCCAGCGAAAGTCATTAATATAGACTATGGACGCAAATACGCGCTTAGCAGATGTTATCAGTATGGACTATGGACGCAAATACGCGCTTAGCAGATGTTATCAGTATGGACTATGGACGCAAATACGTGCCCGGCAAAAATGATCAGTGTACTATGCAACACTCGCATAAAGTATTCAGTCCCTGGCCGCTAGTATTCAGCACTCAAAGGGTTAACAAAAACGTAGATTTTTTTTAATTGATTAACAGTTGTAACAAAAATAAATTTTTAATTTAAATATTTCCTATTATCTGAAATCATATGCAATACGCCAATGTCAGAATAATCAGTATTTGCAATATGGCGACATTTGAGAAGGAGTATATGTATAAAAAGCGATAAAATTCTGCGAATACAGCGCCATTTGTACGTGAAAATGTAATTAATATTTTAATTTTATACATATATATAAATGTAATGTTCAAAAGACACCGATAAGGGAATTTGTGGTGCTGTGTAATAAAAAAGCGAGTTGTAAAAAATGTAGAATCAATACTAAAATAAAATTACCTTTCGTTTAGCACATTCAAATCAGGTTCATTGTTGGTGCCATTTTCGTGTGCCACATATTACATTCTGTGCACAGTATAGACAAGAGTAGAAAGTAATATGTCTGCAGGAATCTCCCGTATAGTCCATGGTATGTTATACTTTAATATAGACAGGTCTTGGCATTTCCTTAATAGACTTTGTACTTTTGATATCTTAGCTAAAAGTCGCATGGATTCAGATCAGGATAGCCATGCAGTTATAAAGCAGTGGCTAATGACACTTTTTGTTCTCCCCCCACCCCACCCCACCCCCCAATTTTTGTCATAGCCCAGAAGTAGTAGTCAATAACAGTACTGATCCAGCTATCCAGACAGCCAAAACAGTACTTGCAACATCATCGATCGAATGCCAAAATTATTCCTGTCCTGTAGGAATCGTCCTGTGAGAACTTTGAATGGGGACAGATACTTGCCTGTTTGTTCGTTTCTTGTTTAGAGAATTCTGCTAAACAGTGTTAAATTATCTCAACGTTTATAAATGTTGAATTTGCAGATAAAAAAAATTATGTTTAGAATTATTTACTGCATCGTTTTCATAAAAAATCTACCTTTAAAAAATACATTTCAGAGGCATATATTTACACAAGCACTTGTATATAATTCTTCTAAAGCCTAATTTTTGACTTATTCTTCCAATTTTAATAAATCTTTTCACGATAGTATCATACTTATTTCAGTAAAACCTGCAATTATTTTATTTATCCTCCCGTATGGAAAATTTTCTGCTTGGAACTTATTGGAAATGCTATCCAAGTAAGTAAACAACACTACTTTAATATTTGTCAATTCATTTTACCAGAATCTATTCTCTGTCACACATAAAACGTAAACGAATTTGTTAACAATGTAGTTAATAATGATTATGGCCGTGAATAAAACTTTGCTGTCTAGACATTACCATTCAACTGATTAATCTCAATTGAAATGCGCATGCAGTGCATAATAACTCAATTATTTAATAGTATATTATTTTGATAATACTGAATCGCGTGCTTGTATTTTCTCAGGGATGCAGCTAGAATAGTTACACTATTAAATAGATATTTGTAAAGGCTACTTAAAAAAATATATAAAATGTAAAATTTTTTAATGTAAAAAATCTACATAAAACTAAGTAATTATTGTGAATTAGATAATGTTACAGATATGAATCTGTTTAAAAATAAAAGATGACTATATACTTAGAATATAAAGATTATTTTTAAACTATTGCGTTATAGCCGAAGGGAAATTTTACATTAGTATTAACTTTCCTTTCAAGTACATATTGTTTTATAAATCTGTTTTTACTTTGTTTAAAAATATGAAATCCGACAATATAATCACACTATCATTAATTCATAATGAAAAATAGATAAAACATTTACTTTAAAAAAAAGACATTTTTTGATATTTTGAATTAATAACACCCTTTTTACGCAACAGAGTCTAAAACACTGCTAACTTCGTACCATTTATTTTATTTTATATATTTTATGTATATATATATTCTTCAAAAAGGATGTATGTTGCATTTTAATTTACATAGGCTTTATTTCATATAAAAAATGTAAAACATTTCACCTTGCTAAAAAAAAAAAAAAAAAAAAAAAAGAATATATATATATATGTGTGTAGGATCTTGGCTGGGCGTCTAGAGGTGGGGCAATGATGAGATGTGACATCGATAACGAAACATTTATTTGAAGACACACAAAACCCAAATTACACATAAATATTATTATAATAGCAGAATCTCCATTATTAACCATCAACGGGTTCTTCGGCTTGATACACAGAACAAGCTCTCTTCATCAGAATATGACAAAGTAACATGTAAGCACCTACTTACACTTATAATTCACAATAGCATCTTCGTGTACTATTTCAAATATGTGAGATTGAGGTATTGAGCCCTCCATGGCTCTACACAATTATTCAAAGCACTTCAAGCACTAATTAGAAGAAAATGACCACATCAGCCTTCGCGCTGACGGTCTCAACCGCTTTCCATTGTAGACAGATCCCAACTGACTTCCGTTCGTCATCTCGTTGAAAGATGGGCATTGGAGGCAGCGCCATCTGTTGACTGGTAGAAGAAATGCGTCCCACATACATATATTAAAAATGTAGAAGGCTTAAAAAAAAAAAAAGAAAAAAGAAAAAAAGAAAAAAAAATCGATTTTGTGTACAAAAAATGTTAATTTTTCCTAATAACTATAAAATACACATTAAACTATTCGTAATACAGTGGGTAATTTTTTAAAGCTTTACTTTTTTAATCATTATTTATATCATGGTGCACGTAAAATCCGTCGTTGGTGCAATATCCTTCATTTTTCCATTCACAGCGAAACAAGAAAGCCTTCTCCTCCATGGAGAAAAAAAATTGTGATGGTATATCTCCGGACCACCCTTATGGGTTCATTCCAAACCGTTGGCAATTGCCCATAGCTTAGCAATAATGCGACGAAAAATCCACTCACTCATTCACCATATCATGGAGACAGAAACGGAGACAAAAAAGGGATATACATTTTTTTTTTCACACACACATTTAGAGAAAACAATAATGTTACTTAGTTGGAATATATATAATGACGCTCGTCTTAATGAGTAATGAGAATCGAATCCCATAGAGTCTCCATTTTATGTTCGCCACTTCATTGGTTTAAATCCGTCAACTTCATTATAGAGAGAAACGTCTGCCTTAATTACAGATATCATTTCACTGTTTTTTCGAAGAATATCACTGATTAAATCCAGTTGAAACTTTTGATATTTTGATATTAATAATGTTCTATTTCACTCACTAAGCTAAAAGGCGGCATATTAAAAGAGTAATATTAAAAAATCAGAATTCACAAAACGTTATTTTTTAAAAAGGTAATCTTATAAAACGAAGCAACAAAAATTCCTTAAGATAACATGGGAAGCAAGAAAAAAGGAATCAGACTGATGTATAACTTTAAAGCCACTGGCTCAAACAAAAGTTCAAATGCCACCTTTGCAGAATATCGCCTCTCCGATGTATTGGATTTGCTTATTAATTTGGTTGTTAATTTTATCTTTAGGACATTCTTCTTACTTTCCATTTCTGTAATTGAGAGATTTTTAGTATGACAGGACGTACTATTCCTTTGAATCTGCAACTTTGCGGTGTTCCCGAGAGTACTATTACACCTAGAAATTTATATATATATTATTTTTGTCGAAAAAAAATGAACGTGCAAACATTTTTTTTTTATTTTTTAAATATTTAAAATAAAATCGAGAAAAATCGTGCTAAAGAAATGGAACAGCTTCAGTACAGAACCCCTTGGCGAAGTTTGAAATTTGGCACCGAAGTAGATCGCTTATTTTTCTCCAAGATCTTTACTTATGCAATTGTGATAGTCATTTTAATTCACCACCAAAACGACAATAAAAATTTAAAAGCCGCCAAGAAGCTCCTATGCTAAAGCTATACCAAAGTAATTTTAAGAAATGAATATATTCAGTGATGTTAAGGAACAAAACACAGTTGTGCCTTTATATGGAAAAATAGGTTAAAATAAATCATGTCGTACTAAATTAAATACTGTTATGTGCAGAATTTTATATCTATTACTTACAAAACAAAAGTAGGCATTTTTTCTTTTTTTTTTCCCCTAACGTAACAGTGAATAACTTTTTGAAATGCACTTAGTTCTTTTCTAGATCGATAACTTTCAATGATTGCTACTTTTGACTAAGAGAGAAAAAGCTTAATGCTAATATTTTTATTCAAATACTGAAAATATATTCTAAATCCATTGCTAATGTCAATTTATGTACAAGACAATATATTATATTTATCACTTATACACAAATTAATTTTCTTTTGACTACATAGGAAGTGAATGTGGAGGAATGTTAAACTTGGTATTTTGTAACATTTATAAATTTCGTTTAATTTATAAATGTATAACATTATTGTAAAACATTTATTGAGATGTTTACAATGTATTAAATCTATAGAAATTGTTCTAGTAAAGAAATTATACGTATCTCTGATACCAACTACATAACATGCTGTAAGCTACAGTCGGTAACAAAAGTGTCCGAACACTAGCAAAAATTCCTATGCAAAAAGGTACACTTCTTACGGTTTTGTTAAATAAATCCTTATCGAATCCTGCTCTTAATCAGTCTAAAAACATAATTCAACAAGGATTTATTTAACAAAACAGTGTTAAGTGTACTTTTTTTACATAGGAATTTTTGCTACTTTTCGGACACTTTCTTTTGTTACCGACTGTACAACAGCTAAAGAATACATTATTATCAGAAGACCACTCAAAATAGAACTGCATAAAAACAGGAATTTATTAGAATACTTCTATGAAAAAATAACTGCATGTAATCTATAAACTCAGATTTTAACAAGCGAAAAACTAGCTTTACCCTACTTTAAATTTAATTAAATATTACTCTTTTATAAATTTTAAAATTTTCATCTGAATTTAAAGTTCTTTGGACTCTCATTTTTAAAAATATTATGGCAATGTGGCCTGAAAATAAAATTCCATTTTAACTGTTTCTTAAAAAATCCTTATAAATTCTCTAATTTGCAAACGAAATTAGAGATTTTTGAACTATTACTTCATAGACATTATTTATTGCTAATTTTTAATTTTTGTCACAATCAATGAAATATTTGCGAATTTATTATTGTTATTATTATTTTATTTTTATTTTTATTTATTTATTTAAATATTTTTTTATTGTAAAAAAAGATTTTTTCCATATTCTAATTAAAATTTGCGTAATTTATCATTTAAGATATTGGGTTGGTAAGAAAGTTCTTTCGGTTTTCAAAAAAGAGATAATAATACCAAAAACTTCTTCATATTGAAAATAAAGATGTATACCAAATTCCACCTTAACAACCTTTTACCTAGTATGTTTAACCTTTTTCACAAACTCTTGCACACATAAATTACAACATTTACAGAAGAAAAAAAAAAAAAAAAAAAAAGCAAACATATCTACTGTTTTTGAAAATGAAATGAACTTCCTCGCCAACCCAATAAGTTGGAATGGAGAAATTTAACGGGGAATTTTGATAGATCAATGCAAATTTTCTTGGAAAAGATCACATTTTAATTAATTGAAAAAAAAAAAATTCTAATTTCTTAGTTTTTAACCGAATGAAGTGATTTTTAAACTGTGAACTCATATTTATATCATTATATTTTTATCATTATATTATTATATTTATCATTATATTTATATCATCATATTGTTATCATTATGAATCATTATTTATAGTTAAATTTTAATTTTATTCAAAATCGTTTAAAATTTTTCGGTTTTTAAAGAAGCTTTCTTATTCTCTAATTAAAATCTTATGTGACTGATAATTTAACTTGAGTTTAAATTTGGAAGTTTGACATCTCAAAAAGTTAGAAATATCAATTTCAAATTATCTTCACTGTAATATTTTTCTGCAGTAGGTTACAGCACAGTGTGCTGGTGAAAGTATTGCCTACTAACTGTGCTGTATTTTTACAATGTGCAGTTAAATAAATTTGCTGCGATTTGTAATTACGTGTTCTGTGATTTTCACAGTATGCAAAAATATTTCCTGCAATTATTACACATGCATGCAGGGAGTAATCCACAACTCTAAGCAACATCTTTCTTTATTTTTTTACACATATAATTTACTTTATTTGCTTTTTCATGCGAAGCAAACGGTCTTGGATAGCCCGGGATTCGAACTCACAATCTCCTGTTCTAGAGGCCAGGACTTCGCCGTTGGGCTCACGTTGACTTTTCTTTACAAAAACCTATAAGGTCGACATCAGCACTGATTGTTTGATAAATCATGTCATATGCACCAAAAGACTTCTGGAAGAATTTTGATACCGATTTACAGCACAATGTGAAGTGGTGTCGTGCTACTTGCGAGCGTGCGATTTCCGAACTAGGGAAATATCGTGCGTTTTCCGAATAGATCATCTGTTAGCTTCCCCTCCGCTTTTTTCCCCTCTCAGAGAGCCCAATTCCCCTCAGCTAATCTATGAAGGGATTAGCTGTTTTTGTTAGAAGTTGTCCGGAAGAAAAAGGATTAATTCGGACTTTGAAAGTCAGCCATTCTCATTTTTATTTGGGTATGTCCCCTCTCTGGTCATAGATAAGTTGATAAGATCATTTAAATTTCGTCTGTGATTCAAACATGATTATTGGGCGTTATATGCGTTGATAAATGTGTGTGGATGCTTTTAATCTGCATTCAAAATACTTCGTGCGTGTGTATATGTATATATATATTCTAAGTATTTAAAAAAATTATTCAAAACTACTTTATTTATCAAATGTGAAAGTTTTTAATACTTAATTTGTTTAACAAAACTATTTGAGCTTTTAATTGAAAAACCGATTTTTAAATATTTTTAATTAAAAAGGAAAATTCTATGAATGATTAAAAATGAAATTAAATAAATAAAAATAGTTTTAGATAAACAGTTTAACTAATAAAAAATATATTTTTTTCTAATGAATTGATTGTCTTCAATTATTTTTACAGAAATAGATGTAAAAATATATAGCAACCTATGCTGTATTTATGTTAAAAATGTGCTTTATTTTTACAGAAATTTTTTACAGTGTTTTTGAAAAATGCACTTTCATTAACTTTAAACAAATTTATCAAACGTAGATAATAAGCATACCGACTAAATCACTTTTTAATGCTACTACTTTTACTACTACTACTAATAATAATAATATAACACTAAAATATGTAAATTCGTTTTGGAGCGTCGGTGCCTCTAGCAGATCTATATAACAGACACAGAGAAATAAAAAATCTTAAAATTCATAAAACCCCTCTATTGTGATCGGAGGTTAAAAAGATATATTCCATTCTCAAACAATGAATTATTATTATTATTTTTTTTTTTTTTTTTTCGCGCATTTTAAAAACATTTTTAGTTCATAAAAAACATTTTCTAAACATCTGTGCGAAGAATGCAATAAACCCAAGTTGTAAGCAATAAAGTATAAAATGAGATAGAAAAATTGCATTTTCAACAGTAAAAAATAACGTTATGTAAAAATATGCACCATAAAAAATTATAAATGATGTATTTTATTTGAAATTTTCAATAAGAAATTTAATACTATTGTTGTGTAAAACGTTTTTGAAATATTCTTCATAATGTTTCTCTAGTTTTTGATCCTGCAACATTCTGGAATTTGAAAAGCTTTGCATTTAATTTTGAAAAGGTTTTCATTTGCATATCACTTATTTATGTGCTGTTTGTTTCTGCTCGAAAAATTCTCTCTATTTTATTTTCCCATTATTTAATATAGAAGTGCTTTGTAGAATATATTAAATGTTCAGATATAATTATTCCACTTTTTTATATATGCTGCTTTTATAATTATGAAAAAGTAATAAATAACTTTCAGCATATCAATCTTATAAACTTTAATAAATTTTAAATCCAACGTTTCGGCTAAATTCCTTCATTAGCCTTCCTCAGGGAAAAATGATGTTAAAAAACACATAAACATAGAAAATTTAAGTACATGATACCACAATTACAACTTCAAAACATTTAACAGATGATTACACAAATTGTAAAAATATATGTATATAGTATATTGTATGTATATAGTATATTTTTACAATGTATGTATATAGTATATTTTTACAATTTGTGTAATCATCTGTTAAATGTTTTGAAGTTGTAATTGTGGTATCATGTACTTAAATTTTCTATGTTTATGTGTTTTTTAACATCATTTTTCCCTGAGGAAGGCTAATGAAGGAATTTAGCCGAAACGTTGGATTTAAAATTTATTAAAGTTTATAAGATTGATATGCTGAAAGTTATTTATTACTTTTTCATAAATATTAAATGTTGTTACAAAAAATGCTCTTTTTTTTGCCCGTTTCTGTTTAAGGAGAGATGTTATTAAATATTTTAAACATTTCTTTTTATTTATTTATTTATGTATTTATTTTTTGAAAATATGATATTTATTATTATAGAAGTTTCAAAATGGGATCTATAGATTAAAGTGGATATAAATTGAGTTTTACATATAATGTTGCCTATCTCTTGGAAGTACCGTAAACTGGGCTGACTTTGACACCCATCGTGTTTTGCGTTCGCTGCCTATATTTTGCTCATGTACCGTAAACTGGGGTGACTTTGACCCCCTTTGGACCTGCATTTCGTATTACATGAACAAAATATAGGCAGCAAACACAAAACATGATGGGTGTCAAAATCACCGCAGTTTACGGTATTTTATTAAATATATGATGTTGGAGAACAAGTATTAGATGTTAAATAATTAAGAATAATAGAACTAAATACGAAACAAATTAATTTTAATACTTAATTTAAATTTTACATTAAATTTATTACCATTTGTGATTTCATTTATGAAATAAAATACAATAAACAGCATAATCAAGTGGCACTATGACAACTGATCAATACATTGCATCAACTAAATTCCTAAGAATAACGTAATAAATAACCTCGGATGATTTTATACATTTACATCTAGATTTTTAACATTCGAATTGATTACCAAAAATCATTACTTAGAACATAATTTAAAATGGTTTTAATATTGAGCACAGTAATTCTAAATTAGACAGCGAATGAAGGCAATAGTTTACTCACATTAATTGCCAAGCAAGCATGCTTATTTCAAGATGGCACCGCGGCCGAGTGGTTCTGCGCTCAGAGCTGTGTGTAAAGGGTTCGATCCTAGGTCGCGATCGTCGGCATATACGTTCGGAGTTTTCTTCGAAACTTGCGTAAATACGGGCTAGGACCCCTTTGAAAGACCCCCACGGAAGACACTCTCCTTCAGGCCTAGGACCCTAGAGTAGTCAATCTGCTTTACTACCAAAACACCAAACGCCATCAAGATGGTACCAAAATAAAATCCCAGCACTTCATATATAAAATATATTCATATTAATAATTTGAGTCATTTATTTATTTCGTTAAATTTCCTATGCAGTACTGTAATTAAATATCAATACAGTACTTCTTTTAAATTAATAAATATGACATAAGGCAATTAAATCCTACAATTATTTATTTAAAGACATTTTAGTGTAATTTAACAGTTATATAGTTACTTATAATAATTTTTAATACGTTCCAGCGAAAGTGGAAAGCATTTATCGTCGATTTTTTAAAACAGGCAGATTTACTTCACAAGCTATTTTTCATGATTTATATCTTTTCAAAGTCATAAAATTGCCTTTAAAAACAAAACTTTCGCAGTATATTTCCTTTTCTGAAATAAAACTTGAAACTATGCTTTTTAATGCAGTTTTAACTGCCGAAATCATAAATCAGATGACTTGTCTTCATATGAAAAAGTGATTTTTATACGATTTAGAAAATCCAGTTTGTTGACATTTTAAAAGTACTAAAATATAAAAACCAATTTTTTAAAATGATTTTTCATTTTATTTTATTTATTTATTTATTTATTTATTTTTTTTTTTTGTTTACAAAAACAAGTACGATTTCAACATGTTGCTGAACTTTCGGTTAAACGAATCCAACTTATTTTCAGTTCCTAAATTTTACAACAGATAATGGTATGAATTTTAACACTTTCAGTTACTGTCTATTGTTATGATTGTTTGATGGATAAAAAATAACCCTGCTCTGAAAAAAAAAAAAAAAATATATATATATATACGAGATCTGATACTATTCTTGCTGTTTCTTATGTAAAATGACCTCTTGAATCCGAATATGTCAGGTCTTCAAATTTCCCCAAATCAGGGTTTTTTTTTTTCGAAAAAATCCCTAACTTGATTTCTACTAAAAAGGGAAAATAAACATTAAAAAAAAAAAAAAAAAAAAAAAATCATCCAGATTTAAGCCATAGAAAACTCATATTTTTCCCCAAATAAAGGCAATTTTTGAAAAAAATCCCCAAATAACAATAAAGCTTTTGAAAGTCCTTAGTCGTAGGGATAAATGAATACGTTGCCAGCTTTGACAGAAAATTGAAGAATTCCCCAGATTTGTTCCCCAAAATTTTAGAATTCCCCAAAAACGTCCCCACAAACATTTGGTCCCCAAAATTGTCCCCAGAAGCCTCAAAAATCCCCAATCTGCCATCACTGCACTCGACTGATGCAACATCTACATTCTACACTTAAAATCTTTATATTTGTGGACGACGTTTCTTGCCACTATGGGAGCCTCAGCACTTGTGCTGACTCAACGAGTCCGTGATAATCCTTGTTGTCGAGAGAAAATAAGCATCATAATGCGGAGTGAGACTTTTAGGGGATGAGTTTTAGCGTTTCTTCGAGGCATATTACAAATGTTTCTAATAGCTTAGTGCCAAAAATTTTGTTTACGATGCACTTGGAAAGCTGTTTGTATTATGAAGATTGATTGATTAAAGTATAAGCTTTAAAATTTACTCTGATGATTTCTAGCTGTAATTTCCTTAAAGATTAATTCAATTTTGTTGCAGATATTATTCATTAGAAATATTAAGATTAAGAGAAATACTTAAATGTTTTTATAAGCCTTAGTAATGTATATTTATTTATTAAAATTGATATTTGTTCATGAAAATGGTATATGATTTAAAGCCAATAGACATTTCAAGGGTTCTATGCCTTGGTGGGATGTTTCCCTTAAAAGTGTTTATACGAGGGTGCTAGCCCGTATTTACGATAGTTTAGGGAGAAAAAAAAAAAAAAAAAACACGGTATACTCCAAACGATTAGGCAGACGAGCGTGACCTGGATTCAAACCTAGAATATCTTGTCTACCATTTTCGAGACCACGATTTCTAAGTCACAGGGAAAGAGAAAAATGTGTAAAAAGACAGTAAAAAGGAGAGACTGACGATCTCATAAAAAGACTCACAAACAAAAATCATAAATATATTTTACCGTTCTTAGAAAGTATTAGAAATTATTAAATTATTGAGTAGGATCTGAAATAATAGTTATCTTTTTGCAAAGAGAAATAATCTAAAATATATGTTGTCATTCATAATGATTTTTTTATTATTATTATTATTGTAATTTTTTTTTTTTTTAAACAAACACGCAGGGATATATAATAACTTAGAACAATAAGAAAATTCATATTCTGTTATTTTAAATCATAGTTCTATATCGTGGCATTCTATAGTTTGTATTTGAAAACTAAACAGCCCACTAATTTTTAAATCTCTGAAAATTAGTTTAACTATTTCTGTAATTTTTCGTGTTAAGATGGTAAAGATTAAAAGTATAATTATGGACTGAAGGAAAACAGATATAATTTAAAACTTATTTGACATTCATAATGCATATTTTTTTATTTTTTTTTATTATTTTAATTTTTAACAAACGTGTAGGGATATATAATAATCTAGAAAAATAAGAAAATTCATAGTCTGTTACTTTAAATCATAGTTCTATATCCTGGCATTCTATAGTTTGTATTTAAAAACTAAACAACTCACTAATTTTTAAATCTCTGAATATTAGTTTAACTATTTCTGTAATTTTTCATGTTAAGATGGTAAAAATAAAAATAATAATTATGACGTAAAGGAATTTGGACTTATCCCTTGGGGCATATTAAAGCAGCTTGTAATGGCTTAGGGCCAAAAACGTTACTTTCAATGCACGCCGAAATCTGTTTATAGTAAGGCAAATTAATTGATTCAGTTATTAGCTTTCGAAATATTATTAACTTAAACTCTAGCTAAGATTTCCCTACATTAAGTTAAATTTTGTTGCACGTTGTATTTTAAAAAGAAGAAAAAACGAAATTATTTAAAAATTTAAATGTTATTGCTAACTTTAATAACTTATACTTATTTAATAAATAATGATATAAATATTTAAATCGGCTATAAGAATAGAAAGGACAGATAGACGGTTTCATAAAGAACCTACAAGTCAAAATCTTAAATGCATTTTATCATTGTTTAAAAATATTAAAAAACGTATAGAAATATACATTTTAGAAAAAATAACTGAATGAAGTGTGGATTAGATTTTTATGTGTATCAGTGTGTGTGGTACAATTTATGTTTGAAGAGTATAATTCTTGTTTTCAGATAAAACATTGATCAAAAAAAAAAAAAAAAAAAAAATATTGGAAAATAACACATATTTTAAAATTTATGGGAAATAATGTCGTATAATTAACGCGAATGATATGAGGCAATTTATTTACATAGTTATGTTTTAGAAAACAATAAAATAATAATTTTAAATATATGTTATCAATACAGTGCCATTTTTTTTTTTTTTTTACAAACATGTGTGGATTAAAGTATATTAGAACTGTAAATGTTTAGAAAATTGCATACAGTATGACAAAAATAACACTTAATTTGCATGGAACATTCAATCTAAGCCCTTGAAAAAATATTGATGTTGTAAGTGTTCATTATAAACGATGCTTAATTTTTAAGAAATCTTTATTCCTGTTCTTTATAGTTCTTCTTGTGATTTTTGGTTTTATCTTTTGCAATGTTTGAGAAGGTTTTCAATATAAATATATATAAGCATATTATATTATCTTAAATTAGAATTCTAATTTTTGGGATTCTATAATTTATTTATCGATTTAAGTAGTATGCTGATTTAAAATCTTTAAATATTGTTTAACTATATCAGCAACTTTTCAAGTTTAAATACATCAGCAACTTTTCAAGTTTAAATAATAAAGGTTTGGATAGAATAAATTTGAATTTCTCGGAGTTTCCTTGAGGCATTTTAAAACAGTTTGCAATATCTTAGAAGGGAAATAAATTATTTTTAATGTACTCAGAAATATGTTTATATTAAAACTGACTAATTCACTAAATTATTAGCTTTAGAACAATCTTTGAACCTTGGCTATAGCTAAACGTTTTCTATTATGATGATAGTGTAGTACAGTTTGGGTTAAATATTAAACTTTTTCTTTTTTTTATAAAAACTTATGCTGCAGATTTCATTTATTAAAAAAACTTTTTTTGAACTGCTTTTTTTTTTTTTTTTTTTTTTTTAATGTATATTAATTCCATTTGTAGTATTCTAGAGGCAAACAATTTATTTTTTATGCACTCAGAAAGCAATTTATGTTAAAGCTGATTAATTGATTAAATTATTAGCTTTCGAACAATCTTTGACTGTTCGTTCTAGCTAAAATTTTCTAACGTAGCGATATTGCAGTACACTTTATTTTTAATGAATATTTCTTTTCTTTTTATCTAAATCATTAGGCGAAAGCTGCATTGAAAAATAACCCATATACTAAAAATATATACAATATTGAATACCTTCAATATGGTAAAAGACAATTAAGTTATACAGTGATATTTTTGAAAACAATAAAGAATAAATAAAAAATATATATATATATGCAGTTATAGTGAAGGATTTTTTATTTAACAAGTAGTCATACACAAAATAGCAGAACTGTATAATTTATATCGTTTGAACTTTTAATGACTTGACATATTAAAATTTAAACGTACTCTGCTATTTAAAAACTTAAGGAGGAACAACACAGTAGAAGCTTTGTAAAATACATTTTTTTTAAATGAATTTTGCAATGATTGAGATAAATAAAACATTATATATTTTTTTTGTCTTATTCTACTTACCTTAATCTTCATTTTAAAATGTAAAAATTACAAAAATCAAAAAAGATATTTTTAATATAACACAATCTTTGAAACTGTGTTTTGCAATTATCGATAATTGGCTGTATGCACAACTTGAGTAAAAAGAATGCGAAACTGAATCTGTTTAGATTTTTTTAAACTATATAAATATAGTTTTCGTTGCACGTAGGTTTTTTTGAAAATTTGAATTTTTCACAAAATGGCGAAGTGTTTAAAAAAAACTCAAAAAATATTCAAAAAAAGGAGTACATATTCTTGGATTACTGAAAAACTATAAATCAAATCAAAAAACCCCTACGTGCAACGAAAACTAAACATACTGTGAACACGGTGTCAAAATTTGAAGCAAATCGGTAAAAAAATTACAGTAGTTAGAGCGACAGCCGTTTTGAAAAACTTGGTTTCGAGTAAAACACGTTTAAAGTTTTATGAAAAATCATTCGTTTATAATTTATAAAATGCTTACAATACTACAATGCATCTATACCAGGTCCATAAGATGTTTCTTCTTCATTATTTTTAGCAGTCTCACGTGCTATTTCAGCGATTTTTCTAGATTTTCTACCCTCCTGTGATGCCTCATATGCTTTTAGAGTAGCAGCCGAAATTCTGCGATTATCTTCATTTTCAGCGTATTCTTTGGATATTGGGCCTATACTTATTTCCAGTTGTTCCATAACGTTCAATAATCCTTTGCAACCCTCGTTGAAAACAATTACAGCTGAATAAGTTGCAATTTCAACTATTAAATGAACACATCACTATGTATTAAAACACATCAACACTTTATTGTTTAAATAATTAACGAATTAATTTAGTTAAAACGTAAAACAGTTAAAATGATGTTACTCTACTATAACGTTTCGATAAAAGTGAGCAAATGTAACAATTAATCGCGCGAACAAGTTCACTCGCTCGTACATGTTGAAGCGCGTCACGAGTCGCATGACGCGCTTTACGTATTACGCTGTAACTTCTACATTTTAACGAAAATCAATTTAATATTTTGGCATTATAATCTTAAAAGTATAAGCTATCAAAAAATACAATAAATTTTTTTTTTCATTTTTCGAAAATTTTACTGTGTTGTTCCCCCTTAACTGTATACTAATGAAACTCTCCATAAAAATTGTGTAATTTTCACTGCTTTGTTACATTTTAAAATGATAAAGCGTTGTTGAATCATAATTAAGGAACGGAAGGAGTAATTTTTAGCTCTGCTTCATGGTGCTTTAAGGCATATCGAAAAGTTTATAACGTCTTAGTGACAGAATTTTTTTCCAGTGCACTCGCATAGCTATATTTCTTAAAAATGATTAATTGAATAAATTTTAGTTTTCAAACTATAATTAACTCTTCGTTCTAGTTAAATTTTCCCTAGTGTTGAATGACGTAGTAAGTAACTTACATTTAATGACTAAATAACTTACATCTTATAAAAATCGAAATATATTTAAGCGAGAACGCACAAAATGATAATAATAGTAATAATAATTATGAAAAATCAATGGTCAGACAGTTACATCAATTAAACTGTCAAACCAAAATCGTAAACACATTTCACTAATTTTGGTAAGTAAAAAAAAAAAAAAAAATTATATATATGTATATATATATATATATGTATATATATATATATATATATATATATAATATAATATATATATATATTGAAAACCTTTTCAAACATTGAATAGATGAAAACAAGAAACATTGAAAAAGATGAAACAGAAAAATTCAAAAAAAGATTGCGACTATCAAAACATCCATAAATTGAAGCATGCAAATTCATTACGTTTAAACCAAAATAGATATAGTTCGTGAGGCAATTAATGTAATTTTGAATTGATGACATTTATAAAATGTTACAAGTTCTCAGAAGTTAATACAATGCAAGAAAAGGAAAATCAATTCAACATGTAGAAGATAGTTTTAGAACTAACAATAATACTATGAATGTTGCGCAAATGCAGCATAACAAATCATGTATTAGTAAACTAAATTATTAATTAGATTTTGCAAAGCATGGGCATACTAAAATAACAGAGAATGCAAAATTTTGCATGCAGAGAAATAAATAAAATCATTCCAAAAGATTCGTGCAATAGCAGCGTCATAATATATATATATGATAAAAATATACATTAAAAAACAGCAAAATAGAATGTGCATTAGTTTTAAATCAGTCTCAGTAAGTGCGTACAATTTATATTTAGTGAGTATGTTTATGTTTATATATATATATATATATATATATATATATATATATATATATATATATATATATATATATATATATATATATAAACTTATAAGCGAATGCAACATTAAAACATATAAACTAAAAATATATATTAAATGTGGTCACTATTCCGGTTAGGCAATTTAGTCACATATTAATATTTTTGAAAACATTCAGTAATAACTTACAAGACGGGATCATTTTTAATAAACTGGTCGCCCTCAGTCCGCCTATCGGTCGATATTTCCAAATGAACCTATTTTTACTTTCTTTTATATATAGAGAGAGAGAAAGTATTGCATTCATGAAAATTTTCGAGCTCCAGTTTTCGTTGGATTTACACGTTTTGGGATGTCATGAACACGATTTGACTGTTTTTATAAAATGTCTGTTTGTCTGTGTGTCTGTGTGAGTGTGTATCAGAAATTTTGTTGACGCTGTATCTCACGAACCAATGAACGAACTTTAACCAAACTTGGTATTTAGTTGGACCCTGACATAAACTGGTGGTGCTGATTAGATTTGGGGATCATTCGATCAACAGGTGGCACTGTGATCGCACTTTTTCTAAATTTTTAACATGGCAGTAGAGGACAAAATTTCGTATAAATGCACATAATGAGAGTTATTTTAATCGTGTGATTGTGAAATTAATATGAATTATTGATAATAGTAGTTAACTAGGAAAAGAAATGTGCATGTGGGGGCATCGCTTTTCCGTGGGGAGTAAATTTTCAATATGGGTATCTTTCGAAAGATCTTGTCAATACCTTTAAAACGAATGATTGAACTATAGATATGTGATCATTTGTAACAAAGTTATCGATTTTTTTTTTTTTTTTTTTTTTTTTTTTTTTACTTTTAACAAAAAAAAAAAAAAAAAAAAAAACTTAGAAAAAAAAAATCTCATTTCTTCTGATAATTGCAAAAAAATGACTTTCTTTCGGCATTTAATGACATAATTCTGCCAGATAAAAATCATCTGCATTTATAATGAAAAATAATTTGATAATTTAATACACAATTTGTATTGAATAAATTTTCTGTAAAATTATATAGAAGAAATTCATGTGGTTGCCACATCATACAAGTTTATTTTATTACATCTTTCCTGTTTGGCTTATAAAGCGAATTTAAATCGTTTAACATCGGTTTATATTATATTTTTAATTTAATAGCATCATGTTTTACATAATAATACCTATTAAAAACGTTTTAAAGTTCAAAAAGCTTGAAGAAATTAATTTCATTAGGATATTTTTTATGTTATGAAATTAATTATTAATTATTATAGTTATTTTAACTATTTTTTTTTCTCTAATTTAACTATATGTTTGAACATAATTGATGGTTTTTCGAAAAAGGTGAAAAGAAAAAACACTAAATTTCAAACTGGTGGTTTTTGCATAGTATATTACATCTTTTCATTAATATTATGTTTTTGTTTTATTTGTTTCAATTTATAGATAAAATTTTTTCTTTCTTCATACGACGTTACAATTGTGACGTCATTTTTCTCTGTTAAATCATCCGTTTTTCCATTGTTTTATTCATTCCTCCAAAACAGTAGTAAATATTTATTTTATTCATGTCAATACTTTCTAAGAAACTCGCAAGTGTTTATAAAATGTAATTTAAAGAAAGTTCAATTCTTTTTTACGTAAATCATAGTTTTTAAACTTAAAATTCTAAAATTTAAATATAAACGTTTATTTAAAAATTTAAACGCATAAACTGACATTAAAATATTTTAAAACATTGTTTAAATATATTTGCACTTTTGCATACTAAAATGATAAATCGTTGTATCATAATTACGGAGAGCATAATTTTGGCGTTCCCTTGAGGCATATTGAAAATGTGTGTAAAGGCTTAGTTCCAAAAACTTTCAGTGCATTCAGAAAGCTTTTTATATTAATACTGATTAATTGATTAAAGTATTAGCGTTAGGACTATAATTAAGTCCTAGTTCTATTTAAAATTTCCCTGAAGTTGAATTATGTTTTTATAACAGGTATCATAAAAAAAAAAGAGAAATAAGACAAACATTTAAATGTTATTATTATTAATAATAATAATGACCCTCATCTGTCATGAACGATTCCGGTTAGACCGCCTCAAAACAGAAACTTTTGGCAGCCACTTTTTTTTTTTTTTTTTTTGTTTGTTAAGTTCAACTTACGGAAACATACATATTATTTTCATACATGTTTGGTATCGCACATATTCTTATTTATTTGCTCTAAAACCTTGAAAAACTATTCAATTGTAATGTTTAAATGTCTAAATTAAATGTAACGGATCACTGGCTATTATAAACATAAACCTATAAATAGAATTATGTAACTTCATGATTATAAACAATGCAATACCAAATAAAAACAAACCAAAACTGTTGCCATACAGAAAATACAAATTCCAAATGGACAACTCTTTAATTCCGAATGAACGACTCTTTCACTGTTTTTAATTAAAAAAACGCTTAAAATATTTCTAAAATATATTAAAGTCTTAAAAATCTTAAAATATTTGTAAAAACGTATTAAAGCCAACGAGATATATAAATTAGAGTGCTGATTCAATGTATGAAGGATTAGCTTTCCGTGGTTCAAGATGAATCACGTGACATGCTCCAATAGGTTGCTGTGTTTGGTCCTTTATCGCTATTTTGGCATTTTAAATATCAGTTCGATAAATTATCATTATTATTAGGTAACATGACAGTCCTATGACCGAAATAAATTGTTTTTAAAATAATTTTACACATATTTCACATTTTAACAAATAAAAAAATACCTTTTTTTTTCATCGTTTCTCAACGAAGTTTAAAAGTGTTTATAAAAGAAAATTTAAACTTTTAAAGAGCTAAATTTAACAACAAATAATATTTTTTCAACTATTTTTAAGCATTTTGTCGGTTAAATTTCGACTACACGAAATGAAACAGAAGTAAAATCAAAATCAAAATGATTGAGAACAAAATAATATTAAACTACGTAAGTAAACAAAAACAATAGCGGTTATGAGTTTTGCCAAGAACAACCTCCAAACCGTTGCCAAAGAAATTTACTGAAAATAAGCTGTTACCAAGGGAACCACCGAATACGCTGGTGCAAGGAGAGCATGTCACATGACTCATCTTGGAACTTCTTAAGGGTTACCATTTATCACTCTACTATATATATCTCGTTGATTAAAGCCTTTAAATATTTTTATCAAGCTTCATTGTTTATTTACATTGTAAGGTATGATTGGCGTCGAGTTTAGTACGTAAATGCCGCCAGTTTATTTTAGTTTTGAAATTAGTGTAAAGTGATAGTTGGGATAGAATGTTTGGTTGAGACAGTAAAAGTCACCAGTTGAAATAAGTATTGAAAGTACAGTAGTCTAAGGTGATAATGTCGAGTCATGGTAAAATGTTCGGTTGAGAATGAGAAAGTCCCTAGCTGGATCCTGGATATTTTGGCGACGTTATGGCTGAGATAGCTGGTTGGAGGTATCGAGTAGAGGTGAATTTGGGTTAACATGGAGTGTCTGTAGTTATTGGATAGTTAGTTAGAAAATTTGAAAACAGGACCTACGATAGTCTTAAAAAAAAGTATTTTGGTAAAATGAAGTGAATCATTTTTTATTATTATGAGGACTTTAAATACGCAAGCGAAGTGATGACGTCACTGGCCGTTCGTGGATACAAGAAAAATATTTCCTATGTTGGGTGGAAATATTTTTCTCAATGAAAAATATTTTTCTAAATATTTTTCTATTTTTCTATTTTTCTCAATTTATTTTTCTCAATAACGCTCAATGGATTTTTCGTAAAAAAATATTAAAAATCGAGGGAAATTATTTCCCTATTTTAATCCCCATATTTAGGTATATATATGTATTAGTTATCATGTGCATGCGTTAGATTAAGTTGTTTTTGTTCGAAAATTGATAAAATTTGAATTTTAAATTTCAAAACTCTAGATTAAAAAAAATGGCGAACTTCCATATTCCATTGAAAACATAAACATTTCATTTCAAAGGATGCTATTTACACAATAAATATCAACTAATATACTAATTAAAAGGAAAATGATAAATAGACTATCATAATTTGAAGTTAAACTTATTTTCAAATGTCTAAATAAAGTATCTGATATAAGATACTAATATGTTGCAGCGGAATAGATTTGATATCGGTCATCCTTGGCAGAAAAAAAAATAATATATATATATATATATATATATATATATATATATATATATATATCGCCAAATTATCTGGCGAATATAATTTAATTCCTTTCAAAAATCATGGTTATTTTAAAAACTTATATTAAGAGAGTAATGAATAATATGAAACAATATTTCGCACAATACATATTACGAAAATATACATCTGGCATGTATATTTTCGTAGTACGTTTTTGATCGCCAAATACAAAAATGCCAAGGACAACACAGTTTTGAAATTTAAAATTAAAATTTTGTCAATTTGACAGCAAAATAATTCAATCTAACACATGCACATGATAACTAATACATATACATATTTAATACCCAAATATGGGGATTAAAATCGGGAAATCATTTTCCTCGATTTTTAATATTTTTTTACAAAAAATCCAATGGGCATTTGGATAGGAAATCATTTTCTTGTATCCTCGGACGGTCAGTGACGTCACACTTCGCTTGCGTATAGAGCATTTCCTCGTGACGTCGGGTGGTTGGCAAAAAAGCGCGCTCGACTTTCCCGCGCCCCGCCCACCATTGATTTTCCGTTGGTGATCCGCCATCGTTATGCTTTTCCCAAGCATTTTTTCCAACCACTCATAAAAGTTGAGATGTTTGTTTACAAACAAGGAACTACCCTATAGAGCACTTAATGGAACACTGGGATGTGTTGTTGGTGTTGTGCTGACGGGCCTATATTTTTTGTCTACCAGCAGTTTTTTTATTGTCATTCATATTTATTGATCGGGTAGAATTTTTTTAATTTCAGAACGAAAATTATAAAATATCTAAATACATTTGATTTATAAACAAAAATTGAAAATACATTTAAATAATCACGTGGTAACCATCATGATCTAAACATTGTTTTCAAGATTTATCGTTCACATTCCGTTATTTTTGACGGGGTTATATACTAGTTATTATATGTATTTTCCTCTAAATTAAAATCAGTTCTTTTTGTGTGTTGGTATTGTTTTAGATCCATTAATTGCTAAAATTTAAGATTAAATTTTATTACGTTATCTATCATTTATATATATATATATATATATATATATATGTATATATATATAAATGATAGATATCATAATAAAATTTAACCTTAAAATTTAGCAATTAATAGATACAAAACAATACCAACAAAACAAAAATATAACTGATTTTAACTTATAGGTAAGACTGACACAAAAATGTTGCAATACAGATTAAGAACCAATAAGAGACAAAATCAATACGCCGACACGAATGATAATAATAAAAAAAGGACCATTGAACTTAATGACATAGAAAATAACTAAAGGACCACAGAAATATTAATTGGATCAAAATGCTTAAAATTAGAAGTAAAAACTCGTCAGGGGGCATGTATTTCATAAAGCTGTGAAAGCTGCATCGATTTCGTAAAACAATATAGCTAATCATAACAATTTATATTGTTCAAGCCCCAATCGAGGCAGCAAAACCAATTTGAATGAGAAATTATATATATATATATATATATATATATATATATATATATATAAATTAGGTGGAAGTAACATTAACCCTTACCTACCGAGAAACATTTACGAGATTCGCTTCCTAGTGTCACCGTTTTTCATACAGGTGCGCGTTCACTCTTCCAGAAACATTCTGTTGTAGCGTAACTCCTCCAACAGCTATAAGTTAATAATCGAATGATTAGGCAGGAAAAAACAGAGCCATTATATTACATTTTCTAGTTTAATTATGATCAAATTTACACTATTTACAATTACAAAAAAGATATGAAAACGGTATAAGCATTATGCCTGATTTATAAAAATTTGTTTATTTTCGGCTCACCTGCCTCTCTCAGATCCAACAATCACCTCCTTTCTTCTCTTGTCCGCTCCTGGGTCTGGAGATGGAGGGAAACATCTCTGATATTTTCCGGGATCCAGGACCACACCTAAGAACTTTAACCGGGCCAGTCGTTTGATCGCGACTTAGGCGTTACTACGTCGTCCCACCTTGATGAGCTCGTCGGAGCTAAGGCTCCAATATGATACGAGCTGGCGCAGTGTCCGCCATTTTCTAGCCCATCTGGGAAAACGTTGGTGGTAGAAAAAGCTAGGTTACCTGATTAGCGTTGTTATCGCCTTTAAACTTCTATACAGATCAAGTGACTAGAACTTCTTATCACGAAGCAAACAAGTTGGCAATTTTAAGAAAATCGCCAACATTTTCAAAACTGCAACCTTTCACGTTAAAAGAAATGTAATTTTAAGGTTAATTTTAAAAGATTTTAAAAACAATAACTTAAAAAAACAGTACATTCAAATTAAATTTGTCAAAGAACTTTCAAAATAAAATGAAATAAGTTGAAAATCAGGGAAATCTTGCGCTACAAAGTTGGGCTCCTGCTCCGGGTATCCACGAGTTACATCTACAATTTATCAATTTATAATCCACTTTTTCCTTCTTTCTGGATTAGAAGAAAATATAAACAGGCGGGGCCCTTTTCTGGAGTTATTCGTGCAATTTATTGCCGAAAAATCATCAATAATAAATCGTCAGCCGGTCTTATGGGCTAGAAAATGGCGGATGCGTCAGCCTATCAATGTAGGAGTTCTAGAACAATCAAAAGACAGCGTGAAATCAAGTTCAAAGGCGTGAGCAATACACAAAGAGCAGACTAGCATCCATTTTTTTTAACTGAAGCAGACGTCTATGGTGTCAATCAAGTCCTTGTTTGTTGGCACCATAGACCTTATATATAGAGACTACACCACCAATAGGACTTCCCATTATAGTGAATGTCTTTAACATGAGGGTGTAATCTAAAACCTTCATCATTTGCGGTCAGCACCGTATGTCACGTGACATGGAGTTGAGGGCGAATCTTCAATAAGAAAGCACTTATTTTTGTAAGAATTCAAACAAACAATTCTCCCCTTCAGAATGGTTTCTCACGAAAGAATTTTTTTATAATTAATCTATGACATTTTAGCTTTCCAACGATACGTAAATCTAAAGGCTTAAATAAAAAGTATGTGTACAATACAGAAATTAAAAAACTCTAATGTACTTTCTTTTCTATGGAAAAATCACATAATATTCATTCTCGTCTCTCTCTCCTGGTCTACATCACGTGATAATTTCGCTGGGGAAGCTGCTTCATGTCGCAGACAGATAATGAGGAGGGATGCGTGGTCTATTATATTAGGTCTATGGTTGGCACGAGGGTATCACAATTCCTTTTCCGATTTTTCCCACTCCCCTCTTCTCTGAAATAAGTAAATCCATCGTAAACCCTATCAAGGTCACATTTAAGATCATTTTATTGCATTCCAAAACCGTGGGAATAATATCAGTGGTAGCAGCGCAACAGATTCTGAAAAGCGTATGCATACGCCCGGTGCAGTTAACATATGAGTTCAGTGAGACGAATATAGACGCCCAGGGCAGTTAAAGGATTAAATCATATAAACGGAAATTATATATGAAATGTGGTCGTTAAAATACATGTATAATTAGGCAATTTAAATGCCTAATTATGTATTTGAAAACATAGTAATAATTTAAAAGATATATATAGTCATTTATCATGAATGATATTTTAAAAAACACACAAGAATTTATGTAACATAAGAACATAATATAAGTTTGTTTTAAGAGAAATGAAAAATCTGTTCATCTTTCTCTAATAACTTTTTGATTTTATACTGTTATTTGTACTGCTATTTATATTGCTATATTTATACTGTATTTGTTTGGGGTTTTCATTCAATTTACTTAATATTTTTGGCTATTAAATTATGCAAATGGATTTTTTAAAAACTAGTGCATGCGCAGTTAAAAATAATTTAGTAAACATGCTCACATTTCGTATTTGACATTTCCCCCTACTGTATGCTGTATGTTATGTCTAATTTAGTACGCCAAATTTCTTAAAAATGACTTTGCTTTGGGTCTAATGCCCTATACGATTTATAATTATAAAAGCGGATTTCTTTTTTTCTTTCAATATTTAGAAAAAACCGTTATATCTTCATGCACATATGTGCATGAAGCCTCATAAAAATTTATACAGATAATAAGAAAAAAAAAAAATCCAGATCACATATTACAGCCAAATCAATCATTACTTTTTCAGAATGATCCAAAACATTTTGATTTTTGTCTAATTTTTTTTATGTTCTCTTTTTCTCTTCGGGACACAACTTTTGCTGAAATATATGAGATATAACATGTACTTTACACTACCAAAGTTTATATACAGTCGGTAACGAAAGTCTCCGAACACTAGCAAAAATTTCTATATAAAAAAAGTACACTTAATACAGTTTTGTTAAATAAATCCTTGTTGAATCCTATTTTTAGACTGACTAAGAACAAGATTCGACAAGGATTTATTTAACAAAACTGTAGCAAGCGTACATTTTTATATAGGAATTTTCTCTAGTGTTCGGATACTTTTGTTACCGACTGTATATATATACGGTCGGTAACAAAAGTATCCGAACACTAGCAAAAATTCCTATTTATATATATATATATAAAAAAAAAGAGTTAATACTGTTTTGTTAAATAAATCCTTGTCGAATCCTGTTCTTAGTCAGTCTAAGAACACGATTCGAGAAGGAGTTATTTAACAAAATAGTATAAACTCTACTATTTTATATAGGAACTTTTGCTAGTGTTCGGATACTTTTGTTACTGACTGTAAAGTATATATATATATATATCTGATATTTAATAGAACCTACTTAAAAGAATAGGTATGGATTTTAAAATTTGTTGATTAATTTTTGGGAAAAATTAAAAAGTGAATGTTGTGTAAAAATTTGCAAAAGCGTGATTTTTTTTTTTTTTTTTTTTTTTTTTTTTTTTTTATGTTTGATGTTTAATATTTTTTTAATGGTATTCCAAAATCCATGTCTAATTCTTTTAATTAGGTTCTATTAAATATTCAAAAAATATTATGTTTTATCTGTAATCTAAATACCTGTAGAAGTTTTAGTAATTTGAATTTGAATTTTTTTGATGAATTAAATTTATGAAAAAATGCAAGCTGAGAAAACGCAATTTAAAGTTTATATATCTGTAAAAGGTACATAAAAAACCCATAAAAATCTTTGCCTGAATATATATTTTATTAAACAAACCCTTTTAAAGTATATTTTATAAATATTAAATGGAAATAATTAAATTAAAATTTACATGAAACCTTTAGTGGTACCAAGTCAAAAGCGTCCAGTCTCTTTAACCCTACTAGGCTCAATTTTTTTTAGCGCGCGACAAAAATATATAGGTTGTAATGAGTGATCAGGTGATAGGGAAAACTTATAAAAATAAAAATAAAACCATATTTTACGAAAAAATCAACTTTTTAGCCTAACGTACCGTATGTGGAACATACATAAAAATATGATTTACTAATACGTTTAGTATTGTGATAAAAAAAAAAAAAAAAAAAAAAAAACTTACCTCTACAAAATATACACTTTGTTATAACAAACAGTATTTTTTTTTTTTTTTTTCGAGTCAAAACTGTTCAATAAATATTCAATAAATATTCTTTTTTTTTTTTTGAATTCAGACAAACGACTAACGCATCACTTTCATTCACATTTCACACTGAGTGCACTATAACAAAAACACGAACGACATCTTTAGGTAAAGATTCGTATTACTACATTGCTAAATGTCAGTAGCTTCTATCAAGATTTCAAGAGATGTCGCTACTAATAGTTTTATAGCTATATGAACGATTAAAGTCGGTGTTCCATATATGGAACTGGGTGCCTTGTAGGGTTAAATAATGCACTCAATTTAAAATTTCTATAAAAAATATTTAATTATTTCGACAACACTTCATTTTAAAATGATAAATTATTGAATCATAAACACGGAGTGAATAATTATGAACTGCTTGACGTTCTCTTGAGACATTGAAAATGTTTGTAATGGCTTAGCGCCGAAAACGCAATTTTCCATGCACTTAGGAAGTTGATTAATTGAATAAACTATTAGCTTTCCAACTATAATTAACTTTTTACTCTAGCTAAGATTTCTCTAACGTTGAGGTACATTTTATTGCATTTTTTATAAAAAAGAAAAAGAAAGAAAGAAAAAATGTAGAAATATTTCAATAAATTATAGTGAAAATTTCAAGTCACCGTGTCGAATGCATTAGTAAGTAAGTAAGTAAGTAAGTGGGTTTTACGTAGCACCAGTGCTACACTATGGGCAATTAACAGCCCTCTTCACTTACCGTCGCCGGAAGTCCGAGCCAATGTTATTCTATGGGGAAATTTTCTTTACAAATAACTTATTAACTAATACATATTTTTAAATTCTGTTTTCACATTCAGAAAATTCCCAACTGTTAAATTGACGGACTTTTTTTTAAAAATGTATTTTTTTAATTTTTAATATTTTATTTTGAAATTGCAAAATGAAAAAATTCACATATTGAAAATTCGTATTTTGCAGCTTCAAAATAAAATATAAAAAATTAAAAAAATATTTTTTAGAAAAAGGTCCGTCAGTTTAGCAGCTGGGAATTTTCAGAATGTGAAAGCAGAATTTAAAAACATGTATTAGATAATGAGTTATTTGTAAAGAAAAATTTCCCATAGAATAACATTTGCTTCGGCTTCTGGCGACGGTGTGTGAAACGGGCCCTTAATGACGATTTGGCTCATCTCCCCAAGGGTAGACTAGGTACATGGCATACCATTTTTCATCCTCATAGAGGTAAATAAATGTCAAGTGCGTTAAACTTTGTGATAGTTAAACTGTAAAAATTATAATGTGAAAACAGTACTGAATACATAATATATATATATATCTTCTGGTGTGAATACAACAATATAAATATCATTATTTATTTGCTTTATTATTATTTGCCGTTATTTATTTGCCTTATATTCATTTAACAAGAAAGGTAAAATGCAATTTAGTTATGTAATTATATTTTTAAAAGCAATTAAGAATAATTATAAAATACATATAATCATGCCATTTATAGCGAGTCGTTATTAACAAACACAAAGATATTTATGAATATTTATTAGATAAACAGAAAAAAAAATCTTTTTATCATAACCATAATTTTAATTCTTAACATTTTAAAATTTAAGCCTTGTAGTGTGTAATTTTAAACATTAACTGGCATATTGGGATTAAAATTTTAATAATATTGTTTAATTATAATAAGTATAATACGATACAAAGAAATTTAGTTATATAATTGTGAATTAATCATGAATAACTGAGTAAATATGCCATAATTTTTAAAGACTGGTTTTTTTTTTACATATATTATTTTAAAATTATAATTATTAGAAAATTAACTTCAATCATAACTTTATTCTTGGTATTCTTTAATTTTAACCTTATATTTTGCTATTTAAAATTAAAATGGTTTGTTAAATTAAAAATCGTCAAAAGGTTATTAAAAACTATCAGCAATTTTTTATGTAAAAATATTAAAACGTTAATTCATAGTTGTTGAATGAAGTAATTAGAACTGCCTGGCTTTTCCTTGGGGTACATGGAAGCTGTTTCTAACAGCTTAGTGCTAATAACTTAATTTTTGATATACTCAGAAAGCTGTGTATATTAAAACTTATTGATTGATTAAATCATAAGCTTTCGAACTCTCATTAATTTTTCACTGGAGCTAAATTTTCTCTAATACTGAGTTGCATGTTGTAACGTATATCATTTTCTAAAAATAATCTAGTGCAGCAGACATACTACTTTCTCTACCCCTACATAATACAGAAATTATAATTTAAAATACAACAGTCATCCACAATGTAAAGTAATTTAATTATACAAAATAAAAAATTCAAAATTTATTGGAAAAACATTTCTGGTACATACCTGAAGCATTTTGTTAAAAATTTGTCACATTTGTTCGCGAGCTTCAGAATTACTATGTTATACTCTTTTTACTTGAGAAAACTGTATCATTCAGCTTTAAAATACGTTAATTTCTATTTGATTAACAACTAGAAAAAAACAAATATCCACCACCTCGTGAAGAAAATCATTTTATTAAATTTGAGATTAGTATTTCATTTAAATTTTTCTTTTAAATAATCAATATAAAATTCTTAAAAGTAGTTTTCAGTATATAATTGTTTCTTATTCATATTTATTTACCACTATGACTATTAAAACCGTTGAATAATGATTAAAAGTACTGCCATAAACTTTAAAAGTGAATTTTCACTTAAGCCTTTTCGTTTTTCAAATGAATTATCTTTTTAAAATTTAAAATAACTTGAATCTAAGAAAATATGTAATAAGTTTTAACTTAGTTTTTTTACGATTATGATATTTTCCTCTAGTAATTAGTAACTAAGACGGGTTATTAAAATTATATATTGCATATCTTTTAAATATTTCTTATGAACAAAAATCGTAATCCAATTTTAAGTAATTTGATACAATCATATAGTAAATTTTAAAATAGAATTTATTGGTTGTTTTAAATATTTTATTACAAGTAAAAAAAAAGTGTTTGAATAAAACTAAAATTTAGTATTTATTTATATGTATGTTTTAATTAATTATTTATTTTTTAAAACCTCTTTTTCCGATTTATTCTAATGTATAATTTACCGTTGTTTAAATGAGAGAAAAATTATCTTTCCATCCCTTTTTACAATACATATAATGCTGTAAAATTTTATTGAAACGCATCCAGGTATTAATAAAACTCTGCATTACGTAATCAATCCCATTTTTAGAAACGTTTAGTAATCTTCACATATCTCACAAAAAATAATCAATCAAAAAGTTTCCGAAAACATTAAGTTGTATCGATAATAAAGGAACTATTTTATTTCATGTGGATTTCCGTTAATTATAATGTTCCACCAGTGGTTGAGCGGTTCTGCGATCAAAGCTGGTAGACGGGAACTGCTGTGTACGATCCAAAGTCGCACTTGTTGACCTAGTCGTTCTCAGTTTTCCGTGGTTTTCTCCTAAGCTGGCATAAATACGGGCTAGGATCTCTCAGAAAGATTCCCATGGAGGCATTCCACCCCACAGATTGCTATACAGATAGGATACTCCCGTATATTCAGTGGTAACCGAAAAAGTGACTACAAATGACCCTGTGGGTAACGTCTGTAAGTTTCTCGATCTCTCAACTTACGCAGTCGCTCGTCTTATTTTTATTGTATCTATGCTTTCTTTTGGCAACTTTGTTATTGCTTACAAACTTGACTGTCAAAAGTAATTTATTTTAAAAAGCAAGTACTAAATATTAAAGAAATAGGTTTTGAAAACATACATGAGCCAAAAATATCTTTTACATTTTTTTTTTTTTTTTTACAATTTAAACCAAGCAATGTTAAGTATTTAACCCTTTTATACTACTATCAAAATTACAATATATAATTTTTCTTTGTACTTGAATATGAATGTGTATGGCAAAGAATATATTTAAACATTATAAAAATTTCTTTTATTTCTTTGAAGAGTGTTTATATATATGATATAACGTTTGAATATGATGTTTGAATATAATTTTCTGAATTAAAAAATAATAAAATATGAAGGAAAAAAAAAAACTTTACATACTTACCTGCTACTAATTACTCGCGAAACAGACAAAAAAAAAATAATAATAATACTCTGGTATGTCACTCACACGACTCTCTCTTACCCTTAAATTTAATACTATAAATAGAGATAGGAGATTAAGGGGTAAGATAACAAATGCTGTTATGCAAACCTATGTTAAAACAATTCAAATTAGGCTTCGGAACAGATTTATATGATAATTAGTTCTGTATGAGGGGGGCTACACCCCCCCTCAAACCCCCGTTTCATTACTGCACATATATTTATATAGAATTTAAATCTGTTACTAAAATTAAAATTTCACTTAAAATCACTCAGATAACTTTCACACGCAACATTCCTTGGAACTTATTAATCTTGACCAAACTTTTCCAGCAACAAACTTATATTAATTTGAAAGTACAACTTTTAGATCTCCTGAAATTATTCGTTTTTAAGTTACTCTAAGACACACAGAAAACGATCAAACGTTAAAAGACTTGACTTCAGTAACCAGAATGCCCCAAAACGTGTAAATATGCAAAAAACAAGCTATGAATATTTAGCTGAAAAACATACATTATTTATAATATGTCTATGAGGAATTCCTTTCAATTTCTGAGCAGCTTTCCTGGACATGGTAAAAAAGCACTTCCACTAACAATAAAAAACAATGTTATCTCTTAAATATTTGCAGCCCTATATATCTTTTGAAGATTATGTACAAACCACATGGTGCACCTAAACATAATCCTATAGTAACAATACACGACACAACCTGAAATGCACTTACACCAATTTTCAACAATTGTCACATCGTAATCTAGTTATTTTGTGTAGCCCTGTAAACGACCAGCGAATGATATCCCTACTATATTCTGCATGCGACATGTTTTTACGTATATAATATATATATATATATATATATATATTCGTTTCATTTGGTTTAGTGCAGTCTCTAGACGTTAAACTCTACTTACCTGCAATTTCCCCCATAGACGTAATGTATATGAATTCTCTTGGGTGCCCCTGTACAAGAACCATTTGCTTCATCTCAACGAAAAACTTAGTGTAGTATCCCTATATCATACAGATTTAGAATACCAAGTTTGAGCTTTCTGTTATAATTTGTTCTTGAGATATGCTGATAACAGACAGACAGACACACACACACACACACACACACACACACACAGCCCAACCGCTAAAAACATGATTTTCGGATTCAGGGGACCTCAAAACGTGTAAATATAACAAAAACACACTTTCGTAAATTTGACCCAAAAACAATGCTTTCTCTACCTTATGCGTAAGAGAAAGTAAAAAAAAAAAAAGATCAAAGATGCTATTTATGTAGATCCAGCACATGTGGAATTTTTTAGTTTCTCTCCATTGACCCTAGTGGTGCTACTATCGCCACGGTTCGCATTTTGTTTCACTATCCTTGATATCACTTTATCTTGAGCAGAGTGTCATTGAATTTTTTCCAGCAGTTTTCAGGTGATATCCATTCGAATAAAAAACGTTCCGTATACTTCCACCTCTCACATGCACACAGATAAAATAGTCTGAAAACATTTTGGGCTTCCCAGGTGTCTGAAACGTAAAGATAACGTAATTTTCTTTTCCATTCAAAACGTTTTACTGACAAGACTTACTATGCATACGCAGGCGTTTTTTACCCATATATCTAAATCAAATGAAAAAAAAAATTAAATTTTTGATATATATAACTTTAAGTTGGGTAAAGATCTCAATTCCTGCCAAGTGTCATTGCATTCCGTTCAGCCGTTCTCGCGTGATACCCCGAAAAAAATAGCGTTCCAGACATACAGACGCAACGACACACACACATAGATATAATTTTCTGAAGTCATTTCTGGCTTTCGTGATGTGTGAAACGTGAAGATATCGCATTTTTTTTTAATTATGTCAAATGTACAAGTGTGATTTTATTAATATAGATTTAGTTTTTTTTTTTTTTTTGTGCAAATTTCTAATTGATCACATTATAGCCACGAGGATAAGTTAAAGGTTACCGAATTTTTGGGGAAATAGAAGCATAGTCTCCTAAACTAGATGCCTATCGCGTTGCTCCTAAACTTGGCAACAGTTCAAGCGGTAGACAGCGCCACCTGGTACTGATTGTGCGACTTTTTTATTCAACTGTCACCAACCATTTTAAGAAGTGATATATGACATATGTAATCGACGTTTCTTCGATTCTATTTACCTTTTATGTATATCAAATCCGACTTTAAAAATATTTTGGTGGCTATTGAATAAAAAAATCGCGCAATCTGTACCAGGTGGCGCTGTCTACCGCTTGAACTGTTGCCAAGTTTTCGAGCAACGCGATAGGCATCTAGTTTAGGTGACTGTGATAGAAGATTAAATTAAATTTACATAGCTAAATGTACGAATAATAATTTCATAAAAAAGTTTTTTTTTTTTTTTTTTCTGTTATGTATTTTTAACAGTGTAAATAAATAAATATACGTTTAAGCTGCAGTTAATAAAATTCAAAATAATTTATATGAGTGAAGAAAACTCATATACATTTTAGTGGGTACAACTATAGTATTTCCCCACAACTGAATTTGGCGATTTTTCTTTGGCGCCGATTTGAACGATAACGATGTCGTTCTGGATTGTTTGCGATATAATATGGCAGCCTGCATGCTAATTATTTTGGATTTATGATTTATAATTTAGCTTATGATTTTATCATTTATGATATATGATTTTTAGATTTATGATTTAGCCATAATCGCCAAAAATAAATCGCCAAATTCAGCTGTGGGGAAATACTATTGTTGTTCCTTTTAGTGTATTTTATTTCAGATATTCACTTATCTATTTTTTTTTTTTTTTTTTTTTTTTTTTTTTTTGTAACTCAATCCCAAGATACACGAAAATATAAATAGAACTGCTCCTAAACAAATATCGATCGATCACAAAGTGTCACATGCATTTCGCATTCCAAGTTTATTCATTCTGTTTACAATGAAATTGAATCTCGTAAAACTTCAATTTATTCGTAGGTTTTTTGTAGGTTTTCGATTTTATCTCAAATCTAAATCAATTCCTTAATTAGATTTTTGTGTGTGTGCGTATGCGATTTTTTTAATGCATGATTACAATAAATAAAAAAAAAATACAATAAATACATATAAAAATTTCTCACGAAAACAAAATTTAATTTAGTACAACAGGACTATATTATACATTAGAACCTCGATGTGTTGATATTGGTATGATTTGGAAATAGCTTTATTTTACCATGCTTTTATTAACTCGTTTTCTTATTTGTTTGTTTGTTTGTTTGTCCATACAAATCTTGCAGTCGATTATTAACTAACTACCCGACTAGCTAGACAGTTGAAACATTTAGAATAGTTCAAAACACGATGACAACACAATACCTCGAAGCATGATTTTCGAATTTTTGATTAGCTTTCTTTAAATTAATTAAAATATGAAAATAATAACCTCCTAATAGCTTTAAAATTAGCCATTTAAATATTAGCTATAATTTAATTGTTGCGAAGAAAATTTTATGATTTGATTTTTTTTCAAAATAAAAATAAATACATTTAATTAAACGTGAGATTAAAAAATTATAGAAAGTTAAATTAGGCATCTCACAAAAATTGACGTCAGTATAACTTAAAAATTTTCTATACATTGATAAAGTACTAATGTAGTTCATGATGCTAATATATGTTGTTCTAAAAGAATTAATATATATTTTTAAAAAACAACTCTTTTTTTTTTTTTTTTTTTTTTAGTTCACTGAACTGAGTCGTCGTGCTTAAATATTGCTTATATATTATTTTCTTTCAAGTTGATGGTATAATTCATAATAAATAAATAAATAAATAAAAAGTATTTGTTAGTACTTTTGTTTGATTTGTTAAGTTACTATGATTCAACAGAAAATTTAAAAACATGGCACGTATTTTTTTTTTTTTTTTAAATAATAATTATTATTTTTAAATATAAAGTTGATTTCTTCAACAATGGTTAGTTATTATAATAATTAAAATAAAAAGTCAAGTGATTACCTTTTTGTTTATTTATTTGTTAAGAAATTTAAATTAGTTAAATATTTATTTACTTTTTGAAGCTCAAAAGAGAAAATATAAACAAACCAAATTAATTGAAAAAAAAATTAAAAAACAAATAAATAAATTAATTAATTAATTAAACCGTAAGAACGTGCGAAATATAGTTTATTCCACGATATCCGATTGTCTACAAATGCTTTAGTTAATAAGAATGACGGCATGAGAAATAGTCATGAAGCAAGTGAGAAAAATGGCCAATTTGAAAATGTTATTGTCAGCCAATCCAAAAATTCACACTATATTTTTAAACATGTACACTGTTAAAAGTGGAGTGCTCAAAAATGCGTAAATGAACATAATCATTTCGAAATGAGCTTTGTTTCAAAAAGTTAAAACATGTTTGTCTCATTTATGAACTATCACATTCAAATTTATATGTGTTAGTTCCATAATTTATTATAAATAAGCTTAAAAAAAAAAAAAAAAAAAAAAAAAAAAAAGAGAGAGAGAGATTATTTAAATGAATTTCTACAAATTTAAGCAGAAAAATCTCAAACACAAAACTCTTTTCCTCAAACATCTAGATTTGGTAGTGCTTTCATACTGATTTGCGGGAGTATACTTTAATGAAAATCTTTCTTTGGAATATTGGGATTCAGAATGATCAATGCTAGTTTTTGAGCATATAAATATACTCAATTATAAGTACATGGAATTTTTAAATTTGAGCATATTTGCTTCGGAGCTATTTCGAGTGTGTGACTTGCTCAAATTTAATACAATTTTACACATTTTTGAGTGTTTTTGCTTCTTTATTTTTTTTTATATAATATTTTTTTTTTCAGTGTAAATATTTTTAAAATTTTGATATAATACAAGATAAGTAAAGAAATAAAATAATAAAACTGGATGTTGGTGGATATCCTGATATATTCAAGTATAGATACAACATTCCACGACAACGAAAAATTTCTGCTTTAAAGTATTAGTACTGACAGACTTAAAATAAAATTTGACTGTCAAAAATGTAAATATATTTTCCATTTCAAATACTCAAAAGTTATTGGTTCGGTAAACATTTCCCTGTGGATTGATACCTTGAAGTGGTAGATTTGTAAATTGAAAGTATCGAATTTTCTCGATAAGGATTTTTACTTTCAAGTCCAGTGTGTTAAAAATTGAATTGGTGCAGTTCTCAGAGGGCGATAACTCCAGTATTATTGATCAGATTTGAATTAAAAATCAGATGTGTATTAAATCACTGTGCCTAGATTTACGTAGAAAAAAAAAAGTATTTAACCTATTGCAAAAAGATAGCACTTTATCGAAAAAGTAAGATTAGTGGTCACTTCAGAAAGAAAAATAGCAGGACACTTGTAACTAAGAACGGAAAAACTGACAGAGAAAAATGGCAAGAAAAAATGTACAATAATGATTCTCGCCATTAAAAGAAAAGAAAATTAGTATGTTGCGACCATACATTCCTGCATACTAATTTACACAAAATGTATTATTTATTTAAATTATTAATTATCAAAATATGATAATTAAATCTTGTAAATTAATTAAAATATATAAATGAAGTCTTATATAAATCAATAATTTATAATTTATGCTTTGATAAATGATCCGAATGTCTCATATTTACAGTCGGTAACAAAAGTGTCCGAACACTAGCAAAAATTCCTATTTAAAAAAGTACAAAAGTACGCTTAATACAGTTTTGCTAAATAAATCCTTGTCGAATCCTGTTCTTAGCCAGTCTAAGAACGGGATTGGACAAGGATTTATTTAACAAAACAGTATTAAGTGTTCCTTTTTTTACATAGGAATATTTGCTAGTGTTCGGACACTTTTGTTACCGACTGTACCATAAAGTATTATATTATGTTTAAAAGTTTTTAAATTAGTTTATAAAGAGAAATTAAAGAAAATTTACAGAGAATAAAATTACAGTGATATTTCAATTATAATACACTTATTATTTTCATAACATACTTTTATGTGACATATTTACAGGCAATATTAGGGGAACAAAAAAATTGAAAAGCTTCAATGGTTTGCTGAACCGCTAGATTTTTAATTTTGCTGGTCCTTTCAATATTTTTTGTAGTCTCGGACCAACGGACCACTGTTTATTTCGAGCCCTATGTATATGTATATGTATATACATATTCAAATTGGTCGAATCGAGTTCAGGACAACTCAAACGTGTAAATCTACATAAATCCAAAGATCGAAAATTTTTACGATTCCAATAGTCTTTTTTTAAGTTTATAAAAGAAATATATATATATAGATATTGATATGATGAAAAGTAACTAAGAATTTAAAAGTAACTTAAGAAATTCTTTATGATTTTTTCAAACATTTCAGAATATTGATATATTGTAGTATGGTTAAAAAAAAATTACCAACAGAACTATGTGTACAATATGTGGTACATTTTAATATTTTTAAGAAGGATAGTATGCATTTTGTTAATTACATAAAGTGCAGGGCGTTTCAGAAATTATTAACTAACAATAAATACACTAAACAAGATTTATATGAATTTTGTTATAGAGGGATTCATGTTATGAAAAAACGAGTTGGCATAGGTAGACTATGCACAGTTCTGTATCACATATTTGTTTTCACACATTTTAATTATACAAGTGAAATTTTGCTGTATTCTCTTCCAACTTCTTTTCCAACGCAAGTTGTAGTAATCAAGTGTTGCCTCAGTGTTAATGTAGAATGCCCCAACCAATGAACTAAAAATTTTTTTGTATTAAAGTAGCGATGTAACTGTAGCTGATTTATAATATATATACTTGTAACACAGCTGCACAATGTGTAAATCCATGTAGACTTTCTGATGATGCCCTGATTTTCAGGGCAAAAAACTTTGAAATATGCGACCCTCAATTAAATATAAAAATATATGTTTTTAAAACTTATATACGTGTTTTAAAGTGTTTTATGTATTAATTTAGAAATGTGTTTTGACGAATTTTGAAAGTAGCAAGAGGGGCGGGGGGGAGTAGTAGGAGGATAATAAGAGCTTTGATGTGTGGAGCAAGTATTAGCGAAAATGCCACATATGTCAAATGTTTAGAAGCTACAGTATCATGCAAAAGACTGACTCTGAACGGGTAAATTGTGATCGCCTAGAAGTAGGGAATGATCGTGCGGAAAGGAGAATCTCCTAAATTGTAACAAAAAACAGAACAATAATGGTTCATTAAATTGCAGCAGATGTTAAACAAGAGCCATCTAAAATTATTTCTGAACAATATGTGAGCCGTTCTATGCTTTGTAAAGGCTATGGAGACAAATTCGAACAGTGCAGCCAGGTCATGATTGCTCAGTGTATGTAGGATTGAAACTGAGTGTGTATATATGTTGAATTCTGTGTCAAGAAAAGCATTAAAAAAAATCATATCTAGTCCAGATGTTCTTTTTCTTATTTTTTTCTTATATTTTATCATTTACTGAATTCTCAGATCGCCAAAAATATGAATAAAACATCACTATTTCTTAGAAAAATCGATCAAAGTGTCACCTGAGTTTCCGAATCCATGTTTATTTCTTCTGTTTGAAATGAAAGTGAATCTTGTACCTTTCAGTTCATGAATATAGTAATGTTTTATTGGTATAGTAAAGTTTTTATTCGTAACGTATTTCTATCACAAATATGGAACAAATCTTTAATTAGTTCTTTGTTTTATTCTTTTTAATCTCTATTATTATATTTGATTTTTCTGTTTTTAATTATACTAAATGTTTATTATATGACATTTAAAAATTATTATTATAGTTATTGTTGTTGCATTATATTGATGAAAGTAAATTAACGAAAGCAATTTTTTTAATTTTTAGAAATTTTTATTATTTATAACAATTAGTACCTAAATATTAATATTTTTGGCATTAATGCCAAATTATGGATGATTTGGGATGTACCATTATTAAAAATCCTGTAACTTTCTCGCCCAAAAATATAGTTTTATGATTAGAGAAGGGATAATAACAATATATTGTTGCAATAACAAGCACTTTATCAAAATAATCAAAAACTATAAGATCATAGAAGCATAGCCTCCTAAACTAGATGCCTGCTGCTAAAACTAGATGCCTGTCGCCCGTGGCTCGGAAACTTGGCAACAGTTGAAGCGGTAGACAGCGCCACCTGGTACATATTGCGCGACTTTTTTATTCATCTGTCACCAATAATTTTAAGAAGTGATATGGGATATATATAATTGACGTTTCTTCAATTCTATTCGCCTTTTATGTATATCACATCCCACTATTAAAAAATTTTGGTGACTGTTAAAAGATTTGTTAGAAATTTTGGAGACTGAATAAAAAAGTTGTGCAATCTGTACCAGATGGTGCTGTTTACCGCTTGAACTGTTGCCAAGTTTCCGAGCCACTCGAAAGGCATCTAGTTTAAGAGGCTATGATAGAATTATGAATGTTTCGATATGATTCTTTTGCTGTATTATTAAAATAATGACTACAAATAGATAGCACCGTAAATAAATTAGTATGAAAAATAAAATAAAACATTTTTATTTATTTATTTTTTATTTTTTTACTATGAGTTTGCTGCAAATACTTTTAACTTTTATTTATGATTCCCAAGACGATCAAACGTGCGGATAAATTTATAAAAATCTATGACTGATTGATTTATTTGAATCTGTCATTTACCTTTTTGAAGCCTAACTGATTTATATGGTTGGCTAAGCCACTATGTGTGTGATACATCATAGCTGTCAAATATTAATATTTTTGGAGAGTGATAGTTTTTATAGAAAAAAACACGCTTTCGTTTCAGCTTCCTGTGTTTAATATGGTGAAAAACTCAGTAAAAAAATAATAATAAATACCGGTATTTAAAAATATTAACACTTAGCAGCTGCATTGTCAGTGAATTTCTTTAATAGTATTATTTACGTTTTAATTGGTTTTGAATGAATACTCAAAATAAATCCTATTACTATTCCCTAAAAAATCTTTCTCTCTCTCTCTCTCTTTTTTCCCCCCATTTTTCTTTTCTTCTTCTTCTTCTTCTCTTTTTTTTTTTATTTATTTAATTATTTTTTGTATTTTGTCACAAGTCTTTTGTAATTATTTTGAATTCAAAATATAAATCAGTATATTTCGGCCATCACATAACTTCCTTTTATATTTTCCTATGCCTTCCAGTGCAGTACAAATTATTTATTAAAATTGTTATTTATTAATACTATTTTCCATGATGTACGAAGAGGATAATTATCTCACAGAAGCATTACAGCAAATGTCGAAAGAAAATCAGTATTCTGGCGCCTAAAAGAGTAAATTTTTCGGTCTTAAAAAAAAAAAAAAAAAAAAAAAAAACTTACTTTGTTTTAAGTTATCTCACATCTATGGTTCAACTATTCATTTTAAAGGTAAACTCGATTCGTTTTGTAAAATAATATTCTGAAAATTAACATTCTCCTTTGAGTACTTCATCCGTACCCCCTTCAGGGATGGAAGCAATGCTTCTACACATAAGAAATTTTATTCCTGATTAATTATTACAGAAGTTTACATATAAAATTTTGATTCAATAATTTTGGCTGATCTGTATGTTTTACGGTGTGCTGAAACCGAAAATGAAGCTTGTTTTTTTTTCTATCACATGTACAATTTTGCCAGTAAAGGGTGTCTAGCGATATAAAATCTAGCATTTTTCTGTTTTTAATTATAATTAATCATGGAAATATACTGTAAAACTTACCACATAATTATGTTGGTTTAAGAGTTACGGAAGACATTGTATCGGTAGACATTTTGTGGCGTTTGCGTTCCTGCAAACTCCATCTTAACTTAAATACTTAGATTACTAAGAGAAAACAAGACTTTAAATAACAATAACTAAAGTTTATTTGAGCAGATTAATGGGAGGGCGGCCTGGTAAATTTATGTAGCTCAGCCAGCGTTTTACTTAATCAAAATATATGAATCAACAATTTAAGTAGATAATCTTAAATATCTCACCACAGCAGATAGTCGAAGGTGTAGAGACGGTCACACTCGTACTTCACTAATACGGCTTCACTATGGGACAGAGGATTCCCTTCTTTCCCAGCTTGAACTTTCCAAAACTAGTAGCTACTCACACCTACACTCATTACTACTTCACTTCACACCACTAAATCTCCTCTACTCTACTTTCGATATTCACCAAAATAAGAATCATCACATTCGCTATAATATCCTCCAACATCCACTGTCGATCCACCAACATCCACTATACCAATCCTCCAACATCCACTCCATCTACTAAAACCATCTCTATTTTTATACTTCTTCCTGCACCCTCCTTTCACTACATTTCAATCCGTACTTTTAAAAGTCACTTCTAATTTAACTAATATTCAAAATCTAAGTCTTTTAATGCAGCACCCTGCCGACACAAAACTAGCTCGACCTCAACCGTCACCGAGCCACTGGCGACGGAGTGATTTTAACCGTCCCCACTTCCTACTTTGCTGGATCCAGTTTAATTGAAACAACTGTGGTGACGTTCTAACGTCTCAACCTCACAATTTTATCGGAAAAAAATTTATTCATGGTAAACAAAAACTGGCTTCATTTTCGGTTTCAGCACACCGAAAAACATACAGATCAGCCAAAATTATCGAATGAAAATTTTAGATGTAAACGTCAGTAATAATAAACCAGGAACAAAATTTTTTATGTGTAGTAGCATAGATTTTATCCTTGAAGGGGGTGCGGTTCTAGTAATTCAAGGGGAATATTAATTTTCAGTACTATTATTTAACAAAACAAATCGACTTTACCTTTAAAATGAATGGTTGAACCATAGATGTGTGATGACTTGAAACTATTAGCCAAAATTATCAAATAAAATTTTGTCAATTATAATTTTGCAGATTTGTATTATCATTATAAAGATTTTGGTTTATTTATTTATTTATTGTTTTTTAACCATTCGTAAAATAAAATTCTTATTGTGTAGATTTATAAGAAATTCTGTCCTACACTGGCATGAAAAAATGATGAAAAATCAGGATAATAGGACACTTGTCGAGGTGTACCCCAAAATGTAATTAGCACCAATTTAAAAATCCAATTAAATATCGAGTTTGGCTGAATTCCGTTTAATAGTTCGTCAGTTACAGCGAGACTAAAATTTTAGTAGCACACACAGAGACAAACGATTTCTAAAAATTGCGATCTTCCAGGACTGATGATCCAGGACGATCCAGGATGATCCAGGACATCTCAAAACGTATAAATACATCAATACCGGAGGATGAAATTTTTTACACTTTATTAACGCTTAAAAACCTTTAATTAAAGAAAGAATAAAACAAAAAATTGTAAGATGGAATAAAATCTAAATAAAATTAAAGTAAAAAATTCTTTAAACTTTATAATTTTCCAACTGAAAGTTTTGAATAAACTGATTTAAAACTCAACCCAAACAGTCAATGAAACATGTTGACAAATCTATAGAATTTCTGTGTAAAAAAATTTTTTAGTTATTCCTGAAGGATTATAAACATAAAGATTGTTAATAGAAGTTCTTTCATGACAGCATCTAACATATAATTGACAGTGAAAGAATTATATCAGCATGACATCTAGTATCAACTTGACTCTTCGAATCAGTATTTCTTCCATTACTTCTTGTCTTCTAGACTCAGTCCATTGAGCATCTGCACGATACTTGTCCTGTCTCCATTCGTCAGCTTCTTCTCTTCGAGCGGCTTCCCTTTCAGCATGTTCCTGATGCATGAATCGTGTGCTTATTTTTTAATTTATTTTGCTTTCTAGTTGCTGTCTTTTTATCATCTGCATGACATCTGGCCCATCGCTCTTTCCCTAGTAACAAAATTTAATCGGCCATTGAACGGCCTCTCATCGACGACCGATGAACTTGTGAATGGCCGATACTCGAAATATCATCAAGAGCGATGAATCTCATTGGGAGATCATCTAAAATGACTCATCGGGAATAGTTGAATCCCATGGTCAGAGCCCGATGAATTTGAGAAGTTGATCCGATGAAAATCCGATGGAAAGATACGATTTCTATCGAATTTTCTCGTGATCTGTCATCGGTTCGATATCTTTTTTCGGTAAATTTTTCCTCATATAAAATCGATCTTAGATACTGCTCTAAATGATATATCCTTGTTATTACAAGAGTGAAATCGATGAAAGACTGAGCAAAACACGATGGATAAATACTGTTAGGGTTGTGAGTTTCCTCTCGTCTCTCAGCAGCTTGCCTTTCAGGATCAAAGCTTGTGCATATTATTTCGGTTCTTCTCTCCTTCTATATCCGTTGTCCATTGAGAATCTTATCGTTCATGTCATTTTCTTCTTGTCTTCTAGAAACTCTCCTTTGACATGTAGTAATGCTTCTTGATTTCAATTGTTTCTAATTTTTTTCTTGAATTTATCTAAAATGTGACTGTGGAATATAAAGAAAGCAGTAATTCGATTTACTAAATGTGCTACTTTAAAAGAACCCGAATTATTGTAATTTGAATTTTATGTGAGATCTTAAAAAATAAGAAATAAATAAATAAACCACAGATAAACAATCAATTTAAGTAAATAAAAAAATAAAAACATTTACACGTTAATTTTTTTTGGATATTAAAGAAAATATAGTTATTTATACATAAATACTATATTTAATAGCAGGAGACTTGGCGTTGGAATATTAAAACAGGAATAAACTACTACGTCAGAAACGCCAAAGAAAACTTATTGAGGTGCAACTCAATAATTTGCACCTCAATTTGCACCTCAATTTGCACCTCAATAATTTTTCTTTGGCGTTTCTGACGTAGTAGTTTATTCCTGTTTTAAAATACTATATTTATTCATACATATATTTTTTTTATAACAATGATGTCAAATTTGACAGATGTATAAACAAGTTTTATTTTTCGTAAAGTTTTAGTTAAATTTATTATTCATGTGTAAATAAATATATTTTTATGTTAAAGGAATATGAATACATGAACCGCTTTGGTATCAGCTTAATATTCTTTTATAAATTTACAGCTGATATATAAGAGATTTTTATTGAATACTTTTTAAACTAATTATCCGATTAAACTAAAAGAAATATTACGTTAGCAAGAATTTGTCTGATAATAAGCGTACGAAATTTTGAGGCTATAGTTTGAAGAGTATAGCTTTCCATATAAAACTAAGGAATCTGATAGATTCAGTAACAGACAAAATATTTTATATACATAGATAAAGCCAATAAATAATTAAATACGTGAGTAAATTAGAAAAGACAAAGAAAATAAGTATTTTAGCCACATTTTTTACTATAAGATTGCCATGAATATTTTATCGTTCTTTTACAATTCCTTAGGCGATCCCAAATGTAAATAAATTTATAGCATTCTAGGAGAATTAATTAATCTGGATCTGACATTTACGTTTGTAAAGCCTTCCTTATTCATCCTGATGGCTAAGACAGTAAATGCTTGATAATGAAATTCATTAACAGTTTCATTCAAGTCTTAATTAATAATGAATTAATTCTCATGCTATTCTGTAATCAAATAGCTATCTCTATTTCCTCGCAAAACTTTTGTGACTATTCCTTTGAATTCTAAACACAATTAAAATAAATATTATTTGAACCCTCACAAAAATTAGTTATTGTTATATATAATGGCATTTTATGTCATAATTTTCTTTTACGTTTATAAAAGTCTATGAAAAAACAAAGATGTAAATAAAATGGTATAAACAACGAGGGATTGATATTCTTACAGTTTTGTATATTGTGAGTTTTCTGTGAAATATTTTATCGTTTATTTATAATTCACAGTCGAGCATAGATGTGAATTGAATACATTTACAGAAATCTAGAAGGAACTGGATGATTTAGATCTACTGTTTGCCATTCAAAAGTTAACAATATAATTTCTGTTGGTTAAAGTTCTAAATGATTGATAGTAAATTTACTTCATCGCTTTATTCACGTCTAAACTAATTCAAAGTGAATCTTCGTGCGATTCCTTTATTAGTTATATGTATTTTTTACTTTTTCTAATCCATAGTATATATGGTAGAAAAAGTATTGTTTTAGAGTTAAAATTTCGAAAATGACACTATGATATATTTACACGTTTTGAGGACCCCTGAATCCGAAAAGCATGTTTTTAGCGGTTGTTTTTCGTGTCTGTGTAGTTGTGTGTTCTTATGAGCATACCTCAATAATAAATAATAGCACGAAAACTGAACTTGGAATTCTAAATATCTATCATATAACGACGCTACACTAAATGTTTCGTTGAGATCAAGCAACGGGTTTCATGTACAAGGCTATCTAACAAGGAAACATTCAAAAGGTGTCGTCTTCAAAAAATATTGAAAAAAATATATGATTCTACTCTTCCTAAAACACCAGAAAGTGAAAAAATTATCGGCTGAAATGAATTACAGAGACCACAAAAAATTATCGAAATTAAGCATTTTTGGCGATTTAGCGCTGTTAGGTGATAAGTTCACTAGCACCGAGATTGCCGTGTACGAACAGAACCGTGTTTTGCTTCTCGCCAGGTACACAAAATCAATCGCCTAACAGTGTGAAATCGCCAAACATGCTTAATTTTTGTAATTTTTTGTGATCGCTGTAATTCATTTCAGCCAATAATTTTTTTCACTTTCTGGCGTTTTATGAATAGTAGAATCACATATTTTTTTAAAAATATTTTTTGAAGACGACACCTTTTGAATGTTTCCATGTAAGTGAATTCAAACACATTACGTCTATGGACGAAATTCTGGTAAGCACATTGTAAATCTATTGCCTGACCTAAACAAAATTGAATGAAAATATTTTTTATTTGCAAAAAGCATGTTTTGCGTAAATTGGGGCAAGGAAATCTTTCATTATTCATTTACAAGAGAACCCAAAGTATTTGGGTATATTGGGGCTATACTTGGAAATTGTTGAAAGTGGTATTCCATTTTGTGTTACTTGTTTTTCATGTAAGACTAGATTTAAGTACACAAAGTGATGAGTATATAGTTTGTAGGCAATATACAAGGCTACCCAAATTTAAGCTAAACGTTTTTTCCTGCTATTGAATGTAATTGATAGAAGTGCTTTGCTCCATTTTACTATGTCGGCGAACACTGCTCAGGAAAGCAAATCAATTTCTCAAGCCCATATTGTAGACAACGTATTCTTTGAAGTTCAATTTCCCAGTTTCTTTCTCTCTCTCTCTCTCTCTCTTTTTTTTTTTTTTTTTTTTTTTTTTTTTTTTGTATAATATCACATTTTGAGGTCCCCTGAATTCGAAAGTCAAATGTTTAGTTGTTAATCTGTATGTATATCAGTTACCAGCATAACTGAAAAATGAATAACTGCAGGAAATTCAAATTTGATATTTTGAAGTTGGTATTTGATTGCCACTAGAAAAATTTATCAAGATTTGCGAATTTCGATGCTAATTAATAAGAACCTTGATTTTTTTTTTTTCAAATAAATGTAGGGACTATAATTGAACGAGGGGTTCAGTGGGGCAATAGCCCTCCTTATACATAATTATATATCAAATAAAACTATCTGTAAACCTATTTTAGTTTTTTTTTATTAGCTATTTTGAATTCGATTATCTTACCTTATTTATTTGAAGTCTAAATCTGCAATTTTGTGTTTATAGTATCGAATTGCAGGGTAAGAGAAAGTCGTGTAAGTGACACACCAGATTATTTTTTATATGTTACTGATGCTTTGAATTTCGAACATAATTAAGACATGTGTGACTGCTAGGATACAAAATATTTCTTAATGAATCGAAATCACGAACCGACTTATTGATTTCTTAACTGATAATGAATAAATTTTCATGTTGTTCTGTAATCCTTTGGTTTTCTCTATTTTTCTACGCGATTCTTATAACTGTTAGTTTGAATTCTTATTGCAAATAAGGTAATTAATAATTAAATCTTTACGAAAGTTACTTATTTATAAATGTTTTTTTCCCGCATATGGTACTTTATGCCCCAACTGTCTTTTACCTTTATTAAAAAGAAAGCCTCTAAACTATTAAATACAAACGAAAACTAATATGTTATGGCACCCACAAACCTGTCTTCTATATTATTCTATACAAATTCAGATTCAGACAAACGCAGATTTTCATCTCAGAGACGTATTACACTAAATGTCGAAAGAATGTCAATTTTGTGCTAACATCTGAGATAATGCTTTTTTTTTTCCTTGTTCAAAATAGTGAAAATCAATAAATATGTTTGAAATTATTACAGATTTAGGGTTTAACGATTAATTTTAAAGTTATTAACGAGTTCTTTTAAAAGATACACTATTGAAAATTTACAACCCTAGAGGGGTACCCTGAGGAGGTTAAACGATGCTCTGCATATACAAAGAATTTTTTTTGGTTCACTATTATTATCATAAATACCTAGTCTTTAATTTCATCTAAAAATATGAAATAAAATTTAACATTACTTACATTTATGTAAATTATTGTCCTATACTTTCATGATAAAAATTATGAAAAAATGGAACGAAAGTGCCCGCCACAGTTTAATCGTTCGATCCCTAAATGTAATCAGCACTTGTTAAAATCAAGTTCCTAAAAATTTTCAAATTTCGTTAAAGTTCATCAATTGGTTCGTGAGATACAGATTTCACAAATTCTTCACACGTACCCAAAATGTGACAGAAAGACGATTTCTAAAAATGGTCAAATCACATTCAGGACATCCGAAAACATGTAAATCCATCAAAACCCGGAAGTCATTAATTTTTACGATACTTTACATTCTTATGTATAGAAGAATGTAATAAGTATTCTAACTACATAGTTTTCTATGAGTTTTCTATGAATAAATTAATCACACATTTACAACTTTTAGGACAATCATACACGTACAGAAATTTATAGCTGATTACGACAGATTGATTGATCTATATTTGTCCTTCATAATTCTTAAGCTCATTTAACTCATTATGTTTGCTAAGATGTTAAATATTTGATAGGGAATTTCATTAACAAATTTATACATGTCTTAATTGACAATGAAATAATTCTCATGCTATTTCGTAATTAATTATCTTTAATTCTTCTTATGTCTTTTGTAACTGTTGATTTGAATTCTGAATACTAATACGGCAAACAATAATTGAATCCTTACAAAAATTAGTTATTTGTAAATATTTGTGATCATATATGATATTTATGTTATATTACCTATGTGACCTATATGTATATATGTAGGTATACCTATTTATGTTCTATTATCTATGATCATATATGGTATTTATGTTCTATTTTGTCTTTTACTTTTATTAATATCTATGAAGAAACTAGTACAGTGCGTTGCATGAATATAAACGCACCTTAGCTTTAAGAATTAGAATGGTATAGAAGTGTAATAAAAAAATATGAATGGATGACACTTGATGTTAACTGCATGTGTATGATTCAAGAAATGAAAATACGAGTCAAAACAATGAAAGACCAATATTCTTTTTTAGAAAATAGTTTCATTGAATTTATGACAAAAATACATGTTGCATGAATTTAAACGCATATGTAAAAAATAGATAACTGTGTAACAAATACTGCATCTAATACTTTGTAAAGCTACCATGGGCTTCTAGAACAGGCAGTAAACTCTTTGACATTGACTGATATAGTGGCATGAGATAATCCAAGCTGATTGTCTTCCAAGTTAATTAAATGGCCGATTTTTGTTCATTTTTCGTGTTAAACTGGCTTCTGTTTACGTAAACACAGCGAACCAGAATACCCCATACGTTCTTTATTATGTTTAAATCGGAGCTCTTTGAGGGCCAATCCAGAACTTTAATTTTATTGTCACGGAACCATTTTTTCGTGATATGTGCTGTATGCACAGATACACAATCTTGCTGAAAAATATAATTTCTTCCAGCTTTCTTGACTGCTGAACGGTGGAGGATCCTTGTGAGGATCTGGACATAATCTACAGAGTTCATAGTGTTCTCCACGAACTCTAATTTGAAAGTCCCTTTAAAACCTATGGCTGCCTACACCCTAACAGACCCACCTCCAGATTGACGTTTTGAACAGTACATTTCTTTGGTTCTCAAATCGTGCCAGTAGCTATGAAATCCGTCCGGGCTATCGAGATTAAACTTTTTTTCATCTGAGAAGATGACTTTTTCCCAATTTAGTCGATCTAGAATCCATTTTCTTGCGCATTCCAACCGCATAGCTTTGTGCTTTTGAGTGAGGGGGGATTTCGCCTTCATTTTCTTATTTTTAATGAATGTTGCAGCTTTGATAGTTCTCCATATGGTTGTCCGATGAACACCCAGCTTGTATTGAGCCTTTATCTTCACACAGAAAATATTCTTATTCTTTGCAGCGTTGCATATTCAATGTTTGTCGTAACTGGTGAGCTTTCCTGTTCGCTTCTTATACGCTGTTTTCCCATAATTTGCTCCTTTCTTTATATAATTTCGCACAACCCTCTCACTTCTTCCTATTCGGCGCACAATTTCATGATTGCTAAAGCCTTTACCAAGCATGAAGTCGATTTTTATCCTCTTGTCTACTGTCAAAGTCTCCCCTCTTGCCATCCTGAACAAACTCCGTAAATTTTGCACTCAGGCATTAAAACTATTTTTAGAGAACTTTAGCAACACAACTATCTATGTTTTAATTTAATTCCAGTGGCTCTGTTAAATTTTAAACGCAAAATACAGAGTGCGTTTAATTTCGCGCAACAAACGAAAAACAGTGAAAAGTAAGAAAATACTTAAACACTCATTTACATAAGCTTACATGAGCCTAAACATGCGTGCTCAAAGCACCTTATTCAGTTGTTAGTCATATGCAATAACTGTCAGTCACATTCCTTCCTTTAAAATTTTAAAATTTCTATATCTGGTTATTGGAAAAGGTGCGTTTATATTCATGCAACGCACTGTATGTTGTGGACACCACAAAAACTTTCTGTATATTTTTGTATACAAATTCATGCAGTACAAATTATTTATTAAAATTATTTTTCATTATGAAAGTAGACGATTTGTATCTCAGGGAAATAGTACGCTCAATGTCCAAAGAAAGTACTTTTTGTGTCGTCATTTGTAGAAATGTTTTGTTTTCTTCTAAGTTTTTTTTTTTTTTTTTTTTTTTTTTTTATGAAAAAAAGTCGATAATTTTTTTAAACTATCACACATTTATGTTACAAGGCATTCATGGTTTTAAAAATATTGACGAGTTCTTTTGAATGATACTATATCCCCTGGGGATAATTTTCCCAAGAGATGGGAGGGAAGAGACACCCTTACATATACACAATATGTTTCTTCAATTATTACTGTCCTGTATATATACATACATATATATATATATATATATATATATATATATAATTTCACATTCAAAAGTTAAAAATAATTCTCATTAAACATTTATACGAAATTTCAATATACCGTCTTAATAAAAATTATAATATGTTGAATGCCAGCGCCACCTGTTGAACGATTGATCTCCAAATGTAATTAGCATTAGTTTAGATCAATATTCAACTAAATACTAAGTTTGGTTAAATTTCGTTCATTGGTTCAGGAGATACAGTGTACACAATATTTGTTATATATATTAAATGACAGACAGACATACATTTTCTAATAATGATCAAACAGTGTTGAGAGTACCTCAAAACGTTTAAATATATCAAAAAAAGGAGATTGAAAATTTTACGAATCCAAACTCTTCTACCTATTAAAGAAGAAAGTAATGAAGATAAATTAAAGAATAAAGTAATGAAGATATAAATAAATTAGTAAAGACTATGATAAATAAATATTCTAATGACATTTTTTTTCTATGAGTTTTCTATAAATGTTTTTTCTTTAATTTATGCATTCTAAGATGGTCAAAAACGTGAATAAATGTATGGTAATCTAAAAGAAAATAATTCATATAAATCTACCATTCAGTTTCACATAGTACATTCTAACTAATAACTAACAATAGCGGTGTAACCAAACTACTGACTGACACCGCATTAATTTTGTGATTTTCGGTTTCTTCCAACCTCAAAGGTGAATTTTCATGAATATCTAGGTTCCTCATACGTATAGTATGGTAGGGAACTAATAGCCTACACTGTTTAAAAAAAAAAAAAAATGGAACTTTGCTGCCAGAAATTCTCTGTAATTACAAAAAAATGCATTTTGCCAACGTAATTTTTTCGTAATTTGCGACTTTTTCCTCAAATTACAGAGAATTTTTGTCAGCAAAGTTACATTTGTTTAACAGTACATGTTTCTGCTATAGGATACGAAAACAATTGTCACTGAAAGGATGATAAAAATCAATCCAGAATAGCAATTATGGGGCAAAAATGAAGTTACCAAAAGATTAAATTTTAGACTTATGTAAGATGATATGCATGCGTGTTCTAATTTAATGGCATCTGCAAGTACGTTTTCATGCTCTCAACGAATTCTTCATTGAATCTCTAATTACTTCTCATTTTGAATCTTTCGAGATTGCCTCATTCGATATTTGCGCTTTTTCATATTTGATTGTGATTAAATTTATAAAAGTTAATTATATATTTGTTTAGTGATAAGTTCAGATAATTAAAGTAACATTGAAGAATAAAAATAAAAATAAATCAATTGAATCGTATAAATAGTGAAATATTTCCTAACTTTACACGCTACACCGTTTAAACTTTAATCTATATTTACTTGATTACACCTTAGAATAAAAATTTTTTTTACAATTGACAGATGATTCGAAAGATTCGCAAATGAATGCCATAAATATTTTCTTTAACATTCTTGGAAAAAGTTAAAAAGTAATAACCTATGTATGTCCAATTTAATTAATAAAAAGCGTTTTCAGGTCAATAAAGTACAATCATAACAGTAGGGAGCGACATAAAATGCTACTTATCAGAAGACTAAAAACGACTTACATGAGGACGTATAAACGCTAGTTCTGGTATTTCAAAGGGTAAAATTAATAACGCATATAGGCACATCGCCATATTTAAGTTGACTGCTCTAAAAAAAAAAAAAAAAAAAAAATCGAGATCTGACACCATTCTTGCTGATTGTTATGTAAAATGAACTCCTGAATCCGAATATGATTCCCATTTTGCCCAGTCACCCACCGTTTACTAGATACACCACCCTCTCCCTCAATTTCTTTCCCTGTTCGATAATTTTATGACCATGAATTTGAATTGAAGGATGAAAAATAAATAATTTAACACCTAAAAAAAAAAAAAAAAATATATATATATAAAGTTTAAAACAAATCATTAATAACAGATAAAAAATTTATAAGATATGTAATGCATAATTTCAATGGCAATCCCCCCCCCCCCCCCAAAAAAAAAAAAAAAAAAAAAAAAAAAAAAAATCCCTTGTCGCAAATGTTGATGTTTTAGAATTTCCAACTCTGTAGCCTCTCAGAAGATATTTAACAGTTAAAAAAATCCTTTTCCCCTGTACAAATAAAATTTATGCAATAAAATTACCGAAAAATGATAAAAATAGGGGGCAAATCCGAAAAAAACGGTAGGTGATAAGGCAAAATGGGCGTCTTATTCGTATTCAGGAGGTCATTTTACATAAGAATATTCGGATATGGTGTCAGAGGCAATTTCCATGCTGAGCAGTGGTATCAGTAAATTCTCAGTTTATCCTGAAATTAATTTTTCCTGTAACATTCTGAATATTTCCTGATTGTTGCATTTAATTCTTTACGAATTTTCCGATTTTATTTATATGTTTATAAAATTTTGAAAGTTATACACATATATGTAATCGTCTAATAAACACTAAAACTTATATTAGAAAAAATTAGAATGTACCACAGACTGTATTCTTATGTTTATAATTCTTATACGCAATAAACTTTTTTGTCTAATATAATCAAAAAAAAAAATATATATAAAATAAACTAAGTAACTTCGTAACAAAACCGAACAAATTCAAAGAAAAGAATACATGATCCCTTACAATCTAATCACATCCTTGCTAAAACTTCTACTTTTTTCCCCATTTTTGTGATGAGCAAATACGTGAATAAAATATGATCACTTCTGAAAGAAAATCAATTGCTCTAAATCTGTCATCTTTATTTCTAAAACCTAGTATTTTTATTCTCTTTTATTTGGCATCCAATGCTTCATGCTTAAGTACACGAATATGATAAAGACAGTATAAAAAAAAATATCCTGTTTCATAGTGTATTCGAAATAGTTTATTAATTAGTTTTTAATATTTCACATTACAATTTTCTTGTTAAATGCTTCGAAATCGATATGCAACAGAGTTCTCAATAATCACTATTTCTAATAACATATATTTACTTTAAGAACACTATAGTGAGGAAAGTATTGTAATCATGTCAAAAATCCGAATTTGAGATTTTGATGTTTCTATACGTTTCGAGGTCCCCTGAGTCCGTTTTCACTATTTTTACGATGATGTATGTATGGCCCCGTTTACAACCTCAGTTTTACTGGGGTTGAATTCCCCAAATTCTCTCCAATTGAACCGGTTCCTCAAAAGAGGGGTTGATTACTAGGGTCAGAAACAACCCCAGTAGGGACTGGGGTTAATCCTTCTAAAAGCCGTCTTTTACCCACAATTCCTTTCGGATGTAACTGGGCGCTGCGCCGTATTTAATTTACCTCTGTTCACTGTCTTTCACTTATTTGCTTTTAAGTTTTTTTGATTATTTGTTTACTTGAAAAATGCCTACCAAAATTATGCGTAATGCTCGTTGGTCTCAGGAAGAGAAAAAAGCTTTGCTGAATTTAAGTTCAGTTTATTTCTACAAAAAACCTTAATAACAAAAATAAATGAAGTTTGAATGCTTTTTTTTTTTTTTTTTTTTTTTTTTTTTTCATCATTTAACTAATTTAAATTTAAGATTATCCGTTTAAATGCTACATAAAAATTATATATATATATATTTTTTCTTAATAACCGACATTTCTAAGAGAGTAAAGACATACAGTATTCTTTTATTATTATTCGAAAAAAATACAGTAAAAGAAGGAAGTAATGAATGCAATAGAAAATATAAATAAATAAATTACGATTATTTGTCAAGTAAGATTTTATTAGCACGGTTTTACTTGTTTTGAAATTTATTGTTCTTTAAAAAATATATAATTATCTAAAGAATTATAATGAATAAAAAATGGGAGCAACTCCCTGATGAATAAATTGGTGTTTTCAATGTACTTTTAAAGATGATGATTTAGAAGTCGCATAATTGTATTTATAGTGCATAAATAAAGATCCTTTTTTTATTTATTACAGTTAAAAGAAAATATTACTTCAAATGTAATAGAACAATAAAATATTTTCGCTTGTGCTTTTAATTCTTAAATTTATACACTACTTTCCCTTAAATGGCCGGACACTTACGATTTCAGACGCTTTGTCAAATATCTAGAAAAATTCTTGATGAATTGTCCTAAAACTCTCGGAGTATAAAGAATATGCTAATTTCATATATATTTCAGCAAAAAAGTTTTCGCAAAAGCAACAAGGGGAGTGGTAAAAAATTAAAGAAAAAACAAAATGTTTGGGATTATCCTGTAAAAAGTAATGCTTTAGATAGGTCTGGCTGTAGTATGTGATTATGATACTGCCTTCTGGGCGATTTACTGCAAATATATTCATCACCAATTCATATGAAAATTTAAAGTTTTTCAGAATTCCATCCATTATTAAACGAGCTACAGCGACCACAAAATTTTTCTGAACCATGCACGACACACAGACAGGCATGCACTTTTAAAAATGATCAAATTGTTGTCATGATATTTCAAAACGTGTAAATGCATCGAAAACCAGAAGTCAAAAATTTTCTCGATTGTAATATTTTCTTCTTGCGAATAGAAAAAATAATAAAAATAATTGTTTTCATCAACTTCAGAATTTATAGAAAGTAATCTAAACTCTTGCCAATTCATTTTATATTTGCGATAATCTTAAAAAATAATTCTTATAAATTTTATTTCTTTTTCAACTTTAAATAAGAAAATCATTCCTGTCTGTTATGTAATTTTGCGGAATGGAAAAAGAAAAATGTTGGACTACTTAACGCTAAAATTCTTCTTTATTTAATTTCCTTGCAGAGATTTTTTTTTTTTTTTTTAAGATCCATACACTAAACAAAAAACATATCTCAACGTTTTTCAAAGATAAAAACATGATTGTGGTAATTATTTTACTAAATACAGTCGGCAGCAAATGTATCGGAGCGCTAGCAAAAATTTTTGCATAAAAAAAATATGCATTTAATACTGTTTATTTAAATAAATCCTTGTCGAATCATATTCCTAGACTGGCTAAGAACAGGATTCGATAAGGATTTGTTTAACAAAACTGTATCAAGTGTACCTTTTTTTATATAGGAATTTTCGCTAGTGCTCGGATACTTTTGTTGCCGGCTGTAATTTTTTTTTCCTGTACATCTATAACTAATGGCAATAGAATTTATGCGAATGTTTTGGTTTGTGAATTAAAGGGCATCTCAGTTAAAGGGACCTTTACTTTACACTCTTTCCCCACTGAAAACCGGTTGTCGCCGCCTCCAGATAGATAGTTGTAAACGGACAAAACAGAAAGGGGGATTAAAAGAAGCATCGTTAAAATGCGGGTTGATTTTAAGCAAGGTTGTAAACGGACCCTATGTGTGTGTGTATGTCTGTGAGGGAACACGATAGCGTCTAAACGCTTTGTTCGAATAAGCTGAAAGTTGGTACGTATATTGTAAAAAAATTGTACACATGTTATAGGTTACAGTTGCACAAACTGCATAGATTTTGGTGAATTTAGCACTTCCAGTTTTTTTACAGGGGCACAAAGAAAAATTCTTTATCATTATGGCCTACCGGGCCAAATTTTTAAAAGTGTGATAGCGTCTAAACGCCAGTTTATTCTGAGCAAAAAATGTGTACACATGTCATAGGTCATAGTTGCACCAACTGTATAGATTTTGGTGAATTTAGCACTTACAGTTTTTTTGCAGGGACACAAAGAAAAAGTCTTTATCATTATGGCCTATGGGACCAAATTTTTAAAAGTGCTATAACATCTAAACACCTCATTCAATTGAGCTGAAAATTTATATGAATATTAAAAATCACTGTTGCACTAACTATAAGCATTTTGGTGAATCTAGCATTTATAGGGTTTTACAGAAACACAACGAAAAATTCTTTATCATTATGATCTATGGGCTCAAAGTTCAGTAGCGTTAAATAAAACATCGTGTAATATATGGAGAAAAATATTCACTCTATTATGGTTTTCTCTCTTTTGTTTGTTTAACAACTCCTCTTTCTTTACTTTATCTGCAAAACTGTTAATTACTCAATGTTCGGAAAGTCGACTGGAGTCACTCTAGATTTTTTTTTTTTTTTTTTTTTTTTTTTTTAAATAGTAAACATTAAAACATTATTAATCGTTTGTAGTACATATTTTCGAATGAATAAAAAAAAGATTGTTTTATATAAAAAGTAGAGTTCAAAATAGTGATGGACTTCTGAGAACCCTGGTATACAGAGTGTTTTAGCACCAGGCACTCAAATTTCTAGATAAAGCAGAGTACATCTCGACTAGTACGAAAGCACCACAGTACTGGTGTTTTAAAGTAATAAGTACAAAACTTTGAATAAAAACCATAAAATGCAAAAAACTCGTAACAATTGTTTCGGGTCGAAACACGTTGCCGCTTTGATTGCAGCACTCGTACCTACTTTGTTCGCCTAACGAAGGGTCGTGTTTTCTTTAAACCCGAAAAAATTGTTGCGAATATTTTGAATTTTATGGTGTTTATTCAAAGTTTTGTACTTATTACACATAAAAATCACATAAATAAAAATGAATAGAAATGATATGAATATAAGGTAGTGTACTCAGAAGGCACAACAAGCTAAAAACACTACCTCAGCGAATATGCAGTTTAAAAAATCTGATGTGGGCACCACATGACTTCCTTATACACTTTTAGAAATATACATAATGTTAAAAAACATTGTCACTGGACCCGAAACAGTTGGCTAAAAATATTTTTAAAAAAATGTGCCTTGAGGGGACTCATTTTAAAGTTGTGTCTTGGGGGGGGGACTCATGTCAAAGTTGTGCTTTGGGGGGGACTCATGTCAAAGTTGTGCCTTGGGGGGACTCATGTCAAAGTTGAAACTTGGGGGGACTCATGTCAAAGTTGGGCCTTGGGGGGGGACTCATGTCAAAGTTGGGCCTGGGGGGACTCATGCCAAAGTTGGGCCTTCGGGGGACTCATGTGCTTTGGGGGGGACCCATGTCAAAGTTGTGCCTTGGGGAGGGGACTCATGTCAAAGTTGCGCCTTGGGGAGGGGACTCGTGTCAAAGTTGTGCCTTGGGGGTCTCATGTCAAAGTTGGGCCTGGGGGGACTCATGCCAAAGTTGGGCCTTGGGGGGACTCATGTGCTTTGGGGGGGACACATGTCAAAGTTGTGCCTTGGGGAGGGGACTCATGTCAAAGTTGCGCCTTGGGGAGGGGACTCGTGTCAAAGTTTTGCCTTGGGCGTCTCATGTCAATGTTGGGCCTGGGGGGGGACTCATGTCAAAGTTGTGCCTTGGGTGGGACTCATGTCAAAGTTGTACCTTGGGAGGGACTCATATCATAGTTGTGCCTTGGGGGGACTCATGTCAATGTCATTTTGAAAAGATTTTGATGAAATTCTGGTAAAAGCAGAATTTAGTTTAGGACGGAGGACTATTAGTTTTTTTTTCTTCCCAATTATAACATCGCTTTCAAATTATCCAATTATATTTTCGATAAATTTTAGATTTCGATAAATGTCCAACTATCGAAAACGACAACGCAAAAATCGCTGTCTGAGACTAATAGGTCCTCAGTCCTAAAATTGAATTATCACCGTGTTCTGAGCTTTTCTGAAAGTTAGTTAAAAACTGATGCAAGATTTGTACTGGTGACGCTGCCGAAGACAGCAGGGACCCTTAACAGTTGGCTAAAAGTATTAAAAAAATGCATTTTCACCGTGTTCTGATCTAGTCTGAAAGTTTCAAATGTCTAGCTAGTCGTGAAGTTAGTTAAATAAATTTTCTGTTGAATCACATAAACGCTGCTGAGGGCAGCAGGTATCGGAAACAGTTGGCTAAAAATATTTAAAAAATGCATTGTCAACGTGTTTTGAGCTTTTCTGAAAGTTTCAAATGCCTAGCTAGTCGGGAAGTCAGTTAAATTGCATGATTTCTCCAAACCGTTTTTGAGTTATTACCGTTTTTTGATACATTATGGCCAAAACCTATGTATTTTTGGTCACTATGAACCTAATTTTCCTAAATATCTCCGAAACTGAAAATCATACAAAGTCCAAAAAGGGAGGTGCACAACTAGATGTTATAACAAACCTATGTACCAATTTGCAACTTTCTACGACCAACCGTTTTTGAGTTATGCGACTTACACACACACATACAGACACGCATACGAAAAATACGTCACGAAAAATCGTGTAAAGTCGCTTATATCTCTAAAACGAGAGCTCGTGTTAAAACGACACTTGCAGGTGTACAACTAGACATCATGACAGTCACACGTATAAATTGGCAACATTCAGCGATCATTCGTTTTCGAGCAATGTAAAATACAAAATCCATTTCGCAAATCAGGATTACTATACTTCCTTATACTTTGTATAAGGAAGTAAAAAGAATTTAGGTAACAGAACTCACGCGAGGAACAGAAAAGATAACTGTCATAACATATCAAAGTACATATTTATAGCATTGTTTCCACAAATTCTGATACAAAATTTATATCTTCGGCAATAAAGTACCAAAATCTGGCGCTGTTTGGGACATTTTGGACACACCCTTTTCCAAAGTGTTTTAAGAAAAATTAACATCATGCAACGTTAAAACAAATCGCAAATCAAACTTGACGGCAGCGCTTACGGCGCTTAGTGGCTACGATACACAACTCAAAAGCCGTTAAAACAACGCTCACATAATTGGACTTTTAAAACTGATATCCAATGCATTTACAGCAAACAGGAATTAATTTTTGTTTCCTGATACATTTAGCTTATATTAATTTAACAGTCAAATCTCCAAACCGGAAGACATTATATTAAAATTTTATAATAGTAAACTTTAAGACATCAAATCTCAGAAAGCAAATGTCATTGAAATTCACGAAAAATTGAGATGATGAAACTTATTTAGAAAAAGTAAATATTGACATACTTTTTCCGACGTTAGGTTCTTTAGCCTTCTTACTTTTTATATTTTTAACGCGAGTAAACATCGTTATTCATTAAGAATGTAACTATATTATTTTTACTTCTGCTGAGGCGACTACACTTAATAATACTCGTTATATTGAGATGAATGGCTCAAAATCCTCGATTCTGTCAAGGCCAATCATTCACAAGGGACGTGATATAGCTCCAAAAAGGGTAGTCATTCCACGTAAGGTACGGAGATCCAGACAGTCTTGGCGCATGCAACGCCCTTTACAGGGCCGTAACCAGCCAAAGACTTTATATTTTCGGAAAAAGATTGAGACAAAAGTATTTATTCTTAAATAATACTTGATAGTGAAAATCTACTACAACAAAAGAGTGGATTTAAAATTAAGCGATCAGCAGTGCCAAGGGGGCTCAAGAGGTTGCTAGAGGGGGCTCAGCCACCATTGCCACCTCTCTGGTTACGGCCATTTACCACAGTCAAATATCCTTTTCGCCTCGTTTTTCTTAATTCCATCCCGTCTATGTATACCAAAACTTATAAACGTCTGGAAACTTGATAGCTGCACAAGTATTATATTAGCATAATAATTGAATACCCACTATATAGAAAAAAAATTAAAAAGAAAGTAAGTATGCATCGCACATAGACTTTTAAAGCTTTCCAATATTAATGGATATATTGTGAGAGTAAAAACGAGATTGCGGTAACGAATATGATCTGGATGTAATTTTTAAGCAAGTTAAGAAAAAAAGAACAAGAACAAAAAATCATGTGGTTCACATAGACTATTAACATTTTCCAGTTACAAGTACTCGTTACATCCTTTGATATTCATTGCACTTTGCCTACGTGATCACACAACGGGCAGAAATACAGACAGACAAATTAACTGAAGAATACATAATCACTGTAACAGAAAGGCAGTTTCAGTAATTGTTGAATGTAACCATCTATGGTATCATGTCATGTGTATGAATATTTATGCGTATTCCCGCAAACCTTAATGCTAATAATACTATATTCTATAGAAACATTTTTTGTGCATATGAATAATAAACGTCAGTTTCATTATGATTTGTGCTAAACAATGGTATTAAAGTATGGTTTATAAAAATAAATTCCTCATAAAATGTAATGCTTTGGGATTCTTCAGAATGTTCCCGTAAACAAACTACTGGTTTTATTTACTCCATTTTTAAATGAGAACGTTCCATATTCAATTTGAGTAACATATAGAAATTTCAAGCAATTCCATGAATATTTACGTGACTTAGAGGGCGAATAAATACACAAATGGACAGACAGACAAATCAAAATCCTAAAATCTTTTCAACTTTGTTGGCAAATTTAAAAAAACGAAAAACGTGTAATGATGTTGTAATGCAATGGCCATTATAGTCAAATTTAACCCATTAGTAGTCGCTAGTTGGTCGATTCGCCGCCTATCCCTTTGATGATAATTCAATAGTCACCAAAAATTTTTAGAAGTGGCATTTGATATACATAAAAGGCGAATCGACTCGAATAATCTCCGATTATGTATATCAAATGCCATTTCTAAAAATTTTTGGTGTCTGTTGAATAAACACTGAAGAGATGGGCGGCGAATCGACAACCTAGCGACTACTAACGGGTTAAAATGCAAGAAACGGAAATAATTTCGACATTTTTCTTTTCTTTCTTTCTTCTTTTTTTTATCATAAAGAAGTACTTATTTTATTTTAGTATTAAGGAAATAAGGTAAGAGTCTTAATTAATGAAAATAAAAACCGAAAAAAAGCAGCCTTACAATAAAATAAATACCTACTTAGATTTGCTTTAAATGTCTTACACTAATATAGAAATCCTTAAAACAGACTTTTCAGATAAAAAACTAATTTAATTGAAAGATTCTCTCAATGCTACAAGCAACAAAAGTAAGAGAAGGGTAGTAAAAGCTTTATTTAGAAAGAAATTCTAGGATAACATCTGAAATTCAAGAAATATCTAAAAACAAGTCCACTAGGGCTTAAAATATTCCGTCTTTGGTAAACCATTCACGGAACGTATGTGATTACAGGAATAATAAAACAGTTTTTAAGTCATTTGATAGTTCTGCTCGCGTTCCCTTTTCCCTTTGGGTCGGGTAGTTTAAGCTACATTATAGTCTTTTATTGTTAAGTTATAGTCTCACTATGTTTTATTGTATCATTATTTTGTTTTATAGCTTTGTTTTGTTTAGCTTTGGCTTTATACTTGAAACTGATCTGCAAACATTTTTATACACTGTTTCTTTTATAAGAGAAATAGATTAGACCGTCCAGTAACTGATCATTTAGAGGAATTTCTTTTAAATTTTATCTTATTACCATGTTTTTATTAACTTCGATTCGTGTTTGTTTATTTGCCCGGTACAAATCTTGCAATCGATTTTTAACTAAATTCCCTACAAGCTAGACATTTGAATCTTTCAGAATAGCTCGGAACCCGATGATAACACAATACTTCGAAGCCTGATTTTCGAATTTTTGATTAGTTTTCTTTTAATTAATTAAAATATGAAAATAATAACCTCCTAATAACTTTAAAAACAACCATTAATATTAACTATAACTTAATTTTTGCCAAAAAAAAAAAAAAAAAAATATGAGTTCATTTTTTTCGACATAAAAATAAATACATTTAATTAAACGTGAACGTTAAAAAAATTGTAAAAAGTTAAATAATGCATCTCACAAAAAATGACGCCATTATCACTTTAAAAATTTTAAACGCATTGATAAAGTGCTAATGTAGTTCTATAGCTATGATTCAACAGAAAATTTAAAAACATGGTATATATATATATATATATATTAATCTTATAATTATTTTTTAATATAATCATTGACAACATTCAAGGAAATTTTTCCAATACAATAAAGAAATAACATAATTTCAATTTAGAAATTTTTATTCATGAAATTCATTACCAACTATGCGAAAAATACCAGAGCCGGGAATCGAACCCGGGCACCTCCGCTTAACGCACGGATGCTCTACCACTGAGCTACCCCGGCTGACAACCAGCTAGAAGTGCGAGAAGTGCCTAGTTGGTTGTCAGCCGGGGTAGCTCAGTGGTAGAGCATCCGTGCGTTAAGCGGAGGTGCCCGGATTCGATTCCCGGCTCTGGTATTTTTCGCATAGTTGGTAATAAATAAAAATATCAACCTTTACACTCCAATTTGATTTAAATGAACATAATTTCAGTTTATAGTTTTTTACTTCCTCGTATAAAGTGTAACGAAGTATTATAATCCCGATTTGAAAAACTTATTTTATCTCGCATAGCTGCAGGAACGAATATTTATAGAATGTTGTAAATTTATATTTGTGACTGACAGGACATCTAGTTGTACACCTCCAATTTTGGTTTTAACTTGAGTTCCCATTTTAGAGATATCTGCGACTTCACAGGAATTTTCTTGACGTCTGTATGTATGTGTGTATGAGTGTATCTCGCATAGCTCAAAAACGGTTGGACGTATGAAGTTGAAAATTGATATATTGGATTGTCATCACATCTAGTTGCGCACCTCCCTTTTTGGTCTTTCTGTGTCTTTCAGTTTTGGAAATATTTATGAAAGTTATATTCAATGACCAAAAATACAAAAGTTTTGGCCATTATATATGACCTATCATCATAGAGATTTCAAAAGAGGCTAATGATACAACACGTAATGATATTTTTTATGAAAGTTGTCGATATGTTTACGTGATGAAAGTATTTCTTAATTACATAAGCAGGTTCTAGTCAAAGAATGCACTTTACTGAATGAACATTCAGCGCGTAGATGGAACACGTAATGCTATTGTTATGAAAGTTGTTTACATTCTTGCATGTAGAAAGTAATTCTTAAAGACATAAGCAGGTTGTAGTCGACGAATCTTCTTTAAATATGAATATTCGGGAAACAGTTGAATGAAACTCTTCTTTTTTTTTTTTTTTTTTTTTTTTTTTTTTCACTACAAAAATAAAAACATCAATGAATATTCTCGAAATAACCCAATGACATACTCATTCTTACTAGAGAAATCAAATAAAACTTGTTAAATACACTACAGAGTAGAAATTCCACTAATTAAGGAGCAACTGAAAATAAGAATTTTAAATGAAATTTAAATTCCTCGAGAGTATTGTCAGTGGTTAATAGAAATTTTGAGGTAGTTCTGTGTTAGAAACCAATGAATAATTTCTAAAAATTCCAGAACTCGACTCCTATTGAAATCAGAGTTTCCAGACTAAGAGAAACCTGAACTACCATATTTCGTCAAATTTGAATGCCTAATTTGACGGTAACTCGACGTCTATCTTCGTGGAAAAGACCACTTCTGAAAATTATTGGCGATAGTAGAATAAAAAAATCCATAATCTGGCAACACTTTGTAGACATATGAAAACTGAGTCGTGAACCATGAATTTTATTTTGAAACCTTTCTTTGAATGGTTTTGGTTTTACTATTGTACAATATTCATTTAGTTCTAATAATAATTTGGCTTCTGATAAATTAAAATTTTAATTAGGTGGTGAAATTGGTATAATATCTATGAATTTAAACTTTTAAAGGTAAATAAGAAAAAATAAATAAAGTGCGATAATTTCGCACGGGTTTGCTAGTATTACAATATTCTATGAGCGCTATTGAATTATATAAGACAACTATAATTATTTTGCAGTTATGTATATTTCTCTTTTTAAATATTTTATTATACGACAGGCCGTACTATTTCTTTCAATCGGCTGTTTTCGCGTCATTGTCAACTTTTATCTATCGCCTTGAATGAACGTGCAAACATTTTCCTTTTTATCTAAGTAGCAGCAGGCTTTGTCCGCTTCGCTGCTCACTGTATTTAAATGAATAAAACGAGACACACTATTTTTATATAGCTTTATAAATAAAAACTAAAAGAAAAATACATTGAAATTGCTCTAAAGCTTGCTGCGGGTCCCAGCTGTCTTCTGCAGCGTCTTTCTCATCCACATAATCTCGGCTCCATGTGATATTGCCTGCGAAATCATCTTACCCGTGGATTTCAATTTATTTGCTTATCGAATGGCAGTTTCGAAACGGACAGTATCGAAAAAATCAAAGCTGCACTTTTATATTTAAATCGCAATTGCATATAAAACTGTATTATAGCATGTGCTACACGTAGTATTTTCTGTCATGTTATTTGATGTATTTTATTTTATTTATCGTAGACCATAAACAGCAGTTTCCTGCCAAATATGCCTACATTAGGCTATGAGCGTAATTTTAACCATATGAGACAACTTTTTTTTTTTTTTTTTAGTTATACATATTTTCCATTTTAAGTATTTTAATTTGATTTATAAAATATTAATTTTAATTAATCAAATATTCGTGCAAGCCAGCGTGCAAGCGCACGGATATATCAGAGTTACACATAGCAGCAAAGTTATTTGAATGTTAAATTAGCCTAGTGGTTGTTAAACAGAAAAATAAATAAATATATACGGTACAGCTTTATTATAGCTCCCCCTTGGCGACTTTTGATTTTTTGTCGCCATTTTGTCGATGGATACTTTTATATATTTTCTTTTTTAAAAAGAGAAATTTTTCGATTATCTATTTCGCTAATACTTTTAATGATTGCGCCTTTTTCTTAATTTAAAAGGATATCTCATATTCTGTTTACATATTTAATGTACGGCTATATTTAAAAAGCGCATCTAGAAATAAATTTTATATTCTTAAATAGGTGAATTTTTTCTCTATAAAATAAATCAGTCAGATAATTTATGTGATTGTAGTTTAAATATTTAATTTTTAATGGGATTTGAGTTAAAATATTGAAATTTCGAACTAAAAAATTTATTTTATCAAACGTATTTATAGCAGGGATAGTGTAGCTTATGATTAGAGAAGAAGTTTTTAAATCGATCCAGTAGTTCCAGAAATTACCCTCCACATACAAACAAAAAGTTTTCCTCTTAATATAATAGTACAGATAAACTAACACAGCAGGATACAATTATATTTTTTTACTTATATTAAAGCAATAATTGAATTTACTTACTGCACGAAAATGTACATATGTTTCAAAAAAAAAAAAAAAAAAAAAAAAAAAAAAGCAATTTATTTTATGTTACATTATAGGAATTGGAAAAATTCCAAAATATGCTTCTGTCTTAACATTGTAATTTTCTTCCAGCTATGTAATTTCTACTTTATTTTGCAATAGCTATGTGAATCAATAAACAAATTATCTTCTTCTATTTATATCAACTCTGCAAGTTCATTTCAAAAGAGTTTTATTTTGTTATTTAAAAAAACAAAAAAAGAATAATTTGTATTTCATTTCATTTCTATATTCAATAAATATCTTTAAACTTCATTTCGATAAAAACGAAATAGGTCTAATCCAAATTTATATTTATAAATTATATACAGAAATATGTAATAATGAAACACTAGATAGCTTTCAAAAATTAGTACTATTTATTTAAATATTATTATTGTTATTATTATTATTATTATTATTATTATTATTAAATTTGTTAGCTTTCACCTGCCTAGCGGTCAGTATTTCCAAATGTATTTTTTTTTTTTTAATTATTTATTATAAACATTTAATTTTTTTTCCCCACCAATTTAGCTTAATGCTTTAACAATTAAGTATGGCAGGTTTAAGCGTAGATCGAGAAAAGAAACAAACAAATCGCCAAGTGGTGGTCCTTACATAGCTTTACGTCTATTCTTTAAACTTATCTCTTAGACCTATTTATTTGAAATACCGGGTAATTTTTTTTAATGCATTCTTCCAATTGTGACGACACAACTTTTTCTTCCATAATTTTATTGATTTCCTCCAAACCAAAGATAAATTTTTTAAATATCTTTTTGTAGCAATTATGCCAGTTTTGGGTGTTAGTTTCGTGAGGCTTTTATTGTTAAGAAGATTGCATTTATCTTTAAATTATTTTAGAAAACTCCTTTGCTAGAAAACATAATCATTTTTCCACAATAAGTGGTGCATACATCTTACTATTTTCTTATGATAATTTTTTAAACTTTTTAAATTTTATAAACCGTAAAATAAAAATATTTCTAGATATTAATGTATTAGAAAAATAAAAGGATAATAATTATCTTATTAGTGTTGATGTAACAGTGTTGAACTGAATTATATTCTGAAAAATGCCGAAAGGAGTCTTTGCTAGAATATACAAATTTCATAACCCTCTCTTTAACGCTTATGAATTTTCTAAATGTGAAAACAGAATTGAAAAATATTCATTAGGTAATGAGTAATTATATAAACAAATTTTCCCATAGAATAACATGGGTGAAGGCTGCCGACGAGATAAGAGGGGACAATACCTAATCTCGCCGGCAGCCTTCGCCCATGTTATTCTATGGGAAAATTTGTTGCTAGAATTACACATTACCTAATGAATATTTTTAAATTCTGTTTTCGCAGTCAGAAAATTCATAACCGTTAAATGAGTACTCATTTTTGAAAAATTCATTTTTTTTTATTTTTACATTTTAATTTTGAGTTCAAAAATGCGATTTTTTACAAAATGCATTTTTTTCATTTTCTAATTGCAAAATGAAATACTAAAATTTTAAAAAATCAATTTTTGGAAAACAAGTACTAATTTAACGCTTATGAATTTTCTAAATGTGAAAACAGAATTGAAAAATATTCATTAGGTAATGAGAAATTATGTAAAATTTTTTTCCTATAGAATAACATGGGCGAAGGCTGCCGGCGAGATTAGGTATTGCCCGCTCTTTTAAAGTTGATTTCAAAACCATTACGAATGTCCATGTGTGAATAAAGATTCGTACCCGTCACTTGGCAACTATGAAACTTTTAAATAGTTTAAATAATAATGTAACATTATAAAAAAATTCTTATGTACTTTTCTTTAAATGTAATTGCACTCAAAATTCTGTTTGACTATCGAGCAGCCCGTGTTCTAATTTTTAGAAATATTTTTAGAATTTCTTCAAATTTATGTATATTATTTAGGCATTACTATTTCCAATTAAAAATTGCGGGAATATAACTGCAGATTTGTGTACAAATATTTACAAAATAATTTCAATTTATTGCAGTATAACTATAAGATGAATTTCATTAAAGCATATTTAAATATCTAAATACTTATCAAACATAAATCAAAACTTAAATAAATTTACGAACACTTTTTAGATGCTCAAAAGCTTTATATATAGTTGGTAACAAAAGTCTCCGAACACTAGCAAAAATTCCTATATAAAAAAATGTACACTTTACAGGAGTCTACAAAGTATTGACTACATTAAAGAATATCAGATATTGTTTGAAGCTTATATTCAGTTGTTTTGCAAATTTTTGACATTTTTTCAAAAACGTTAAAAATGATATATGACTGCTATAATATCTGTCTGTCGATACATTTGTCTATCTGTGCTCTCAATTCCACATACATTTTAAGAGTTCTTTGAAATTGTTATGCATTATTTAGGCACGTTTTCTACAGAATATGGAATTAACAGTATTAATGATTTCTGTACAGAAAGTGAGAAAGAAGTGTCTACTTTTTTTCCGAAGCTGTCATTCCAAGTTATGTTACATCAGTGTTTTTATATCTCTGTATCTGTTTAGAAATTTTCAATCATTAAAAATATTTGTTTAAAAATTATATTAAATAAAAATTACTGAGCAAGCATGGGTGATTCAAAAAGCTCTGAATTAAAAATTGACATAAAAAACAAATGCAATGACTTTGAAGAAAATAAAAATTATCCGGATTTTTTAGCAGATCATCAACATTTTCTTGTAGACTATTAGTTATCTATTGGCCACCAGTTCACAAACTCTGCTACGTAGCATTTTTCATTTATAAATGATAACCAAAAACTCGACTGTTTTCAAATGCAGACCATATATAAACAATTTCATTCCTTATTAATCATATAAACAAGAAAATCAAAAGTAATCGTACAGAACCTATGTGGAGAATTTATCTCTCTGCTGTAGAATGATGTTTACATTCATTGTGCAGAACTTTTTAAAAACTTTTTATGTCAGCCTAAAAAAAAGTTGGAAAATTAATCGTTCCTTAAAATATATATGTATGAATTACTTCAAAAAGAAAAAAAATATTTAATTTAAATTTTTTTTTTTTTTAGTTATAGAGGAATTTTTAGAACGGAATCGATTTTGCCGATGCGCTTGCTTTCCTATAACCTAGTTTTCTGTTCTATTTATCGGAAGACTAAATCTATTATCCTGGAGCGCATAAATGCGGAAATGGGCCTATTGGTATAGTAATCAATTATTTACAAAATATAAAATTGTTTGTTAAACAAATATTTGAGGTTCTGCGTTTGAATTGCATGTTGCCATATATTTTTCTTAAGCATTTATAATAATTATAGCCATTCTCACTTGAATGGCAACACTATAATTTAGTTCAGAAGAACAATAAATAATTATGCTAATGTTACTCTCCATACTTTTATATACTTAAAAGATAGAATTCGTAAAGCAATAGCTTTTGTTTTAATAGTTCTTAAAAATAGAAAATAATAATAAACTAGTTGGCATAGGTGGACTCTGCTCTGTTCCCCATCATATGTTCTCATAAATTTCTAGTACAGAACATACAGAGGCTGTTCGCACATTTTTTAGACGATTTTATTTCGCAGTAAGAAAAAATCGTTTGCATGGAGAATTTTATTTTTACAACAGTTATATTTTTGGAAGTTTTATTTTATTTATCTTCTGATATATAGAATTTTTGTTTAGATGCAAAAATGCGCTTTTAAAAAGGCAGTGGATGGAAGGATAGGTTTTCGCTCTTTCCAAAGAGAGTTTTTAGTGAAATCTATATGAAAAGCATTTATTAGGAGAAAAATGGAAAAATGTCGCAACAATAGATGAATCTTGGGTCTATTTAAGTGGTTGCAATAAAAAAAGATCAATTTATTATCACAAAAGTGGAGAAAAACATTTTTGCTACATGGTTCAAAGCATCAAAAGAAAGTTTTTCTAAAGGATTTATGATTGCCACTGGTTTTTAATACAAGCGCAAGATAAAAGCAAAAAGAATGTGACAAAAATGTCAAAATCAGCTCTAAATACTATAAAGAACATATTTTAATTCTAATTTTAAAAAATGAAAATCCAGATCTTTATCCACAATGCTATCACTCCGTTGAACTGTATCAAGACAAAACAAGCAGCCACACATCGCAATCCGCAATTGCTTTTCTAGAACAAAATAGAACAAAAAACGGGGATTAAAACCATACCCTTCACTGATATTCCTGCTAAATCTCCTGATGTATCACTATTGGATTTTTGTGTTTTTTGACTCTTAAAATCAACATTATCCAAACACCGACTACAACGCTTTGTGAACTTTGGAAAGCCGTTCAAGAGGAGTAGAAAATATACCTCTTCCGATATTATAAAAAGCATTATTATCATAGAAATTACGATGTAGAATGATAGTTAAGAACAAGGGCTATCAAACTGAGCAATTAAAACACGAAATATGAGTGAAATTGCTTCAGTACACTCCATCAAAATCGTCTAAAAATGTGCGAACAGCCTCTGTATTATATTTATGTTAAGAGAAATGAATTTGACCAAGCGCTTGACACAGGGACAGAATGAAATCCCCGTCTAATAGGCTACCCGCCGTTCAGTTCGATATGTTTATCTTATTCCAATTTATTAATATATTTTATTGGAGTCAATTTCGTAGTTTAGTTTTCTTGCTACTATTTCCAATGCAACAATCCCCAAAATGCTTACTTATATGGAATATCGTCCAATTTTGCTGTGTTGATAAAATCTTAAATTTCGAATAACTTACGAAGTTTTCCTATTAGAATATTTGTAGCCAATCATGTTCAAACAAGTATCATAAATGTTATTTTAAGGTTGTCTGATATATTTATGATCCTCAAAATGAACGTTTATGCTCAATTTTACCCTATTCTGCTCTGTTAAGTAAATCATAAATTCCAAATAACTTGCGAAATTTTTAAATTAAAAAAATCGTAGTCAGGTATGTTCATACCAGAATCTTAAATGATATTTTAAAAGTGTTCTGACATCATTACGATGAAAATATCCCTCAAAGTGGACATTTTTGCGAAATTTTGTCCTATTCCGTTATATTAAAAAAATCGTAAATTCACAGTGATTTACGAAATTTTTAAATTGGAAAATTCATAGTCAAGGATGTTTATACCAGCAACATATATTATATTTTAAAAGTAGTCTGATAACTTTACGACGAAAATATCCCTCAAAAGGGACATTTATGAGAAATTTTGCTGTATTCTGCCATGTTAAGGAATTCGTAAATTTCGAATAATTTGCGAAAATTTCAAAGTAGCATGCTTTTAGTTAATGATGCGCATTCCGGCATCAACACAGATATTTAAAAGCTGTTCTTACATCTTTACGATAAAAATATTTCTTTTCAGGCACGTTTAAGTGAAATTTTGCCCTATGCTCACATGTTAAGAAAATCGTAAATTTCGAATAACTTCTGAAGTTTTTTAATTAGAATGTTGCAAATGAATAGAATTCTTGCCAGTGTCATAACTAATACTTTAAAATTGGTCTGACCTCTCTGCGATCATCGACTAACTCACTAACGGACTAACAAACTAACAGACACCATACAGATAGACACCATACCTATTTTGATATTTTTGGATTCTTCACACATGAAAACGTGTAAAAAAGTAAAAAAACCGAGGTCGAAAATTTTTGCGATTACCTTAGTTCCCCATACCTACAGTATGATGGAGAACTAAGTAGGATAATTTCGTTTCATTTTGAAAATTAAAAGTTATCAGTAAAATTTATTCTTTAATTCTTTAAAAAGGTAACAAGAATAAAGTAATGTAATTATTATTATTATTATTATCTTTTTTTTTGTAAATATCTTACAATGTGGTGGTGGTGGTGTTAGAATTGAGGCCAATTGACTGCACTAGGGTTCTAGTCCTGAGAGGGAGTACTCTCCGTGAGGGGTTTTCATAGGCGTCTTAGCCTGTATTTACGCAAGTTTAAGCGAAATCCACAGAAAACTCAGATCGGCTAGGCCGATGAGCCCGACTTGTGATCGATCCCGGCCCTGCCCATGCCAGCCTCGAACCCGGCACCGCACACCTACCAGCTTTGACGGGCGACCACTTCTTAAACCACTGTGTTTTCCTCTGGGATATTCTTCCCCGTCTGCTTTTTGACATTAGGAAAATAATCTTTTTTTATCAGATGCATTTTGTAAATGAGTCCTTTAGAGTTAATGTTTCAAAAAGGTTACAAGGTTTAAATTGCAGTTTTATATTACTTACACTGATATTATTTTACTTTGTGATATTTTACCTCTGCTTTTAACATTTTCTTAATGTCTTTAATTACCAATATAAATTCATAGGTGTTTTTTATTAATTTTTAGACAGGTTCTTTCAGAAAAATTAATTTCAATAACAACTTCTGTATTTAAATATTCTGAAATTCATTTAACAACATGTTATATTAGGATTTATTTTGATCAAAAACAAAAGATCCTTATAGTGTTAATTAATCAATCAACAAATAAAAAAAAGTTCAAAGAAAAGAAATTAAAGGAATGCAACAATCAATACGTGACATCAAATTCAATGAACTAATTAGGAAATAGTTTAACACTAATGGTATAATTCATTACTTTATCAATGGACCCAATTCCGTATTCAGGCATTGGGGTAATAGAGTTAATTTTAGGATGGCAGGGTGAAGAAGTTAATTTAGAGAAACAAAAGTTTTACTTCTATATATTTAATCAATTAATTGTTTAGAGTAATTTTTATTTTTTATTTAACAGAAACACAAATGTACCGGGTCTTTCAGGAGTCTGTAAACATTTAAAAAATTAATAAAATTGAAGGAATTGCTGGAACTGAGCGCAGTTTGTGAAAACTTTATTCTCGTAAAGGGGGATTTGTTTTGGTTAATATATATATATATATATATATATATATATATATATATATAAAATATTTAAAAATCATTACGTCTCGTAGTTAAATTAAATTTTAATCACATTAAAAACTAAGACAGATAATATACACTAAAAATATACATTTTAAAATATTAAAAACACAAAACACAAATTTAAACGTTTCGAGCCTTTTACAGGCTCCTCATCAGTAAAAAACATCAAATGTAAATGCTGAGATGAACAACAGACTTTCTGTAAGTGAGTACAACGTATTCATCAGGAACTGCGCATGCCTCATTAAGTGGCAAAAAATGTTGATTTGTGTACCAGCCCTCCAGGAAAATTCTTGAGTGATAATTTAAACAATTAGATATGATTATTTTAGTACTGTTAAAATCAGGTAAATCGTCTGCTTCTACGGCATGCTGTACTATTTTCGAACGTATATCACGGTTTTTGAAATTTGTTTTATGTTCCTTAATTCGAGTATGAAGAGAACAGCCAGTTTGACCAATATAAACCGAACTGCAAGATTTACAAGGGATATTATAAATAACACCTGTACGGGAAAAGGGGGGGATAACAGTTTTAAAATTAGAAAGGAAATTACGAATTAGAAATAGAGATTTATAGGAAACAGATAAATTAACAGTGCGTAAAACTTTGGCAATAGATTCAGAAATATTTTTATCGTAAGGAATAGTAACGAACGATTTAGGTGATTGGAGATGAATTAATTTCATGATTATCCTTATTATAGTCATACTCTTTTAATTTTATTTTAAGCCAGCGAGAGGGATAATTATTACGCTTTAAGTCCGAAAAAATCCTTTCAATTTCAACTGGAAAAGTTCATCGGTACTGCAATATAATTTTGCGCGGTGAAGTAACGTATGGAAAACAGCAGATTTATGTGAAGAAGGGTTATCTGAATTAAAATTTAAATAATGGCCTGAAAATGTAGGTTTCCTATAAACAGAAGTAACAAATTTAGAATAAGTATCAGAAGGCGAACGCTCAATTAAAATATCTAAGAAAGGGAGCTTATTATATTTTTCTTGTTCTAAGGTAAACTGAATTGAAGGATTAACGGAATTAGCATAATTGAGTTTACCTTAGAACAAGAAAAAGATAATAAACTCCCTTTCTTAGATATTTTAATTGAGCGTTCGCCTACTGATACTTATTCTAAATTTGTTACTTCTGCACTTGCTGAAATCTATGCCATATATTATTATTATTATTATTATTATTATTATTATTATATATCATAGTATGTTATTGATAAAACAATCTAAAAATCTATCTTATTACAACAGTGCTACCATTTTGCTACAATTGTTAATATCTAATAGGTTTGAAAAAGTAATTATTACAAAAAAGTAATTATTATGTAAAATATTTTTAGAAGGAATTCGTCATTAAAATATTTATAGATTTTTCATAATTCGTATTAAAAAATTAAAATCTGTTTAAATTTTTATTAAAATTTTATTTTATGGTATATTTATATGTTTCGTAATAAAAATTACATATGTATATATTTTTCTTTTTAGGTAAGTCTGTACCATTTTCTCGAAACAGTTTAGATCTAGAATTTGTAAGTAAATTGCTTTTGATATACGTCATATTGTAGTTACTATTTTAAATGTCACTAAAGCAATGAAATAACACGACTTCAGGCATTTTAGGGATATTCTTGGGAAAATAAAAATCAAGTTAAATAAATAATAAAAATAAAATTATTCATTAATTAGCGACATGTTAACGACACAAGATTACAAGAGCAAAATTTTTCGGGAAGATTTTGCAAAATATATTTTAAACACTTACTCGATTTAATTTAGAAATTTATTCATCAAGCCTGAAAGTTCATTTCAGAAAATTACGCAGTGGAAGGCTAATTTTTTATAACAACTATGTGAAAAATACCAGAGCCGGGAATCGAACCTGGGCCTTCCGCTTTACGTACGGATGCTCAAACCATCGAGCTACCCCGGTTTATTACCAGCTAGGCATTTCTCAAATAACATTCGTTGGTAAAGTCACCGAGTCTGCAAACACAGCTGTATCAAGTGACATTACTAATCATGGCACTTCCACTCCATAATTTTCTGAAATGAACTTACTCTGATTTTGCCTAATATATATATATATATATATATATATATATATATATATTTATATATGAGACAATATATAAAAGAATTGATATTAGACAAATTTATATATATATATATATATATATATATATACATACCGGGTGTCCCATAAGTCTGTAGACATTTAAAGAATTCATAAAAAATTGAAGAAATTGGTAGAATTGAATGCAGTTTGCGAAACAGTTGTTCTCGTGAAACAGGATTTTTTTGGTGAAGAAAAAACAATAATTAAAATTTCTGTCAGTAGAGGGCGCTGTGTGTGATCAAATCACACATTTCCGTGAAAAACTATATTTATTTGCTTGCAAATTTTTACAGGCATATAAGACCTATTCTATGTGTCCGACATCCCCACAAATTATAATTTGCAAACGAGTGACGATACCACTTAACTGCATCTTCAATCGCCGGTTCTTACCCGAGGGTAAACATCTTCACCAATAACGTTTAATTCACCAATTGAATATCGGAATTAAAACTTGATGTACGCGCAAGTAGGGATCAAAATAAGATATAAGCTGTGTTAATCGAATAACCGTGTAATTTAAAGGACTATGATTTGCATATTTTTCGCTATGCATCCGTTCAGTGCCCTCTACCAATGAGAATTTTAACTTTTTTTTTTTTTCTTTTTTTCTTGACTAAAAAAAATCCCCCTTCACGAGAATAGCTCTTTCGCAAAACTCGTTCAAGTCTGCCAGTTCCTTCAGTTTTTATGAATTTTAAAATATCTACAGGCTTATGGGACACCCGGTATATATATATATATATATATATATATATATGTATGTATATAGGTTAAGTTATTTTATCAGCCAATTTCCTTTTATCTTTCTATTTTTTTGCAAGATTGAAACTAGTGTTGTATCTATATTGCTGAAATAGCTATACAATATTCAGAAATCTTGCATTCCATGCTGACAGTACTTCTAGTTTCCTGATGATATCTGTACTGGGTTTCAGCATTTATAACTTTATTTTTCCTTCATGCATTCCTTTTTATTTCAATAGTATTTTTGGTTAATTTCTTTCAACTTTTATCTTGTGTTGCATGAATTTACTAGATTAATGGATTATGAAAACTATCTCATTGTTTCGGCTTAAGTGATATATACGTCATTTCTCTTCTGCGTAAGTACTTTAACATGTTTTTACTAATCAGTGAATTTTAATTAAATGGTAATTGTGACAATAACTTTATATGTAATACATCTAACTTTTAATTTCATTGTTGGTATTTTCATCTTTCTCTCATTTGCTGAGTATTGTAAAGGAATTAAATTATTTATTATATATATATATATATATATATATATATATATATGTATATGTGTGTGTGTGTGTGTGTGTGTGTGTGTGTGTGTTTATATTTTAACTGTTTGCTCATAGTTTATAAGAACTTCTTGTATCTTATTCATTTCTAAGGTGATCAGGCATGTGATATGAAGGAATCTATTTTTGTAATCTATTTCGAGTTACATTATATTTTTTTTATATTCATTGTATTCATTAAGTTTTATATATATATTTTTTCACCTTTAAAATATCGTTAAACATGACAAGGTTACAAGTGCAAAAAAGTTTCTGGATTTTTTTTGGAAAACACATTTTAAACACATACCCTGTTTTTGTCTAATTTTTTTTTTTTTTTTTTTTTCGTTGATAAACTTAACACTCTGCTCATATTTTATAAGTACTTTTTGTATCTTATTTAATTTTAAGGTGCTCAGGTGTGTGGTGTGAACGAATATCTATTTCTCTAATTTATTTCGATTTCTATTATATTGCTTTATTCATTATATTCATTAAATTCTATATCATTTTTCTTTTCACTTAAATGATCGTTAAACATCACATATAATCTTAGAAAAATAAAAAGGCGGATTAAAATGATTAAAATAATGTGTCCCAGCAAAATATTTATGTATAATATAAATTTATAATACTGTAATTGTATAACAAACATATGTTAGAACAGGGCCCAAGATTTCAATTCAGATTACACTCGCCATAAATTAGGGTTGTCAATTTTTTTTTTCTTTTTTATGCATTTTTTTTTCCCCCTGACTATTTGAAACGCTTTTACAACTATGCCTAAAATTATATATATTAAAAAGTGTGTCGTATATCATCATGTTTCATAATCATCTATAATTAAAAATCATTATAATATATTGCATTTGAGATTTGAAAAAGATTAAAATATCTAATAACATATATACAAAGATTTATTAAAACAAAGAAGAAAAAAAATAATCTTTGTCAAACAATATCCTGTGAAAATCTTTTTTTTTTTTTTTTTTTTTTTTGAAAGATTAAGTTTCCTTATTTACCTATTTATTTATTTAACTTTTTACATCAGAAATGTCTTTTTTGTCCGTTTTATTTTTGTAATCAGACGGAATGTCGATGTGTATAACTTGTTCATTACTGTCATTTGAAATAACCATTTTGGAATAACTTTTTCGATAAAATCGTTGCTTACAAATCATTACAAGCGCAAATCTTTGACGTTTCAGTGAATAACGGGAAAATGTGAGCTGTTTTTTGGTAATTATTCAACAAAATAAAAATAAGCAGTATCTTTAAAAGGGCTCGGGCTCATTTTCATGCGCCAATAACGCATAGGCAAACTTTCGCATTTCTCTTCTCTCGGATAGTGGGCGACGGGCAAAGAGGCTCTCTGCTCGTCTATTCTCAATCTGCTTGGAGAAATCAGACTGGGAGAAACGAAACTGCCGAAAAGAATAAGACTTTTATGCATGCACTAAGCATTTTTTTCCTTTCCCAGGCTGGGGCGATCCTCGGATAGCGCACACACAGACTCGGCACTTCGAGAAGAAAAAAAGGACAGGTTAAATATGATACAAGATTTTGTCATATTTAAATCTATAAAAAAAATGTTTTTTGTCATGGTATCGTGTAAGAAATCTATCTATAACTTGACCAAATTTTACTCGCCACAGTAAAAATTCCACTCGCCAATGGCGAGCTGGCGAGCGGAAATTTCGCGGCCTGTGTTAGAATATGCATTAAAGTCCAATATTCGTAGAAAAAGACTAGCACAATACGAAAATAGACTTACATCAATGCATTAACCAGGGATACTCAACTTTTTTAGAGCTACCGTCCAGTTTTGTGTTTCTGTTAGTAATACAATTTTCTAACCGCCAACCGGTTCCATAATAATGATGATATTTATAAAATAAGGGGAAAATTTTGCTTTAAAAACTTATAAAGAAAAGTTATAGCAAATAAAGCACATAACAATAAAGCATATTTTCATTTCAATGTTTTTAGAAAGTCAATAAAATTTTAAAAAAGAATATGGTTCAGTATCGGATAAAACTGCTACTACCCACAGTAAAAGCTGGAACGCTGACTAGTGCGCAGTTTGGACCAAGTTGACACCCCTACCTTAATAAATAAATAAGTAAATAAATAAATAAAAATAAATAAATAAATAAACCTACTTTTATATAATAACTACATAGGGTGGACCAAAACTTCCTGAAACATTTTAAATTTTAATATAAATTCAAGTACTTGTAGTATGTAAATGCAGTTTGTTTTACAAAGTTGCCTATGATAAAAAGGTTATGTTTCAGTAAATCAAAAATATAGTTTCTGTTTTGCAGATGGATGACGCTGTACCATAAAAATATTAAGAAAATATATAAGAATTAAAAAAAAAATGGGGGGTAAAAGCAAGAAGACGTTTAACGGCTGGGACTTTTCTCAATGTGAAATGGTGTGTGAATTAAAAAATATAAATTAGGTTATGAGTAATTCTAGTAACAAATTTTCATGTAGATTTACATATTGATTTGGTAACTGGAAAAGAGAAATTTTTAAGAAATAGGGAAGATAGCTTTAATATCTCATTTACAAAATCATCACAGAAAATTATCCGAAATTACATTTACGTAAATATAGAATACGTAAATAGAATACGCAATAGAATATCTAACAGAAAAAATTATTTTTACATTTAAAATTATAGTTACATGATTGGGTAATTTATTTTATTGTCAATAATTTTAATTATTCTTTAAAACTTAGATGTGCTTTAAGTTCTTAAAAATCTTTTAAAAGCATACAAATATTTCTTCAAAAAAAAAAAAAAAAATACATTCCTCAAATAGTCTCTTATTTAATATATCACTTTTTGAAACTTTCACTACATTTGAAATAAATTTCTGTTTTATACAAATTTCTTTCAATAATTTTGGATACTTTCCAAATTTCAAAAAGAAGGTATCAAAAATTTCAGAATGCATTATTTACCAAAATGTCTTTAAGTATCCTCATAAATCATTTTTTTTTTATGCTCGTTTGAATTTATGTTGTCGATGCATTTATATTATGAAGCATAAAATGATTTTCAAACATTTTCTGTACTCTTTTATTAGTAATATGTTACAAAACGAAACATTAACAATCAGCTGAATTATAACTTTTTAAAACATCGATATAGGTATTTGAATATTTCTACGATTCTATTTTTAACGTCACATTTGAATTAAAATGGATAAACTGAGTTTCTAATAAAATTACACAGTACATTTACACAAACATTACAGAAGACACATATATGAAAAAGCATCAACTTAAAAAATAATAATAATAAATTTTAGAATGGATACTTAAGATTATATTATTACATAATTTATTTAAATAAAAAAATTGTTTATAAAGCATAATTTATCAAAATGTCTTTCCGTATCCTCTTAAATCACATTTTATGTTTCTTTATTCATATTGTCAATTTTACCATATTCAGCTATATAAGTGTTTGGTACCTGGTGTTTTCGATCAAGGCTGACCAACTATTAAAGTGTGCCAGTTCTGTAGAAATGTCTTTCGTGGGGACTTTTATAGGATTTACTCACATGAGTTTCGGAGAAAATTATGGGAAACTCTGAACAGCTAGTCCGATAAGTTCGACCTAGTGTGGAAACCGTCACCTTCAGTCCACCAGCTTTGTGAGAAGAATATTTCGGCTATTACAGAGATGCCAACGTTTTAATTTATTCCGGAGCATTTTTAGCCCCGCCTCTATTTCGCACCATTTTATTTTTAAAATCATTTTCTTTAATACATAACTATGATAAAATAAGAAAAAAAATACTCTTAAAAGAAAAGGGGTATAAAAAAAGGCGGGCTAAAAATGCTACGGAATAAATTAAAATGTTGGCAACTATGCTATTAAGGGACCTAAGGTGTTTTATCCTTAAAAAAGTCGTCTTTTTTTTTTTTTTTTTTTTAATATAGATAACGTTGAACATTTGGATATTTCATTTATTACTCTACGTCAGGGCTTGTGAAATACTGTAGCCTAGTTACCATGGGTGACCAATATATTTTACCTGGAGACTATGTTTTCAACAAAAACTCAACATTTAAAAAAAATTTTAATATTTTGGTGAAAATTTTGTGTCTAGAATTAAATATACAAATTTATGCTAAACTACAATGTAGTTCATATCAATTTGTGTGAGGAACTCTGAACATTTCGACGTTTCATTTATTACTTACTCTACGTTAGGGTTTGTAAACTACTGCAGTCTGGTCGCCATTGGTGACCAATATATTTTAGCTGGCGACTATGTTTGCGACAAAAACTCAACATTTTTTTATTTTTTTTTATTTTTAATGTTTTCGTGAAAAATTTGTGTCCAGAATTGAATATACAAATCTACAATGTAGTTCATATCAATCTGTGTAAGGAGCAAGTAGGAGGAAAACAGCAGCTCGTGACTACCTGTGCGTGTTTTGCACACCGTTGCGTTGAATTAGATACAGTGTTGAATCAGTATACCAATAGGGAATTTACACTACGTTCCACTGTGCGTGTTTAACAACCTTGTGTTGAATCGATGCAGTTTATACCGCTCTCGTTTTCTCGCTTTGCGACCCAGTGCTGAATCGTTACGCTAGTATAATGATGTGTTGATACCAACAGTGTATTGATTTAGAGGATAAAAATCAAATAATAAGAGCGGTTTGAGGATATCAAATTTTAACAGGTGTTTCCTGACGTATAATGCACTCCTAGTTAGTATTTGATTTTTATACACAGAATTTTAATTTCTAGATTCAAGTAAATTTCAAAACTGAAAAAATAAATAAATAAATAAATGCAGGAAGATATATATATTTTAATTGAGTACCAAAAATTTTTCATGGTCACCAATATTTTTCAAATTCTTAGAGCCCTGCACTACGTACTGTGGTTCAAAAGTTTTAAAGCAAAAATATACCTCATATGAAGATCGAACACTATTGCATTTCCAAATTTAACGTTTCTTTAGCGAAAGTAATTTCCCCCCCCCCTCCACAGTTCGTAAGAATTCTTACCGTGAAGCTCAACTATTGAGTTTTTTATATTCTTAAAATATATATGCAAACATATTTCATAAAATAACTCAAGAATTTAGAAATATTTTAAAATTTACAATTTTAAGAAATACGTAAAATACTTTCTTTTGCTTCTTTTTTCTTTTCTAAATGTTCAAAAATATTTGAAAAAAAAAAAAACCCTCACTACATAAAGTTAGTTTTACAAAATATTAAATCATTTTGTCGATATTCTTTATTTAAATGTGCGTGCAAAACTTTATAGCTATAGACGAAGTTTTGATGACAGTGGTTAAAAAAAAAAAAAAAAAAAAAAAAACTTCCCCATAAAATTAACGCTAAGGTTTAAAAAATTAACTTTAGAATGTTTAGATTTTTTCATATTTCAACACACACACACACACACACACACACACACATATATATATATATATATATATATATTTATTTATTTATTTTTTCCAAAAAATGATTTTTCTTTCTTTCTTTCTTTCTTTTTTAGGTATAAGTTTGAAACTCTCTAGACCCCTTACCAAAAATTATTCAAAAGCACTTTTTGCCTTTTAAAGAGTCAATAGAATACTTTGTTTATTACTACATTATTATCTATATATTAATAGGCAAGCATAAAATTTGTAGTCCCTTTTTAACATATTAATTAGGAGAGTAGAGGGCTGAAAATGGTATCATTCGAAAGGTATGGTTATCTGGAAGGTGCGAATACAAATATTATTTTCTTACGATGTCAAGTAGGTATTTAAAAATACATTTATTTTTTATGCATTTTCCCCCATTTTCCCCTTTTATACACGTATTCATTTACATTAAAAAATACCTAAAAGTAGAAAGTTGTTAAATCTGGCAATTTCATAAAGCTCAAATAAAACCATAGACACAGTAATTTGTATAATGTAGCATACGCAAGCGTCAATACGCAAGCGTCAATACGCAAGCGAAGTGATGACGTCACTGTCTGTCTATGGAGCCATGAAAAAGATTTTCTGTGTTAATCGTCCATTGGATTTTTTGTAAAAAGTTATTAAAAAATAACAGAAATTATCTGCCGATTTTAATTCCGATATTTGGGTATAGTTATATATAACTTACTGTCCACATGTGTTTGTTTGAGTTATTTTTTCTGTAAAATTGATAAAATTTTAATTTAAAATCGCAAAACTCGAGAAAAAAAATGGCAAACTTCCAGTTTCAAATGTAAACATAAACATTTCATTTCAAAGGGTGATATTTCAACAATAAATATTCAACTAATATACCAAATAAAAGGAAAATGGATTTGTTACTAACTGCTGCATGTATAAGTAGACGATACGGAAAAAATTCCGATTTCCGTTTTTTGCTGAATTTACATGTTTTGAGCTTTCTTTACGTTTCAATTAACTGAAATTGGCTACTTATTTTTTAAAAAAGTGTCTTTATTGCTAGCTTTTGTGGGTAGAAGAAGCAAGTAGAAGATACATAAAATCTTTTGATTTCCGGTTTTCGATGAATTTACACGTTTTGAGATTTCCTTGCATTTTAATTAAGTGAAATTGACTACTTATTTTTATTTTTTAAAAAGTGGATTTATTATTCTTTCCTCTGCATATATAAGTAGAAAATATAAGATTCAAAAAAGTTTTAGATTTTCGGTTTTCGACAATTGCCGCAGCTGTGTTGCAATTGCATTCCGTTTAGGACAAGGCAATAACTTTGCTTTGCCTCGCTTTGCAAAAATAAATGGTCGAGTTTCGACCACTGGGCGATACTAGTTATTATTATTATTTAAAGGTGATTTGCTTTTGAACGGATAAATTGAATTCTTAATAACAGTTTTACATTTTTTTTTTTACAAAAAACGTCACAGAAAATTACATATTTAACTTGCACGAAAATATATATACATGGTAGAAAAATATGTATTAAAATGTATATGTTATATAATTACATAATTTACTTACAGACAAAAAGCTTAATTATTCATTAACATTTTATTATACTGAACGTTCACAAAAATTTATAAAAATAAGATAAATATTTCTTCCTTGGCTACATTACATACCTTAAACATACTTTAGATTTATTTCACTTCTTAAGATTTTCACTGCATTTTAAATAAATGGTTATTTTATTGAAATTTATTTTAAAAGTTTCGTTACATTCCATTTCCTAAAATGATGATAATAGAAGTTTTAGAAAGCGTCGTTTACAAAAATATCTTTAACTATATCCATATTTTTTTTTCTTTTTTAATGATAGTTTGCATTTACATTATCGGACATAAAATGATTTGAAAATAAGTTTCTGCAATTTTTCAAACGAGAAGATAAATAGTTAATTTTTCAATTAAAAAAATAAACTCGAAATAGTTAGTAAAATAGCTTTGATTTTCCATCTTACTATAGGTATAGGGAACTTAGATATTTTATCATTATCTTTATTATTATTAGAATCATTGACTCTTCATGCACCAGAGAGTATAATATTAGTCTTAACATCAGGTTATAAGTAGCAAACAGACAAAAACAGAAAAAGAAAAAGAAAAGTAATACATATTCCAAAACACAAACAAAAAGAGAAAAACAAACACACACATACATACATATACAAAGAAAACATACTTACATATACATACAAACGCATGCATACACCCATATACACAAGAACTTAGTGAAAAGATTTAGTGAACATTTTCAAAGATATTTTTTCATGTTTCCACACGTTTTGCGATACGAGGAAACAAAATTATAATAATAATAAAATGAATGTCGTAACCGTCTGCATAGTTGCCAACATTTTAATTTATTCCGGAGCATTTTTAGTTTCGCCTCTAATTCCTACCACTTTATTTTTAGAGTATTTTTCTCCAGTACATAATTACGATAACATAAGAAAATTTTCTCTTAAAAAAAAGTGGTATGGAATAAAGGCGGGGCTAAAAATGCTCCGGAATAAATTAAAATGTTGGCATCTCTGCGTCTGTAGAGTAGTCAGCTTGTCAGTTCATTAGTGTGTTTGTTTGTGTGTTCTTTAACCACATTTCTTGCGACCATGGGAGCCTCTGTGCAAGTGTGGACTGAATGAGTCCAATGTTAAAATAGGGATGATAACCCATGTCGTTGAAAGAAAATAAGCGATAAGGGAACAACACCAAATGACTGGATGTTTGCCCAATCTCCATCTGTCGGTTAATTTGGCATATCTTTAAGCCTTTGGGCTCGTCCTCACCGCTACTATTAGGAAACGTGGTTACACTATATACGTTATTTCAAGAACACTTGATCTTAAAGAGGTTGGAATAATTTTAAATTATCATAATGATAACCCAAGAATTCTATTTGTTTCCAATATTTATTTGAATATATTGAGAGTTATTAGAAATTTACGAATTTTTACAGCATGTGAGAATAAGACAAATATCGCATAAAAGTGTATTTTGTACGTTATTTCAAATGTCGTATATCACACTAGATTTAAACTACCATTCATGTACTGGTATAAACATCACTGATTATACATTATAAAATAAATAAATAAATAAATACTAAAGAGAGTGGAGATTGTACTAATTTTATTACGGTAAATTCCCTTCCTGGTTTTTAACGAGCAAAGCCTATAAATGTATGTTATAACATTTTTTCATTGGATTTTCCCTTTTAATTCATGAGAAATTTGTGTTTTATAGAAAAAAATGGATGTAATATTACGGGAGATACCAGCATGTTTTACATTGTAATTTTATTTTACAGTGTAACAATATTGACTTTTAAAATTTTCGTAAGTTAATTGAAATTCACAATTTTGTCAATGGGATACAATTTTATTATTAGAACAGGGAAAAAATTCGCATAAACGTGTATTATAAAGATTTTTTACATCGTAAAAGAGCGAACCAGTTTTTCTTTTTATGATACTAGAATAAACATCATTAACTATGGATTTTCCACTTTAATAAATTCATAAATTAGTATAAATTTATTATGTTATTTATACATGGGCAAATCAAAATAAATGGATAACAAAAAACATTACTAACAAAAAACTTTACATTTACAAAAACATCATAGAAGGTTACAGAATTTACAAATACGATACAATACTTACATAACAGAAGTATATCTTTTTAGAATTAATAATTATATAGATGTATAATTTAATTTAAAATAATTAAATAAATGACTTTTATTTATGATATAATAAAATTTATATGACTATACAATATACATATTCAATTAAATTCTGTTTCTTACGTCTACAAATAAGCTTAACACATTCGCATCGGCGTATATTTCTATTTTGAAAAGAAAGCACCGCCTCTTGGCGTTCCTGAAAAGGGTTTTTCATAGCTGCCAACCTAATCTAGAGTATTGTGAGGGACGGATTCTATGGTGATTCTGGTTTGAATTTTGAGTAGACTCTAGAGCACATTTGTTGTAAATAGTGGAAATCCAAGATTTTGGATATCTCGTGATAGGAGAATAATTACAGAAGTTATTATTTCTAGGTGTATATTTTGTAAGAGAAATCCTGTTAAAACCTTAGTCACTGGGCTAGCTCAACTTCCACCGAATAGTAGCAGTCTTTCAAGTAATAAATACAGATTTGGTTGGTTCTGTTTTCGCTTCGAAAAAGTATTAAAGATTAGATAGTTTTATCCCTATATTCTCCTATCCGCCAAATGCACCCTGATATTGCGAGTGGTTCGCTTAACCAAGAAATCTTGTAAAATTCTGTTCAAGGTTTGAAGAAAATTAAATAGTATTTTTATGTGACTGTGACTACACCATTAACAAACGTCCACTAACATATGTGTATAAAGATACAATTTAGCTATTGCCATTGACACCTGCTCATTTCATATACAGTGCGGCCACATATCGTAAAACTAGCAGTGAGGATGCTTCCAAAATGTTGGAGGGATGCCAGCTTGAAATATGGAAAACATCTAGAAATTCCGCCCTCGGTTATTGATTACTTTCTCTGAGTTAGATGACTGTCACCCCTATTTTAGCATTGGACTGGGTAAGTTAGCACATGCGCAGATGCTTCCATAGTTTCATAAAATGTGGTCGAAGAATACAATATGATGTACGAAATGCTTTGGGCTGCAACAAGATTGTTTTGGATATAATTGATAGAAACCATTTAAGGAAAAGATTACATTATGTTCAAAAAGCATGACAGCATAGCAAGGGACTATTCTATAGAAAATATGTTTCAAAGAGAGTGAGAAATGCTGATCTCAAAAGAAGTAAAGATAACATTCAAGCTAGAGTTATAGTGCTTTTCTTGTGCTATCAGAGAATCTTAAAGAATAGACTAGCCCTTAGAAAAGGTCATAGAGTTTTTCATAAACAACGCGTAGCTCGTTTAAAATTAGAGAAAAAGTGAAACTATACGTTTCAAAGATTATATCTTTTGGAAATTAGTTCAGTGGATGTTATTATGCCGACAAAAAGTAAAGAATCCTTATGCGAGGTTGATGTGGACCAATCTAATTCTGCTTTTAACTGTAGCAAAATTGCAGACAAAGTAAAATGTACATTAGACCATAGTTAGCATTTTATCTTTTTTTAGTGTAAGAAGGTTCAAATATGAAATATTTACATTCAACTTAATTTAAATGTTTCGTTTTTCGATTAACGTATTGCGTGAAGTTTCGTTATTATTATCAATAAAATTTTATATCAGCAGAAATTTAGGTCGGTTTCGTTCAAACGAATGTTTTGTAATATAATGCTCTCTATTGTATTTCTGCACGACATTTTTTAATTTGCAAAATGTATGGTTGGAGGTACTGCAAAGTACAATAGAGAAAAAATTGAATTTATCTGAGATTCCATAGAGGGCGCTGAAATGAGAAACGAATTATATTAAAAGTCAAAGATTTCATTTGATAATTTAATCGGTCTTAAAAAAAATACCGAGAGATATTAAAACGTGTTTTGACTTTCAACTTTTTAAATTTTTAAATTTTGAACTTTACTTGAACTTGGCATAATAACATCCACTGAACTAATTTCCAAAAGATATAATCTTTGAAACGTATAGTTTCACTTTTTCTCTAATTTTTAGTAAAGTACTTTTTTTATAGTACATTTTTTATATTTTTCCAAAATATATATGTTTAAGAGTTTCTAACGTAGTGTTATTTTACCTTTTATTGCTTATAGGAAATTTCTTGATTTCAACGTGTACAAAATTTTACCTCTTTTATTCTACAAATAAGTAATATAAAAGAAAAAATTTTAAAGTCAATTCCTACTGACAAACACTATCGAAAAAGTATTTTTATAATAATTTTGAATTAGGAAATAAAGTGTGCGCGTGCAAAATTAAATAAAAATAATTATAAGATAAAAAAAAAAAAATAGCATTTTATATACTATGTTTTAAACTTTCTGATGAATCATAGAGCTCTTATCTATATGCATAAAATTTTTAAAGTGACAATGATGTCAATATTTGTGAAATGTATAATTTAACTTTTTATAGCTTTTTAATATGCACGCTTAATTAAATGTATTTATTTTTATGTCGAAAGAAAATGAACTCGTATTTTTTTTTTCTTTTTTTTTTTTTTTTTGGGCAGCAATTAAATTATAGCTAATACTTTAATGGCTATATTAACGCTATTAGGATGTTACTATTTTCATATTTTAATTAATTATAAGAAAACTAATAAAAAATTCGATAATCGTACTTCGAAGTATTGTGTTGTCACCGTGTTCTGAGCAATCCTGAAAGTTTCAAATTTTTAGCTAGTCGGGAAGTTAGTTAAAAATCGATTGCAAGATTTGTACAAGATATATATAGGGAGAGTGTGAACTAATGGTAGGAATTGAAAAACAAAAATATTATTAGCAACAATGAAATTTAGTTAAAAATCGATTGCAAGATTTGTACAAGATATATATATAGGAAGAGTGTGAACTAATGGTAGGAATTGAAAAACAAAAATATTATTAGCAACAATGAAATTTAGTTAAAAATCGATTGCAAGATTTGTACAAGATATATATAGGAAGAGTGTGAACTAATAGTAGGAATTGAAAAACAAAAATATTATTAGCAACAATGAAATTTTATTTAATTGTACAAAAAACGCCAATTTTGGAATTATGTTTTAACGTGATGTATAATCACTGTATTATGAAATATTATTTATAACATCAGGATATAACAAAATCATGTTTAAGTTTAAAAGCAAGTATAAAGAGAAGTAAATTAATTTAGTTATACCTTAAATAATGCTTAAAATATTTAAGAAATTCATGTCTTAATTCTGAGAGTTTCAGTAAAAATAACACTAATTATATTATTAAATTCCATAAACGTGATATCAATAAATTTCCCATGACCTTTCTAAAATTTTGCGTGCAAAGAAGTTTTGAAAACTAGTTTTTCGGCACAGTGCCAAGGTCACACATTATTTATTTATGTTTTAATATTCTGGAAGATTGTTTTGCTTTGAAAAATTAATGTAAGGTGTAGGAAAATTACGATTAATGCATCACCGATAATAGGTATTTTTGATGTATGTGTTTACTTTTAATTTAAAATTTTCGCAATACATTTAAATACTAGTGATTTTGATAAGTGTTCTCTAAAATTTAAGCAAAAATTATAATTAATGCATCAGACGATAAATATTTACTTTTGATAAGAATGTTTACTTTGAATTCAAAATTATCGCAATATATTTAAATATGAGAGATTGTGACAAGTTCAATGTCAGGTGCAGAAAAAATTACCATTAATTTATCAGTCGATAATATTTACTTTTTTGATATATATATATATATATGTGTTTACTTGGAATTTAAAATTTTCGTAATACATTTTATATACAAGTGATTATGATAAATTGCTCAACAAATAACCCATTATGTATCTGTACTACAAAATAAAAAATATATATATACAAGTATTACAAAATTAAGTTAAGTAGAACTTATAATAATTATTTTACGAAAAATATTAATATGCTTACATAATTCCTTGAATATTGTTGTTTTACAGCATATTCTTTGTAAGTATTAACATGTGTAAAACGAATATTTTTTTTTCTAAAATTAATTTCAATCATTTTAAATTTCCTGCGGTTTTATTTATTTCTTTTTCTACAAAAATGCTTAATTTAAAGCTATGAATATAAGACAGAAGAATTAATAATTATTCATAAATTATTGTAATATACTAATTATACTAATTATTGCAATTAGCAAGTATTGTAAAACATTTATTATAATTACTTTATGATATGTATTTCATTTAGATTTATTGGCTTATGAACAAAATTTATTATATTTATACTAAAGTAATAAAACACTTAAAAAAGCTAAATATTTTTCTAATCGCATGACATTATAAGATTGTTTATGCGTTAATGGCAATTTTTTTTCTCTTTTATTTCTCTTTTAATACATTGTAAGTGTCTTGTCAAGAATGATCGACGGTTGACAAATAGGTGATAAGCGCACCATATGTGGTGATCCTTTTCTCGCCAAATCGCATACGAGGAAAACAACAGGACGGCAGGACGTCCTGTTGTCATCGTTGAAATTTGAAATTGCGCCAAGGCCGTCGCTCATTTTTGACTAGACCCCATTGTAAAGTAAAAAAATTTCGCACAGTAATTAGCAAATGCTTCTGGGATCTGAAGCACGTTATTCATTTTTCTATCTGTGAAATAAAAACGCAATTATTTAGAATTATTATTCTTATAATTAAACTTTCAGAATAATATTAAGCGTTTATCCTTTTTACAGATATTTAATATTAATTTAGATAAATTCTTAACTTGAGGTTAAGAAGCATGAATATATGAAAACCAAAGTAACATTTAAAATGAGATAACAAATACTAAAATTTTAAAAGATAAATTTTAATTAAAAAACATAGAAACACCCGACAGACGTTTCGGCTAAACAGTGTCAAATACATACAAAGCACAACAATTACAATCTATATAATATTTCTCTAACGTGGGCCAGTTACAATTATTTTTTGTAAAAACGATACGATACTGGTGTAATTAATAAAATACGTGAAGATGAAAATAATATTTAAAAATGAACAATATTTAAGCACGCGGACTTAGATCAATGTACTAATAAGAAAAAATGACGACATTTGTTTAACGGCATTATTTTACAGAAAAAATGTAATTTTAGAAGTTGATTCTTTAGAATCTTTGCAAGTGCCATTTAAAACTTAGCAATACTTTAAAGATTTATACAGAATAGGAATTATTTTATCATAAACTGACTAAAAAACACACGATCATAAAAAGTATAATCAAAATAGGAACTAGTTTTTCTTTAATACCAAAATAAATATAAAGATGTCAGCGCCAACATCGCGACAAAAATTATAAAGTGTAATGGCAGTCCTATACTAAAACTTTACTGCCTGCGGAAGTATGAACGGGCCTTCAACCATGAATTTTACTTTGACATCTTTTTTCGAATGATTTTAGTTTCCCTATTCTACAAGATTAATTTGGATCTAATCATAATTTGGCTTCTGATAAATTAAAATTTTAATTAGGTGTAAAATTGGTATAGTACTTATGAGTTTCAAATTTTAAAGGTAAATAAGAAAAGAAATAAGGTGCGAAACTTTCGCACGGGTTTGCTAGTAAAGTAAAAAGACATCATAACAAGATTAGGTATTCAGGAGGAACAACTTTAGCCTCGTTCAATGCAGAATGCTATAACATAATAAATAGACATCTATATATCTTTTTGACAAATCATGGTCCATTCCAAACTTATTTATACAAAATCGGGAAAAGGTCATCTCCAAACTGTATTTGTGGCAAACTTTCAAACTCTTTGCACTACGTTCTTGATTGCCCTTTAACAGAGCGTTACCACCTCAAAATGAACGATAATCAGTCACTCATGAGCTGGTTCAAACATATTACAAAACACAACAGTCTGAGAAACAAAATAATAAATTGTATGAAATATGTTGAAGAAAACGAATTTATTTTTCAAACTACACAACCAGCATTAAATGAAGATCCCTAAAAATATTTTAGTAATTTAAAACTCAAAATCCGAGGCTGAGGCGATCAAATAAAGTTTAAAAACAGTATATTTGTATTCCCCCCCCCCCTTTTTATTTTTTTTTTTCTTCTTCTATTTTTTTTTTCAAATTAAAACTTAATTAACTGCAAAATTAAAAAGAAATGTTGAATGGTTGTAAAGGCAGTTGTGAATCCTATTGAGATCTTACTAAATAAAAAGGTACTATATTTATTAGAAGAAGAACATTCCTACTAATATAGTAAAAACTGTTGGAACAAAACTATCTGTAAAAGTTAGAAATGTTCATATTTAACTGTTCACATCTAAATATTATTATAGAAAATCCCCGGTCGGTTGTTTTACAGATGGTGGATGGCCATCGCCGGACCATGATTCCTCCCCGATAAGGCGATTAGCTTCGGGCATGGTTCAGAGTCTCTGTATCTCTGTAAATTAGTAAAAGCGCCCTCTAAAAAAATTAAAATGTATCTTTTAAAATTTTAGTATTCGTATTTTAATATTTTCGTATAATATTTTCGTATAATATTTTCGTATAATATTTTCGTATTCGTATTAGTATTTTAATTTTAGTATTTAGTAATTTAAATGTTACTTTGGATTTAGTATGTTAATGAGACGTATAGATTATATTTAATTTTATTAAACATGAATGTATAATTTGTTTATATCACGCTGCATGACAACAATATAATATTATTGCAACGTTGTTTTTGTTACTAATTAAACAGGAAAATAAGTATAGTGTTATTCACGCTACGTTTATAATATATCGGAAAACTTCTTCAAAAACCCACCTCTATTCAATGAATACCTGCCTTTAAGGCCACCTTAAAAGTGATCGCTACATAAGAGAAATGTTGGAGTTAGAGGTACTTCCCATTCTTCAACGCATTCCGGGTGCTGTATTTCAGCAGGATAATGCCCGTGCACATGTTTCTCAGACTGCACAAGCCTTCTTCAGTGTACAACAGGTTTCGCTTCTTCTATGGCCTGCTTTCTCCCCGGATATGTAGTTCATCGAGCATGTATGGGATTTCATTGGTCGACGACTCGCTCGTACAACTGGTGGGACGCACAGTAAGATTGAACTTTAACGTCAAGTCAAAGTCATCTGGAATGCCATTCCCCAGGATTACACTCAGAAGCTGTATGATTCAATGCCACGACAAGTACAGGTTCTCATCCCCGAGCGTGGCGGACATACAAAGTACTGATTTCAAAATATGTGGAACAAATTTCATTAATTTCTGACAATTCTTTCATGGTGTTGCAATTTTCACAAATATGAGTGTAGTTTCACTACTGCTGACGGGAGCATTTTTCAACAATGGCAATTTCAGTAATATTTGCTCCATGCATCCGAGCTCTTACACTGAAAAAAAAAAATAATAATAGAGCAAAAATACTGATAAATGAGTAAAATTGAGTAAAATTTGAGTATTTCAAAGACTTAAAATAGCTCGAAAGCAAAAGCACTCAAATTTAAAAATCTCATTTACTTGAGGATACTAACCCGCACAAGTTGGCATCGACAATTTTGAACCTTAAAATACCAAACATAGATGTCATTGATGTATTATTCCGCAAACCTATATGAAACCGCCACCTAGAGATCTGACAAGTAAACCTTCTCTCCTTTGATACCGGTTTTCCGGAAATCCATATATTTTCTGAAAGCTTATGTCACAAGTATAAAAACTGTGAAATCTTAGGGGCAGAGGGACAAGCGTTTAGGAGATACAGGGCCCACAAAGTATCAGTAAAGTATGTATAGAGGGACATATTCCCATAAAGACGTCTCTATTCCTTGTATGTTCCCGTATATTGCTGTCAAGTACTAACGTATTGTATGTCTTCTTCTTACATTGCTTCTTATTATATGGATACTATAGTCGTTGTGGTGGCCTTGGTCTCCCGATTCGGAACAAGTAATCGGTCTCCGAACATCCAGGAATCGGAGATGATAAAACACATAATTACTCTCCTGGAAAATGATATGGAGATTGTGGAAGGGATCCGGACATTAGGATTTGCTTGAGGCGATGGAGAAGAACGGACGAGGATATGGACTTCGAAGATGATGGTGTCTATAAGGAACAGCAATGCTCGTCGGAACAGTCACAGTCTCCACTTCTGTCATAACATATTTTGGTCAAGTATGGCTAATGACAGGAAGAAAATTCTGCTTTTAGTCGATTCATGGTGTTCTAGCAAAGATCATGCATTGTCTGCTTCCGAAGTACTTGATGGCAAAGTCCTACAAAAAGAATTGGTACCTGAAGGATGTACAGGAAAGATTTAGCCTCTGGATATTCATTTTTTCAGACACTAGAAATCTTTTGTTCTTTACATAATGGACACAATTATTATCGAGACACATGAGCACATCTGGCACCGCGATAGTTTTCTGGCCCTGCAGTCTTTTTTCCCTATATCAGTTCAATGATCCTCGTTTCAAGAACTTGATTAAGTATGCTTTTTATAAAAGCGTATGCTTGGACGACAAACCTGGAATGTGGATTGCGCCAATGGATTACTGCTTCAATTCATTGACAAATGATAAGTTTGCAAATGTGCGGCTATCGCTTTTGTAAAATGTGCCCGTTGTGAACTGTCTTTCTGCCCGTCTCACTGTTTATTTGATGAATTGTACATTGATTGTTTCTTGTAATGGACTTCGTTTGAAGTCAGTAGCAAGTATCCCAACGTATACTGTTTCTTTTCAACGAGTTGTTTCTTCCTTTATATTGATACCTCCACCTTCTTACCATATTATTAGTTCATATAAATACATGAAACGAACATTTTAGATGTCCTATAACTCCTAAACGCTTATCCCTCTGCCCCTAAGATTTCACAGTTTTTCTACTTGTGGCATAAGCTTTCAGAAAATATACAGGTTTCCGGAAAACCGGTATCAAAGGAGAGAAAGTTTACTTGTGAGGGAATAAATTTTATGCTTGAACGCTTAATGCTTAAAATTGTAGAAATTCTATTAAAGAACTTCATTTAATTCATCATATTTGCAATAAATTATTAAGTGAACAGATATTCATTTGAAAACGTGCGATGTTTCATAAATGAGAAAAGCATGTAAAAACAAAATTACTCATTTCGAAATGCGGTGTCCATTTACGTATTTTTAATCATTTTAACAGTGTACTTTCTCCCCCACGTTCAAGTTCTAAAATCACATTTTGTCTTCATATATTCACAAGTAATTTCTCTATACTGCTGTTTCGCGAACTTGGCATTTTTTTCGGTACAACTAGAGGCTCTAGTGGGTAAACAATGTCATAATAACTCATTTGCATAAAACTCTCAGATGGTCATAATAAAGCTGTTGCTCAGTATATTTTTAAATGTGCATAGTGATGAAGTTCAAGCCTTAAAAAAGGATTTTTGTCGCGATCCATTATTGATTAGTTTGAAAAAACGTAGAAATGTCCGCGATCGCAACAAAAAATCTGATACGTTACAGAAACGTTTCAATTACTTAACAGATGGAACATCGAAATGGGCGAATGTTTCAGAAAGGTATATTAGAGAGCATATTTAAAAGTGTTACGTTTTTGAAAGATTGTAAGCTTTTTGCAACATATCTGAAACATTCTGTGCTGTATGGGTAAAGTCGACTTTTAATGAAAAATAACAGTATTAAATCTAAGATTAAAAATTTACAGACAAAATATTTTTGGCAGGAATTTTTTATGCATATATGGGAATTAATAGATTCATAGAGACTCCCCTTACTAAAATTTTAAGGTTTTATTTAAGTTTTTTTTAGGTTTCTTTAAACAGGTATTTTACTGGTTTTAGAGGTATTTAAAATAAGGTATTATCAAGGCTTTAATGGTGCAAAATAAAGCCATAATAAAAGCTCTATTAATACCACCACATGTTCCTCACGAATACATTATGGTATTTTTCAGAAAGTTATTGCAGGTTTTTTATAAATACCAAAAGGTTTTCTAAATGTTCATTATAAATACCATGACTCATGCAGGTATTTTTAATATACATACAAAGCTTTTTTTAAATACCTTCCCAATGTTTTTTGAAGGTTTTTCCTTAGGTTTCTTTTAACAGGTATTTTACAGGTTTTAGAGGTATTTAAAATAAGGTATTATCAAGGCTTTAATGGTGCAAAATAAAGCCATAATAAAAGCTCCATCAATACCTCTATAGGTTCAGGTATTTCTATAAAATTTATTTCAGGTTTTTTATAAATACCAAAAGGTTTTTATAAAGGACCATGAAGTTGCGGCTTCGGTTTCATTTTGTATGTTTGATGCTGACATCTAGGGAGAAATTACTGAACTTCTGTACTTCCAATCATTTTCTTTCACGCTTGCGGCCGGATAGTATCGAACTGACAGACTTCGGGTTTGTAGTAACGTGCTCTCACCATTCGGCCGACGGGCTTCGATTACGTCGTTCTTGATTATTTAAACTAGAGTTTTGAGATTAACCCATTGCCCGCTGGTGTTGCGTTCACCCAACACCAGAAATAATCGCGCTTAACAGTTAACTAAAAAACGTATTTTATATTAATCATTGTTTTTTAGTAAGAAAATAATAGATTTTTTTTTTTTTTTTATGACCAAAAAAAAAAAAAAAAAAAAATAGTAATAATAATAATAATAATAATAATAAAGATCTGAAGAATAGTTTTAAGTTTAAAATGGATTTCAAACGTGAAACACTGTTCAAACAAAAAAATTTCAATATCTTTATATCTGATTGAGTGTACATAACTTGTAAAATAAAATTTATGTAAAAAACAATTTTTTACCGTTTGAAGCTTTTTATTGTGAATCCCTAAAAAGCACCAAATAAAAATTTATTGTGGCAAAGAAATGCTACAAAGAAATGAAAGTTTCAACACTAAGAAAATTTTAGAGAAAAATATAGGTATTTCCCTTTTGCAAGAGATGAAAATTTTTAATGTTCAAAATATTTTAAAAAGCTTTCGAGACTAATATTCTTAGTTATTAGTTTTTGTATAATCATTAGTTAGGCTTTAAATTTCAAATGTCTCGAAAGCTTTTAAAAATATTTTAAACATTAAAAAATTTCATCTCTTATAAAAGAGAAATACCTATATTTTTCTCTAAAATTTTCTTAGTTTTGAAACTTTCATTTCTTTGTAGCATGTCTTTGCCAGAATAAATTTTTATTTTATGCTTTTAAGGGCTTCACAATAAAAAACTTCTAATTTTAAAAAATGGTTTTTTACTTAAATTTTATTTTGTGCATTTTAGTTTAAAAAAAAAAAAAAAAAAAAAAAAAAAAAGGCTTCTTAAAAAAAATAATCAAAATTACTGAGGATATTGTGTAGACAACGGAAGATTTTCTTTTATCAATTGACATTTTTTTTTTTTTTTTTAATTATCTGCAAAAAAGTACCATATCGTCTTTCGAGGACCGAATCCGGGACCATCGAGTTATCAGCATGACGCTCTAACCAAAAGTTTAAGAACAGTCAAGAAAAGTCATGGAACATTCTAGAAAATTCTATCAAATACTTATATAAAAAGATATTTTTCTCGAATGCTTTTTTGAAATATTTGGAATACTTAATTTTTTTTTTATCTTTTGCAAAAGGGAAATATCTATACATTTCTTTAAAATTTTCTTGTTGTTGAAACTTTTATGATTTTATAGTATGTCTCTGCAATAATATTTTTTTATTATTATTTCAGGCTTTCTAGGGCTTCACAACAATAAAAAACTTTCAGTGTTATTTTTATTTATTTATTTTATATTTATTTATTTATTTTTATTTTTACTAAATTTTTATTTTATGCATTTTAGTAACTCAAAAAGCTTCTTAAAAGAAACTATCGAAATTCCTCAGGATGAAGGTGCCTTAATTTTCAGAGTGACACAAAGACACAATGACAAAAATCCAATTTCAATAAAAAGCTTCTAATATATATCTATAACTTTTTTTTTTTGTGTGTGTGTGTGTGTGTGTGTGCTATTTAGTATTTAAAAAAAGAAGAAAAAAGCTGCTTAAAAAAACTCTTCAAAATTTCTTAGAGTACTGTGTAGACAATGAAAAATTTTCTTTTATCAACTGACATATTTTCTATTAATTATCTGCAAAATTTAACGCATCGCTCCTCCGGGAATCGGGAATGGAACTCACAATCATCGCATTAGGAACTTGACACTCTAACCAACTGAGCCAACCAGCGGCAATAAAAACCGCTGACATTTACTTTAACGTTGAGGTGTCTTGTTTATTAGCGCGACAGAAAGACGCGATAACGAAACCCAATTTCAATAAAAAGTTTCTAAAAAGCTTCTAAAAATATTAATTAATGTATTTTTTACTTAAAACTTTTAATTTTGAGCTTTTTTAATATCAAAAATATTTTGCGTTTTGTAATATCTAAAAAGAAAAAACACTTCTTTAAAAAACTCTTCTTGAAATACTGTGTAGGGAACAAAAAATTTTCTTTTATCAATTGACACATTTTTTACTAATTATCTGTAAAAATTAACCAGTTGGACCTTCTGGGATCGAACTCTCGCCCTTCACGTTATTAACACGACGCTCTAACCAACTAAGCTAAGAAGCGGCAAATTGAGCAACTTATATTAAATTTAAAATGGAGGGGCTTTGTTTATTAGCGTGAGACAAAGATACGATGACAAAGCCAATTTCATATAAAAAGCTTCAAAAAATGTTGTCGAAATAAAATAATTACTTTTTAGTAATCTGTAGTTTTTTCTGTTTTACGCGTTCTCAAGGAAATTTCCGTAAACATTTATATTTATTAATTCTATATTCTTATCTCACTGACGTTGTACAAATATAACACTCTATTTTTAGCAAGATAAGAATAATTTTCATAATTTTATTATCAAAACAATGAACGTTACTGTTTTTATTCAGAAAAAAATCATTATTTATAGTTTTGGCGGTTAATGGGTTAAAACTGAAAAGAATCTTAAAAGCGTGTTATTTTCTGATTTATGAGATGAATGTATTAATATTTATTATGTTTTTGATAAAATTAATGGAAAAACATTAATGAATCTCAGATTAATTTTGAGTATTGAATAATTGTTTTTTAGGTTTTTTTTTTTTTTTTTTTTATATTATGTTTTGTTCCGTAGAAATTGAAACTGATAATTATTAATAATAATACACAAAATTGTTATTATTTTACTAATTAAAATATTTAGTCAATGAGTAATAATAAGTTTAAAAGAAACTTATCAGCTTATTATCAGCGATGTATGTCACCGAAACCTTTAAAAATTTCTATAATCCTAAAAATATGTAAAATTTCAAGAGATTTTTTAAAAAAACCTAAAAGAAACTTAGATGACGTTTCTTTTCTTAAGGTATTTTTTTAATCAAACTTCAATAAAAGCTTTTAAATGCCTGGAAACCTATATTAAACCATAAAAAAGACTTTAGAAAACCTTAACCCTTTCTTTACCGTAGCTGGAATTTCAGGATGTGCTTAAAAAACCAAAATGCCCGGAAATTTTTTGTCCACTTCTTTGCATGTCAAATGTCATCGCACAAGGGATCACTTTTTCTATGGGAAGGGTAGAATCAAGTGACACATCAACTGTTTCCCTGGGGTAGGGTTAGGAGAGAAATTCCGTAGAAGACAACTTTGAAAATACTTTTCTAGAAGCAAATGTTAATCTGTTTGTTCATTGAATTGGGTATTTCGGTTGTTGAACAGGGGTATTGTTGAACAGATAATTTTTTCTGCAGATTGAAAGATAGAGATAATACTATCTAAAGAATTTAGAAGTTTTACTTGGAATAATCTTTACTATGCAAATGCATTGAACTTGAAAAGAAGGAATTAGACCTTGAGATATGAAAGCATTTAAGGGCTTTAAAACTCGGATTTTAATCCCTTTCAAAAAAGAAAGAAAAAAAAAATAGAAAGAAAGAAAGAAATATATGTATATATATATAGAGAGAGAGAGATTGTGCAATGCAGGTTAAATTCTAAATGTACTTTTTCTTTTAAATTCTGAATGAAACAAAAAATAAATAAATAAATAAAAAGTTACATGAAAAATGTACTCAAGAATTGTGATGAAAAATATTTTAAAGGAAATAAAAAAATTATCTTTTTTAATGTAAACGATTTTAAGTTAGCAATATTGGAATGAAATAAAAATGTTAACCGTAATAATAAATAAAATAAATATTTTGAATAGAAAACAATACTTTTTTTTTTTTTTTTTTTTTTAATTAATGTATTATATTAGATACCAAATGTTTTGTTTATCATGTATTATATTTTTGAGTCTCTTCATAATTTTTATGTAAAAGAAATTAACGAATAAAAAAAATCAGAAATAAAGAAAAGGGGAAAAAAAAAAAAAAAAAAAACTTTAAAGCTAATATAAATGTTTCTTGTGAATTAATATGAAATTGTAAAATTTTTGTTCAGTTGCCATTTTTAATTTTAAGACCTAAATTTTTATTCCTAATTTCATTATTGGGACGGAGGACTATAAGTTTCAATCTGGAGTTTTTATAGACCAGTTTTTTGTAACACCAAAATAAATTAGAAATATCAGTCCTATCGTTAAAAATTCGGTACCGAATGAAAGGGGCGATTTCTCTGAATCCAGAGGAACAAACAGTTTTTCGCCATGATAATCAATTTTCTTTTTAGATTAACTAAAGTATGAAATTTATGCGGCAACACTTCGTTTTAATTCATTTCTGTCATTATAAAAAGTACGTGGCTCGGTAGAAATTCAGTACCAAACGAAAGGGGCGATTTTTCTGAATCTGAGGGGTACAAAATGTTTTTCGACGCAACAATTATTTATATTTCTTTATTTTATTTTATTTTTTTAATTAACTAAAGTATGAAATTTAGGTGGAACACTTCATTTTTATTCATTTCAGTCATTTTAAAAAGTACGTGTCCCAGTTTTTCTGTAAAAAAAAAAAAAATGAGATAAAAAATAATATTAAAAAATAAGAACAAAAATAAAATTTTTACATATTGAAATTAATAGTCCTCCGTGCTAAACTAAATTCTTCCTTTGACAGAATTTTTAATTTATTTTATTTTTTAATTAATTTATTTTTATTTTCTCTCCCCGTACCATTTAAAAAGTTTTGGGAATACATTGTAAGCAATCACTAATATGATTAACCTATGCTGTAAAATTCCTTCTGTAAATTTTAATTTACCATTTATTCATAACTTTAATCATAAGCTCTCTATTTTATTATTATTATTATTATTTATTACTTACGTTATAGGTGTTTACTTCTAAATATTTAAAAGATTAGAATTTAAAAGGAAGTATTCAAGAAATAAGTTCATTCAGTTATTACCCACACTCCCCCCCCCCCCCCAAAAAAAAAAAAAAAAAAAATAAAATAAATAAATAAATAAATAAAAAGGTGATTTTTTTTTTTTTTTTTTATATCTTACATCAATATCTTTACATGATCTCTTTTGTTAGTGAATTTAATTTGACACATCTTTTCATTAACGAAAGACGTATAAAATAAATTTAAATATAGTTTTTAAGATACATATATGAAATATAAGATTTATTGTGTTTTAATTTAATTGTTTTGTAATTTATTTATTAAAAAATATCTTATTTATGTAATTATCAAATATATTTTTAAATTTAGATTGTTATTATTATTATTATTATTATTATTTTAATTTTTAATTGAAATCTAAAATGTTTAAATTTTCCTTAAATGTAGAAGATAATTTTATTATTAAAAACCTACTCTAAGTTAGTCAGGTACAACTTTAGAAATATATTATCATTATTAGAAACATAAATTTTAGTAAGGAAGGTTTCTGATGTTTTAAAAATAAAACCTAAATAAAACCATTTTTGATTGAGGCATAAAGGAGGTATTTTCTGAATATCATGGAAAAGCTTATTATCATCGATGTATTTATCCGAATCCTTGGGAAACCTCTATAAAACCTAAAAAAGTGCAGGTTTTCAAAGGTTCAAAAACTAAAACTAAATAAATAAGTTTTTGGTTGCAGGTGTAGTGGTGGTATTATTTAAATACCATAGGAAAACTTATTATCATCGATGTATTTATCTGAAACCTTTGGAAGCCTCTATAAAACCTAAAACAGTGCAGGTTTTAAAAAGTTTTAAAATTAAAACCTTTAAAAAACATTTTTGATTGTAGGTATAGTGGATGTGTTATCTAAATGCCATAGAAAAACTTATTATTCTCGATGTATTTATCTGAAACCTTGGGAAACATATATAAAACCGAAAACAGTGCAGGTTTTAAAAGGTTTTAAAAACAAAACGTTTGAAAAACGTTTTTGACTGTAGATATTATCCAAATGCCATAGGGAAACTTATTATTACCGATGTATTTATCCGAAACCTTGGGAAACCTCTAGAAAACATAAAACTACGTAGGTTTTCAGGAGGTTTTAAGAATAAAACCTAAAGAAAACTTAGATGAGGTTTCTTTTCAGGAAGTATTTTTTAGCGAAACTTCAAAGAAACCTTTTAAATACCTGAAAACCTAGATAAAACCATAAAAAAAGTTTTAGAAAACCTTAAATTTCAGTTTTCAAATTCAGAAATAATGAGAGGATGAAGAATTTGTTCAGGTATATGAAATGTTTCTGAGAACACAAAATTAATACTAAGAGCTTTTACTGTTCAACTAGACTATTATTAATACTTATTAGAAAGTTCTATAAACAATTAATATAAAACTGAATATTTATTAATTATATTGAAAACACTTTAAAAACACGTAAAGTTAAATTTTATTTAAAAGATGTTAAAAGATGCTAAAATTATTCAAATTATTCAAATAGGTAATGCTGCAGGATATAGTAAATCTAGTATTATAAAAATAGTTAATAGTATAAAAAATCGCATGCTAATTAAACTTATTACTCACACTCTAGATTCAACTCTAAAAATTCGTTATACTAATAGTCTCTCTTTCTGTAAAGAATTCTATGCTTTAAAAATTATATACAACGTAAATTTAATTTGTTTATACCATTCAGTTCTCCTCTAACTATTAAAAAACTATCCCTTCATGACCGCGACTTAAATGGACCCAATTGAGGTGTCTATCAAATTCCCATCGAAAACAACAAAAACTTTTCTATTATATTGGACAAACTAAAAGGACTTTAAACAAAAGAATACAAGAACATATACGTAATATCAAAGAAGGAAATAGTTCTACTCTGGTCGACTTCATTTATGCCAACCCAAACGCTAACCCTATATGGGATAAAGCCAAAATTATTACAGCACCACCTACTATCTAAGAACTTTACAATTCCGAAGCTATTAATATAATTAAATGCAAAAATACAATAAATTCTAAAGGTGATGCAAATTTGCCAATAATTTGGCACAATATTATAAAATAGTTAATAGTTTATTTCTGCCAGTTCATTAGGATTTTTCTCCTACAGTAGCCTCGTGTAATTTTTGAATAATTCCAGCTTCTCTTATTTTTCTTAGCTCCTTTATCCAACCTTCACCGGACTTCAAATTGACTTTGCTGCTATTCACGTTATTAAAAGACTTAACTGTTGACTGTGAAAGCAAAAATATTTAAAAAACTGCTTATTGGAAAAGAGTAAAAAATCCCTGATGATGCTTTACTATTTAAAAGCGAAAAGCTTCGGATAAAATGTTTAACATCTTTTAAATAAAATTTAATTTTACGTGTTTTTAAAGTGTTTTCAACATTATTAACAAATGACACGTGTTCAATTTAACTTTTTTTTTAGAGATTATTTATAAAACTGTTTAGCTAAAACAGTATAATTTATAATTTTGGTGCCTCATTTATGATTTTGTGATCATTCACTATTACAAGGTTATGTCTCTTAAGGGTCAGTTTTCTATTTCATGGTTGTTAACTTACTTGGAAATATTTCACCAAGTTATTCTTTAATTAAATCTATGTATCAATTGCGAGATTTCATGTGTGCTTACAAAAGTATATTTCTGCCCTGTTGACGATAATAGATAATTAATAGAAAAAAAAAATTAATTCTTTGTATAAGCGAGTATTGCAGCAACTGTGTTAATATCAAAACATTCAATAAATAAACATAAATAGAATACAATATGTATTGAATTAATACACTAAATTAGATCTTATTAAATTTCAGACTTTCACACTGTACATAAAAATAATATTAATAAAAAAAAATAGAACTTTTATATTTAATTTCAGATATATGTATTAGGAAATCAGTCAGTTCATTTTATATTTATTGAAAAAGAATACTGGCAAAGAAATGGTAAAAATCGCGCATGCCAAATCTTTATGTTCCTTTTATTATAAATGGATATAGAATCAATAATCGTTTATTATGAATGGGAGAAATATTATTGTAATAAAAAGCTTCTTTGTCAGATAAGAGCAATAAATGGTTGAAAGGAATCTGAAAGTAAAATACTTACATAATATGGTTGAAATTCGCTAAGAATGATTAATAACTATATATTATTTTAACTTTTTCTAGTAGAGTTACAAAAATAATGCATTGACCAAGCATTTTCTTTTTTTTTTTAATTAAAATGAATTATTAAAGGATTTTAAAAGATTAATTTTTTTAATCGTAAAATTCAATAAATAATTCAAAATATAGTATTTTAACTAATAAAGTTTTAATACTGAATTCGGTTTAAAAAAAAATATTTCATCAAAATTGATAATAATAAACGAAAATGAACAACAACAAAAAAGCATTTTTTAATTAATTTTTCAAACGTATATTAGAGAATGCGTCACTGCGTTTGTAAATTTTTAAAATTGATAATTTTAAAGAAATGAAAAAAATTATGGTGTTAATATCTTTTTCGAATTATTTTATCATAAATAAATAGGAAATTAACAATCGTCCACTGTAAATTGGCAAATACATTTAAGATGTTGAACATATTGTAAAAAAAAGTTTCTTTGACATGGGAGAGTAACTAAAGGATAATAAGTTTTTTAAAGAATAAGTTTTTGTTTTATTTTATAGAGGTATATTCTAAAGATTTTTTTTTCAAAGATTATCGACTGACCAAAACAAAAAAAACAAAAACTTTACTCGCCATTCTACAACTAAACCCCCCCCCACACACACACACACTTAAAAAAAAACAAAAAAAAAAAACTCTTATGAGAGTTTTAAGCATGAAAAAACAGACACTGAAAAATTTAGTGTTTTGCCAATTAAACGTAAATTACGTCAAACAGCAGCCAAATTATCACGCATTTAGGAAATATGCCATCAAAATATACAGCCGGCAGCAAAATTATTGAAGCATACATTCACATTTTTAATGTAATTTTCTTTAGCTTGATCGCTAATTTTTATCATCAACTTACATTTTGTAAACAGCATAAGATTAAGAACATGACTCGACAAACATTTACTTAACAAAACAGTATTAGGTGCTCAAAACCGGCATACTAATTATTGCTAGTGCTTCAATAATTTTGCTGCCGCCTGTTCTGTACTTCGGAAATCGGAAACAATAAAAGCAGAAATAATCAGACATTTTGCAAAACACCTTTAAAGAAAATTACGAATTCTCTCTATTAACTGCGAAAAAATTATATATTTCTAAATTCAGAGGCAAAAAAAAAAAAAAGTGTTTTGTATTTAGCTGCAATTAAAGGTAAATGATTTAAAACAGCGACTAAGAAAAACCAACTTTTCAGAAAAAAAAATCAAATATAAGGCCAATAAAAAAAAAAAAAAAAAAAAAAAAGAATCTATCAGGTATAGAATTTAATTTAGTACGACAAAACAATTGTGGATATTATAGACTTTGAATCATGATACCTTATTTTATTTATTTATTTATTTAACTTAAGAAAAAAAGTATGAAGATTAGTTTACACCATAATTTTGAGTCCGATTGCCTACGAAGTGTTTCAGTTAATGAAAGCGACGGTAGAAGTAATAGTCATGGCGCATGTCAGAAAAATGGCTAATTCGAGCAATTTATCAATTTATTTAAATCTAATTTTTGAATAGTTTGATTTTTATTTCTCCTCAAAAATAAGAGAATTTGTTTAGCTTATATATTTTACTACTTGTTAATCCAGTAGTTAACAGTCGATTTTGAAATATGTCAAAGCTTTTGCAATTTAGATATATTATTATAAGTTAAGTAATAAAATCTGTGCAATAACCTCACAACTTCCGTTACCATCTATAACACATATTATGTGAACATTTTGGAGATAGTCTGGTCAGAAGACATAAAACTGACCTAACAAATTAAATGCCTAACAACTTTTTCATAACAGAAAACTAATACATGTAAAGACATAAAAGAGAGTTTATATAACGAGTTAAAAAATAAGAAAAATAATAATAACCGGTGGAGCTGTTTTTGAAGCGCGAATTTCTGAGATCTGAAACTGATTTACCTAATCAAGAGGACTGTTAATTTTCCTTAAATAACCACGTAATACACGCGAAAAGGTATCTGAAAAAGAACTTATGTAGCAATTTTCAAGAAAATCATTAGAGGCGTCTTTGAGATACTTTCACCAAAACGTAGCAAGCTCAATGCAAAACAAGAATTACATACGAAAGGATATCTAAATGTTAGTTAATATGGCAAGTTTGAAAAAAAAAAAAAGTCCGTAGAGCTTTTATAAAGGAATGCACTTGCGAAATCTCATTGCGCTTATCAATTATCTTGAACTAACCAACTAATACATACCAAAGAACGTCTAATAGGGTGTTTATATATCAACTATGAAAAAAGTCGTTAGAACCGTTTTTGAGATACGGACTAAAAGATCCATTTCCGATTTCTAATGTCCCATTTCCAGTTTTCAAATTTTCATCAAAAGTTAAAAAAAAAAAAAAAAAAAAAAAAATCATCTATTCACCAGAATTGCTTCATTTCTGAAGTCTTGTAGAACTATCTTTATTAGTTTCTGAAATATGATATTTAGAAGATTCTCCACGCACATACACATACAGCGGCCAATTGCCAAAAGCCATTTTTTCGAACTCAGAGACTTTAAAACATGTAAATCATGTGAAAACTCGATATTGAATTTTTGGACCGAATACAATACTCCCCATTAACTACGACAGTCGGGTAATGGATGTAAAAATAAATAAATAAATAAAATGGTAAAACTGGATGATGGCGGACATCCTGTCATATTTAAGGTGAAAAACAACAAATGATGACAATTCAAAATATCTGAGAGAAAGCAAATATTTACCCATACTAAAAACAGCGTTAAACAAATTTCCAAACATCAAGAAAAAAAGAATTGCGTTTTATTTATAAATCAGTACTTTTAAAATATATCTAAAGAAAAAATCATTATTTCCATCGGATTTTCCTCGGACAGTTTCTAAATTTCATCGGATTTCGATTATAGGATTCAACTATCCCCGATGAGACATTTTGAATGATTTCCCGAGCAGAGTCGTTCTTCTCGATGTGATTTCGATTATTGGCTGTTTATCAGTTTCCCGCATTTCGGTGAGCGACCATTCCATAGGTAATTACATTTTGCTGATCCACCTATTGATATGCCTTTAAATGCGCTCCAAACTCAAAAAGATTAAGAATCTCCTCACTTCAAATAATTTGAGTCCAAAGGTCGTAACGATAAAGGGTTTCTTGTTTGTGACCTTGGAAAAGAACTATAAGTCGTTCACTCACGGGAATCTATGCAGATCAAACGATGATGAATTATAGCATATCAACTAATATTTAGTGCAATCAAATTAAGCATTTACAGCCTATCATATTCGAATGTATACCCGCGCATACACACAACACAAATAGTTACTTCACCTTAAAAGCAATAAGAACGAATTCAGAAGATCTGAAAATGTCTTGGCACTGCAAAATATTAGAATTAAAAATTTTCATGATTATCACGGTTTTGTTATATAGTTTATCTTCCGAAGGTAAATAAATAGAAAAGTTTCAAGATAGTTGATATTTATGATGCAGGTGATACTTTACTTGACTTCCATTTGCCATTTTATTTCTGTACTGATAAGTATAAAGGATTTAAGTCCAAAAATGTCGATTTTGAGTTAAGTGCATAGTCATACACAGAAAAAAAAAAAAAAAATTCAATCGATTGGTATAAAGGATTTAAGTCTATGCCATTTAGTCTTTGAGAAAATCCATTGGTAAAAAAAGGTTCAAGTCAGAAATTTACCATTCATGTATGGTATAAAATATTTCATTCAATATTTTCCCGTTATTAAATGAAGGTTGACAATCACTGAATGGTATAAAGGGTATAAGTCAACGAAATCCCTTTTTCCTAATCGATTCTTCTTATTTGTTTTTAATTAGTTTAAATTTAGTTTTTGTCGCCTGAAAAATCAAGAATATGGACTTAAATCCTTTATACTTATCAGTACAGATTTAAAATATAGCATTTATATTTATTTATTTATTTTGCATTTTTTTAATAATTATATATTATATATAATACTTTATTTTCCTGAGGGATAGCTAGAAAGAAAACATTACATGTATTTAAAGTGTCATTTAAAATGATATATCTTATTAGAGGGGGGAAAAAAAGAAAAAGAATAGGAGTAATTTGTTTTTCCTGAGTCAACGTTTTTAGTTATGATTCAGCAGATCGAAAATGTTCATTAGTGTTTGTGAAAACTAAGCTATATTTTTCTAGTAAGTGATGGATAATATAAAAAGTTTTTAAAGTAGTATGTTATTATTTTCATTTAAATAAATTATGTTATTAAATATGCTTTCATTTACAATGTAAAATTTGTTAAGAATTATAAAAAAAAAAAAAAAAAAAAATCTGAAGTGTCACCCACGCAACAGTGTCACAGCACGACTTCCTCTTACACTAAGTTTAATACTACAAATACAGACTGGAGATTAGAGGTAAGATAATGTTGTAAAAAACAGTTCAAACTAGGCTTCATAACAGTTTTATTTGAAAAACAATTTTGCGTGAGGGGACTGACGCCCCCTAAAATGGGGTTGACCAATAAGAATTCCAATATACCCCTGTTTGACTTGTCAATATACTCAAAAATGAGTACATGGGTTTTCATATTTAAGTATATATTGTTTCGGAGCTATTTTGAGACAATACATACTGATTTTGAAGAAACCATTTTTAACAGTGTGTAAGCGAACGGTGAATGAGTTTCATATTATATCCTACATGAAACCGGCTTTTATGCATCTTTTAATGTTTTGCTGAATGATATGCAAAAAAATCCACCTATTACGAGTCATAGCATTAAAATAACTGATAACGTTCTCATTTTGCTCCTAAAAATATATTTTAAAAATATATATCCTATTTAAAAGAAATATTGTTATAATATTAACTGCTGTGTAATAATATTTCATTTTAGCGAAAAGATTTGGGAATTTCCATATCAGAATTATCTGATTTCTGTTGTTTTTGTGTCGCTCCGCTGTAGAAGAAAGTAAAAATATTGGATTCTTTCCAGTTTTCTCGATGTGGGTAACAGAAAAACGGCAGGGTGTTAAAATATTTCATTATTTGTCAAATTTCTCTTTAAAATATATTTACAAATCCTATTATCATGCTAGATTTAATTTATCTTTTATGTCAAAAAAAATTGAAAACATATTTTACTCCTTACGTAGAAATGAAATGTAAATATACAAAAAAGTTATTTTATTTTATTTTATTTATTTATTTATTTATTGTGTGTGTGTGAATTGGCAAATCGATTTAAATGACAGTAACATTGAAATAACTCAGAACATTTCTTTTGTATTTTTGTATTTAAGTAAAGAGAAAAAATATATTTAGCAGTGGAAATTCAGTTATTTATTATTAAAATCATTTGTTAAATTTTGAGTTTTGTAAAATATTTAAAAATGATTTGGCACTTACACTAATTTCTTCTACCATTTACTTTTCTAAAAAATATTATTACAATTTAACTTGTAAGATAAGAATTATTGTATTGAAATATGTTCAAAGTAATGTAAAAATAGTCGAAAATTGTTTCAAAAGGATTTTATTAAGCTTTCATTGATGGTGTTTATTATTTCTTCATATCTATCCTACGAATATTATAGGTGTATTGATAAAACAACTGAAGTGATTAATTATTTTTAAGTAAGATTATTTAAAATGATTCTTCTTCGAATACTTTCTTTAAGACTATTTTTGATAATAATGGAAGATTTATCGTGGGATTACGAAAACAAGGCAAACAACAACGTCTAGAACGCCAAATAGAAATAATAGGAAATCAGACAGCTGCTTCGGTAGCATTTAGCGTACCGTCTTCAGTGCATAAAGAAATGAGAGAGAATTGCTCCTATAAGTAGGAAAGAGATCGAATTCAGCTCAAAATGATCAGCCAATAGGATTACGCGGAATGTGGGTGATTGACCAACAGAAAATTATGAAACACTAGTTGTGAAAAAAATGGAAGAAAGTAAGGAAACGTTCTACCTCCCCATGCGCGTTCATGTCAACCACCTACCCCAACAAAATGGCAGCTTTTTATACTTTTGTTAACCATGCCCTTAATATTTGTTCCGATCCTGTTTTATTAAGCTCTGAAGTCAAATATCTGAAAGCCATAGCAATTAACAGATATTATAATCTTCTATTATAGATAAAGCTTTCCAAAAATTACAACTTCCTCGTACTTCGTCTACTAAATCAGTCTCTTCTAATATCAGTATTGTTTTACCCTATTTTCCTAAATCCAGTCATGTCATAGCTAAAATTCTCAAACAATATGATTTTAAAATAATTTTTTCACCTTCCAACAAACTCACCTTTCCAAAGTTAAATGATCCTATAGATATGTATAATTCTTGGGGCATCTATGGCATTTCCTGCCAGTGTGATTTATCATACATTGGTCAAACTGAACACAGTCTTTAATTCCGCCTTAAAGAACATATTAATTACGTCCATAAGCAAGAAACCAATAAATCGACTATTTCTAAGCATTGCTGGGAGAAAAACGATAATTTTAATTTTGATTCAGTTAAAATAATTTGCAGGCCTAAATCCCCTCATGAACTCGATTTCTTTGAAGATTTTTATATTTATCAAAATCTTAAAAATATTGTTAATTGTGATTTTGCTGCACCCTATTTGTCTGATAGTTGGAAATTTTACATTCAGTCCATATTTCCTTAATTTCTTCCATACTTTTCACAACTAGTGTTTCGTAATTTCCGGTTGGCCAATCACCCACATTCCGCGTAATCCTACTCGCTCATCATCTTGAGCTGAATTCTATCCCTTTCCTATATATAGAGCACTTTTCTCTCATTTGTTTATGCACTGAAGACGGCACGCTAAATGCTACCGAAACAGCTGTCTGCTTTCCTATTATTTCTAATTGGCGTTCTAGGTTTCTTTGCCTTATTTTTATTATCTTTGGTACTTATTTGTCAAACTTTCGGCAGCCCTATATATTTGCAATAAATTTTATATACTTCATATATTGTATTAAAATTTAGCACAGTATAAAAAAACTTGCATGCCCTTCCAAAATTTATAAATTTAGCGCTAATGTATCCAAGTTCTTTTGTGTGAGTTAAGCAAATGATAAATACTGCTTATATAACAAGGTATCCAGCAAAAAAAAAAAAAAAAAAAAAAAAAAAAAAAACGATTTAAATTTAAAAAACTCAAAAACAAAGATTGATAGAAAATTTGTACAACCGTTATGTTTAGCATGGAAGCCATGAAATATTATACAGAACTTTCGAAATTAGTAACAAAAGTTGTCAACAATGGCGCAGTATTATGGTATAAAGAGTTCTAGAATAAATGAACTTTCTACAGACTATATGGTGTCAAACTACATTAACTTTATTTCGTGTTTCACTTCTTAATCTGATGTATCTCGGCATCTAATCATGACTTAGATGATTTTCCTAATTCAAACACAGCATGCAGTGCACCTGTTGGTACATTTTAAACTAATTAAAAAACATTTATAATTAGTTATTACAGCTTTTAGGATAAACATACTACTATTTGCTCCATTTTGCTATCATTCATTATTTTTAAGATTTTAAATTTTTAAATTGGGGTGTTCTTGCTAGACAACTTTTCTATATGAAACATGCTTTTATGCATAAAAAATGTATAGGTTAATCTAATTGTGTTTAGTGTTGTCTGAGAATGTGTATACATTAATCAAAAATTCTTTTCGGCCATAGACGTGATATATTTTATAAAGTTTTTTTTTTAATATAAAATAGCATTTGTGATTTATTGTAATAAAAGTATAAAAAAAAACTGGCGTTCAAAGATGAAGGGTAAGTAATTATAAGATAGATGAGCAGTTTGAAGGCAATAAAATTATCTTATAATTTTAAATGAGTATAATTATCAGTATTTTAAACCATTTTTTAATATCAATTAACTAGAAATTAAACACTGGTTTATTAACCCCTTACCTGCCGACGGAAATTTATGAGATTCCCTTCAAAGTGCCACCGTTCTACACTCATGTCCATAAATTAAGGATAATGCTAGCTGAGGCAAATAAAGTTTCAGAAGCAAAACAAACATGGCTTATTCATAAAGTCCATTTATTAAACAAAAGATCAAGAACAAAAAAAGATGGTTTATGTAGGATACCATTTATAAAAACTACGATTTTTGCTCCCTGAAGCAATTACAAAAAATATCTCCCTTACAAAAACTTAACATTACATGGTTGATATGATGGTTAATACATTGTATGTCTCTCAGATGATAAAATACAGTCCTTTCAACGCCTAGGAATTATTAGTATTAAATTATTGATCTGATATTAGTATTAAATCTGATATCTAGTATTAAATTATTGATCTGATCTTGGGGGAGGTTACTCTACTCAGTAAGCAATACTCTCCGAAGTTCCGGTACACATGTAGGAGGTGGTTGACGGACTACAACTCATCGGAAAAGCATGACCTACACATGCTCTATCGGATTCTAGTCAGGTGAGAATGCTGGCCATTCCATGCGGGTTATATCTTCAGATTGTAGGCATCCGTGTACAACGTTTGCACGGTGAGGACGCGCATTGTCATCCATAAACACAAATTCTGGGCTCATGACACCCCTAAACAAATGTACATGATCTTCCCGAATGATGTCCCGATAAATTTGGCCTGTCATTCTTCCGATTTGAACATACAGATCTGTTCTGGTGCCCAATACGACCCCCCCCCCCCAAACGAGCACTCCTGCCCCACGCGATGTCGTTCAATGACTTTGTTTTGGTGGTAACGGGTGCCTGACGTTCTACATATGAAAGTCTGGCGTGAATCACACTACAAGCTAAACCTGGACTCGTCGGAAAACATCACACAAGCTCACTGTGCCGCTGTTTACATTGGATGTTCTCTACTCCAAGTTAACCGCTGGCACAGTGCATTGCTGTAAGTGGAACACATCTAACAGGCCTGCGAGCATATAGTCCAATATCTCCCAAACGTCTATCCACGGTTTGTCTTGAAACTGTGGCACTCGTGGCTGCAGATAGCTGACGCGACAGGTCTGATGCTGTGCTTTATCTGATTATTTTTGCAGTTACTGCCAAATACCGGTGGTCACTCGGAATAGTAACTCGTCGACCAGTACTGTAACGTCGACTGGCATTTCCATCCTTTTGGAATCGTTGCCAAAGCCTAGAGATGACACTTTGTGCGATTCTAAGTTCCCCCGATACTTCTATCTGAGTACGCCCACATTATAGTGGGCCGATAATTCTACCACGTAAAAAAATATCTGCATGCATCCTCTGTGTCGTAACTATTCGGTTGTGGCACTGAGCTACACACAAAACGCTTGGGAAGAATTTTCCTTCTTTGCTCCCATTCCTTATCTACCCCCTTCTTACACTTTCGTCATTGTAACATCATATCGGCGTCATCTGATGGCTTCCTATAATTTGCATATTATTCTTAAAGATGTGTGTGGTATTTCCACAGGTTAAATTTTTGTATTAAAGTTCGATTTCAGTGTGAATCTGAATTATCCTTAATTTATGGACATGAGTGTATTTGAACTCTGAAATGAGTAAATATTTCAAAAACACTGTCTAGATCGCTTTCAAAGTTATTTTATTGCATTGTCAAGCATGTCAGTAGCTTCACTGGTAGCAGTACAATTGAAAGGAACATACTTCAGAAAGACGTCTTTATACGCCCAGGGCAGTTAAGGGATTAAATTAACATCGCCCTAGACCTGTGCAGCGACGGTCTGTCAGTCAACCACATGTTTTATCTGGAAACATCTCCATTTTTTTCGCCGCCGGTCTTGCTTGTAACTACATGAACTTGGCCTGAAGTCGACAACATCACGGTGCAACATAAATTAATGAGTATCAGACACTTTCCACCATCAGTAGAAATACGTTGGTTTCCAACTAAGAATGATAGAATATTGTGCATTAACTTAATCGTGTAGAATGCGCAGTTTCTTGTAAATCTACTTCCTTCTAAAGATTGAAGCAGATGACAGACTGCTTTGTATTTTGTTCTCCCAGTATTACAGCTCATTGCTCTGATCTAACAAGTCTTCCTGTGGGGGAAAAAATAGACTATAGAGCAATAAAACAAATATTGTCTAATCCGCAGAGCAGGGATGAGGCGTGGTTTAGAAAACTAGAGAAGCGCCGAAGCGAAGCGTTTTCAAAAGCAGAGGACGAATCAATTCAGTCTTTCGACGAGGCAACGTTACTTGATTGCTTTTAAAAAATCTTAAACAAAGGAAGCGCTGCTTCCATAGCTTCCATGGACGCTTCACCACTGCCGCAGAGGTAATCCTCTAGTGATGACCAAATTTAGGTGATGCTTGACTTTATAGTTCTAATAGAAATTGAGCTTTAACAAATTCGTTTACTGCGGCATTTATTTTTTATATTAAAACAATAGTGCCAAAAACATAGTTTTAATTTAAATAATTATTTTTATCCTAGAGCTAGTCAGATAAGATATACTAAAGAGTCCATAGTCGGTTGCATCCCCGGCATCGGTTGCTGTGGTTATGGCAAAGAGTTTAGTTTCCGAATTATTCAACAAGGATTTTTTACTTTCCGAACACTATAGTGAGGAAAGTATTGTAATCATGTCAAAAATCCGAATTCGAGATTTTGATGTTTCTATACGTTTCGAGGTCCAACGAGTCCGTTTTCACTATTTTTACGATGATGTATGTATGTGTGTGTGTATGTATGTGTGTATGTATGTGTGTATGTCTGTGAGTGAACACGCTAGCGTCTAAATGCTTTGTTCGAATAAGCTGAAAGTTGGTACGTATATTGTAAGTCACCATAGTACGAACCCTATAGATTTTGGTGAATCTAGCACTTATAGTTTTTTTACAGGGACACAAAGAAAAATTCTTTATCATTATGGCCAAGGGACCAAAATCTTAAAAGTGCGATAGCATCTAAACGCCTTATTCAATTGAGCAAAAACTTTATACACATATTATAGGTCACAGATACTCAATCTGTATAGATTTTGGAGAATCTAGCACTTATAGTTTTTTTACAGGGACACAAAGAAAAATTCTTTGCCAAATTTTTAAAAGTGTGATAGCGTCTAAACGCCTTATTAATCTCAGCAAAGAATTTGTACACATGTTATAGGTCACATTTGAACCAACTGTATAGATTTTGGTGAATCTAGCACTTACAGTTTTTTTACAGGGACACAAAGAAAAATTCTTTATCTTTATGGCCTATGAGACCAGCGATAGCATCTAAACGCCTTATTCAATTGAGCTGAAAATTTGTATGAATATTATAAATCACTGTTGCACTAACTATAAGCATTTTGGGGAATCTAGCATTTATAGATTTTTACAGGGACACAACGAAAAATTCTTTATCCTTATGATTTAAGGGCTCAAAGTTCAGTAGCGTTAAATAAAACCTCGTGTGATATATGGAGAAAAATACTCAAACACTCTGTTATGGTTTTCTCTTTTTTGTTTGTTTAGAAACTCCTCTTTCTTTATTTTATCTACAGAACTGTTAGTTACTCAATGTTCGGAAAGTCGAGTGGAGTCACTCCAGATTTTTTGTTGTTAATCTAACTATGCTTCATGATAGTGTTATTTTATCCTTAAACATTTGCCGCATGAAATTAATCATAGTCATGTAAATTAATTGAATGCAATGAAATTTTTTACATATAAATTAATTCAGACCATAGTCAGGCAACTTAAAGTTTCAAGGAGAACATCTCTGTGTTTAAGGGTTTATTTTAAATTTAGTCTATATACTTTTTTTATATATACTTAACAACTTATACAAATACAAAATTTTGAAATAGCTTTGATTTTTTTTTTTTTTTTTTTTTTCTTTTATGTTATTGGAAAAATTTTTAAAGCAAAATAAAGTCTATGAAAATTAACATTTTAATTATAAATTAGTATAAAAATTTAAAAAAAAAAAAAAAAAGTAGAATTTTGTATTTTATCTAATTAGTTTAGAATTGTTACTGACTTTTTAAAATAAAAATAAACGCAAGTTGTCCTTCAGAGTATGTTTAAAAATTATAAAACATACTGACATTTTCATTTGTTTATGTTGTTATATTTTATATTTGCCCTTGACCATAAAGAAAGAAAAAAAGTCTGCTGATATTTTCATAAATATATATTACTTTAATGAACAGCTTTAACATTAGAAATGAGAATTGCAATGCAAATATGTCTATAACTATTGATTTCCTTGAAGCTAAACGAGAACATAAACTTTGAAAGCAAATTAGTTATATAGTATTATTTTAATAAATGTAAATATTAATGTGGTGAATAGGATGATATATATGCGGTTTAAACGCAATGCAAGTTACAGTATTCTATACATGCAACAACTCTTTATGTTTACATAATTGTATGCATATTTTTTAATACAAACAGATATTCCAATGGCAATAGTTACACAAAATGTAAATAAAAAATATTAAATTTAATTAATTATTTTTTACTTCCATTACCCGACTACCGTTGGTAATGTAAGCATCATATACGGTCCGAAAATTCGATATCGAGTTTTCATCTGCTTTACATGTTTTAAGGTCTCTTGAGTACAAAAAAATAGTTTTTAGCAACTGGTCAGTGTGTGTGTGTATGTATGTATGTGTGTGGGGAATCTTCTGACTATCATATCTCCGAAACTAATAAAGACAGAACTACGAAACTTCAGAATTGAGACAGGTCAGGGGAACAAATGAATTTTCCAAATTTTTGTGAAAATTGGAAAACCGGAAGTGAGACATCGGAAACCGGAAGTGGTATCGCAAGCCCGTATCTCAAAAACAGCTCTAATGATTTTCTTCCAAGTTGCTATATAAATACTCTATTAGATATCCTTTCGAATGATATAGTTGGTTAGTTCAGGAAAATTGATATGCCACCTGTATAAATAGATCAATTTCAGGCCTCGCAAGTGCGTCTCTTTAAAAACGGCTGCACGGATTTTTTTCAAACTTGCCATATTAACCGCCTTTCAAATATACTTTTGTATGTAATTATTGCTTTCCGGTCAATAATTGAGTATGTCAAGTTTTGGTATCCATTTTAGATATCCTTTCTTATGTATTACGTAGTTATTAAAGGAAAATTAACAGTCATCCTGATTAGGTAGATCAGTTTTAGGTGTCGGGAATTAATATTTCGAAAAATGGCTAAACCGATTTTCTTCTTCTTACTATTTTTAAATTCGCTATGTAAATCTATTTTATATATCTTTACATGTGCATAAGGTTTCTGTTACCAGAAAATATTTAGGTGTCTAATTTGTTAGGCCAATTTTCTGTCTTGTGATCACATTATCTCCAAAAAATGCATATGAACATGCAATAGTAAGTAATGGAAGTCGTGTGGTTGTTTCACCACCAGATTATTATTATTATTATTATTTTTTTAAATGTAGAAATATGTAAAAATCATTTAATGAAGAAAATATCCAAAAATAAACTATTTCGCTACAAAAACAATTATTTTCAATCTGCGATAAAGGTGTTTTCACCTATTCCTTGGACCATTTCGAGAAAAGTGGGATAAAACACTTTTACATCATGCGATAGGGATTTTATAAAAATCCATTAAGAAAAAAATGTTTTTTTTTTTTTAATTAAAAAAATGCATTCAAAAAAATGTTTTTGCTCGAACTATATTTCAAGTTAATATACGAGTGGGAGTATTCATGATCACGTTTTCGCTTTTACCAAAAATCATTCATATAAAGAGCTCAATGAATAAGAAAAAGAGAAAAATGTGAATGAATATTTTTACTATTGATATAAGGAGTATTTTTATATTATTTTTCTATTAAACTTTACGAAAAAAATAATATTTATTTCTCCATTTAATTTTATTTCCGTTACTATGATTTAAATGATGATTAATGAAAAAGGAACTTGAAGAATATTGCAAAAACTTTCTTTGAAAAATATAGGTTTTTATTTCGCTGATTTATGGAAACAATTTATTGAATTGATTTACTCAAATAATTTTTCTGGTGAATGTCAACATAACACAGCGTTTTCATCAGCACGTTTCCTATTTCTGAGTGTAAACGATCGAAAATGTTCTTAGTAAATGACTTAAAGAGATTAAACCTTTTAACGTTCACTACTTAATTTATTTTAAAAATTACTAAACTAATTTTAAAAATTGCTTTTAGTCACATAGCTTTAGTCACATATAAAAAATAAAAAATTAGCATTGTTCCTTTTCGAGAAATTTTCAGTTTGAAACATCTGTAAATAAACCTTATTAAATTCAAATAATATTAAATTTAATATATTAATCACTTTATAAGTAAACATTATCGACAACAAAAACTCGTAAAAGTTGCATAGATTTCAACATTTCAATTTATTCCGGAGTATTTTAACCCTTGGCGGCGCAAGGTAATTCGGATCATTTAAATTACATGCCACCGGAATTTACGAACACAATTAAAATAATTTTTTTTTAAATTTTCACGTTAAAAAAAGGGACTTTTCTGCTATTGTATAAATGTAAATTTTTGCTAAAAAATTTCCGGGATTAGTTTTTGCACTTGAGAATTAAAATTAGGTGTTCCATCAGCGGGAACATTGCGACTGAAAGGGTTAATAAAATACATTTCCTTTCACAGATGTTTGAAGCAAATAGGTATTGCTAAAATTATACTTATTAGTATTATTGCTATTCTCGTAACATTAAAGTAAAACACACCTTACTTTGTGAAACTTCAAAAGCATAATATTTTCGCTAAAAGGTATTTTATTAAATAAATAAATGCATTAGTGAAAATGCTTCTAATTTAAAGGTTGAAGAATAAGTATGGAATTTGTTTGGCTATAAGTGTATTTTACGATGTATTTTATTTTATACATCCATTTTACGTATTCGAGTATAAGAAACAGTGGCCATAAAAAAAAAAATCCATAATTGTAAATATATTACTGTAAAAAGTCAAGTTTCATAAAATGTTATTTGTACAAGAGAAATACTACAAGAAAATTAGCATTTATATTATAATTAATAAACATTTAATTAAAATTATTAATTAATTGTTAATTTTCAAATACTTTTTGTGCATTGGATTTTTAATTGGATTTCCAAAAATTTTTTACAGGTAGCGTTAGATGAGTTTCGTAAGATTTAGTTGACATTTTTATTTCCTATGCGAACAAAGAAAAAAAAAGAAGAAAAAGAAAATATTATTTTTTTTTTTATTTCAAAATTTTAAAGTTAAAAAAAAAAAGTGAGAAATCGTAACTAAGTTTTGTGTTAAGATATATAAAAAACAATTAAATGAAGTTTCATGAATATTCAACAAAAAGTAACATCCCTAACAGCACAGTTAGGTTTAACTTACCCACAGTACATCTTAAGGACGTTTCTGGGATGTCTTTTCATCCAGAAGACATCTTGAAGATATCCTGGGGAGGCGATGTGCTGTCTGGGATGCATGGAACATTTTAAAGTTGACGTAACTGCGCAAAATATAGTTTTGTGAAAATGCTTATAAAGTTTTTATTTTACAAGAGATTTAAAGATTGTTTACAAATACAAACGCTAGTAACTCAACATAGAATGGTAGGAATTGTAAATTTTTTTTGCCACACATTGCTACTGTTATATACTTCTATATTAGTAAGACTGAAATATTGAATTTTTAGCCCAGTTACGACATTTTAAAAGTCCTCTTGTGCCTTACACATGTACTTCCGGTGCATATATACGCCAGAGATATAGTTGCCACCTTAGCAGCTTTTGGCTTCCGGAAAAATTTAATAGAAATGTTTATTTTACACTCTAAGACAAAAAAATAAAATTAAATAAAATTAAATAAAAATTAAATAAATAAATAAATAAATAAATAAAAATTAAAACGACGCACCAAGATGGAGTAATGAAAATCGGACACAAGTTGATATGCATGCAGGTTTCGACAGGAAATGCAAATTTTAAAAGTTTGGCGGTCAATGAATGCATATGTGACACTGCAGCGCATTTTAACTGCTCAACTGGCAGGGTATTAAAAAGGAGAAATTTCGATTTCAAGTCAGAAATTTTTTGAGATATTTATTCTGTGTACTCAGATAGATGACAAATATGCCTCCTATACAGGTGCAGAAACAATATGCGCAGATGTCAGCATTTTAGAGAGGACGTGTAGTTGAATTCAGAAAAGCCGGTTGTTCTAATCGGTTAATCATTCAGCATTTGAATAGGAATGATGTCATTACTACACGATGTTGGCAGAAATGAGTGAGCCATGGCTGAACACAGCGTTAAGAAGCCAGATGTTGGCCTAGAGAGACGACAGAACACGAGGACCAATCAATCATCAGAGCTGAACTCAGAGCTCCATATTCATCATTATTATCGATCTTGCGTACAACTGGTGCTCCAGTGACTACAAAAATCATTAATAGTTGGTTCAAAGAAAGCAGACTGAGCTCACGGCGCACATTGAACCAACTACCAACTAACTCTCACTAACAAACCCATTTGCTGTGGTGTTGCACTCATTCAACATGGAGTGAAACTGAATGGAGCAGATTTTTTTTTTTTTTTTTTTTTTTTTTGTGATGAATCCCGCTTCGATATTAGCTCCGATGTCCAGCAAAGACGTGTCTGGAGCCGTCCCGGAAAAGAGGCGCTCCCAAACTGACTATCGCCAACCATATGGTCCGACAACCAGGTTTGATGGTCTGGGGTGCCATTTCATTTTATAGCAAAGCACTTTTGGTCGTCATCCGCAGCACCTTTACAGCGGAGCGGTACGTGTACAAAATTTTGCGTCTCGTTCTGTTGCCCTTGATATCACACCATCCAGAGAGTATATTTCAGAACGGTATTTCAGCACAGTATAATGTCCGCCCGCGAACAAATAGTTTCTACTGCTTGTTTTTTTTTTTTTTTTTTTTTTTTTTTTTTGCTTTTCCAATATTACCTTAGCCAGAGAAACCGCCAGCTTTCTCCCACACTCAGGATGTTTGGAGCATTATGAAAAGGGTTCTACAACCCACTCGGCCAATTTAACACACCTATTGGACAGAATTTGGCATTATATCTTGCAGTAGGATATCTGCCAACTCTATCATTCAATGCCAAGCCAAAAAACTGCTTATATAAGGGCAAGAGGTAGATTAACGCGTTATTAGCTTCTTCCATTTGTGAAGCTTTTTCTCTTGATTAAATCATCCAATTTTTCTGAAACTGTTATCGTTTGCTTTTCTTTATATGTACATCATATCTACCAATTTTCGTACTATTCCGATAACACCTTCTTGGTGCGTCATTCTTTTTGTTTTAGAGTATATTTAATCAGTGAATCGAACAATTTTCACAGATTAAGTAAAATAATAATAATAATAATAATAATAATAATAATAATAAATATTAAAATTTCCCGGTGGCCAAAAAGTGCTGAAGTTCGCACTACAGCCAGTAGACATTTACGTGATCAAATGGCGAGGATCAAATTTAAATAATTCAATCATTTTGTTAATTAATATAAATTTTTAAAATAACGTTAAATGGCGGAGCTTACTACTTAAAATAAGAAAATACCTAGATGACTATGCATTAATGAAGACTATGAATTTTAAAATCGTTGCATGTTTAATATTTCCCTTTCAAGTTTACACAATCATTTGTATTATAATTTATATAGAATTAATTTTATGATACAATTTATGCATAATTTACCAAACACTTTTATAAATAATCGTGCTTTACAATATCGCAAGTTCGGGCGCATTGCCAAATGTTCAAAATTTATAACTTAAAAGAAAGTTATAAAATCAAACTTGATGATGACCTTGTAAATCATGTGATAGATGCTACTAGAGAAGAATGTTTAAATTTAATCTTTACTGTGCGTTTTGTATTATAACAAAGTATATAATTTTCACGAAGTGTAATTTTGCCACGTATTTTGAACATCTGCTTAATTTCACATTGCTATAGTTAATCTTCATTTCTAGAACTCGAAATACATTATAAATATGTTGAAATAATGATAATCAACTAAATGTAAACTACTTGTTATGTTCATATTTTGGTTAGATATTTATCCTCACAAATTTATACAGTACAGCACACTATTTTCTTATTAACAATGAATTCGGCCGATAACTTTTCAGAATTCAGAGTCAAGTGTCTCATCCGCTAGGCTACCCTACTGTTGGTAGTTAACTTGAACCGTTGCCTTATTTTAAACTACTAATAAAGGTTAATTTACCATCCCATTTTATTTTTTATGCAATTACCTGCTACCTCCAGTGGAATAACCTTCCCATAATGCTTGTTTATGCAAATTTTTTATTATTCTCCGTGTTCAAAAGGTCTTAAATTTTGAATTTTTCAGGAAAGTTTAAAATTAGAAAATTGAAAGTCGATAATTATACCAATAACATAAATTATAGCTTAAATCTGGTCTGATATAGTTACGATTAACATATACATTGTAATGAAAGCTTATGCGAAATTTATTCTCACCCCATTTCAAGAAAATCATAATTTTCTAATAATATGGGTATTTTAAAAAAATAGAATGTCCGTAAATATTTTTTCATACCAGTATAACTAACAGCATTTTAAAAGTGATCCGACATCTTTACGATGAAAATAATCTTCATAATGCAAGTTTATGTGAAATTTTGCCTTATATTCGCCCAGGTTAGGATAATCTTAAATTTCTATAACTTACGAAGTTTTTAAATGGAATGTATATTATTAGTTATACTCAGGCTAGTATCATAAATGTTTTTCAAACTTATACGACATCATTACGTTAATAATTAATTATGTTTAGAAAGCACGTTTATAAATAAATTTGCCCTATTCTAATTCATTAAGAAAATCATATATTTCAAATAAATTATAAAAATTTTAAATTAGAATGTGGCTACTTTTCGTTTGACTACTAGTATTCTAGATTTCTCTTTATTAATTAATCCAAACAAAAACGAACATGTGTGACATCATGACAAACCAAAAGGAGAGTGGGTGGAGTTTTCGAAAAGACTAATAGTTTTTTTTTTTTTTTTTTTTTTTTTTTTTTTTTAAATAACATGGTTTTTATATACATTTCTGGAATTTCTATTTGACTCTTTTGTATCCCTAGCTAAAGTCTTATCCTTGATTAAAAACTAATCATAATTTTGTTAAAGGCCTTCATTTTTTACTAGACAAGTGGAATCAAATAATTATTTCAGCAAAAAAATAGTCAGACATCATATAGTTTATTTTTCTTAAATTGCATTGAATTGTTTCAAATTCATAAATTTAATTTTTTTTTCTATGAATGTATTATTATCCTCGATAGAAACTCGATAGAAGTGAAGAAAATCATTTTCTTTCAATAATAGCTTTATTTTTATTTTATTTCTCATTTCTTTGTCTTTTCTTTCTTTTTTTTTCCAGAAATTTATAATTTAATTTTCAGTGATCATAAAATGTAGCAACGGAAATTACGTCCCATTGTCGAAATTTCGGGAATTTATTTTAATTTAATGAGTAAAAGTTGCCCATGTTCTCTAGAATGTATGTTGAATATATCATCAAATTCTCAAACGAAAACTCCGTAGAGTTTTATATTTAATAAATCTTCCTGGATAATTCACTTAATATAATCAACACTTCTTTGTATGAAAAGATAAGATTAACTTTTAAAGTTATAAATTTAAACACCAATTCCTATCTTTAAGAGGTTAGTGGAACCTTTAAACCGCTTTACTGAAGTACTGGATTATAATTATAAAAAAGTTGAATGCACACGTGTGAAGTAACGTGTGGCAAAATTTCTTGCAAACCCTTTAAATTAAAAAATAAATTAAATAAATATCACACGGTACCCATAAATTATAAACATTTTCCAACTGCATGGATCCTATGCGTCGTTTGACCTTTAATGTATTTTGTCTCCAAGGTGACACCTTAAAAAGATATTTGTTCTTAATTAGGAACGAAGAAAACTCGCCAACTTTTTTCGAACCTTTTTCTGCATTTTAAAGAACAATCATACAATATATTGTATTTTTGTACTCCAAACATAATGTCTCCTTTTATAAAATATTCTGAAATTTTTAACTTTGAAATGGAGAGTCTTACAAAAGTGTATTTATGGCTTCATTTCTGAAGAGGAAGCATGATTAATGGGCTCTTCCCACCTGATGTCAGAGGTCACATGATATTGGAAAACCAAGCAGCAGACGAAGTTTTCTATATCTGTAGCGATTGCTGAAATAACATATTTTCTATTCTTATTTTGATCAATCGTATTTCACCTGTTTTATTTTTTTTTTAAAACATCATCATTTTTAATCCATTTTATATCATTATTTATCATCTTTTGTTTGCTGTATACATTTACAATCATCATTTAGTTCATATTTCTTATTGATGTTCATGAAGAACATGTTAAATACTCTGATTTTTGGTACTTAAATCATTGACAGTGCAACATTATACGGTGTAAAGTCATTTAGACCAGTAACTAAGTTAAATAACTTGCTTTAACTCCTTTATGCAATTAAATTCAATTGAAAACATTTTAAAATTTCAAATTATAAACATTCCACAAGAACAAGCTATTATTTATTGCTAGATTAGTTAATGTTACAGTTAACACTACAACATAAAAAAATAGATTCTTACTGTTAAAAATAAAGACACATAAAGTGTTTTTAAAAAAATATTAAATTTATAAATACAATTATTCTACTGTTTACAAATGCACAATATTACTTTTATTTTATTTTATATTAAATATTAGCACTTTTGTTCTTAAGAACAATATTTAATTGAATTCGATTTTACGTTATTCAAACATCACGTGATTGACCAGACGACGCTGGGAAGAGCCAATTTTATACAACCATGTATGTCGTCTTAATTTTACTATAGATATTATATTATTAAAATATTTCTCAAAGTTCTGAAAATATACGTTTAACAAGTTACTTTTGTATTTCATATAGGATCAGAACAAATTTGGGGGAATCTGTATTGATTTGCTGAAAATATTTTCCAACTTGGCACTTTTTGGCTACCGGAAAATTTGAACAGAAATTTTAATTTTATTTATTCCAAGAAAACTGTTACAGAAATATATAAAAAGAAAACAACCTATTAAAATTTTCCGGTAGCCAAAAGGTGATAAATTGGCGACTATGTCTGCAAATTAATCAGGTACGTTCATTATACCATGTTTAACATGTTCAGCGCTACGTCAAATACCGGTGGCTGACAGTGTGAAATGTGTTATAAAACTAAAAAAATTACACTGTTTTAAGTAATTACTGAAGATTTATTTAAAACTAGCTGTTACCCGCGACTTCGTTCACGTGGAAAATTTGATGTGTATGTGTGGGAACTGACGGTTTGATCATAATATGTAATGAAATGAAACCTTATCATTGTGGTGCTGTGCAAAACAGAGTCTGATAAAGTACACTCAAAAAAATTTGTAACTCATTGAAAGCCAAAATAAAATGCCAAAATAAATAAATAAAAAGTTATCGCCAACATGGCGATAAAAATTTAAAATTCGTCCATAGGGATTCTGTACTAAAACAGTACTGCGTTGTGGAAGTATAAAAACTGGGTCGTCAATTATGAATTTTATTTCGAAACCTTTCTTTGTATGATTTTAGTTCAGTATTGCACAATATTAATCTGGTTCTAATAATAATTTGGTGACTGGTTAATTAAAATTTTAACTATGTGGTGAAATTCATATAATATTTATGAGTTTCGAATTTTTAATTTTTTTTTCTTTTTTTTTTTTTTTTTTTTTTTTTTTTTACAAATAAATGATTTTTTTTTTTTTTTTACATTTCCCGGCGAATTGATATTTTAGTTCTTAAACAATTTTGGACGGCTTTACCCGCTTTGCTGGCAAACTCTTTTCTATATGCTTTATGGAAAAAAAAAAAAAAAAAAAAATTAAATCGGTCAAAAGCTTTCTTTGGGTTCCCGCTGCCTTAGGCAGCGCCTAGTTCGTCCTTGCAATCTCCGGTGCCTGTCCCTATTGCCTGCGACAATGGCTTACCCGTGGGCTTCCATTCGGTTGCTTATCATAACATAACAGTTTCGATACGGACAGTATCGAAAAATTTGAAGTAGCTCGTTTATATCTGAATCCCAGTTACATATGAACAGCATTATATGTGATGTACATAATATTTGCTCTCAAGTTATTCCCTATATTTATTTGATTTAATCAATCAACCATAGAATGACAGCAATTTCAAGCCACATATATAATATTACAATATGCTATGATCGGCCACTTCTATCGCATGAGACAATTATTATTTTGTGGTTATATATACTTCATGCTTAGTTAATAGTAGTTGGTATATAGAAAAATAAATAAATTAGTATGTAAACTTGATCATGGTACAGCCTTAATGCCCTTGGCGACTTTTAAATTATTGTTGCCGTTTTAGACCAAAATATAATTTATGCGATTATTGTTCCTATACGCAAGCGAAGTGTGACGTCACTGACCGTCCGTGGATGCAAGAAAATGATTTCCTATGTCAATCGCCCATTGGATTTTTGGTAAAAAATGATTAAAAATCGAAGAAAATTATTTCCCGATTTTAATCCCCATATTTGGGTACACATATGTATTAGTTATCATGTGCATGTGTTGGATTGAGTTATTTTGCTGTCAAATTGACAAAATTTTAATTTTAAATTTCAAAACTCTGTCGTTCTTGGCGCTTATTGTATTTGGTGATCAAAAACGTAATACGAAAATATACATGCCAGATGTATATTTTCGTAATATGCATTGTACGAAATATTGTTTCATATTATTCATTACTGTCTTAAAATAAGTTGTTAAAATAACCATGATTTTTGAAAGGAATTAAATTATGTTCGCCAAATAATTTGGCGATATTTTATTTTTCTACCAAGGATGACCGATATCAAATCTATTCCGCTACAACATATTATTATCTTATATCAGATACTTTATTTAGACATTTGAAAACAAATTTGACTTCAAATTATGATAGAATATTTATCATTTCCCTTTTAATCAGTATATTAGTTGGATATTTATTGTGTTAATATCATCCTTTGAAATTAAATGTTTGTGTTTTCAATCGAATATGGAAGTTTGCCATTTTTTTTTTCTAGAGTTTTGAAATTAAAAATTCAAATTTTGTCAATTTTACAACAAAAATAACTTAATCTAATGCATGGACATGATAACTAATACATATCTATACCTAAATATGCGGATTAAAATCGGGAAATATTTTTCCTCGATTTTTAATAATTTTTTACAAAAAATCCAATGGGCGTTTAACATAGGAAATATTTTTCTTGCATCCACGAACGGCCAGTGACGTCATCACTTCGCTTGCGTATTTCTTTCTATCTTTTCCTTGGCGAAAAATGTCCGATCTACTTCAGCATCAAAATTATAAAAAATTGTCAAGAATTATCGATAAGAAAATACCTTTACCATAATGCTGAATTAACTTTTATACCAAGCGTGTTTCATCCGCCATATTAAAAAAAAAAAATCTGAAGTTGAGGTATATAAAAAAAATGCTGTGAAATAAAATTCAGAAGAAATATGTTAGATTTGTAATATTTTATTTTATTTTAAAATTATAATGTGTCATTTTCTCATCGACCAATTTATTATTTAGTAATTTCTTATTTTTCGCATGAAAGCATATTTCATTTTATGCTGAAAACAATAAATAAATATATCTCGTAAACTTTTTTTGGCAACAATTAAAAATTTAAATGGCTTATATAAGTCAATAAGTTTATTATTTTCATATTTTAATTAATTTTAAAGATTTTTTCAATTTTTTTTTCCTAAACCATCCCTGGCCTATACGGAAAAAAACAAAAAAAGAATGATCGAAATCGGTCAAGCCGTTTACGATTTTATAAATAACATACAGACAAACATTCATTTTTATATATATATAGATTTACTTAATTTTTATTTATTATAGGATTATATCATTAAAGCATTTTAATGGATTTTATTTAAACACGATAAGCATAACACGGTAAGCATAACACTATAAACATAACATGTTTCTAAGCAGCGCGCGTGGCCTGAATGGGATTTCCTTAAGAAAACGCGTGGCGCTCAACGTGTTAACATGAAAAATGGTTTTGGGATATTTAATAATATTTGTATTAATTTCGTTACTTTGTATGCTGGATAAAGATATCAAAATATGCATTGAAATATACCTCTTGTAGTTCGTAATACATCAAAAAGTTACTCTACAAAAGTCCCTGTATAAAAACCATTTGAGTAATTTATACCTTTTTTTTTTTTTTTCTTTTTTTATTAGAGAACATGTCTATGGACTAGGGAATATAAATAACGTAAATTAGTTTCAAAGCATTCTATGTATATTAATTAAATTTAGAGCGTGTACAGACTGATGGATTGAGCGACAGACAAACAGACATCATTCTTAAGTACTGTTAGATATTGTAGCTAAAATACCTCATATATTAGTGTTGAATGATAGTAAATAAAAACAAAACTTAGTAGAAAACATAATAAACAGCAAAATTACAAAATAGTTGTTTATAAACTAAATTATTAAGCACGTACTTTCATCAGAAAAATAAAAAAAAAATCATGTGACGTAAGTAGAATTTTAAAAATAATAATAATATTATAAATATTCAGAATAATTAGAGCGCGGACAAACTGAGGGACACAAAGACAAACAGACTTATCACTTTTAAGCATTTTCAAATATTGCCAAAGAAAAGCATCCGTATAATAGTTTTCAATAGTAATCAATAAAAATTTTTTAAAGAAAACACAGAATATATCAAAGAACAAAATAGTTGTTTATTAAGAAATAATTAAGCGCATTGTTTCATTCGAATGAAAAACTTTTAATTCGAGTTATACCAGTAGAATTTTTAAAAACCATCCTTTTTCTTTTATCTTGGCACGAACATAATATTTTAGATTGCGTTCATACACCACTGATTAATGCCCTTTTTACGCACTGATTAAAAAGTCAATAAATATTTGCGTTTTCGTACCCATGTAAAGCAGAGAAAATACCTCTTTGAGGCCAAGTTTTAGAAATTGAGATTTTGCTATATTTATACGTTTTGAGTTTCCGAGAATAATAATAATAATAAATCAGGATTTTTGCAGTTGTTTTGTATGTCTATTAGTAACATAAAGGAAAAAAAATTTGGTGTGAAACAACCACACGACTTCCATTAGTTTTTTTTTTTTTTTTTTTTTTTTTGGGGGGGGGGGGAACATAATATGATGAAAAGACATAAAATTGAACTAACGAAGTAGAAACCTAAAATTTTCCCCGTATGAGAAACTTGATACACGAGTAAAGACATTCAGAAATATTTATTCCACTTTTATATATGCTGTTTTAATAATTATGAAATAGTAATAAAATATAATAAAATATCTTTCAGCATATCACATAATTTAAAAAAACTTTAATAAACTTTATTTCCAACGTTTCGGTTAAAATTCATCTTTAACCATCTTCAGGGAAAAATGATGTTTAAAAAACCATAAACATAGACAATTTAAGTCATTCTATGATACCACAAATACAATTTCAAGGAACTTAATAGATGATTACATAAATTATAAAAATATACTATATACATTTAAAAAAAAAAAAGATCTAAAATCACTTAAATAAATCTGAACCATGATCATTGCAAGAAAAAGAAACCACTAAAGAAAACGGAGCCAAAAGTATCATACAGCAGGGTTGCCTGATCGAAAACAATAGCAGGGTAACCATAAATTATTTCAAGCCTAAGAAATGAAGCCAAATTGAGGGGGGTGGGGTTATGGATAATGAATCGTTACAAATTTCGGATTTTCTTTTAATAATTTCAAATGATTCATAAAGAAGAGCTTGGTTTCTATTGTCAGTATTGTAAATTACTCTGGCATTTTCAAAATCGGGTTCGATGGGATTAGTATTATAAGTACGTGAAAAAGCTGTGTTCTTTCTGTTATATTTTAAATCTGCTATATGTTCCCTCATTCTATCATAAAAATGTCTATTGGTCATTCCTATATAATAGTTAGTTTTATTATAAATTTTATATGGGATTTCATAAACACCAGATTTTAATTTGGAAGGAGGGGGATCTAATTTTTTAGAAATTAATGAATTTAATTTTAGGGGAGCTTTAGCAACAAGATGAACTTTTTTATTAAATAATTTAGAAACTCCTTCATGAAGACCTTCCAAATTAAAATCTGGTGTTTATGAAATCCCATATAAAATTGAATGAAATCGATTTTATTTATAATTTGGCTTTAAATTATGGTTATAAAATCAAAACTATAAATAAATTAATTCATAAAATTATGTCACCTCCTCCCCCTTCTTCATCTTCTAATAGTAATAAATCCTCTAATAATAAATTTAAGAAAATTCAATATTGGCCTGGTCTTCATGAAAGAGTTTCTAAATTATTTAATAAAATAGTTCATCTTGTTGCTAAAGCTCCCCTAAAATTAAATTCATTAATTTCTAAAAAATTAGATCCCCCTCCTTCCAAATTAAATTCTGGTGTTTATGAAATCCCATATAAAATTGATAATAAAACTAACTATTATATAGTAATGACCAATAGACCTTTTTATGATAGAATGAGGAAACATATAGCAGATTTAAAATATAACAGAAACAACACAGCTTTTTCACGTACTTATAATACTAATCCCATCGAACCCGATTTTGAAAATGCCAGAGTAATTTACAATACTGACAATAGAAACCAAGCTCTTCTTTATGAATCATTTGAAATTATTAAAAGAAAATCCGAAATTTGTAACTATTCATTATCCATAACCCCCACCCCCCTCCTCAATTTGGCTCCATTTCTTAGGCTTGAAATAATTTATGGTTACCCTGCTATTGTTTTCGTTCCTGTATGATACTTTTGGCTCCGTTTTCTTTAGTGGTTTCTTTTTCTTGTAATGATCATGGTTCAAATTTATTTAAGTTATTTTAGCTCATTTTTTAAAAATGTATATAGTATATTTTTATAATTTATGTAATCATCTATTAATTTCCTTGAAATTGTATTTGTGGTATCATAGAATGACTTAAATTGTCTATGTTTATGGCTTTTAAACATGGATTTTCCCTGAAGATGGTTAAAGATGAATTTTAACCGAAACGTTGGAAATAAAGTTTATTAAAATTATTAAAATTATGTGATATGCTGAAAGATATTTTATTATATTTTATTACTATTTCATAATGAGTAAAGACATATAAAACAAAGTTTACATGGCATGTTAGAAAATATCAGGAAATATTGTTGAGTTATCTTTCGAAACACCAATTTCGAAGATCTAAAATTAAACTACTTAAGCAGGATGACTGTTATTTTCCTGTGTTAACCACAGGGCCCGACTTAGACTGCCTGGAGCCCCGGGGCAAGCCTATTCTGGGGGGCCCCCTTGCAGTGGCATAAGAGGTCTTTAGGTTGCAAAATTTCTGCATACGCCTGTAGGGGGCCCCTTCCAGAAAGGGGGCCCAGGGCATTTGCCCCGTATGCCCTGCTGTTAGTCAGGGCCTGATTAACCATGTAATACATGAGAAAGGATATCTAAAATTGATTTATTTAACAATTTCCAAGAAAATCGTAAGAGCCGTTTTTGAGATACAGGCTTTCATCAAAACATGACAAACTCAATTGTTGACCGGAAAACAACAATTTCATATGAAAGGATATCTAAAAAACAGTTATTATGCCGAGTTTGAAAAAAAATCCGTGAGGCCGTTTTTAATGGAACGCACTTGTGGGACCTGAAAATTGAGATATTTATACAGGACACTTATCAATTTTCCTGAACTAACCAACTTTATCATTCAAAAGGACATCTAATAGAGTGTTTATACAGCAATTTTTAAGAAAATTGTTAGAGTCATATCTGAGATACGGATTTACGGCCCCACTTCCGTTTTTCCAATTTTCACCAAAATTTGTACACCAGACCTGTGTCAATTCTGAAGTTTCGTTGTTCTATCTTTATTAGTTTCGGAGATATGATAGTCAGAGGATTCCGCACATACATACATACACACAAACTGACCAATTGCCGAAAACCACTTTTTTGAACTCAGGGGACCTTAAAACGTGTAAACCAGGTGAAAATTCGACATCGATATTTTTGGACCAAATACAATATTTCCATTACCTACCGTAGTAGGGTAATGGAAGCAATAAATAATCAAAGGGTGTTTAAACTCCGATTATAATTTTGTATTGCATATAGATGAACTTTGAACATAGGGTTTGTGTGCGGGGACGTATAAAATTATTTAAATACATTAAGTATATAGTAAAATTTTCTCGTAGGTACAGTATAACATCTTAAAATTTATTAAATAAAATAAAATTGACCTGTTTAATAAAAATAAACATAATTTATACGTCTCACTAATATATTAAAACCAATGTAACATTTAATATGAGATAATGAATACAAAAATTTTTAAAACATTAAAAATACAATTTAATTAAAAACATTAAAATACACGACTGACGTTTCGGCTAGAACACTAGCCCTCCTCAGTGTCAAACATACAAGCACAACATTTACAAAAAATTTATAACACATCATAACAAGACTATATATTCAGGAGGAATAGATTTAGCCTCGTTCAAGGCAGAATGATCCATTTTAGTAAAAGCGTCCTCTAGAAAAATACGGGATTCATATAAATTTACAGTGTAATCTATTGTATCCCCTGTAAAAATTGGGATTCTACATATATCGGTGAAACTGGCAGAACAGGTGAAATTAGATTAAAGGAACATAAACGCTCATATAAAAAATGTGATTTAAGATCAAAACTCGTAATCCATTCTCTCAATAGTGATCATATTCCTAATTTTGACAACTTCAAAATTCTAGCCTCTAATGTAAATTTATATGAATCCCATATTTTTCTAGAGGGCGCTTTTACTAAAATGCAACATTCTGCCTTGAACGAGGCTAAAGCTATTCCTCCTGAATATATAGTCTTGTTAGGATGTGTTATGATTTTTTTGTAAATGTTGTGCTTGTATGTTTGACACTGAGGAGGGCTAATGTTCTAGCCGAAACGTCTGTCGTGTATTTTAATGTTTTTAATTAAAATGTATTTTTAAAGTTTTAAAAATTTTTGTATTCATTATCTCATTTTAAATGTTACATTGGTTTTAAAATTGACATGTATTCTTCCTACAAACAATAACATGTTTCATGAAGAATATGGTACAAAATATATTTTTCCTTCATTTACAGGGCCACACAAAAGAATTCTCATGTATTAGTGCTACGTTTGGAAATGGTCGAAATGAATTTTAAGTTGTGTCATGAAATTGTTTTTGCGCTAAATCTGAATACTCTGCTTGGTGCGTATATAATTCATACACAATATATAGGGCAACTTTAAGTCATTCTAATAAGTTTCCCGGTTTGTTACGATTCGGCGCGGCCGTTTTGGCGCAGCCGTTTTGGCGCGGCCGTTTCGGCGCCGGCCGATTTGGCGCCAGGTGTCTACATTCCGAAATTTTTCAGTGTAAGAAATATTAATTTTTTCTCGGTAAAAATAATAAATAGTGAGATATATTCAACAATTTCATAACTGTTTATTATTATATGTGTTAAAATAACCTGCAAGTTAATCATTATTGACTTTAATTAATTGAAAAAAGTTTAAGAATTGGTTAAGAATGCATGCATTTTCCTTATCTTGTTTCTTGCTAAAGTTAACTTTTATTTTATCTCAGCTAGCTTTATTATATAAGAAATTTTAATATGCAAACTGTAAATAAAAATAAACAGAAATCTTTAATAATTAAACGTCGTTTAACATAAAAAAAAAAAAAAAAAGAATAGCAGTAATAGCTTTAAGATAATAAAAATTTTATAGAAACTTATTTTTTATTTTTATTATTATCATTTTCTTTCATAACTAATGGATATTTAACAGTACAGGCAATGATCATGTTGCACTGCTAAAATTAAATTGCTTACTTTTCTTTTGTTGCAGTGTATTTTTACTGATTTAGTGATTAATGAATCTAAGTCTACATTTTAACTGTGGGGACTATCTAAGTTACAATAAATAAAGTAAATAGTAAGCTGAGGAGAAAAAGTAAAAATTAAAATTTACAAGTTGTATGGAACTATTGTGCTATGTGTAATAGCTTCAGAGATTTAGAGAGGCAATGAGAGCATTAAGTAAGTTATAAAAATAAAAATAAATATTTAAAGCAGGGTTGGCATGGTATTTAGCGTGTAATTGTTTTTGCCGGTTTTTACCATCTTAGTGAAAACATGTTTTTCCCATGGTTTTTAGCATTTTTAAAGAAACGGCCGCGCCAAATCGTCCCATTCCGTAAGTTTTCATCAGTGATGTGGTCAGCAATTATATGAATTGTGAGAAATACCTTTTAAGATTTAATAACTGCCGTAAATGGTTTATGAATTAAGATATAATACTCAAACAGTGGTTAAAGTCGACCCCGCATCCCACCTCGAACATAAATGTGTGTCAAACGAAAATGTTTTTAAAAATATTTTTACTGCTGTTTAAATTACACCAAGAGTGTAAATGTGCAATGCCTGATATTTTACACTATTAAATGTTATAATATTTAATGCAGGGTAAAGGAATGTAGTGTAAGTGTCACACAAGTTTATTTTTTGAAAACGTACGGATATATACGAAAAATCTATTATGATAAAAGAACATAAGAACTTAGAAAATTAAGAAAACTATTATTTAAATTTAAGATTAAAAACGTATTAAAAGATATATACAATTTAATTTCAACTGAATCATACATAAATTCCGCTATGGTAAAATAATAACAATAATCTAAGCTGGATATGAAATGCCAAAAACGTCATGCTAAACAATCTCCATTGAATGTGCAGAATTTGCGTGTTTTGAAGTCAAGATTTAGGCTCCATGCCAACCCAACCAACCCATTATTTATTTACTCTGTAATTTTCTTGAGGTTTGTTGTCCTTGACAAATTGAGTACAAAATGCAAAGAAAAATTTCCATTTAACAGCATGAATATTAATTTTTAATCGTTGCACTCATAAAGAATTTAAAGTATTCAGTGGATAAATTAAACATTACAGGAAAAAACTAAAAAGAAAACCTATGCAGTTCACATAATTATAAAATAAAATTTTAAGTTGTACGTACCATTTGCGTATGGTACTCTATACATTCAATGCATTTTATCTTCATTATAATACCTAATGTACAATTTTTTTAATGTAATATACATAAAGAACATAAAATACTTTTACACATAGGATATATTGAAAAATACATACAAAAATTTAATATACATAGAAGAAGAAATCTCAAAATAAGGTACCGTTAGAACATTATTTTTAAATAGAAAGAAAAAAAAAATATTTCAAAAAAAGTTTTTTTTTTTTTTTTAAGTCTTAGATTTATATATATATATATATAAAGTTAAAATAGATTGCTGTTGCGAATTCCTGTATATAGTCTATAAATTTCAAAGTTACCCTCAAAAGAAAAGTTTTCAATGAAATAGCAAACATATATATATATATATATGTACATATATATGTAAATTATCTTTATAGCTTTGTTTTAAAAGAGAGGTCTTACAACAGATAGTTTGTATCGAACCACTTATACCTTCTAAAAATTTCGCACTCAACATATACTTTGGTTTAAAAAAATAAATAAATCTTATTACACTAAAGATTCACTTTGGTGAATTTCCATAGGGGAGAGTGGGGTGCAATGGACCAATTTGGAAAATTTTAGGTGTTTACTCCCAAAGTAATAATTTCTCGCTATTGAAAATATGTGTGCATATTACCTATATATTGGGTCTTATGTGGCACTCAATGAAAAGCAACTTACTTTTTTAAATATAATTTTTTTAATAACAACTGACAAAATGGACCATTGTACCCCAACCGCGGGGTACAATGGTCCATGACATGGGGTATTATGGACCATAGGTCAAATGTTAAAAGCATACTAATATAGTATGTTTTTTAAAAGTATAAAATGTAGAATATATTATATTTGTTTATTTATGTCTTCGATTCATACAAATAATGTAAATTAACGAACATTAAAATTAGAAAATGATACGCTAAACAATTTTTGTGTCACTGAAAATCTGCTGTTTTCTTGTGAATTTGTAGGGTCTGAAAAACTCATCATTACAATAGCTTGGAAATTTAGAATAGCTGGATTACAATAGCTTGAAAATTTTAATAGATCTAATTAAGGTTAACTCTAAAATTTTTATATATACTTTATAGCTAACACTTCAGAAATGCACATTTCGTAAATCATTTTACTATGACAGAGAACTGAGGTAAAAGGACCATGGTCCAATGCACCCCGTCTGGACCTCTGACACCAAAAGATTAAAAAATAAATAAAAAATCCTCTTAAAAAATATTTTAATGGGATTAAATATAATAATAGATGACCTTAGATCTTTAATGTGATGAATAGCCTCTTCCAGATCATTATTGTTAAAGACGAAAAGAAAAAATGTTTAACTAAAAATATTTACTTTTGGCTACCGTAAACTAAACTTCACGAATAAAATGGCTAAATTGTTAGTTAGGCATGAAGTTACTAGCTAAATATCATCATTGCAGTGCTGCTATCTATGTACCAAAATATGAACCATAAAAATTAATAAATAAATAAATTATTAGGAGCGGTTCATTATACCCCGTGGTCGATTGTACAACACTCACCCCTATACATCTGATGATATATCTAAAATTCCGAGGTTAGCAAAGTTTAAATGGATCTCAAACTAAACTTTAGAGCAGTGCTTCCGACCTCGGTGTCTTACTAGAACATTAAAAATCTTGCTCACCTAAATCAACATTTTCAAAGTTATAAGCAACTTCCGGAAAACATTTTTGGGGAGACTTTATAATGTTTGACCGTGTTTCACATTGCTAGACTAGTGCGCGATCCTAAGCAATTGGAGGGATGTCAAGTTGACATTCCTCCAGTTTGTCGGGATTTGGGAAAAGTGTACATACCTCTTTCTCTTATCTATTATATTTCTGAGCTACAATGGTTATCATTCCTCATTTAGCGGTGGACTCGTTGAGACAGCACATGCGCAGAGACTCTTATGGTCACAATAAAAGAGATCGAACTATATTACAACTTTATCATAGTGAGCATGTATCTATTGAATTTCAGAAAATCAATCTCGAATGAAATCAACTGAAGTATATTGAAAATGAACATGAAAATGAAATTGAAACTGTTTCAACTATGTATAAAATTCTATATTTTTCTTTCTGATTGAGTTTCCTTGTTATCTTACAACGAAACATTCAAAAGGTGTCATCTTCAAAAAGTATTGAAAAAATATATGTGATTCTACTCTTCATAAAACACCAGAAAATGAAAAAATTATAGGCTGAAATTAATTACATCAACCACAAAAAATTATCAAAATTAAGCATATTTGGCGATTTGACACTGCTAGGCGATTGATTTTGAGTACTTGGCGAAAAAGTAAAACACGGTCCTGTTCGTACACGGCAATCTCGGTGCTAGCAAACGTATCGCCTAACAGCGCTAAATCGCCAAATATGCTTAATTTTGATATTTTTTTGTGGTCGCTGTAATTAATTTCAGCCGATAATTTTTTCATTTTCTGATGTTTCATGAGGAGTAGAATCACATATATTTGTTTCAATACTTTTTGAAGATGACACCTTTTGAATGTTTCCTTGTTAGTTTTCACCGCAACCACCAGTTGGCGATATTCTTAGTCAAGGTCAATACACTTAGTCAAGTGCTACCAATAATTCTATTTAGGTAGCTGCTCTTTATAGAAATGGGTTTGAGCACATTTGAATTCCCTAAATCACATTTCACCCAAATCTTACCATGTTTGATTTTTAGAAAAATATTTAATCAAAAATTGTCGTAGCGGATAAATAAGGAAGCTTCTTTCACGTTTATAGTGGAAGTTTCATTATAACACTCTATATATCAGTTAAGTATTTTACGTTTAGTAATATAAAAATGAAACTTAAGAAAACTTTATAAATTTTAATTCATTTTACTATGTTAAAGGAGAGAAGAATATCGTAAAACATTAGAATAGGTACCATTTCACAAATTTCAAATAATATTTAAGTTGAAGACATCAGCGAAAAGAAGTTTAAAATGTATTTATAAACTTTAAATTCTAATTGTATCTGTTAATAACTTTATTCAACCCAACTTTTTAATATATTTCTTGGGTGATTAATTATATATTGAACTGGAAATCATAGGTGTCACATTTGTGAAATATATTTTGAAATTTTACAAGTTGCCTTCGACGTAACAGTTGAAAGAAAAATAATTGCCTCTTCGTCTATTATAAACAGCAACTTATATTTAATTGAAAACTTTTTGAAATTTTGCAATAATGTTTGAAATTCCTTGCTAATATTTAATTTAGAAGAGAATAATTCTCTAAATATCTTTAAATTGTAGCATAATAGAAATAAGGAAACAAATTAAGAGTATGTCTAGGATAACTGTCTCGTTTCGATACCCAGAAATGCATGAAACCTCATAAAGTTTTATTGTAAATTCAGCAACTCTTACGAAATACGGAAGGAGTTTTGAAAAATTTTTGGAATATAGATATCATTTCAGAAGTTTCAAATATGAATGCAGAGCTGTGTATTTCTTAATACTGTAGGAATGTGTTCATGAATTTTAAATTATTTATGAATGCAGAGCTGTGTATTTCTTAATAATATAGGAATGTGTTCATGAATTTTAAATTGTGTAGTTAGCATTATTATTTTATAAATATTTATTCAATGCAAATTTCAACGCAATTCTTGGGTAATTGATGGATGTTCAATGGGAAGGTCATTAAAGCTTCATTTTGTGCAATATAGTTTTATAATTTGTTACAGATGTTATGCAGCGAAGATAAGTTTTTCCCAATTTAAAACATATTTTTGTTATCTAATACAATTTAGGAAATAAATTTTATGTTTATCAACAGTTTGTAAAATATTTATTATAGCTTTAAAAAAAAAAAAAAAAAAAAAACTACAAAATTAACAGCCTGTAATGTAAAAAATTAAAATGTTCTTTATATTTTTTTACAAGTTCATCTGATAAAAAGTTAGTCATCCTAGTGCGCAAGCTAAAGTGAATCATTAAGTCTCTACAGATGATGGAGCGGTCGAGAAAACGTACGTGATCATAAGATAGTAGCGTACAGTAAAGGACCCTTCAGAGACTGGCTTCAACTTCGGTTTCTTTTGATATCCCTTTGATGTGGGAATCAAGTTGACGCGAAGCAGGAGAGAGATTTTCTCGGCTGACAAACTTCCTTCTGCGATCGAAATTGGGTCTCTTTTGTAAAAGAGCAATAAAAAGTCAAATCCTTCATTGTAAATGTATGCAAAATTTCAAGGGTCACTTTCGGACAATGGATAATTTATGAGTTTTGAAGCTGTGCATAGTTGCCAGTCTCTGAAGGGTCATTAAGTCAATTTTGTTTCAAGTGGAAATCGTGCGTAAAGATGGAAAATATAAAAGTGTGATAGTGTGGCAGAAAGGGGGTCATTGTATTTTGCCGGTTCCATTGCTGTACGGTGAGTGAAGTTTCAGCATTTCTTGATTTTTCACAGCGGCCTTTTCATCATGTCTACAAGCAGTAATATAATGTACGGGGCAACGAAAGACGACTCCAGAATTGTAGCCGGAAAAAGATCCTGACTGAGATAAGCCGAGACGAATTTCACGAATTGTGAATCAAAATTGCTTTCAAGCTCGACAAGAATTGTCTGCAGTCAGTGATTGCTGCAGGTCTATCCTAATTTGTTAGCTGGAGAATATTGTTGCAGGAAATGCATGTAATAAATATTTGGAGTCGTTCCCTCGCAAGAGACCATTCTTCACAAAGGAACATTAAAATGCGTGTTTTCAATGCCCCAGAAATCACCAAACGTAGACAGTAGCTGTCTGGCTGAATGTAATAGGTTTGACGAATCATGTTTTTGCCTTTATTCAAATGACGCACGCTGTCGAGTGCACAGAACACCACATGAAATATTTCATCCTGTTTGTGTGCAAAGTCAATTGGGTTCAAGCTGTGAATGGATCTGTGACGTTTTGGGAATGATTTTCTTATTATTATTTGGACCCGCTCACTAAGGTGGTCACTAACATGAACCAGCATGTCTATTTTAATATTCTGGATGATCAGGTGTTTTCTTTCAGTCAACATCTTCATGATGACTATGCTCTTAATACTCCTATTTTCAAGATGACAGCAACAAAATTCACCGGGCTGTAAAAACACGTGGTTGGTTTTAAAAACCCTCACACTTACGTGTAATGCAACAAGAACAGGTATTTCGATTCTGTTAATTTAAATTCACATTACCCTAACTGATCCTAACAACTTATCAAAAAACCAGAATTACATGAACCTTCGAGATTTTATCTTTTTTTTTTTTTTTTTTTTTTTTTTTTTGGGTACGTTTGATTGGATTAAACACAAAAGAAAACATTCCAAGGGACAACAAAGATTATACACACTACTTTACTAACTGTTCTCAAATGAGTAGACTAGGCATCAATGGGTTAACAAATTAATCATGTTCACAATAAAACTTTATTTTATGTTAGCTTAAATAATATAAAACGTATTAACTCCATTATCTTTTATTTATTTTTAGAATATCCCCTTATATTGGGTGTAGTAATAAATTGTAAAGCGATTTTTATCTAGCGTTTACTACAAAACAGCATACCAATCAATACATCAAGTTTGCGTAAAGTGACAGGAACTGGTTCAAAGTTCTCAAACCAACGTACAGGTTGTGCGATAAGTAAGAATAAATTTGAAGGTGAAAGAAATCATACGATAAGTCATTTATTCATCACAGAATTCGAGAAGGGAATCACACCAAAAAGCACATGCATATTTTGGTTTTCACATTTTTAAAATAGCGGTTTCGATGTTAACGATCAAGAACATAAGAAGCGTTCCACTGAGAGCTAGGCATGAGAATTTTCAAGCACTGCTCAATGAAATTGCATCTCAAATGCAAAAAGAGCTTGGTAAACAATTAGGAGTATCACAAAAACAGTTTTTGATCATTTGCACGGAAGATTCAGAAGAGGGAAGAATTAGGTGCCTCATGCATTTGAGACGGAGGAACAAAATTCGCAGTCTTGAAGCTTAAGAATCTATTCAACAAAAATTAAAAACAGTTTCTCCATTCAGAAAACCGTGATTGGACATGAAAAGCAGATTTGTTATGACAGTTCTGAACTCAAAAAAAACTTTAAGTGAATTTCTGCAAAATAACAACATAGACCGCGAAGCAAGCCATTCACAGCAAAAATTTTCCATTGTATCTGATGATATATGGAGTGTGTGTTTTATTGCAAACTGTTAGAGCCCAGTGTAAGAGTAACTAAGAATGCTATAAGCAACAATTGCTGCTATTGAACCAGTAAATTGTGCGAAAACGTCCTTTTACCGGAAAAGGTTTTCGCCCTTAAAATTGCTGCATGATAATGCAAGGCCTTATGTTGTGAAACCTGTCAAGAACACGTTAGTATTACGTAGCCAGTGTTACCATACAAATAATTCAGTTTTATTTTTTGACACAGCTAAACTTTTACAGTATCAATATATTAGTTAGTTACACACGTTTTAGCTCTCGCTCTCATATTAAGCGTTTGCTTTAATACAAAATTAGTGTTATTAAAAAATAAAACTGTAGTATTTATTTGACAACCCTGCACGTAGCTGGGATCTTTTGGAAACCACGACGTTTTTCCTGACATATCCTTTTTGGACTATTATTTGTTTCGGTCGATGCAAAATGCTTTGTTTTACGTGAACTTCTAAACTGTAAGTGAAGTACGAAAATGGATTGACGACTTTATCATGTCAAGAAAAGAAACTTCCTACATTGCTGGTGTTTCAACGTCTTGAATGATGGTAGAAGGTGTAAAACCCTTTTCGAATCGAGTATGACGGCTGTATTAAATTTTTAATTGGTGCATCTAGAATTGATAAGGAAATTTGCTTTGGATTGTTTTATGGATTTTCTGTATTAAATATTTAATGGAATTTTAGCAATTATAATTTTCGAAGGGTATTTTCTATATTTCGTAAGAAAAATACGCAGTGTAAAAATAGGAAAGATATTTTTTGAAAGTTGGATTTAAATCTTTGAAGTTTCTTTCATATTTCTTGACTTAATAGAAGCTATACCGAAAAATATTTTGTTAGAAAAACCAAATTTGTTTTCATGACTGAATTTGTAGATTTGAGTTCTCATTTTAACTTTTATGCGTACATTTTTGGTAATGATTAAGTATTAGTTTTACACGTTTGAGTTAAAATGAATATCTATACTATTTTTTTTTTTTAAATATTTATTGACAGTTTAAAACGTATGTTTCTCCTAAAACAAACTTGATAAAGATATATGAATCAGGCTATCTCTATATTTAAAACTGAGAAAAATTTCTTGCAGAGTAAATGGAAAAAAAAAAAAATCTGCTTACATTTTTTGTAAACAGAATATAATTTAGTAGACAGACCTTATTTTAACCTGTTCTTCCATATAAAGGCACACAGTAACTGTATTTCATTCCTTACCATCGGTTATTGTATTAATTTCTTAAAATTACTTTCGTATAGCGTTAGCATAGAAGTGCCTTGGAGATTCTTATATTTTTGTTGTCATTTTGGAGATGAATTAAAATGGTATCACAATTGCACAAGTAAACATCTTGGCGATAAACGACCGAGCTATTTTGGTGGCAAATTTCAAATTTCGGATATTTTTGGTTATATCCAGAGGATATAGCTAACAAATATTCAGAAGCCATCATCAATACATATTAATAAGAAATAGACAATAAATATTCAGAAGAAATCATTAATATGTATTCAGAAGATATCGCCAACAAATATTAAGAAGTCATAATCAATATAAGTTCTATAAAAAAAAAAAAAAAAAAAAAAAAAAAAAAACACGACGCACCAAGAAAGAGTAATGCATACTGGGCACAAATTGACATACATACAGATTTCGATGGAAAATGTAAAATTTTAAAGTTTGGCTGCCATCGAATGAACATGCGACGCGACAGTGCATCTAAACTGCGCAATTGGCAGAATATTAAAAATGAGAAATTCTGATTCCAGGTCAAACTATGCCTCGCATGCAGTTGCACAAACAACATGCGCAGATGTCAGCATTTGAGTGTGGTGTGTAGCTGGGCTCAAAGAAGCCGGTTGGTGTAATCTGCGAATTGTTTGACAATTGGATAGGAGCGGTATCGCTATTAGATGATACTGACAGGAATGGCTGAACCGTGGCCGAACACAGCGTCAGGGAGGAAGGGGTCGGCCTAAAGAGAGGACAGAAAGTGAAAACCAGTCAATCGCAAAGCGGTACTATAAGCTCCAATTCATGATTATCGTCGATCCTACGTGCAACTGGTATTTCAGTGACTTCATAGACCTTTAATAGGCGGCTCAGTGAAATGCGCTTGAGCTCAGATCCCAGATCTCTCTTCCACTGAGGATGTTTGGAGCATCATAAAAGGGTCCTACAAACAGGTCAAGATTTTTCCAATCTAACGCACCAGTTGGACAGAATTTAGCACGATACTTCACGGAAGCATATCTGCCAACTCTATCAATTAATATCAAGCCGAATAACTGCGTGGATAAGGGCCAGAAGTGGACCAACGCGTTACTTTTCTCTTGATTAAATCACTCAAATTTTCTGAAACTGTAATCAATTGTTTTTCTTCATATGTACATTACATCTACCAATTTTTGTCCCATTCGGATAACTCCTTCTTGGTGCGTCGCTTTTTTTGTTAGAGTGTATATACAGAAAGTAACGTCAACAGAAGCCAACATCAATACTTATATCGCCAACAAATATTTAGAATCCATCATCAATACTTATTCGGCAGATATTGCCAACAAATATTCAGAAAACAACCCATTTATGAATCGTGATGGTCTCGGTTACTTAAATCGGCAGTCAGTTTTTCCATACAATCAAGGATGAATTTCTCACTTATTAGTATGGTTTTGAAAAATGTAAAAGTTTATACAGATTTGACATAATATTTTAAGATACTTTAAGAAGTTAAATGTTAAAATTAGATATTGGCTTGCATCTTGGGAAATTGAAGGTGTAATGAAATAAATAGCGACAACGCAAAATCGCTGTTTGAAAGAAATAGTCTTGTCATACTAATAAACCTTGACACAACTTTAGTTTTTATTATTTGATTTTGTATATTTTTAATTATTTTTGTTTTTATTTACATTTTCCGATTTTTCTAATTTACATTTTCAACTACTTTGTCTAATAAAAGTATCTCACAATACTATCTTGGCTAAGAATTTACTTCACGCATGTGAGAGGCAGTCATACCACAAAACGGTAACAAATACATTAATCTGTTCATTCTGATAATTATTAATCCAACTAGTTGGTAACCGATTTTAGAATATGTAAAAGGAATTTTGTGTTAGGTGTTTTCCAAGTAAGACAAAATTTAAGTACACAATATCGTTTATAGTGCATATTGTTTGTAGACAATACACAAGGCTACCCCCAAATTAAGCTAAAAGTTCTTTTCTATTGAATGTAATTGATAGAAGGGATTTGCTACATTTTATTACGCCGACGAACGCTGCTCATGAAGGAAAATTAATTTTTCATACCCATTCTCTAAACAAAGTATTTTTGAAGTTTTATTTTCAATACTAGTATAATACAACATTTTGAGGTGTCCTGATTACGAAAGTACAGTTCTTAGTGGTTGATCTGTATGTATATATATATATATATATATATATATACATACAGATATATTTGTAATCAGCATAACTTAAAAACAGATAACTGCAGGAAAATTAAATGTGGTATTTTGAAGTTCGTATTAGGTTGCCACTTAAAAATTTGATCAAGGTTGGTATGTTTGAAATCAAATTAATAACAGCCTTGATTATTATTATTATTATTATTATTATTATTATTATTATTATTTATTTTTACAGTTGCAGGAACTGTAGACGAACGGAAGCTGTCAAATTTACCTGTCAAATAAAACTGTTCCTATACTTATTTAAATTATTTTAAAAGCACATTAATTTTTGTTATCTTACGCTACTGATCTTAAAACTTAATATGCGATCTGTCCTTATAGTATTGAAATGCAGGGTAAGAGAATATCGTGTGAGTGACAGACAAGATTATTTAAAATGACATTTGTAGAACATAAATTTTATTTTCTTTGGATATTTAGTGTTACATTTCTCTGAAAAGGTAATCGCCTGCAATTATTATGAAAGATAATTTTAATAAATCATTTATACTGAGAGAATTTGTACACTTTAAATAACTAAAACCTCGCTGCCAAACTTTAGCCGTAAATTTTAAGGTGAGACGTAAAATTTACAGAAAATAAACGGTAAATTACGACAAATAAGATAAATAAAGTGTAAAATATCTCTCTTCACCCTGAAATTTACGGCTGAAATTTGTCAAGAAGGTTAAAATTTTCTAGAATGTATAGGAATATGTAACAGAAAGTATTGGGATGTCTACTGCATACTAGTTTTTTAAAGTTTAAATAGAACTTAAATTTTGCTATTAGAATTATATGGTTATATTGATGTTATGGGTGAAACAAAACACCTATTTACGTAAATATTATAGCGTAGAAAATGTGACGAACAATTAAAAGTCTGTGTGAATTCATGTGATTCTCTACTAAGCATATGACATAAAAACAGTTTCATTTATATGCAAATAACAAATGACTCAATATATGCTCATATTCTTAATAAAATCTGGAGTTATGGAATAAATTATTATGAAAGATAAAAGAATTATCGAAATCATAGCAAAAATTATTTTGTTTAAAGTATTAGGATTGAAATCTGTAGTTACTGATATAGATCGTTTATTTGCACTCTGAATATTTTTAACATTTTAAACTGTCACTATTATATTTAAAAAACATAATAAGAAGAAAACCATAAGAAACGAATATATATATTTTCGTTGCTAAGTTATAAGAGAAAGTTAAAAAGAGAGAGAGAGAGAGAGAGAGAAAAGAAAAAGTAAAAAAAACGAATATTTCGTGGTTGTCAGAAATCGTTCTTCTATATTTTTCCATAAAATTCGAATGATACACAATATTTATTAAAATTATAATTCATAATGACTGCAGACGAATTTTATCTCATGAACGTACAACACTAAATGTCGAAAGAAAATCAAATTTGTGCCCTAAAGACGACATCACCGGAAACGCATATTTTTAATATTTTTTTAATGGAATAAATCAATAAGTTTATCTAAAATTACCACAGATCTACGGTCCAAGCATTCTTTTTAAATGTATAAAAGAGTTCTTTGAAAAATACTCATAATGAAGATTTTTACCCCCTCCCCCCAGGTGGGACGTGACGTTTTTAGGACAGAAGAAATTTTTCCTAGTTGATTCTTACATATATAAATAATTTTTCTTAATTTTATAAGGACTTGTTAAAAACAATTCATATAGGACATATTTACACGAAATTTCGTCTATACTGACATAGTAAAAATTATAAATTAACGGCATGGCAGCGCCCCCCTGTTGGGCTATTTGTACAAAACGTTTATGGACACTAATTTATGTCTTGTTACAATTACGTATAAATACGTATGCAGTTCTTAAACGTTAGTTTTTGAGGCAGTTTTCCATAATTTGTTTTGCCACATACAAACGGATATCTTATAAAAATGAACAAATCGGATTCTGGACCTCAAAAAACATGTGAATCCATCAAAAATCAAAAGTATATTTTTTTTTACGAATCAATAATATATGCCATAAAAAAAAATAATAAATAAATAAAAAAAAAAATATAAAAAGTAAGATTTTTAATGTTAATGCAAATTTCGAAAATCCGTAAAAAAAGAAAAAAATAAGGCGGGTAATTACATTTATTGGGATTATTATTATTAAAAAAAAAAAAAAAAAAAAAAAAGCTAAATATCTAACTGCCTAACATATTTGATTAATCTGGAAATTCTAAAATAAGGGGAAAAAATCACGCCCCTTATACATTTTTCTCTTTGACATTATTAATGAATGGAAAATCAATAAACAATCCATTGTAACTGATCGTCCTTTGTTGTCACACTTAACCTACTGGAGAAAAAAGAGATAGAAAACAGCAATTATATTTCATAGAAAATATTTATTTATAATTCAATGTAAAATAAAAAAGTGTTTTATAATATACAGTACTAAATTGAAGGAAGAAAGTTGAAAGGAATTGTACAACGTATGACAGAAAATATAAAATTTAAAATATAAGGATTGCAATCCACTTAGGTATTCGAAGTGGAAGAGCCATCCCTTCCGTGGAGGATCAAAATTGTGATGGCATGTCTCCGGACCACCTCTAGGGGTGTGTCCCAGACCGTCGCCAATTGCCCATCTGCGCAGCACTAGTGCGACGTAAAAGCCCAACCAATCAACCAGCCATTTACGTATTCAGGAATACGGACTGTAGTTTATGGATATGTTTAGAAGATTGAACAGTTATATTTAATATAGAAATTTTGTAATTATTATTTTAAATAGAATGTTTCTTGTAGTATGTATAATTAAAGAAAGAATTAGTAGGAATAGAACTAAATTAAAGGGAGAAAGGATGGAATAGCTGTCGATATATAGATATCCCACATAGCATTTAAGTCTCTCCTGCAGAATGACAAGCTTCTAAATTAATCAAATATATTCTTTTAAAAAGAAATTTCTTACATATTCAATTTGATGTAACTTCAAGCCATAGATGCTGAAGTGTAAGTAACAGCGAATTATAAAAAGTACAACACACTATGCTACGAGTTAAGTGACACGAAAAATGTTTAACCAGTATCAATTTAACTTTTTAATAAAATTTTCTTAAAAATCGCAAAAATGCGCACATCTATAATTGATCAAAGGAAAAAATTCCAATTTAATATTATATATATATATATATATATTCAAGAAAGTATAAGGTAGGTGAGCCAAAGGTGGCCATATAGTTAATCTTTGAGAATTTTTATAATTTTCTGGTTGCGTATATGTGGCTGGATTTTTTTTTTTTTTCGTAAAATGCTATACTTATTTCTTACACATATCAAATATAATTTTCGTTGTAAAATATAATTTAGATATTTTTATAATACAGTTTGTCCAAAAAAGAATGTCCCAGTTATAAAGTTTAATATTATCAAATATGAGCGTTGTAGAGTATTGGTTTAAGGTCACAATTAAAGAGTAACTCAAACAGTTTTAGATATGTGCATTCGCGAGTACTGCTTTGTTGTTTTTCTCGCGCCACATAGGCACATCAGTCTGTAATTTCAGTTTTAACGTGCTTTCCGTTTAAAGTTTAAATGTGATCCCCCATGTGGCAAAAACATCCGTCGATGATATGGGCAGTTCGAAATGACCGGATGTGTTTGTAAAAGCAGAAGCATGGGGCGACCAAAGGATTGGATTATAGGTTGGATGTGTGCCGTATGAAAAAGGTGCACATATTGAACATTTGTAAGAAAAACTGGATTAGTTTACCTTAAATTTATTGTATGATTTGTTGTAAACAGTCTAAATTAAATAGACAATAAGACTTCTTCACAAACCATAAATTTAAAGCCAGCACAACCGGTTTCGAAAGGACGTAGCCTTCCTTCATCAGGTGCAAAAAAACACGTGCTACTTCCTTGGAGGCAAAAGCAAGACTACATTAATCTAAATTAAACTGTTATAATATACCATTGAAACTAGGACATTATTTTATGGACACCCTGTACAATTTCAAAATCGTAGCTTGTAGGCGACCTTTGGCGCATTGTATTTGAAAGGTGGTCCATATAGCGAAAGCAATTTTAAAATGTGCCTAAGACGCTCTTTTGTAATTTTTCAGAATTTTCTTCTTGATTATCTTACCTTTTAACAAAAAAAAAAAAAAAAAAAAAAAAAAAAGACTCTCAAACATTTTTTGTGCTAAATAGTTCTGGACTTCTATTATGACATTCCTTGACTTCTTTCGAGAGATCTCTGGTAATCTCGTGGGGAAATTGTTGGAGAATAAATGATAATAAGTTTTTTTCGGATATCTAAGCAGAAATTTTGAAAGCTACCTATTTACATTAATTTATGTATTTATTTACCAAGTTGCCCACGTGTACCAAGATTGCTCGATATCAAGACCACCCAGAGAATATGCATTGCATACGGTCACCATTTGCATGACATTAAACTTTTAAACTGATAAATTTATTAGAAACGAAGATAATGTGGTTAAACAAAAAGAACTACATTTTCAGAAAACATATCACAGCTCAAAGTTCGAAGACCTTAAACACATGTAAATCAAAATATCTTCTTATCTGAAAATTAGAACGACTAATCCTCTTAAATGAAATCACTGCATACAATGGAGGTCGATCAAGATAATCTCTTCAAATTCATTCTCAGAAATGGATACTCAAATTTCACGAAATTTTCTTTAATTTTCACGAAACCCTTTCCAGGTAAATACTCTGAGCGAATATTTCGTCAAATTGAGAAAATTACTTTCGTCACTTGTTTGAACATATGAATTTCGTCAAAAGTAAAGATACATTTTTTCATCCTAGTTTCGTGATACAGAATAAAATATAAATTATACAATTATAAAATTACCTGCAAGTTCGTTGCTTTAGACATTAAATCGTAATTATATTTAATGAAAATATAAATAAAACAGAGCACACAAATAAAAGTCATTCGGACATTTATTTGACAGCTCTGAGACCTATAGTAACAATAACTTATGTCTCAGTTGATCCATATTTTTACAGAAATTCACATAAACAAGCGCACACAATATTTTCTAGACATAGGACATCAGAAACATCTATTCCCGCACCGGGATTCCAAACCGAGACCTGGGAATCCAGAAGGCAGGGTCCTACCGACCGAACCACCAGGTCGGCAAATAAAAGTCATTGTAACGTAAAGTCGAAACAACACAGGAAAAAAACCAATATGGCGGTAATGAAAGCTAGCACATGCTATTGTGAGTAAACAGTTTCGTCAAATATTTGAGAGTTCACGTTTCCTTAAAAATCACGTGATCGCTTGACGTGATCGGTTGTCAAAAACAACGAAATTAAGCCCGAGTATGTACGAATCGTCAAAATTAAGTACATTATTTCTGAGAGTGTTCAGTCGCATACCCTGGAGATGCATGATTTACAATGCAGTAGTACCATTTTGTAATTAAAAATTACATTAAACATCTTTTTGAGTGTTGAGCTGCCTTAGGAACACTGGCCACATTTGGTTCACCTACCATATTGCATCGTTAAAATTACGAAGAACAAAGTCAATTATTAATATGGAATAACAGAGCATGAAAATTAAATCAAAGTATAACATACTATCTTAAAGAAATATAGCAAAATAACCTACCACTTGACATATTTCCTCAATCCGAAAACTCTCAAAGAAAGAGAATAATCACGCTTGATAAGTATTTTTCTCTTTGACATTATTAATGAACGGAAAATCAATATGCTACATTTTGATTGGACAATCTGTATTGTTACAATCAACCTGCTTGAGACGGAAGAGCATTAAGTGACAATGATGATTTTTTATAGAAAATATTTATTTGTCATTGTTTTACAAAACACAAAAATGTTTTATGATAATACATAGGACATTTCTAAGTTTAAGAAAGAGAATTTATGTAATCATACGACATTTAACAAATGAGTTTTGTTTAAAATAACAAGTTTGTAATTAATTTACATAGTTATTATTATATGTTGTACTTTATTAACACTTTAAATATTTTTAGCATTTTAAACTATTACGATTATTTAAAAAAACAGTATATTGTGGCCACCACATGACTTTTTTCTAAATTTTACTATATAAACTGAGTAAAAATAATTTATTAAAATTATTATTTATAAAAAAATATCTTCAATGATGAATGCAGAAGATTTTCATTCTAGAGAAGTGTAACACTAAATATCCAAAGGAAAATCTCTATATGGTCTCTAAAACATATGGTATTTTTTTTTAATTGACCAGATTTTTTGAAAGAAACCCATAATGAAAATTTGCTATCCCTGGAGGTGTACTTCCCCAGGGAGGAAATTGATGTTACCGTATATACCAAAAAAAAAAAAAAAAAAAAAAAAAAAATCTAGTTGGCTATTATTACAAATGATTTCTTTTAAATTAAAAACAATTCTTAAACATATTTCTCTTTATGTCCATTCATAGTAAATTTCGTCCTTTATCTTCAAGTTAAAAGGTTAGAAAATAAAGACTAGCATCGCCACCTAATCAGAAATTTATAGACATTAATTTATGTCAATGTACAACTACATATAAATTTTTATGAAATTCTGTGTAGTGTCTTTGAGATACAGTTGTCACAAAATTTTGTCACATACACAAAGTCACAGACAAACGTTTTCTAAAAATGGTCTAATCCTTTTCTTGTCATCTCGAAACGTGTAAATCCAATGAAAACCTGAGGTCAAATTTTTTAAGAAACCAATACTTTCTTCTATTTAATATAGAAGAAAGTCATAAAAAGAAGAAGACTAAATTAAATAAGTACAATTTTTATTTTTTGCAACAAATGGTTAGAAAACAAATGTACAATTTTAAATACTCAAGTTAATTTCGAAAATGCTTTAAAAGGGAGATAATAAAGGTGAATAATTTTTTTTACTGGTATTGTTAATAATATATATATCAAAAATATCGGGCTGCCTAATACATTTAATCAATCTTGAATTTCTAAAAAAAAAAAAAAAAAAAAAAACGTAAATACAGCAAAAACATTGCACTACATACACAAACATTTTAAGTTTAATTACGGACCTTACAAGTGTTCTATGTCTTAACCATTGCTCACACGGCATCACATGAATGCGATAATACAGTTCCTCTCATATTCCCCTAAATATGACGCTGTCAATTGTTTCTTTGAATTTACTGAACTCATGTTGAACATAAGACAATTGGTGTTGAACAAATGAATTGCCTAGCCAGTGAGTTAATGAATCTGATATTTTATACGAAATTTCAGCTGCATAAGTACCTCTGACTCTGATTTAGCAAATAATTGCCCGTTGCGCAGCACTAGTTCGACGAAAAATCCAATCAACCAACTAACCAACCGATTTAGCAAAATCTAATGCATAGGATTTTTCTTTTGTTTCCCTGTGAACGGCATTTTAATTCCCCCTGTTTTACGATATATTTAAAGTGTTATATATATATATAAACACTTGAAACATTTTTATTTTTAGTTCGTTTTTACTGAATTCGTCTTAATTTTTTCTACTTTTAGCCTTCTAAAAACCCGGAATAAATTATGATATACCACCTTGTATTTTTCTGCAATTGGTTGTTAAAACGAAAGTTTTATATTATAATATATAGCATATTTATAATTACATAACACATAACAGAATATTTTTTATTAAATGTGAGGTTTGGCATATAGGAAGAAGTTTTTAATTTAAGAAGAAGTTTTTAAGTTTCCTGAATACCTTCAGCATTTTAAATAATTAATAATTATTTCTTAATTTTCTCCGAATTATCGCCATGCTTAATAAATCCGTTTTTCAACAAGGATTTTAATTGTAAGACTCCATTTTACTTTACTCGGTACAAAAATATTATGCATCATATTGCGTTTCCATTTCTAATAAACTCATTTTTTTTTCTCTCTTTGTTTAATTTATGTATTATTATTTCACTTCCTGCTTTTTATTACTTTAGCAGACACTTGAATTCCTGTTTTCCTTTCTTAAATGTTATTATGCAGAAGGAGATGTGTGGTGTCAGTCAAATATACATCCAAGCCAAAGCGAGTGCAAGATAACCGATACAATGTAATGCTAAAAGTATGTTCTCCAACAACAACTGTGGACGGCAGGAAAATAACCAACCGCAAAGAATTATAAGAAGACAAATGTATAAAGCCAAATGACATTTGCATCGTGGAAAAAGTTAGAGAAGCTTTAAAATCTAAAATTGTATGTAATCGCTCACTTTGTCCAATTACTTAGAATTCAATTGTTATTACTATTTTTAATATTTTCTGTCAAAAATAAAGATAAATATGACGCTTGCGCGCCTTAAATGACCGATAATCAGACTGACACATTGCCCATATTCGTGTACTGCTTAATTTATGCATGCTTTTTTCCAAGCTCCAAAAAAATTCGCAGTGGAGTATTACATTACCTCTACATATAATAGAAGAAGGTGTGTGTGTCCTTCGTTTTTTAGGCAAATGGCTCATCGCAAAGCTACAGAATTTTGCAAGAAGGACCGCATTGACCTCCCTTAGACCATGTCTATTTATATATAGATTTTTGTTGGGAGTATGATAGTTTCGCCATGTTTCCGAAACCTGTTAAGCCTTTTTCAATTTACTTTATTGCCTGTTATGCTGCTCCCACCCACTGAAGAGGAAGCAGAAGGCTGTTTTTCACATGTAGTGTTGTTTTTACAATTGTTCGTCGTTTCTTTAATTCGTTATTTCTTTGTTTTTATTATTATTTTTTTTTTTTATTCTTGTTGACCAAGCCCACTTGTCTTCAAGTCTCTACATATTTTCAAAATTATATGTTTTTCGGATCATTTTTATTGCTGCCTTTGGCGCCTTTTTTATACAAATACACTTTTATTAATAAGGAATTAATATATATATATATATATATATATATATATATATATATATATATATATACATATATATATATATATAACTGAATTAAAATGTATAATATTTCGAAATGATCGTCTCTGATGATAGAAACGTAAATGTGAAAAGTCTTTCCATGTCCATAAGTCTTTCTATGGTCCAATAGTTGAGTTGGTTAGAGCGTCATGCTGATAACCCAAAGGTCGTGGGGTTCGATCCATCAAAGGCCAATGTGTTACTCCTTGCAGACTGTTGACAGAAAAGATGCCAGTTGATAAAATAAAATTTTTCAGTTTCTTCACACTATCCTAAACCGGAAGGATGACAAGAAAGTGACGAAAAACAAAATTAAATTTAAAAGTGTGTTTGGCGCTTTGTAAGTAATCGGCTGGACGCAGAGCTACAGAATTTTGCATGGGAGTCCTTTTTGATATTTTGTAATGTACTTCAAAACTCGATTTTTGATTTTTAGAAAATTAATTAAAATTATTTAAGCTGGTAATATTGTCTGGTTCTGCCATCTTTTGTTATAAATTAAAGATGGCAATCCCTTCGAAAAACATAATAGCAGCGCCACATATCGTCCCTAAATTGAAATTAAGGCGCAAAATGTAAGCAGTTGGAACTCGAAGCGAGGTTATAAGAAATTTCAATGGATTTTCTTTTAGGTATTTTCTTTTAGTTTATACCCAAGCAGCACCGAAACGTTCTCTGAACGTTCAAAAATTGTTCTGCAAACACGTTCTAAGAACGTTCACTTTGAACGTGTTATAGACGTCTATCTGTCCATCTTGAAGACGTACAATAGTACGGTTCAGAGAACGTTCAATGAACGTGTAACTATCACCATCGGTGTTATAGAAGCGTTCTGAGAACGTTCTATGTATACGGTCTCAGAACGTTCTAAACGTTTTTAGAACGTTTTCAAAACGTTATACACATTTTCAGAACGTTCCAGAAAACGTACTGTAAACGTTCTAAAATAGTGTAGTTAAAAAAAAAAAAAAAAAAAAAAAAAAAAATGTGACGTCATTATAAAAAAATCCCCTCAGTACGAGCGTTTAGAAGTAAAAATTACATAGCTGATGACGAATAATGATACAACACATGAACAGGGATATGAATTACTTTTTTTTTCAATTCAAATAATGTTTGAGAAATTTTAACATACTTACTATTCTTTTAATTTCAACGTATATGCATCAAAAATTCTATATTCTATGACAGCTTTCCCCAAAAAGTGTCATAACGTCTCTTTATACCTTAAAAAATTTCTTAAATTTTTGCATTTTTTAAAAATTTCTTTTTTTTCCCTAATCTGTAGATAATGAAGTTATAGTATTAATTACAAAACTTTGAATAAACACCATAAAATGCGAGAACTCGCACCAACTGTTTCGGGTCAAAAGAAGACACAACCCTTCATCAGGCGAACATTGTAGGCACGAGAGCTGCAAACAAGCACGTTGAGTGTGTGGAATGCGTTGCCGCTTTGTTTGTAGCAGCCGTGCTTTGTTTGTAGCAGTTGCGAGTTCTTGCATTTTATGGTGTTTATTCAAAGTTTCTTAATTAATACTATAACGCCATTATCTTCAGATTAGGGGAAAAAAGAAATTTTTTAAAAATGCAAAAATTTAAGGAATTTTTTAAAGGGATATAGGCACGTTATGACACTTTTTGGGAATTACAGTCATAAAATATGGAATTTTTCATGCATATACGTTGAAATTAAAGGAATAGTAAGTATGTTAAAATTTCTCAAACAATATTTGAATTTAAAAAAAAGTAATTTATATCCCTGTTGCTGTGTTGTATCATTATTCTTCATCTGCTATATACAACTAAACTCTTGATTTATTTTGCTTGTTTTAATCCTTGTGATTCCGAATGCGTCATCCTATGATTAATGTTTGTTTTTCATGGTTGTTTTCTGTTTGATTCTCTGATTTCTTGAAGTAAATAATTTATTCCAATTTATTCTTCATTTCTAACTTCAATTAATTTCTTGTACGATAGGGTGCCCGCTAGCAATATGCTATTATAGCTGCTAACGAACGAAATCGTACATTGGTGCTCAACGACGAAAAGGGTCACCCTTGACGAGTTTTTTTTTTTTTCTACCATTCTAAGCTTTTCCTACAAAAAATGTTTAAAATGCTGTCTTAATTTTTTATTTCCTCGTTGCTTGTTTGTATCTTTTGATTCGAGTTTCATGTGGTTTTTACGCACCGGCAAAATTATTAAAATTGCAACTAACAATATAGGAATAAATTTAAGATTAGACTGAAGTTAAATAAAATAAAAATCAATAAATAGGTAAAATATAAATGTTTCAATAAATCACAATCAGTCTCCCCAGGTTATTTAAATTTGTTGTAATTTTCTTCTCATTGACCTATGTGGTTTCAGGGATCTTATATCTGTCGCTTGGCTTTAACTAAGATTAAAAATTCATTTATACATACATATATATATATATATATATATATATATATACATATATATATATATATATGTTTTTTTTTTTTTAAATACAGGGTGCAAAGCATTGTGACGAGAATACCTTTATCTCCGCAACTATTGGTCGCAAATATATAGTTTCAGTTACAAAATGTTTTAAAGAATATGAGCATTTGTGGTATAACATGTTTAAATTTAAAATATCTATTTTTTCAAAATTCCAAAAACTAAATTTTTACATAGTCCCAGATCCCTATAATCATATTTAGAAAACTGACACTCATCCTAACAAACAGTTTCATTTCTATTCTCCCAAAATGTAACATGATATTTAAAGTTTGGATTTTCTAACATATTTCGGCCTTCAATAAGGGATCGGTTTAAAAATCCTAATTGGACTTTGTTTGCATTTTCCCTGGGTTTATTAAAGAATTTTTCATTGACTTTTTAATAAAGCCCGAGAAAATGCGAAATAATCCTAAATTTTGAAACTAACTATCTCAGACAATTTTGGGTGCACAAAAGTGAAACTTTTTGTGTTATATTTTTTAGGTTAGAACTCAACTTACACTATTAGTGTCATGAAAATTGTATAAAAATTATCAGTTTTTGTGATTTTCAGTAAATTGATTTTTTAAATTTAAACATGTCATATAATGAATTCTTACATTTTTTTTTTAAATACATTTTCTTATTGGAGGACGTTTGAGACCAATTGTTGCGCAAATAAAGGCCTGCTCTCGACTTTGCACCCTGTATATTCTAAACATTTCTGGGTACTACTTTGTAAGTCCATGGATAGTTTATAAATATTTTTGAATGCTGAAGTTTATAGAAAGTTTTAATATTTCAACATAAAAAATAATTTCAAAAATGAATGTACCAATACACCGCTAAAATAATATATAATTGAGTTTAGAATATATTGTTAATTTATAATAATAAGAAATTGAAACATAAAATTAAAAATTAGTTAGAAGGAGGAAATTTTTAAAATGTCCAAATACTTAAATACATATATATATATATTTAATCATAATATTTTTCTAAAATATTTAACATACTTCATATTTTTAAATTTCAGTGCATGTGTGCATACATATTTTCAGTTTACAGCAGCAGTTTACAAAAATGATGTTTGCAGGTATTTAAATTTATTCCACATGGCAATGTAATTGGTATTTTTTAAATGTTTAAATTTCTTTAAATTGAGTCAACGCAATTTTTACCTCATTTGATGTAATTATTCTATCATGGCATATTAAATAATTGATAAATGTAAATATTATTAGTATTAATAAATAATATAGTAAATCGTCCTTTTTTTTAAGCAGAATATCTTTTTTTATAAAGATGTGGAATAAAATTGAATTGAATCTTTGTTTTATTATGCAGTTAAACAATTTCATATATTTTATTTAATAAATAACAGTAAAGAGATATTTAAAATTGTAAGTCGGTGAAACTTAGGATATTATTTTAAAAATATGCAATTTGCATAACCTAGATTGTATATATATTATCATATAAACATTAAATAAATACTTCAGAATTTAAAAAGAAAAGAAAAAAAAAAAAGAATTACATACCTTCCTCATTTTCTTCATAAGAATTTCTCCAAGAAAACACCCTTCCAACTAGCATTTTAAAATACATAATGACCAGTCTGGAAGGGCATTCACTTAAAATTAGCTCTCATCTTTTAAATTCTTTATGTTACTTCATTCAGAAGCATAATAACCAAAAATAGTCATTTTAACAATTTCCATCTCAGAAGACTGAATTAATAAAATGAATCCATAATTTCTAAGCGGTTTTCTGTAACAGGAGCAGTTTTTTCTGCGATACAATGCTACTTACAAGTATATCAAATGTTAGGCTTAAGAACTTACGCAGATATGAAAATGATTGTTTAATTGATATTAAAATAAGACTTTAATAAATAGAAAATAGAGACTATTACAGGTTAAAAATATTACATTTTTACCTTTTCTAAAGCTTATCCAAGTCATTATAACGCGAAAACTGAACAAAACAGATTACATTACACGTTTTAAAATTACCGCTTCACATAACGGCACGACATTCCCAAGACCTTTGAATTTGCGCAGTCAGCGAGAATTAACTAAATGCAATCCACAGATGTCAGTTTCATCTGCTCTTCCCTTGTTACATCCGGAATAATCATGTTTCAAAGTTCAACGTTTGAAACATAAATTTATTAAGCATTTATAGCTGTAGAGGTCAATATTTTAAGGAAAAATGGAGCTGAGTTAAACAATTATTTAAATTTTTATAAAGTATTTGAAAAACTTATGAGATCACTTTATTTTTCCATTTTAAAATCTCGAATTAAACGGAAAAGCATATTTTGTTTTAGTGTATATTTTAGTATTGAATAAAATATTCAGTGAAAATAAATAAAATAAAATAAGAACAATCAAACAGAGTAACGATTTAACAACATTATCAATATTGATAATTTATCAGTAACATTTAAACTTAAATAGAATCATAAATAAAATATAATAAAAGTTTAAAATTATGCTTAAAGAAAAGAAGAAAAAAACTCATTCTGTAACTTCCCGATGAGTATTAGAGACCGCGAGGTTCTACTCTCGAACCTTACAGACGGGAAGTGTTGGCTTCGATTCCTGGTCACGCTCGTCGACTTAGGTTTTCGGAGTTTTCCCGTGATTTTCTTTGAAACTCGCGTAAAGCACTATATTACTTATTCAATAACATCCGTGATTAGCTTTTTGTATCTAAACTTTGGGTCTGGGGAATGCATAGATTTTCATGACAGAAGACAATCATTTTTATGCTGTATAGAAGATCTTAGAAAATGTATTTTTCTAGGGGTTTATTATTATTATTATTATTACAAATGAAAAAAAAAAAAAAAAAAAAAAAACGGTAAATTTGTTTTAAATCATCAGAAAACGATGTTTCAATTATTCGTTTTAAAGGTGATATCGAATTCTTTTGAAAGATAATTATAGTGAAAATTTTTATCCACCCTTCCCCCATCCCCCAGGGATCATGCATACTTATTCCTATGAATGATAATAATAATAAAAAAACTGTTTGACTATTACTCGTTATACAGCCAAATTGAATCAATATTATATATCAAATGTATGTCACGCAGAAGGTTTGGTGAGTATATATATTACAGAAGCTGATAGATAGCCTTTCTGTGAATGGAAAATATTGGAACGTGGCAGTGCCACCTGTCGTCCGATATGCACCCAAAGGCAATCTGTAGAGTTTTACGTAATATTTATTTCACTTACCAAATTTACAATATTTATAAATCACAGAAGTTGAGATTTTTCGTTTCTGTTATGAGATTAAATTGCTACATAGCCACGCCACCTGTTGGCCGATGTGCATCCAAAATGGACCAGTAAAGCTTTACATAAAATCGATTTCACTTATAACTTCAGTGTATCACAAAATTTATTGTTAAATCACAAGAGTTAAAATATTGCCTTTCCGTTAAAATGATTAAATTGCAGATTAGCAACGCCACCTGTTGGACAATGTATACATCCAAATTGTATTAGCAGAGGTTATGATGATATATGCCAATATATCATGTTTAATACATTTGTACACTATAGAAGCTGAGATATAGCCGTCCCATAAATGGAGGGTTTCATTGCATAGCACCGTAATCTATCGGGCGATATATCCCAAATGAAATTCAAATAAACTCCAATTTAGGGCAAGATCTAATATTGTAACAAGTTTGGTCGAATTCCATACATTGATTCCTGAAATACAAAATCCACAAAATTTTTCCATGAGTTTAAAATTTTGTAATTTTTTTTCACCTCACCGCTACTGATTATTGGGAAGCATTCTTTACTGACGTGCTAACAAAACGTTAAACTGAAAATGTAAAATATGCTCTATTCTCTATCATGCTAAAAATTATAAATTTCGAATAACTTACGAAGTTTTTAAATTAGAATGTTGCAAATCTCTCAATAAGATTCTTATCAACATCATAAGTGATATTTTAAAACTGGTCCGATCTCTCTGCAATCATTTGTTCTTGAGATATCGTGTACATGAACTAACGGGCTATCACACTAATAGGTGCCGATACACATTAACAGATACCATACCAACCTTTTGACTTCCGTATTCCTTACGCCACAAAACGTGTAAAAAAATCAAAAGCTGAAGTCAAAAATTTTAAAGGTTAACCTAGTTTCCCAACCAATAGTACTAAAAAGTCATTTTGTCATATTCGTTATAATTACACTGTTACAGAACGTGTTATGACGGTGTCACACTTGAACGTTCTATATAGAACTAGAATTGTACGTTTTATAGATGGTACAAATCAAACATTTTCAGAACGTTCTAAATAATACTATTTCTGAACGTGTTTTAGAACGTTCTTTTGACACGAAACACGGTGTTTGAACTATTGAAACCGTTATTAGACGTTCACAGAACGTTCCTGTGCTACTTGGGTATATATATATATATATGTGTGTGTGTGTGTGTATATAAATTAATTTAAAATATGGAGATGATTAATGTTATTTCAAAATTTCTTTAAACACAGTAACTATCGAAGAGGCAAGGCCTTCTAATATCTAATACAATTTCTGGTACAACTGATGCATCTGGCTTTTGGATTATATGCCAAGAATTAGTACAGTCAGTGAAATAATTTGCAACGAAAATGCTCAAATTAAAAATATTTGTATCCTTTAAATATTATGAAAAATAGATTTATTTCATAAAAATAATCTATATACTTCAAAATACTTTTTATTATTTTGTCTGTTAGTTTTAATATGTAACAATAGATTATTTGAATTACGTGATCCTAATGATATTTCACGAAATAGCTTACATACAACTTTATGAGAAAATAATAGGTGGTAATCCATTTGGTAACATTGTAATCATATTGGAAAAATGATTATGATATTCCATTAGTCATTCTAAATGGCATTTTGCTACGAAGTTTATACTATAATGACGAAATTACTCTGGAAAACAGAACATATCAACTGAAATTTATAGAAGTTAAAACAATAGAATTGCTTTTTAAGAAGAAAATAATAATTTGTACTTGGAGTCGAAATAAATAAATATATATATATATATTAGTTAGGCAATTCTTAAAAATCTAAATAAAATCAAATTGAAAATAAGTTACAACTACGAAATTACGTAAAGATTTTATGATTAAAGCATTCCAAAAGGACTACGTATATGACATTTTTTTCGTCATCAGAAGTTTTCAAAAATATTTATTTTTCCTGATAATAACATTTAAAACGCCATTTAAAAAGTTAACCCCATACAATATATTTTTATATTGTATGTACATGTATTATTATTATCTACCGTCAATTTCATATAATAAATATTTTCATTATAAATCAGTTTTTACTGTAAAATTTTAAAAATAAGTAAATAAAAATATTTTCATTTATTTATCGTTTAAAAATATTTTTTTCTCTTTAATTCTAAGAGTAAAATAACATCTTATTGTAAACTCCAATGAAAAAAAAAATGAATTGTTATATGTTTAAAAAATTTTGTCTCTGTGTGACACTGTAGCTTTTAAATGGATAGACAGATTCAATGTGATTATTATTATAACTAGCCTTTCCCGAGGCACATCTGCATGATAATACCTACATAACTATTGATTTTCAGAAAGCCTCACAAATAAATTTCAGTCTTTTCCATTTCCCTCTTTTTACTTTCTCTTACCCATAGGGTTGAGAAAGTACTCTTTTAGAGTCAAATTTTCGAACGTGAGTTTTTGTTATATTTACATGTTCTGAGGTCCCCTTAATACGAAAATCATGTTTTTAGCAAATGGTCTGTGTGTCTGTCTGTGTGACAGTTATCAGCATATCTCAAGAACAAATAGTAGCAGAAATTCCAAACTCGGTATTCTAAATGTGTATCATATAGGGATGCTACAGTAAGCTTTTCATTGAGATGAAGCAAATGGTTCGTGTACAGGGACACTCAAAAATATTCATATACATTACGTCTATGGGGGAAATTGCAGGTAAGTAGAGTTTAACATCTATAAACTGCACTAATCCAAATGAAATGAATATATATTTTTTGTAATAGAGATCGTCAACCAGGAAAAAAAATTTGTGTATGAAGGAGCCTCTCCCTTCCCCTCGAGGGGAGTAAATTTTCATGATGGGTATCTTTCAAAAGAGCTCGCTAATACCTTTAAAACGAATGATTGAACCATCGATCTACGATAATTTAAAATAAAGTTATCGCTTTTTTTCATTTTTAACAGAAAAAAAAATCTTTAAATGTAATATTGAGAATAAATTCAACTTTTTTTGGATATTTAGTGTTATACTACTTCTCTAATATTCAAATCGTCTGCATTATCATGAAAGATAATTTGTTTAAATAATAATTTTAATAATTTATTTTTTAAAAACAGAATTATTTTTTAATAACCGGATTAAATTTTATATATATGTTGGTGCATTAATGAAACGGGGGTTTGAGGGGGCGGTAGCCCCCTCACACAGAACTAATTGTCATATAAAACTCTTCCGAAGCCTAATTTGAATTGTTTAACATAGGTTTACATAACAGTACTCGTTATCTTACCTCTTAATCTCCAACCTGTATTTATAGTATTAAGTTTCAGGTTAAGAGAAAGTCGTGTGAGTGACACACCAGAGTATTTCTTTTCTTTTCTCCCTCTCTCTCCTTTTTTTTTTTTTTTTTTCCAAATAAAATAGACTTAAATCTTTGCATGAGAATTTCAATTTTTGAAGATAAAGTTTCCGATGCTAAGTTGAAAATTCTTAGAATTACATTAAATTATTGTCGTATTAAAATCAATTATTTCCTAAAATTTGACGGAATTAAATTACAAGACTGCCATACATACCAGGAATTCCATAGTTAATAATTGTATCAACAAAATAAATAAAAGAAAAAATATTCATAATGAATGAAAAATCTAAATAATTAAAAGATAAAAAACTTTTTACAAACCATGTTTTTAAATTTCTGTTGAATCATAGCTATAGAACTAACTACATTAGCACTTTATCAATGCGTATTGTTACGAAATTGGAAATAATTGTATTTAATTTGTATACATTCTTTTAAAGAGGCTTAGTAAGTTGATAAAATGTCAATTTTCTGCATATCCAGCCCTTTTTCGTGTTAAAATAGCTTAATTTTCCCTTTAAAACGCATTAAAAAGCTCCAATAGGCAGGTAATGGATTTGGCGCCAAATTTGGCGACTTTTTGCCCTTGGCGATGTTTTTGGCGACTTTTGGCGAAAAAATCCTTATTATCGGTATTCCAAAGATGGACGTTTTAATGTGATTGGTTAAAGAGTTACGGGAAATTTGAATTAAAAAAAAGTTGGTTTTAAAAATAAAATATTAATCCTTTCAGAACAACATATATTTGCATCATGAACTACATTAGGACTTTATCAATGTGTAGAAAATCTTTAAAATGATAATGACGTCAATTTTTGCCAGATGCATAATTTAACTTTTTACAGTTTTTCAACGACCACGTTTAATTAAATGTATTTATTTTTATGTCGAAAGAAAATGAACTCGTAATTTTTTTTTGGCAACAATTAAATTATAGCTAATATTTTAATGACTATTTTTATTGCTATTAGGAGCTTATTATTTTCATATTTTACTTAATTAAAAGAAAACTATTCGAAAATTCGAAAATCGGACTTCGAAGTATTGTGTTGTCACCGGGTTCTGAGCTACTGTGAAAGTTTCATATGTCTAGCTAGTAGGTTGGTTGGTTGTAGGATTTAAGGCCGATTGACTCCTGAAGTGTCCTAGGCCTAAAGGGGGAATGCCCTCCGTGGGGGTCTTTCTAAGGGGTCCTAGCCCGTATTTACGCGAGTTTCGGAGGAAACCACGGAAAACTCCGAACGGCTAGGTCGATGAGCGCGACCTGGGATCGAACCCGGCACCTCCCATCTACCAGCTTTGAGCGCAGAACCGCTCGGCCGCTGGTGGGCCTCTCGCTAGTAGGAAAGTTAGTTAAAAATAGATTGCAAGATTTGTACCGGACAAACAAACACACAAACAAACAAGAATAGAAGTTAATAAAAACATGGTAAAATAAGGTAGTAGATAACGCCTCTACCGTTCTGATGAATAGCCACCATTAAATTCAAGCCTTACAGGCTTTAAATTTCTTCCAAATATTCTTCTAAATACGACATTTTGAGCATATGTTTCAACACAAAGGGTTAATACTTTTTATATATATTTCTCTAAAGAGATGTGCATTTCAAATGTAGTACTAGATTGAATTTTTGTACACAAAATATATCTAACCGAAGCGCTTATAATCGCTTTGTCTCTATCAGATGAATTTATGCTTTGAGTCTGAATTGATAAATCAGATAACATTTTACATCACTGTCGTTTCGTTTTGTCAAAATTCAATCGTAACTGGTCCACGTTAGAGAAATATTATTATTATTATTATTATATTATTAATTTAACTGCTGATTTAATCTGGATGCTTCTTAGTTATGTTTGCTAAAAATTTGTTTTAACAAATTTTAAAAATTAATATTACGAAAAAAAATTATTATTATTTTCCTGTCACATTGCACTGTTATTTTGAAATGTGCAAGTTGACATTCTTCCAACCACCTAATCATGTTATATTGTAAATTATGAGGATTTTTGGACTAGAGTAAATAACTAAAAAATCGTAAATTTTATAACAATCTTCACAAAAATACAAAATTTGATTATAAGTAATGATTATGAGTTTACAATCCAAAAATCTCTAAATTCAGTTTAAAATTGTTTTTTTTTTTTTTTTTTTTTTAATTTTTTTCCCCAGAGTTTTAATAGCGAAAATTAAGCTACACAAGAAACTAACTTAAAGTGTTATACTTTAATCATCTGACTACTTCAGTCACAAAAAGCAAAAGAAATTTTTAAAATGTCATTCGATTAAAATGAACAAGTGCAACATAAAGCTATAAAATAATCACTAAAGTCGTTTTACAAAATGCCTTCTAAACGAAAAACACATTGCGTAAAATAAAAGAGTTTTGTGCTTCAAATATGACTGAATGTAATACAAAAGAGGGGAAAAAATAAAATTAAAAAGGAAGAAGAAATTCCATCTAAATTAAAACTGAATTCTCTAAAAGCTGCCTTAGGATCAATGTTGAATTTGGATTTGCTGAAAATATTACCAGGAAATCGGTATTCAGTTCAATGAAAATATTTAATGCACTGAAAAAAAATTCTGTGACTGATATCTAGAAACTGAATAGTGTCTCTAGTAGAAACAGTTCCATGTCATTCTTATAAATTCTACTCCCCTTTGCTATCGAGTTCTAGAAACCCCTATTAGAATTCTAGAGCGTTTTTCTATATAATCGTAACAAAGCTTATTTAAAAAATCTCTGGAAATAAATGCAAGCACAAGAAGTGAGTTTTTGTAACTATAATTTCAGTTTATGACTCAATTCTAAGAAATCAAGCGATAATTTCTCGTAATACAAATGGTTCATAAGGGTCAAAATATTTATAATACTGTTTCACCATCTATACAAATGTATAGAACATAAATTTTTAATCATTTCTTCTATCCAGTTTATTTGTTTACCTTATTAGCATAGCTCGGATATCTATATTTCTTATTTAGGTATTGAGAAAAGTACTACTTATTCGTTCTAGAAATAGGGACTGGAATTATTTCATTAATTAATCAGCATATATAGTTACCATCATCCGTGGCTGATAAGGGCCCTCTTCACTCACCGCCGCCGAAAGCCGAAACTAATGTTATTCTATAGGAATTTTTTCTTTACAAATAACTTATTAACTAATACATATTTTTAAGTTCTGTTTTCACATTCTGAAAATTCCCAACTGTTAAATTGACGCACCTTTTCTAAAAAAAATATTTTTTTAATATTTTATTTTGAAGTTGCAAAATACGACTTTTCAATATGTGAAATTTTTTCATTTTGCAATTTCGAAATAAAATATTAAAAATAAAAAAAATACTTTTTTAAAAAAGGTCCGACAATTTAACATTACGGAATATTCTGAATTTGAAAACAGAATTTAAAAGTATGTATTAGTTAATAAGTTATTTGTAAAGAAAATTTCCCCATAGAATAACATTGGCTCGGGCTTCCGGCGACAGCGAGTGAAGAGGGCCGTTAAGAGTAGGCTTAAGAGATTTCCTTGGACTCTGTCTCCTAATTTTCACACTCTAGTCAATTTTAAAAAATGTAATTGTCCGATCGATAAGCTGTATAAACAGACGTATTCAGAAAAATTGCGCCTTTCATTTGGTACATTATTTGTAATGAATATATAATTACAATTTTTTAAATTAATTAAAATATGAAAATAAAAGCTTAAAATAGACATTTAAATTTTTAATTGTTGCCATTTTTTTCAGCAAAATATGAAGTATGCTTTCTCGTAAAAAATAAATAAATAAAAATAAAATAAAATAAAATAACTATAAAAATAAATTTGCTCATGCATATGAAAAAAAAAAGTCTATAAAATAATAACGTCTATAAAATAATGACGTCTATAAAATAATAATTTTAAAGGTAACGAAGAGATAAACAAAATGAGAAAATTTCGCACGGGCTTGCTAGCAAATTAATTATTTAAAGTGAGAAATAAATAAATTGAATCGATTATTTTTCAACGGGCGCCTTAGTCGCCCTACAACTAACTAGTTAAAATATATTAAAAGACACTTTAAACAAGTATTAAAATTTATTAAAATCGTTTACAAAGCTTTTCGCCACAGCGTTATGGCATCATCAGGTAATTTATACAAAAACAGTTGAGACAGCATCTTATATGTACCAGGAATTTTGATAAGGTTACAGTATAAGGATAACTTGTATAAAATATGATGAATCCATTTGTTACTAGAGCACGTGCTCAAGTCTCATTACGTTTTTGTGTAAATTACCTGATGATGCCCTAACGTTGTGGCGAAAAGCTTTGTAAACGATTTTAATAAATTTTAATACGTGTTTAAAGTGTCTTTTAATATATTTTAATTAACACGAGCTGTTTAGTAAAAATTCTAAACTTTTAGAAGATTTAGATTTTAATTATTTAATTGTAAAATATTTAAAACTGTCAACATTTAGTGTGTTACCTTTTCCTTTAAATTGATAACACAGATTTAATTATGAGGCCCCATAACAATTAAAAAACTTTGAATAAACACCATGAAATGCAATAAACTAGCAACAATTGTTTCGAGTCGAAAGAAAACACAGCCCTATGTCAGGCGAACAAAGTAGGCACGAGTGCTGCAGTCAAAGCGGCAACGTGGGCAAAGGGTCACGTTTTCTTTCTACCCGAAACAATCGTTGCCAGTTTATAGCATTTTACAGTGTTTATTCAAAGTTTTGTAATTATTACTTTAAAACGCCAGTTCTATGGTGCTTTTCTTATTATTCTAAGGCCCCATGTCTTTTTTTTTTTTTTTTTTTTTTCAAAGAATCACGGCATAATAATCGGGATCATTATGCATTTTATACATATACAAATTGTAATTATCACAATTCATAATTCTTCTTGTATTAAAATATAATAATTTTTCATTTCTTAGGGGTGATATTATTGTAATTTTTTTAATCAGAAATGATAATAATATCACAAACTTATTAAAAAGCGCAAATTTTTATCTTTTTAAATATTAAAAATCATCGAATAAAAATATTTTAAGGGTGATAAAAAATAAGTCCGTTGCGTAAACGCAAAAAAAAAAAAAAACTTTACTTTTTTTTTTTTTTTCTTTACTGAAAATAAGTGATGAATGGCAATGAGTGTTATCATTTCTTTTTATAAGTCAAGTAGAGAGAAAAAAAATGCGTCAGTTGACTGAGAAAACTTTAGCAAATAGTATGCTATTTCATCTATAAAAAAGCACGAAAGTTATTTAATTTGTAATGCAAACTTTCTTTTTAAATGCAATATGTTAGAATATTAGTAATACTTTTTTTATTTAGTTTTTTTTCCTTCCTTATTCGTCGGAGAACTTAAAAATCAATACATTTTATTTTATCGTAATTTGCTTAAAGCAACAATATAGCCAACAGAAAGTAAAAAAAAAACAAAAAACTAATATATTTATTTTTAAATTAATTTGCTTAAATAGTACAAGAAATAAATTTTCATTAAAATATCTGCGAAATAAAAACCAATATATTTATTTTTAAATTAATCTATTTAAATAGTACAAGAAATAATTTTTCATTAAAGTATTTGATAAATAGAAGCCATTAGAAAATTAGTTAATCAACCATCTAGGCAATTAGGAAATTGAAATCAAAGTATTTCTTTTTTAATTGTTTCAAATAATTTAAGATATGAAATAGACGTTAAAAATTCGTAGAAATTACATGTTAATTATAAATAACATAAGTTTAATTTAACTCTTACTCTTTTTCAAAAAATACTTTAGTACATATTATTAAAAGCTGCATAGATTTTTATTTTTTTTTATTTTTTCATATATATATATATGTATATATATATGTATATATATATATATATATATATATATATATATATATATATATATATATATATAATTTGACCGCTCTCAATAAACACAAAAAGAGACATTGAAATGAACTCGTTCCAGAATTTATTTAAAGACGAGAAAAAGAAAATTTTTCTGTTTCAAAATTTTATTTTTTATGAGCTAAAATACTTGAAATAAAATCTAAAGGGAAGTCTTCTATAGCCTGCAGCATAAAAGTGCATAGCATTTGTAGAATGGGGAAGTTCATTTGAATATTTCAAAATCTGCAAAATATTTTATCTTTTTTTTTTTTTTTTAAATAAAAGCATGTTGAAAAAAGTATATAAATCAAAAGAAGTAACCATTTAATATACAGCACAGGGTTATATTTTTTAAAGTGTTAAACATTTCTAAATAAAATTGACTTCATGAAATATTTGCGATAGTTTTACAAAATATAAATAGATTTTTCTTTTTATAAATTTTGAAACATAGTATAAATGTAGAAAAAAAAAAGAATTATAATTATTATTCATTATTCACTGCATAGTATTTTAGCATTTGAATGTGAATAAAAGAAATGTATAGTATGGTTTTAGTAAGTATTTTGTAATTTGGTACTATGGACAAATACTGCACAGGACCACCCAAAACGTGTGAAACCATAGCAAACTGGAAAGGAATAAAATTTACGAACCCAATACATTCTTCTTATGTATAGGAGAACATAATAAAATAACATCAATAATAATAATAAATAACATAAATATCTGTAAATTCTGTTATAAAGTGAGGTGATATATAATTTCTTCTTCGTTTCACCATTATCTTGTTATTATGTTATTACGTTTTTTTTTTCTTTTGTGGATAATTATTATGTGTATTCATATACTTTATACTGTAATAAAACACTAGTTTACAGATAATATTATTCATCTTCTGGAGGTGGAAATTAAATTATGAATAAATAATATGATGTGGTACTCATAATATTATTACTGTATTGCAGTATCATGTATTCGATTCGAACATTTCTATTGCACTTCAAACACCAGATTAAAATTGTTTTGGAAATTATTTTATTTAACAAATATTTCTGTGTACAGGAGTTTATTGTTAACATTTAACCTCTGTTTGAATATTGTAGCAAAGTTCATAAAAAATTTAAGACTCTTATTTAACCCGTTAACGCCCGAATTAAACTTAAAAAATGTTATTAGCTGATTATTTCACTTCTAAATTAATATAGACGACTGACAGTAAAATATATTAACTTAAACAATTTTTCTGATAGTTTCAAATTAAAAGCCTATCCTAATTTATTGACGTTTAGTGTTCTAGCGAAAAAATTTCGAGGTAGAAAAACTTTCAGATAGCAGATAAATTTCCTATTATATGATGACAAAGATCTCGAAAGTAAAGTATTATAATATATATTATTATTCAACTTGATTTAAGTTAGTGTACCTGCGCAAAAAAGTAAATATATGTGCGACAAATGTAAAACCATACAATGACTATCCAAATTATGAAATAATGATTAATAGTAGGCACATAAAACTTTCAGGGATCATTTAGAGTGACGCTATAAGCTGTCACTAAAAAGCAGAAATCATTCCAAGAAATCACAAAAAATATATGTGTCATTTTATTAGCTGTCCTCAAATGAGGACACTGGGCGCTAACGGGTTAATTTAAAAAAATTCAAATTACTCAGAATTTTCCCCCTAATATTGTTTGAAATCTTTTCAACTAAATTTGGATAGCCATTATGTAATATATAAATTCTAAATAAAGCAAACACTGACAAAATAAAAAACCTAATAAAACCTGAAATGAACTTTAAGTGCTCACCAACCATAACCAAAATTAGAGTCCTGCGTGATTCGAGTAAACGAGACCCGCACCCGACCTGCAGACAGTGCTGCCAGATTGTGGGAAATTTTTATTCAATAGCCAGCACACTAAATTTTAATTGGAACAGTTGCCTTATCACTTAAAGATTTTTTTGTAAAATGGTTTCGAAGTGGTTAGGCAACCGTTACAATTAAAATTTAGTGGTGGATATTGAATAAAAATTTCCATCGATCTGGCAGCTCTGCCTGCAGGAAGACTTTCGACTCGAAACCGCAGCTTCTGACCCGGAACCCGAGGCGCGACCTGCAAAAAAGTATTATTCATTTTACATTATATAAGAAACTGAATAAAAATTTTATTTCACAAAATACGGTTATATAATTGAAGATATCTTTCAGAGAATTAATTAATGCATAAATATTACAAGTATATAATTATAGTTAAACTAAAGAATAATTAAAACTGTATTTAAAATAAATAGTCTAATTATAACCAAAACTTCAGTGTTTAATATAACAAAATTTCTTGTGCATTACACTTACTTTTAAAAAATCCACTGTTTTAAATATTCACAGTGTATTAAAAAAAAAAGTAAAATGAAGAAGCAAATGTATGCTGGAAGGCAAATAATTTTCTCATATAAAGTTTTAAACGTTAAGTATTAGCATTTATGCATTTTTTCTTTACGAACTAAACTTGCGTTATGAGTCATCTTGTTTTAAACTGCTATAAAGGAAGGGAATGTCATCCATTTTCTGCATTCAAAAGATTATATTCATAAAAAAGCAACATAAAAAATTCTTTGAAGAAAAGTATTTTGCCGGTAGACCCGCGGTTTTACCCGCGGGTAAAATATTAAAGCTAACTCGATCCGCACCTGACCAGAAGCAGGACTCTAATCCAAATGTATCCGAATTAATTTACATGGTCTAATAAATGAAAGAAAAATGACATCCGCTTTTCTGTAGATAGTATATGATTACATCTGCATATATTGTAATTTTTCACTTTATTTATTCCAGGCTAAAATGTGAAACTATACGAACATTAAACTGACATTAATTGACATTAAAACTCAACCCATAAACACAACGTTTTTGAATATTTTTTGCACACGAACCATTTCTTCGATTTCAGTATAATTTTTTCGGTAATATTCCGATATGAGGACAGTTCTAGAACTAGTGGATCTCCCGATTAAGAGCCTCAACGTCTAATTTGCATCACACATTACTCAACAGATGATTTGTATTTATTCCTTATTATATAATATATATATATATATATATATATATATATATATATATACAGTGAAACTTGAATAATTCGAACTTGTTTAATTCGAAATTCTGGATAATTCGAGTTTTTTACTCGGTCCCTTGAATTTTGTATTAAAATAATGTTAAAAAATCTTGGATAATTCAAATTCTATTTTGGATAATTCGAATTTTTTATACGATTAACTTTAAAACATTACAGTAAAATTTTTTCCCAAGATTTTTCTCAGCTAAAATGCATTATTTATTTTAATAGTCTTTCAAAATAAGGATAAGGAAATCAAGAAAAGTCCCTACCTAGTGCATCGGAAGATATGGTGCATATACATGAACTTCGAGGGTTTTTTGAATTGAAAGTCATGTCTGATGTAGAAGATTCTATTTTTGTAGCAACTGATAGGTTGTAGTCATATGCTATGACACAAAAATTGTACTTAAAGAAAAAAGAAAAAATATCTGACAATTTTTAAAAAAGTGTTGAATAATTAAGCTCGAAAAAAATATTGATTTAATGGGTGGGAGGGGGTGTGGCAGTTTTCTTAGATATAAAGTTTATATGTTAAATCTTTGACCATAGAATTTTAATTTTTTTAATTTATCTCTTCTTTTTGACAAAATAGCATGCTTGCCTAATTAATATTCTGTAGTGTTGTTAGTCCCGCCTTTTTTTTTTTTTTTTTTTTTTTTTTTCACAAGTAAATTTTTAAAGTAATATTTTGCAAATGCAATTACGATTAAATAAGAAGAAAAATACTCTAAAACGGATACTGGTATGAAAAAGAAGGTGGGGTTAACAATACTACGGAATTTTAATTAGTATGTTCGCAAGTATGAAATAGTATATGCAATTCGAATTTTTGGATATTTCGAATTTTCCTCAGGTCCTTTCAACTTCGAATTATCCAAGTTCTACTGTATATATATATATATATATATATAAATTATATAATAAGGAACTTGGAAGAGATGTTTGAGGATATGGTAGATTGGTGTCGTCAGAGCATAGCGCAGGATTTCCATAGAAGTTTAGGGAAAAGTATAACGTGCCAATTCGTGAATCAGTTTAAAAGGAGTACTGAGCTGAAAATGTTGTTGGAAAGAAAGGATGGTTTAGAGATTTGGTTTCATGAGTTTCTTTCATTTGGTCTTGACAGGTGAGGGGTACGCTGCATGCGTAGAACTAGTTTAACTCTGCAGTGCATGTTGTAAGCCATGCTGCCTGTCTCCATATTAATTTTAATTTCGCTCTGTTTCATTTTTAGTTCTGGTTTATATTAAAGATATTTTTTGTACTCTATTTGGTTTTAGTTTGTTTATTAATTTCGTTAAGTTTTTGTTGACTTGTTTTATTCTTGAAATTTATGTTTAAATATGAGTTTGGGTTTGGTTTTGCTTTTCACTGGGATATTTAAATATATATATATATATATATATTAATCTTCCTATATAAACAGAAACTTTTCTGAGGGGGTAGCCCCCTCAACCCCCCAATTTACCTCACTTTTTATAACTATCTGTATAAATATGTATATATATGTAATCCTAATAACTGATAGTCTTGTATTAATTACCTGTATTTCATAAATATTTGTACCAAATTTCATGCAAAATGATTACATAACGTATCGAAAATATTTTGTGTAACCCTGTAAATTAATTATCAATTTTTAGCCCACACTTTTGCACAGAAAAAAATGCATTTAAAATTCTGATAAATTTCATTATATTTAATGGAATGTAACCATGTCAAAATAAACTATTGAAAAATATCGACTATAGACCGTAATAGTACGAAATTTGTTATGTAGCCTGGAAAAAGAAGCCCCACGTTGGGCGCCAGTGTAGAGAATTTAACTTCTCCATGCTAATTTAACTTTAACTGAAGGTTGAATACTGCCAACTTACTTATTTAACCTTAGATTGACTTGAAGCTGTAAATGAAATACTTAACTATGAAGAAATGACAGAGTCCCAAATATATAACATAAATGAGCTTTACTTGAGCATAGATAAGAAGGGGGACGCTGGACTTTGGCATCTAATAATTTACTACTTAAAATGGGCAGTCCTCTTAAATACTTTGATATTAATAAATAACCCCCGTTACTTTACTTTGCTTTACTTAATTACTCACAAATGATCTCAACTACCTTTATTTAAATTTGCTTCTAAAGCAGAGTAATCTTTCGATTAGCAGGAGGATTCCCTGACACTGCTATCTACTTGACTTACATCCAACTATATCCTAAGCCGCTAACAGCTAGCTCCCTCCAAAACAATCTTCCTGCCAACTAACCTTAACTCCTCTCCAACTCTTTTTATCTATCTTACTTTCCAAAATATTTGCATATTTCAATTTACAAATTTAAGTTAGGATAGGAACTAACTCCATCACTCAAATCGAATCCTAAAACAGCAGATTCACGTTTTACCCGCAAAGTGCGAGTTTTAAATGTAGCACTTTGCTATACCTGACAAACTTATTTTACGTTTTTCATGAATAATTTTTCGAAATTTGACATAATATGGATGATTACGTGATATTTTCGGAACATTTTTGTAAAGTCCTGTATATTAATTAAAAAGCCCAAGAGTACATATTTTTTGCAGAAAACATCAGGTTACATGTCTCAGTAATGTACGCTAATTTCATTTTGTTGAATGTAGAGTAACGATGTTAAAATTCATTTAAACGAAATTCACCCCATAGGCCTAAATGACAAGAAAAACTTTGTACACAGTCCATAAACAATATAGGTATAAAAATTTATATAGCTATTTCTATACACAGTCTAAACATGTTTATCAATTTGTAAGTTAGTTGGAAGATTTTTGCGGCCGTTATTGCGGTACATACAAATTCTCTCCATAGACCGTAATGATAAGAAAAAATTTGTTGTGTCCCTGTACACGAACTGCAATTGGAATTCACACCCAAACTATACAGTTAATTCCGTATGGCTCATAAGCATTTTTACGAAATTGCAAATCAATAGCGTGATTTTTTTGTGGCCACTACCACGATACATACAGATTCTGTCCATAGGCTGTAAGGATAAGAAAAACTTTGGTGTGTCCCTGTACACGAACTACAAATGGAATAAACACCAAAAACTATACAGATAATTCAATGTGGTTCGTGAACATGAGTGCCAAATTGCAAGTCAATAGCGTGATTTTTGCGGTCACTATCGTGCGACAGACACGCAGACAGACAAACAGACACACAGGTGGAACCCAAAATCTTTTTAAGTCTCCACGGGGACGACTCCACTGAAGTTTCGGCAATAATAAGTTTTTCTGTTAATATTTATTTCTGCTTTATGATGATTACTGATTTACATCCAAACAAACATACACATACACACATAGTCTAATTGCTACGAACTTGAATTTTATTTCTTTATTTCTTTATTTATTTAATCAAGTCACCACAAGACCTGTAATTTCACAAAAAAAAAAAAAAAAACTTGATCTAGATATGATATTTTCTCTAATAAATATGGGTAAAATAATGTAAGAAGTATAATTAGGCATACTGTTTTGTTTAAATCAATTATTTGAACGCATTCTCTTCCTACACGCAACATCAATCTCCCCCCCCCCCCCCCCCCCCCGTATTTTTGTTGAAGATGGTAGCAAAATTTTTCACTTGTTTCAATAATACAAATTTCGTGTAAAATGGTTTCTACTTATTTAAAGAAAATCTGATAAAGGCTCAAAATATATTATTTCTGTTTATTTTAGGAAGCAGAAAGAAGGTACAATTTTACTCTAATGTTTATTTTTCGTGAGAGTTGTATGATGAGATAGTAATGCATTTATGGAAAATAGGCTTGAAACAGCAACTCTGATGTGTAACAGATGTGTAAAATTCAAAGAGAGAAGAAAGTTACAATGTAATTTATAGCTAAAGGAAGAAAAATGCATAAAGAAATCATCAGCAGAAAAAAATTTAAGGAGATAAAGTATGATGATATGAATATATATGTATACATATAAATATATATTTTAGAGTGTTTATCCCTTCTTATATCATTTACTGGCAGAATATATATAATTTTCGTGTGTTCAATTCGTTTTAAATAATTATAATAGGGCTTGGGAAACCTTTTTTTAGGAGGGAAAAGTGAAAAATAATGCCAATGTTCAAAGCAAAAATTCGATGTTATTCGATGTTTTCCAGTTGCTTTACTAAAGAAGTGTTGTATAAATAATCAAACGTAATCTGTGTATTTAAATTATTCTGTATCAAATACAATACACTTCAAAAGATGTAAAAATAAAGAAAGGAAGATAAGAAGCATAATTTCTTCGTTTTCTTCTTTCTTTCATTTCTTCTTTCTTTCTTTTTTTTTTTTTTTTTTTTTCTTTGTTTGTTCTATAGCTGAATTTAACTGTTTGTAAATTTTAATAACGGTAAATGTTTCCTAATTTTTAAACAAATACACAAGACCTGTGATTAATTAGCTGATAAACATTCTTACAGAATTTTATATGTATTGAATGAAAATTTTTATTTCTAAATATTAAACCTAAGAAAAACCCAAGTACGTCACAATTTTTTTTCCCATATTATTTTAAAAATCAGTAACACTTATTGGTTAACATTCACAAAAAATTAATCATAGCTTCTCACAATAAATACTCTATATACACAGTTCCTACATACATTCTGCATACATTGTTAACCAGTGATTTCTGAACTAATAAACTGCAAAATTTACATTTTCTCAGTATCACATGTCTGCCTGTGAGCATCTCAAATTATACAAATTCAAATTGAGATCCTCTATACATAATATTCCAGTTTCTATTCCTCATCTGTCAAATAATTTGTATAATGGAATGATTGATAACATTCAGTGATAGTTGCAACACATAATCATGAGGTTCCACAGTTATGAAGGAATTAATTTAATTTCTGTAGTAGCGCTTATAATGAGAGAATATTTCTTTTGACAATTAAAATAACTTCTTAGAAATTTTATGTACTTTGACTAATTACTAATAAATTATTTTATGGTCGTATTTGAATAAATCACGCTATAAATGTAATTATTCTACTGAAATAAATGTATATTTCTAATGATTTCATGTACATGTCTTTATCAATATCCTGCTTTAAGCAGGAGGGATTAGGATTTCTATATATATAACAGAGAAACAGATTTTAGAACAGAATTATCCAGCAAACAGATATGTGAGGAATGTGTAGAAAAAAAAAAAAACAATAGGAAAATATGAATTATTGTTCCATGAAAATGGTAGCTGAAAACATTTAGAATGTTAATTTTATATATTTGGTTGCTGGTAAAACCAGAGCCTGATTAAGGGGAAAGCACACATTATCTCCGCTCTCACCGGAATATTTTTACAATTTTTTTTACTTCATGTCATAGAAATTCCACGCTTTGACGAGGAAATATTTTTTATAAAAAATGAACGGTGTAAAACAATCAAATTTACTCACCGTTATTAGACACCAGAATTCTTTAAAAATAATTTTTAATGAGAATTTTCTTTTTATTATAGGAGGAAAGTTTTTGTTAAAAAATAACGGTGTAAGTATAAATAATGTGTGCTTCCCCCTTAATCAGGCTCTGGGTAAAGCCTTGTCGTATTGAATTAAACAACTGATACCTAAAATTTATCCCGGATAACATTTATATAAATTTCATGAAGGTATTTGTTGAATAACGCATTAAAAGAAATGTTGTCAAGGATAAAATTTCCGGTGTCCTTTTTATTTCAATACGACAAAACTTTCCCACCAGTCCAATATTTTCAACAATTAGACTGAAAGGTACTACGAAATCAAAATTAATGATAATTGATGATTTTTAAAAATATGGAAAGCTTCAATAAAATCAAAATAACGTAATCATTTAAGACTGCTGATTATTTTATCCTTAGTAAAGTTAAGAGTACAATTACTCACCCAGAAATGGCCTATTTGTTGATTTCTTGTTTTTAAACATAGCTCATATTTCTTTTTACACGAAACTTCAGTTCTTCTTTGTTAAAAACCGAGATTGCAAAGCTACATAACTAAAATCGTATTCAACTAAAATCGTTTAAAATAAATATTAAACCTTCCCTGAACTGACAGATATTGATCGACGAAAGTAGGCCACTCACCGCCATGCGGTAGTGTAGAGTGTTTCTAGGCCGAGGCCTAGGCTTAAATCCGTAGTGTTTATTTAGAATTAAACACATACGCACACAAAAATAAATAAATAAATAATTAAAAGTATATAGGGTCACCTGAGTGGAAACTCAAACGCGACAGAGGGCGGCTAGAGAAATAAAAACATGAGTATCATGACTTTCGTTTCGTTTGAAGGACTTGAGGAGAATTTTAAAATTGAGTTGATATGACACCAATATACTGTGTGATTGTAATTAAAATTGCTTTCTCAAAACGCTGTAGCTTGAGCCGATGGAATTTTGTTCGGCAAAGAAACAATATGGTTCCAAAATGTGCAATTAATCATCCGTAAAGTGTTAATTTCATCAAGTTTCTATTTTTCTCTTGTCGCTATCATTGTTTTCGCTGCAAACACGTATTCTTGTCTTTTTACTAAAAAAATTGTAAATCTTTGGAGTCTACTCTGTTTCCTGCTATTCTATTCTACTGCAAAAACATTCCTATGTATAATGAATCTATTTAGGCGTTTCCTCTGATATTCCCCTGACAGCATCATCTATAGGCACAGTTTGTAACTACTTTTTAGTTCCCCATCATACTATAGGTATGGGGAACTTAGGTAATCGTGAAAAATTTCGACCTCGTTTTTTTTACTTTTTTACACGTTTTCAGGTGTGAGGAATCCGAAAATGACAAAATTTGTATGGTGTCCGACTGTAGGGTGTCTGTTAGTGTGTTAGTCCGTTAGTTTGTTAGTCTGTGTACACGATATCTCAGGAAAAAATGGTCGCAGAGAGGCCAGACTAGTTTTAAAGTGTTAGTTATGACACTGGCAGGAACCCTATTCATTCGTAATATTCTAATTACAAAACTTCAGAAGTTATTCGAAATTTACGATTTTCTTAACATGGCAGAATAGGGCAAAATTTCGCTTAAACGTCCATTAAGTAGAAAATTTATATTGTTAAGATGTCAGGATAGTTTTAAAATATCAGTTCTGAATTCGGAAATAACATCATTAACTATAAACATGCTACTTTGAAAGTTTCACAAGTTATTTGGAATTTACGAATTTCTTAACACGGCAGAATAGGGCAAAATTTCACAGAAACGACAATTTTGAGGGACATTTTTATCGTAAAGATGTCAGACCACTTTTGAAATATTATTTAGAACACTGGAATGAACATTATTGACTATGAATTTTCCAATATAAAAATTTCGAAAGTTATTGGAAATTTACGAATTTCTTAACATGGCAGAAAAGAGCAAAATTTCACATAAACGTCAATTTTGAGGGATATTTTAATCGCAAAGATGTCAGACTAATTTTCAAATACTATTTAGGATACTGTCATGAATATTATTGACTATGAATTTTCCAATATAAAAATTTCGTAAGTTATTGGAAATTTACGAATTTCTTAACATGACAGAATAGGGCAAAATTTCACATCAACGTCAATCTTGAGGGATATTTTCATCGTAAAGATGTCAAACTATTTTCGAAATATTATTTAGGATACTGGCATGAATATCATACACTATGATTTTTCCAATTTAAAAAATTCGTAAGTGTTTTGGAATTTGAATTTACGATTTACTTAACATGGCAGAATAGGGCAAAACTGAGCATAAACGTCTATTCTGAGGATCATAAACATATCAGACAACTTCAAAATAACATTTATGATACTTGTTTGAACATGATTGACTACAAATATTGTAATTAGAAAATTCCGTAAGTTATTCGTAACTTAAAATTTTATCAACATAGCGAAATTGAAAATTTTTCAATATAAATAGGATTTTTGAGGATTATTGCATTGGAAATAGTAGCATGAAAACTAAAAAACGGAATTGACCCTGATAAAATAAATTAATAAATTAGAAAAAGATAAATATATCGAAGTGAACGGTGGATAGCCTATTAGGCGGGGATTTCATTCTGTCACTGTGTCAAGCTTTGGTCATATTAATTTCTCTTAACATGATTATAATATGTCTCGCACTAGAAATTTATGAGAACATAAATATGATGTGAAACTGAGCAGAGTCCACCTATGCCAACTAGTTTTCTTTCGATAACAAAGTTACATTGCCTCTAGATTAATTCTGCTAAAATATGAAATCGTTCTGACCGGTAGTTTTTAAGCTAGAGCGTTTCGAAATTGGAACTTTTATCAGAATCAGCCTGTACTTAGTCTTTAAATGTTATTAATACATAAAATAACTTTTATGGCCATTATAATTCCTTAAAATTGTTTCATAAAACAAATGAAACATTTTTTGATAGTTTTAATAAGAAACTTGTGAAATCATATAACAATAAAAAAATCTATTTCTTTCTTTTTTTTTTTTTTTTTTTTTTTAAACAAAAGAAAGTATGCATATTTTTTGTGATATTGAACAAAAAGTTTTCTCATTAAAAAAAAAAAAAAAAAAAAAAAAGTGATAATAGGTGTAAAAAAAGTCATTTTTTTAACGATCATTTCAATATGACTAAAATACTATAATTTTAGTCATATGTTTCACTTAAATGTTTATAACTATAAATTAGTTTAACTTCTCCAGTTCCCTCGTATATATGATAATAAGAAGGTTCTTTTAAAATTTTAAATAGTATGGCTTATTTTATAAATATTTTCCAAAATAAATGGATATAAAATACAAAGATATCTATATTTGTTGTAAATATAACATATCACATTTCTGAATAAATTTATATTCTAATCATTATCATAAATCTTCTTGCGGAGATAGCGATATTACACATGGTATGACAGATATTCACCATATGGCAATTTAGTTTACATAGCTGATATGCTAAATAATTTGATAAACTTGTATCTAACAGAGTCATTTGTGTAACCGAGAAATTACATTCTATATTTACGAAATTATTCATTTCTGAAATTATATGATACTAGCTCAAATTTAATAATCAATTATTATTTTAATAGCGTATAAAATCTCTTTTACCGTTTAGTACATTTATCAATACTTTTGATTAAGGAAAAATTATTTTTATTTTATTTGATATTTGATACTGTTCAGTTAAAAAGAACTTTAAATTTGAATTATTGAGCATATATTTTAAATGCAATTTAGTAAATTAATGTATGATTTTATCGAAAAATTAAATCACATTAATTTTTTTCCCCTGTATTTTACATTATTCTGCCTCTACTTAAATAATAAAATATTTTCAATTGTAATATATATATATATATATATAAATAAAGGTTTTCAATATAAATATGAATATGTATATATGTATGGATACATCCATATATATATTTATAAAGGTTTTCAATATATCTATGAATATGTATGGATACATCCATATATATGTATATATATATACATCTATATATATATATGTGGATATATACATATATATGGATATATAAGATATTATAATATATGTTTTCAGTCACATAAAAGTTGAAAATATGTAACAAAAATAACTAAAGGTAAACTTACATGAAAATTAATAAATATGAAAACAAATCATAAGTAAAACATACTGCAAAAACGTAAAATAACTGATTTAGACTGTCCAAAAATGCTCCGTATTACTTGAGCCATATATATCTATATATATATCTATACATATGGATAACACAAGTACCAAAGCTTACGCTCTTTTATATTGAGCGAAAACTTTCGTTTTCTTAAGGGGACTCTACATCTATCGTCTCCGAAAGCAGAAACCAATGTTATTCTACGAGAAATTTTGCATCATTATTATAATTAATTAACTAATACATATTTTTAAATTACGATTTCACTTTCTGAAAATTCACAACTATTAAATAATTTTTCGCTTCCAAAAAATTGATTTTTCTAATTTTTAAGATTTCATTTTTAAGCTCAATAATGAAAAAAATTCACATTGTGAAAATTCGCATTTTACAACCTCAAAATAAAATATTAAAAAATAAAAAACAATAATCATTTTTAGAAAGCGATAAATTGTTTATTAGTTGTGAAGTGTCTGAATGTAAAAACGTAATTTAAAAATATATATTAGTTAATAACTTGTAATGGGGCGAAATTTTCCGTAGAATAACATTGGCTCTGGCTTCTGGCGACGATAAGTGTAGAGGCCTCTTAAATCAATGAAAAGTGGGGCCCACCAACAGCCCAAAGGTTCTGCCCTCGAAGCTGGTAGATGTGAGGGGCCGGAATCAATCCCATTTCGCGCTCGTCGACCTAACTGTTTGGAGTTTTTCATGATTATCTCCGAAAATTGAGTAAATACAGGCTAGGACCTCTTAGGAGGTAACCCCTATGGAGGCTGTTCCCCTCAGGCCTAATATCTTAAAGCAGTCAATTGACGTTAACCTAACACCAACACTATAGAAAAGTGTTACAGGAATTTATAAAAGATATCTATTATTAATATTATATTTTTAAAAAATTAAAGAACACGCTTTTATTGAAATGTGAACTAAAAAGCACAAAATATCTATATTTATAGTATTAAAATGCAGGGTAAGAAAAAATCGTGCGAGTGACACACGATAATATTTACATCTTTAATAAAAAAATTAATTGATTAATTGTTGCCACTCAACGTTATACAAATACGGCCAAATCCTGTGCCATATACAATACAGTTTAATATATATGTATATAGATTTTTTTGTTTGCTCCTGATGGGATAGGAGCCTGTAAGCACTTGTATGTAGTATTGTCATCGACTATGAAGTCGTGTGCAAAATTTCAGGATAATCGAACGAACAGAAGTGGTCGAAAATTGAATTCCAAGATTCCGTTACATACATTAATAGTTACATCATATCAAGTTAATAAAAGCATGTTAAAAATAACATAATGAAGGAATGAGAAATGAATAATATAAAATTAAACAAAAACCATTTTAAAAAAACTCTCCCGTGACAGGGCTCGAACGTTAGACCTTTAGGTTCGTAGCCCAGAGCTTTACCTCACAGCCACAGCGTTCACGTAGGGAAAGTCTTTTTTTTTACAATATAGATTTTTTGTTTGCTTCCAGAGCGGTTACAAACATACATACAAACATACATACAGGTGAAGCTAATAAAAGCGTGTTAAAAATTAGTGGTAACCAAAAATTTTAAAAGTTTTCAGCTATAGAATATTACATATACATAGAAACTGCCAAATTTTGCAACGGTAAAATAAATTTTCCATTAAAATCACGCATATTTTGAATTGTATGCACGTCACTGAGCAATTCCTTTTATAATAATACTTTACGAAGATTCCATTAACGCATAGATTGTACTAAATATATTTATTTACATTTAAATGCATGTCTATCACTTTTAAATTTTTGTATAATGTCTATTTAAATTCTTCAACTTATAATATTTAAATGCTTTCAATTTTATGTCCTTTATCTCAATACCGCAGCATTTTATTCGGTTAAAAATTTCAATATCGATATTTTACCAGGTTTCAATGTTTTAAGGTATCTAGAGTAAAAATAATCTATTTAAAAAAACTTTTAAAACCCAAATTCTTATTATAGCGTATCATATGAATCTTTTCGAAGTTAGAATAAAATTTAATTTGCAAAAAAAAAATGTAACTATTTTGTTTATTAACCAAAATTGGGGAAATTTGAACTGTGTTAAAAAAAGAGAAATTATTTCTTAAAATTCACAACAGATATCAGCACCACACGATTGCCTATAAGTTTTGTGATTTCATTTTCTGATTAAGGGCCAATATCTGCAGTTTAATTATTCGTTTGAGGCACCTTTTTATTATTATTTTAGTTTATTATTTTTTTTTTTATATTATAACTTAACATTTTAATGATTTGGTTAATGTTTATGTGTTTTTCCTAATCATTTTTATTTTGTATTGTTAATTGTTTCATTGACATTTTAGTGAATATTCCGCCCAATAGAGGGCACTTGTAGTCCACAAAAAACTCTTTTTTGCTTTTAAAAAGAGATGCAAGGAAAAGGCTTCTTCAAAAAATTCTTCAAAAATTCTTAGGATATTTTGTAGTCAACGATAAATTTTCTTTTATCAGTTGACATCTTTTCTACTTGTCTGCAAAAATTAACACTCCGGACCTTCAGATTACTAACATGGCGCTCTAAACAACTGAGCCACGGAGAGACAAATGAAAAAGCTTGTATTTACCTTAAAATAGAGGCGCATTTTTTATTTGGTTGAGATTCACAAACATACCGTAGTGAATGACAGTAAGTACATAAGAATTTGGGAAAAAAGCAATTGGTTCAGTATATATATATTTGGTTCATGTATTCGTGTATGTATGTGTGTGTGGGGGGGGGGGGAGGATTCTGTTTTGACTATAATATCTCCAAAATGAAAATAGATAAAACTATGAAACCTCACAAGACAGGTACTATGTAGAGATGATTTTGTGGCACTTCATTGGTGAAAATCGGAAAACACATAAATGCTTGTCTCAAAAATAGGATTTAAAGTTTTTTTCCTCAAAGTTTCTGTATAAATATTTCTTCAGATGTCCTACCATATGCATTAGTTGGTCATTGCAGGAAAATGAATAGTCGTCCGGGTATGGTAGGCCAATTTTAGGTCTTGCAATTTTCTTAAAAATGAGCTCTTAGGAATTTTTTCAAACTCGCTACACTAACTCTCTTTTTGGTATTCTTTTTACGTATTTATTTATTTCTGTTAGACAGATATTTTGCAGACTTTTGGTGAAAATCGGAACTGACAAGGGCAGTATGAATTAGTCAAATTCCTGTTGCAACAAAACCAAGCCAAAATTAAAGAAGATGGTCGAAAACATAGGGCTGAGTGCAAATTTTGCTCAGCAGTCCCCCATGGATCGAAATAACCCCCCCCCCTAACAGTTTTTGCTATTTTTTATAAAAGCCAACAAAACAAGGTAGAGCAGTGATAAAGAACTTGATTTGTAAGTGGGAGTTCCTGAGGTCGAGTCACATCCAGGGCGTTTTGCATTCTAATTTTTGATTTAAACTTTTTTTTAAAACATTTTTTATTAAATTATTATTTTAAGAGAAAATATTTATTATATTAAAAGTTTTTTTTGTTTTTTTTTCTGCGTGGACAATTTAGTAATTTTTAACATTTTTAATTAAACTATTGTTTTAAGAGAAAATATTTATTAAATTAAAACTAGTTTTTAGTGCTACAGGCCTATTTCAGTCGGTACAGTTGTCGAATTTTTATAGGTCACACTGAATTAGTGCTAGAGGCCTATTTCAGTCGGTTTATTGAATGGGGATTTATTGAATGAAGTCCCCCCAAGGCACAACTTTGACATGAGTCCCCCCCAGGCCCAACTTTGACATGAGTCCCCCCCAAGGTACCCCTATTTCAGTCGGTACAGCGTTGTCGAATTTTTATAGGTCACTCTTAATTAGTGCTAAGGGCCTATTTCAGTCGGTTTATTGAATGGGGATTTATTGAATGAAGTCCCCCCAAGGCACAACTTTGACATGAGTCCCCCCCAGGCACAACTTTGACATGAGTCCCCCCCCCCAAGGTACCCCTATTTCAGTCGGTACAGCGTCGTCGAATTTTTATAGGTCACTCTTAATAGTGCTAAGGGCCTATTTCAGTCGGTTTATTGAATGGGGATTTATTTAATGAAGTCCCCCCCAAGGCACAACTTTGACATGAGTCAACCCCCAGGCCCAACTTTGACATGAGTCCCCCCAAGGCCCAACTTTGACATGAGTCCCCCCCAAGGTACAACTTTGACATGAGTCCCCCCCAAAGGCACACCTTTGACATGAGTCCCCCCCAAGGCACACCTCCCCCTCATTGGGAAAAAGAGCAAAAGAGGTTGTTTTGCGGCTATAAGACAGTTTGGACTTCCAACGTTATTTGTTACAGTATCTGCAGCTGAAACACATTGGTTTGATTTAATGAAAACTTTATCATGGAATTTAGATCGTCACGAATTAACTAAATAAGAATTTGTCGATATTAACAAGTTTAGCAGTAGGCCTTTGGCACTAAATTAAAATCTGTCAATGTCAGATTTTCATGTTTTAAATAATGAAATAATGTCGTGTCTGTATATATATATATATATATATATTTTCACCGCGTACAATTTAACAATTTTTAATTTTTTAAACATTTATATTTTTTTTTTATTGTTAAAAGAAATGAACCATTTAAAGAGAAATATTTTATTTCATTTAGATAAAATTCCGTTAATGGATTGTGCTAGTGTTTAATGTAAATTTTTAATAACTATTTTTATCGGCGTCATTAATAGCAAGTGTTGATCATCTGCTCTTAATTTAATTAGTATTCATGCAATTTTTTGCATGAAAACTCCTGAATGAACAACAGCTATTGCTATTTAACTATTTGACGTCGCATTTAACTTTTGTATCAAATATTTTATTAAAGAACTGTCAAGTTTAGTGATGTCAGAGGAACTGTTATCGAAATTGAGCACAATGACAGATTTTACTAATTTATAATCACTTTACATCTCAAAAAATTCAAAATCTGGATAAATATGAACTTTACAAATCTAGCAATCTCGACCAAAAGCCAAATTTTAACAAAATGTTCGTGATGAACAATATTTAACGGTGAATAAAATTGTAATACAATTGATTGTGATCAATCTTCTTATATTTCTTGTTTCCATTGTGGAAAATGCTTGCGCTTTCATCAGTTTTCTACTTTTAACCATAATTATTTTAAATAAGAAACTATATTTTTAACTTTAAATATGATTTTATTTTTTTTTTATAAATATATACATATATAAATATATATATATATATTAATTTTTGGTTAATATTTTATTAATTAGTATAGTAAAAGAAAAAGAAAAAATGTCTTTATATAATAAATATTTTCTCGTAAATTAATAATTTAATTTAATTTAATAATAATAAAAAAAAAAAGTTGAAAAAAAAACTAAAATACAAAGTGCACTTGACGGGACTCGATCTCAAAAAGTCCTACTCATAATCCAAATGCTTTGCCACTGCGCCCCCTTATCTTGTGCATTGATGGATATTATAGAATTAGCTAAATTTATTATGGTCATATTTAAATCCATGGGGGGGGGGGATGGGATTATTGCCCAAAATTCGCACTCTACCCTATGTTTTCGACCATGCTCTTTAATTTAAACCCCGTTTGGTTTTAATAGCAACTTTAATCATTTTATGATTTTTAAGAAAATTATTAGCTATCCTGATTAGGTAGGTCAGTTTTAGATATTTAACAGGGAAGAGGTGCCGCTCACCGCTCTAGGAGAAGTGTCAAGCGATTCCAGATATGCTAGGCCCCTCTTCTGGAGTTTATTTAAACTCTAAAAAGAAAATAAAAAAAAGAAAATGAAGAAAAAATACAAAGGCCGCTAGAGACAGGTCTCCCACTCTACAAGGAGCGGCATGCTCTATGCTGGTCGATAAAGTGACAAGTGGCCTAAAGAGATATGGTAAGAGTATTGGTGAGAGCTCGTGAGAAAAATTTGGTGCTGGGAAAGTCTTTAAAAATTTTTGTGCTGTTAAAGTCTTTATGAAACCCTTCTCGACAATGGGAAACGTTGTTGTTAATTTAAACAGGAAAACTAAGTGTTATATGCGCCGGGCTGTGCTCCACGCGACAAGTGGCACCATAATAACTATTAAGCTGAGGTCAATTAACTGGGAGGTTCTTTTATGCTGATGTTGTGAAACAAGACAATAGGCTGCAGTTGTTGTGTCTCAAAACCGCTCTACCAATTTTTATTAAAATCACTATAATTAAAGTCTCTTTCATATGCACCCACTAGTAGCCGAGCGTTTCCTCCTCAAAGTTGGTAGTCGTGAGGTGCCAGTTTCGATCCCAGGTCGTGTTCATTGGCCTTCCCGTTCGGAATTTCTCGTGGTTTTCACTGAAATTTGCGTAATACGAGCTATGACACCTTAGAAAGGCCCCCATGGAGGGCACTCCACCTCAGGCCTATGACCTTAGGGCAGTCAATCCGCCTTAAACCCCACAACCCAACCAGTGGCGGCTGGTGAATGACGTATTGGGTGGGCTGTAAGCTACTGACTAAAAACACCTTATTAGTATGGAAAGCTTTTTCTTCTGATTGGCTATTGAAGTGTCGATGTATTACGTTGATTCTCAAAATAAAAGAGTCAGCCAATAAGACGAATAAAGATTCCATTCCATGTACTTTTTCTAGACGCTTCGATGCAGCACCCCCAAAACGTCATTCACGAGCCGCCACTGAACCCAACCCAACTCTTTCATATGCCCTTACGAAAGGTGTATTAATTCCCCTAACAGCACATTTCTCCCAATGACGCCCTCAGAACGTTCTATGGATGAAAAGGACATCTACGGATATCCTATGGATATCTTCCGTATGAATTTATACAAATGTGTTGTTAGGGTCGTTACCTCCGGAAAACTGGTAGCAATATTAGTTAGGTCAATTTTATGTCTTCTTCCCATACTGTCCCCAAACGAGTCTATAATAAGTGTAGTGTTATGTAGTGTCGTGTGATTGTTAAGCAACAGAAATTTTTGTTTGTTTAATCTATAAAATTGATTTTATTAAAATGAATTGTTTTATGAACATGATTTTTAAATAGAAAGCATAGTATCTTAAATTTTTTAGTCATAATAACTTTCTCATATGAAATACGATTTATATAATTAACACCAGCAAAAGTTAAAATGCACAGTCAATCAAAATGTTTTAGTAATTTAATTTATTATTTTTCTGAACATAGTATTATTACTTTCCGAACACTATAGTGAGGAAAGTATTGTAATCATGTCAAAAATCCGAATTTGAGATTCTGATGTTTCTATACGTTTCGAGGACCCCTGAGTCCGTTTTCACAATTTTTGCGATGATGTATGTATGTGTATATGTACGTGCGTATGTACGTGTGTATGTATGTGTGTATGTATGTGTGTATATATGTAATTGTGTATGTCTGTGAGTGAACACGCTAGCGTCTAAACGCTTTGTTCGAATAAGCGGAATTGGTACGTATATTGTAAGTCACCACAGTACAAACCCTGTTGATTTTGGTGAATCTAGCACTTATAGTTTTTTTTTACAGGGACACCAGGAAAAATTCTTTATCATTATGGCCTATGGGGACAAATTTTTAAAAGGTCGATAGCGTCTAAAAGCTTTATTAATCTTAGCAAAAAATTTGTACACATGTTATAAGTCACAGTTGCACGAACTGTATAGATTTTGGTGAATTTAGCACTTACAGTTTTTTTACAGGGACACAAAGAAGAATTCTTTATCATTATGGCCTATGGGACCAAATTTTTAAAAGTGCGATGGCATCTGAACACCTTATTCAATTGAGCTGAAAATTTATATGAATATTATAAATCACTGTTGCACTAACTATAAGCATTTTGGTGAATCTAGCATTTATAGGTTTTTACAGGGACACAACGAAAAATTCTTTATCAATATGATCTTATGGGCTCAAAGTTCAGTAGCGTTAAATAAAACATTGTGTAATATACGGAGAAAAATAATCAAACACTCTATTATGGTTTACTCTCTTTTGTTTGTTTAACAACTCCTCTTTCTTTACTTTATCTACAAAAGTATTAATTACCTATTGTTCGGAAAGTCGAGTGGAGTCACTCCATATTTTTTTTTAAATGCCATAATACGACTACATTCATTTTCGTTGAATGCTAAAATTTTGAGTAATTGCCTGTACATATTTTTTAATTATAGAATTCCAAATACCAATCTAATTTTTTAAATTGCAGATATTCTTTGTTGATGAATAAGTAAATAAAAAAGGAAAAAATAGGGCGCTAAATTTTACTTATATATGTATATATATATATATATATATATATAAATTCTATTTGATAAAGAAAAGTTCAAAATCTCATGAAATGCAATATTAATGAAAAATGCAATCAGCGTAACCATATTTCAGAATTTAATATCTAAAATCGAATTTACATAATTCATTTTACATAGTACCATCTTATATCAGTCGATCGCATTTACTATTACAAATTATTTTCAGTAAAATTCTACTATATACAAAAAAAACTTTATTGTTTAATACTGAACATTCTAACTGAAATGTCATACAACTTAAATACAATTTTGGAATATAATTATGAATACGTTTACGTGAGAAGGTATTTGTTGGATTTTTGCTCAGAGCGAGGGAAAAAAAAAACAATTGCATGTTATTAGAGATAATAATTTTGATAAAAAAATAAAAGCCAATCCTAAAAAATGAACCAGATGTTATTTCTATTTTACGTTTATAATTCACACTTTAATTCAAGTAAAATTCACACTTTCATTACATCGCCGACTATTTTAAAGTTCAGTGACGGAAATTTTTCTTTTTTGGCAGTGCTATAGATATTTCAATCGATGAATTTTAGCAGACAGTTTAATATAAAGATTAACTAATATTGGCCAAATATTTTAAATTTTGAGACATTTATTAAGATAATGAATATCAGTGCAAACTGTATTATACTAAAGTTATAATGAATATTTATGCAGTACTGTTTTGAAAATATTTATTACCTGCTCAAATATTTATTAGATAAAATGGAATTTGTAATTCATAAATTGTTCAGAAAATCTACTGAAGAATTTGAATAAAATTAAATGGTTATATTATAATTACTGCAAGACATATTTCTAGAGAGACCTCGTCAAATAAAGTCAGGAATTAGTCAGGAGTTTTATTTAATTTTTAATGATTGTTCTAGTGCATATTATAAAATTATAATATTTAACACAAGCCTATTATAAAATTTATTCCGTTCCGAGCGTAATTAAGATTTAATGGAATTTAAGATATATATATATATATGCAGGATGTCCAATAAGTTCTCATACAGTTTAAAACTTAAAATACACAAAAGTTAAAGAAAATAAAAGGCTTTTATTTAAAGGAAATTACAAAATAGACATTCAGCAAACCATCATAACAAATATTTAGGGATAATTTCACCTTTTTCTTTTTTTTACCAGCTTTAGTCTTTTCTCGAATCTATCACATGCGGCATGTATGGTTTGCATTAGAATTTCATCCCATGCTTTAAGTATAACGTTTTTGAATTGCGTTAAATTGCTGTATTTCACACCTTTAAGCTTCGAAAACATATAACCCCATGCAAAATAATCTAAGGGATTTAGGCCAGGGGGGGGGGATGGGAGGCCATTCTTCTTTTGGCAAAAATTCGGTCAAATTTTCTCTACACCATTGTTACACTTTATTAGCTGTGTGGGATGATGCACCGCCTTGCTGGAAGCAATAATAACCGTTTCCATATATGTTTTGAAAATCTGGCAATAAAACTTTCTTCAAAACTTCTTCTGATACATTTCTGCATTAATCTGTACTCCCTTTTCAATAAAAATCAAAGGAATTTTCCCTCTTTTCGAAAAAGCCCCCGCCCCCCATACCATTAACGATGAAGCATTTTGAAATCTTGGCACAGTAGCGTGATTGTCAGGGATATCTCAAATGGATGCTGATCATACTCAATCATTCTGGGGATTGCGGGATTGTTGCAGAACGAAATGTTTCACATCGGAGAAGAAGAAATCATCACCTGCGTGCTAAGAGAGCAAGGTGTTAACTCTTTCATACCTCTTTGCTTTTGAGGCCTGTGAAAGTCCATGAAACCTTCATATCTTAGATCATTTTTTAGAAGATTGTGGACAGATGATTTTGAAATCTTGTAACCTCGTGATTACTTTCTAAGAAAAGTCTGCCTATTTCTCTGGATACGCTCTCTTACTGCTTTGATGATTTTTGATGAGGACGAGGTCTGCCGGATATATACCTGTCCTGCACAGGTGAAGTTATATTATACTTTCGTATAGTACTATAAACAAAATCACGTTTTACACCTAAGTCTTTCAGATCTCTGAAGATTTTGCCTGCTTTCTCTCCTTCTAAATATGTTTTTCACGATTACCTTTTTATATCCTTTCATGGTTTCTGAAACAAAATGAAAAATATTACAATTGATTTTATTACATATATTCTTTAAAGACACATTGTAAAACAATGTAACAATAGTAGTTTTTAGTATGACCACATTCAAAATACTGTATAATAACTGTATATATATATATATATATATATATATATATATATATATATATATATATATATATATATATTGTAAGTCTTTCCAAATAATGCAGTAGATGAAACCAAGTATCACATGAAGAACTACAGGGTGGTCGGAAAGTAGTAACTCTCTATTTTTAATTTGGAATAGCTATTGATGTTATGTGTAGATTATAATGAAAGTTATCTTGTTTTGTAGACTGTAGTGCGGCATTAATTGCAATATTTTTTCCTTTTTCATATGTCTAATATATGGCAGTGGCTTGATGAGCGATTCACTGGCCGCTGGTAGGCCGCCGATGCCCCACAAAATGGCCTGCGCGTAGTTTAGACCTCATCCCATGCTATTTCTTTTTATGAGGGTGGGCTAATGAAGAAGTGTGGTGACCACTTGGTGACCTTGAGAAGAAAATTCATAAGGTCATAAGTGGTGTTCCTGATGAGTTCTTCCGAAAGGCTGTAGCAAACGTACCTGTTCGTTTAAAAATGGATTTCATACCTACATTCGTTTAGGAGAAAAAAAAATATTTCCAGTAGGGAGTTACTTTCCGCGCACCCTGTAGTTAGAATATGAATAAAGATTTCTGAAAAAAGTAAGCATCTTTTGATTAAAATATACAACGTCAATACTTTTTCAAGGGCACGCATAAGAGTGAAGCCAAAAATAGTCAAAACTTGTATGTATAAATTTATATATACGTTTACATTGATAAACAAAACGTATAAAAATGTTTTATATATGTCCAAATTTTCCTTCCCTTCAGATAGATTAACACTGTTAGATTAATTAATATCTAAATTCTGAATAAAATTCTGGGGGCGGGGTATTTTATTTCATTTCATTTATTTATGTCAAAATGAAGGACAAAAAAGTTTTTAAACTATCTCTAATTTAATTTTACACATTTCCATATTTTCCATTAAATGTGTTTTTAACGATCACTCCTATTAAACAAGTATATTGAAAATGTCCTTCCTTCTTCATAAGAACTGTATGTGATTTTGTCTATAATTTTGTAGGAAAATGTACATTATTTTAAACTCATTACACAGACATCAGTGAAAGTAATATTATAAGGTAAAACTAGAAGAGTTTGCGCACAATTCAACAAAATGATATAGATATATATATAAAATATTCTAAATATTAATTGTTTCTAAACTATTCCTGAATAAATTTAAATTCATTTGTAATCGATGCATTTCAATCACTGTTTTCTTGTTATGCTATAAATTAAAGCAAAGCTGAAATAAAGCAACGAGAGCTATTTTGCTCAATTTCTCCGTATGGGATAGGAGAGATTGTATGCATGAGTAGAAGATAATTTGCGCTCAATTATAACTATAACTAATTTGTCAACTGTAGTAATTGCACTGTAAATGCCATTGTTATAAGGCTTTTGTAAACAAATATTTTTGTATTAGAGTGGATATTTTATTTCAATATTTGAAAAAATCAGAAGATTAAAAGAAATTAAAGAAAATATTTATATATATTCAAATTCAGGAAAAAAAAAAAAAAAAAGACCAGATAAAATCACAATAACATTGTTACTAGACAACACGTTTAAATAAAATTAGTACATTTCCTTTTTATATCGAATGTTTTCTTGTTTCCTGACCTAATCTATTATTGTCCCCAATCGTTGTAGTTATTGTTGTAAATGGTGCAGCTTTCGTGCAACCATAAGCCACAAGTAGAATAGATAAACAAAGCAATGAGAAAGTGTTTAATTAAAAAAATATTTTGTTTACTAGCATTCAATAGATATTCATAGGAAGGGTCATGAAAATTCAAACAATCATTTCTAAAAACGAGACAAAATAACCACGTTTAATCATAGACGCATGAAGCAACTGGAGTCGGCAGAGAAGTGGAGTCGGCACTCCACTATTGATGTTGTACAACTATCAGGAGTCTCAGTGCGCCAACTTTACTCCTTCTTGCCGATCCACTACGTGCGCAATCTCTTCTACCACGCAATCTTTCCTAGCTTTACATTAATTTAAAGATATGTTGCTACGAATTCCAGTAAAGTATGTACAGAGTTGTGCAAATTTTTAGACTCAACACAAAGTTTAACACTTCCCTATGTTCTGCCTTAATTTTTTGCTATTTCGGTTTCTAAACTTGTGGCTTTTAATGAGCATGTTATAATTCATATAATTAAGCGAAAGTTATGTCTCAAAGGAAAATAGGTACTAGTAGCAAATTAAAGAAATGTTGAATAAAAAATATCGCAAACAAGTATTTTGAAAAGTTTGAAAGATATCGCCAATCGAATTAAATAAATTTTAAGTACTGTGAAAGACAAAATTATAAAAGGTTCTACAGATATTTTAATTTTCAATCAATTAATTACAATATGTTCTACTCTAAATCAAAATAAATATACAGTCATTTTAATTTTGTTTCTTTTGCAGAACACTTGAAATTCAACTAATTTTATCAACGACGATTTTCTTCTAAATTTTACGATATTTTCTTTTTTAGTTATTTATTTATTTATTTATTTATTTATATCAGAATATACCTATAATTAAAAAATTATGAAAAAGAAATTTTGTTAACACTGACGCATGCACAAATAAAAGTTATTTAATAAAAATGCTTCTATTTCATTAGATATCTAATATTTTTTATAATCTGAGTGCATTATTTTATTTTATTTGTGTGTATCGATGAACAATTTTTGTAAAAAGGGCATTACGTCCGTTTGAAAACCCTGAAACAAACAAACAAACAAAAAAAAAAAAATTCGAAAATTTTTTGCGAAAGAAATTTTTAATATAGATGCTAGTTGTATCATAATGACATGCTAGAGCGCCAACGAATTTCAAGGTTTTTTTTTTTTTTTTTTTTTTTTTTTCTTTTTTATGCGGAGATCCCAACTGTACACCGTAAATATTCTTCTTTTAAATATATACATTTTTCCAGTTCTATCAGACAAGATCGAACTTGAACCCACCGTACTGCAGGCGACGATGTTATGTCTCCGCTACGGAAGCAAAATATGTTCTGCTACAGACGGTAATAAAAGTATCCGAAAAAAAAAAAATAGAGGTGATACTGTTTTGTTAAATAAATTCTTGTCGAACCATGTTCTTAGATGATACAGAACATGATTCGACAAGGATTTATTTAACAAAACAGTATTAACTTTACTTTTTTTATATAAGAATCTTTGCTAGTGATACTTTTGTTACCGACTGTACTTAGCCATGAAGATAGAAGGGGATAAGTGAATGGATAAGTAAATTAAAAAATCACCTGATTCATCATGTAGTTTTTAAAAATTATTTAAGCACAAACATTTGAATAGCTAAATTCCACTATTATGAAAGGAAAGAAATATTGCCTGTATGTTAATCTGTTAAACATTGATTATATATATATATATATATATATATCTGTGCGTGTGTGGGGAAAATTACTTGCATATTTTCGTATATATATATTTTTTATCTTTGAATGTCTTAAAAATAAGGGCTATATATATATATATATATATATATATCTTAGCATTTCATCCTGCTTTAATACCAATCTCCATAAAAAAACGGAAAGAATATGTAACCGAATAATATAAAATTGCTGTCAATGATTACAGATTTTATCTAGTTACAAAAGAGATGTTTCGTTTGACAGATGAAGATGCAATTTTGTACTAAATTTCTGTAGTTTTAAGAAACACAAGGAAAGTTATGGAAATTATCCATTTCTTAACAGATTTTTTGCAGTGTATTTCTCTTAAATTTAAATAAAATAATGCATAATTTTGAAAATATTTACCACAATGATAAACAATAACATTGTTATGATATTAAATTTTAATAATAACATAACTTTGAATATTTTATTATCTGCTTGAAATTAATTATATTAAATATTTTAAACAGAAAAATCTCCAATGTAAAACGATCAATTATCTCGTGAAATAATGTATAAAATTTGTTTGACATCAACCGTTGTTAGTAAAGGAAATCCCGTCAAATTTGATTGAATGAACACAAAGGAATCGTAGTTCAGTTCAATTTGGCAAACTTTCTTCGATTTTAAATGTCAAAATAGTTGAATGAATTTTAAAAGAAAGCTTCAAGATTCAAAAACTTTTTAAAAAATATTCTTCAAAGACGAAAATTTAAAATTAAAATTGACAGATCTTTCGGGAAAAAAAATTACTTCTTCAAAAAACTTGAAAATAAAAATAAATTTCTGAAAAATAGCCTGTTCATACATAAATAAAAAATTTTGAAAAACGAAAAAAGAAGCATTCTTGGATAAGTTAAAAGAATTTTTTAAAATTCAGTTACATATTTGAGCATGTGACCAAGAGAAGTAATTTCCAAGAGAAAATCTGTTAAGAAAAAGTATTACAGAATTATTGTTTATGCAATTACAACAAAGAATGACGGAAAAATTTCAACAATGCATTATTAGAATGAACACTAGAACTAAAAAGTTGAAAATGCTTTAAATGTAATTTTAAAAATATTTCAAATAAAAAGTATCTTTCAGTTTTGTTACATTCTCTTGCCTTGTTTTTATTGAAATTTTGCATTAATATCTTCCAATATTAAGGCAGTGCGTGTTATTTACAGAAATAATATTCAATTTATTTTATTTGAGCGTATTCGAGACAAGCATCACGTTAAATATTTATTTGTCACGCTAAATATTTATTGTCTGTCATGACAGAAAAAAAATCTGGAGTGACTCCACTGGACTTTTCGAACATTGAGTAATTAACAGTTTTGTAGATAAAGTAAAGAAAGAGGAGTTGTTAAACAAACAAAAGAGAGAAAACCATAATAGAGTGTTTGAGTATTTTTCTCCATATATTATACTATGTTTTATTTAACGCTGCTGAAGTTTGAGCCCATAGATCATAACGATAAAGAATTTTTCATTGTGTCCCTGTAAAAACCTATAAATGCTAGATTCACCAAAATGCTTATATTTAGTGCAACAGTTATAATATTCAAATAAATTTTCCGCTCAATTGATTAGATGCTATCGCACTTTTAAAAATTTGGTCCCATAGGCCATAATGAAAGAGAATTTTTCTTTGTGTTCCTGTAAAAAAACTGTAAGCGCTAAATTCACCAAAATCTATACAGTTGGTGCAACTGTGACCTATAACATGTGTAAATTTTTTTTGCTCAGATTAATAAGGCGTTTAGACGCTATCACACTTTTAAAATTTGACCCCATAGGCCATAATGATAAATAATTTTTCCTTGTGCCCTGTAAAAACACTGTAGGTGCTAAATTCACCAAAATCTATACAGTTCGTGCAACTGTGACCTATAACATGTGTACAAATTTTTTGCACAGATTAATGAAGCGTTTAGACGCTATCGCACTTTTAAAAATTTGGCTCCATAGGCCATAATGATAAAGAATTTTTCCTGGTGTCCCTGTAAAAAACTATAAGTGCTAGATTCACCAAAATCTGTAGGATTCGTACTATATGGTGACTTACAATATACGTACCAACTTTTAGCGTATTCGAACAAAGAGTTTAGACGCTAGCGTGTTCACTCACTGATATACACACACACATACATACACACATGCATACATACATACACACATACACACACACACATACATACATCATCGTAAAAATAGTGGGAACGGACTCAGGAAACCTCGAAACGTATAGAAACATCAAAATCTGAAATTCGGATTTTTGACATGATTACAATACTTTCCTCACAATAGTGTTCGGAAAGTAATAATGTCATAAGAGAAACTTTTCCTACGGTGGCAAATAGAGTGCCTTTGTAAACATGAAGTTTTTAGTTAATAATTTCGTTAATTAAAATGATAGAAATTTCTAAGCAGCTGAAATGCCTTCATTGAAGTAGTCGGAATTCACTGATATATCTCATTACGTGGAAAACCCTGTCCTCCGCGAGAAATTGCTGTCGTAATAAAAAAAAAATTGACGCTAGCGACAAAAACTTTTTTTTTAATATATAGAGATTATTGCTACCGCTCAAACAATTTTGCTGCCGACTGTATATTAGTTAATAAATAAACAGGTAAATTCCACTTACTTGGATATTTGCATAAATCCAAAAGTTTGAATCCTTTCTGGAACATGTCCGATTGCTAATTAAGTACTCCCTGTGGCTTCATGCTGTAAATATACTTTACGCAAGTTTTATTTATTTGTGTAAATGTGCTCTGATTATTTATTGAAGAATTCATTTGTAATTTAAATGTCCAATTTATTTTTAGATTAAATACTTTTTTTTTGAGCTCTTCATTTTTAACAGCGATTCCTTTCGATGGCGACTTATGATAACGTCTACAATCGGCAGAAAAATTATTTGAGAGCTAGTTATAATTCCGACATAAAAAAAAGTATGACACTTTGTGACAGTGTTACTACTTACTCTGGTAGGATTTTTATTGCAGGTTTTCATATTTCAGAAAAAAAAAATAAATAAATAAAAAAATGTGCCGGCCAGGTGGTTCGGTCCGTAGGGGGGTGCCTTCCGAATTTATTGGTCCCAGGTTCGAATCCTGGTGCGGGCATGGATGTTTGTGTTGTCTTATGTCTTCAAAATATTGTGTACTTGTTACTGTGTATTAAATAAAAAAAACTTGTAATCCCTTGTGGTGTGGATATTTCGAGATATAAGCGGCCTTCGAGGCAAGCAAAAAATCTCAGTACTCATCAAACCAAACCAAACCAAACCAAAAAAAATGTGAAATTACAAAACGTGTACTCAGAGAGCTAAAGATACTTTAGAAGGTTATGAGAGGGCTAGAATAGAAATAAATTCCGGAACGTTCAGTTTAAGGAAAGCCCAAGAATTGTTTAATGAAAACAAAAGATATATAAATAAAAAGAAGAGTACTAATACGGAAAAAAATACTGAAATGAAATATAAAGAATCACGTATATGGTATTCACACTATAGGAAAAGTCCATACAGGGCGTTAAAAAAAATACTAAAAGACCTACATTATTGAGAAATATGAAGTAGCAAGAATAGGATAGATCAGAAGATGACGAAAATTGCTTATGTCTAGTTTGCTTGGAGGAATACAAAATTTCTAGACCCGGAGAAAACTGGGTGCAATGCATGGCATGTAGAAGATGAGCTCATATCAAGTATACCAAATATGAATCTTATTTCATATTAACTACAAAACAGACACTGAAACAAGTGATGACAATGAGTGATTAAAAATATGGGTAAGCTTATAGGATATAGACCTACATGTTGTATACTCTATTTCCTTTAAGCAGTCACCTCAAGGCTACGCTCAGATGAACTGTGATTTCACATCCCCGTTCGTTCCTAGGTTATTGAAGAAACAACGGCATCTCACTGGATGGAATTGAGCACGTGATCTGAGTCACGTGATCTCCCTCTCCGCATTATATGGCCTTGAAGTGCCTCTACTGAGGAAATGGACTATAGTAAGCTACCAAATCAAAGAACAATATGGCTAAAGATTTGTGTTGGCCTACGTTTTATTTCTTTCCTCATTAACACAGATTTTTTTTCTTTATTTCTATTGTAAATTTTTTTTAAATATAGCTTTATAAAAGACTAAGAATTTAGAAGTGCTAGTAATTCTCTTAGTTATTCTCTTTCTTCCCCCCCCCCCCCTTTTTTTTTTTTTTTTTTTTTTTCATTTAGTTCACAGTGTCATTAAAAGAATGAAAGTGTTTTTATTGTGTAAAGAACGATATAAATAAATACATTTTTCATTGTTTATTTAAAATAGTGCATTTAATTACCTTTCTCACATTGTATATGTTACAACGTGTTCGTAAGTGTAATTTGCATGTCACAATGTACCCCAATCTTGTCACTACCAGCCCGCTACTGGGTATATTGTGACAATTTCAAGTTTACGTAGAACTCATTTTATGTCATGAAAAACTTTATCAACATTAATAGTAGTTTTATAAATATATTGCACAAGGTTTACTCTATGGTATGATATACTAAAAGTTTCTCTTTAATTCAAATCTTACAGCTAATATAAAAAATAACCAAAACGTCACTACTAGCCCAGATCTCCCCTATATCAGGAACTCTGAAAAGAATTTCATAAAATTTTATATGCAGTTGTACCTTAACTTTAGTGCCGGTCAACATTTGGTGAAAATCTTCCAATAGGTGGCGTTGCCATCCCTCTTTACCTAAAGTTTTTGACAGGATGGTATAGGGCAAAATTTCATATAAATGTGCATAAACAAAATATTTTTTTAATAATCATTATGAAATTAAAAAGAATTATTTATACTAGTGATAATCAACTAGGAAAAAAAATGTATATATGTAGGAGCATTGTTTCCCCACCCCCACCCCCCCTCCAACAGGAGCAGATTTTCATAATGGGTATCTTTCGGAAGATTTCATCAATACCTTTAAAACGAATGGTTCAAACATCGATCTACGACAATTTAAAATAAAGATATCGATTTCACATTTATTTAAATGTGATATGGAGAATAAAATAGACTTTCTTTGGATATATAGTGTTATATCACTTTTCTAGAATGATAAACATCTGCTTTCATCATGGAAGATAATTTTAATAAATAGCAATTTTAACAAATTATTTTTACTGAGTGAATTTGAATAGGAAACTATAGACGAAAGTCATGTGGTGACCACAACGTATAGTGTAGACATGTTTCCTAATACTAGCAGTGAATACAAGTCCAAAAAGTTGGAGGGTTGCCAAGTTGAACGACAGGTTGGGATTTGGAAAACCAGCAATTCGGCACTTTTTTTTATCGCTTATTTTCTCTAAATAAGATGACTGTAACTCTTATTTTAACACTGGACTCATCAAGTTCACACTTGCGCTGAAGCTTCCATGGTTTCATGAAATGTGGTCGAAGAATACTAATATTTTGTATGTGTGTGTGCGAAAAAAAAATCTTTTTTTTTGTGTGTGTGTGTGTATGTGTGTGTATGTGTGGGTATGTATATGTGTGTGTATGTATATGTGTGTGTACTGTTGCCATACATCACGAGAAAGATAATAAAAGAAATAAATAGAAGGACAATTACATTGTAACTTGATGCTATATTTTCCAATATGTACTTTAAAGCACAATGTTTCTTTTCATTTTATACTTTGAAAGTCAATATATATATATATATATATATATTATATATATATATATATATATATGTGTATATATATATATATATAATATATATATATATATATAATATATATATATATATATATATATATATATATATATATATATATATATATATATATATATATATATATATATATATATATATATATATATATAGAATGTTATGTGTATTTTTTGAAAGCCATCATATCGTATATTTGTATTTATTTGGGTAGTTTTAAAGACATAATACATATAAAATACGAATTTTGGGTTTTAAAAATTTTACTTCGTGTATATTTTTTATTGTAATTTAAGCAGACTCCTTTTTTATAGCAATTATATATGCATATGGATATATAGATTTACAATACTCTTTATAGATTTAACATACATTAAAAATTAAAAAATAAACTTCTGAACGTTTGTCAATTCGCGTCAGCATGTTACTAGAAGCATTGCATGTTATTTTTATTTATTATTTTTATTTATTTATTTTGTTGTCATACTTAGGAGTCGTGTAATAGCTGAAAAACATTTAATAACAATAAGTACCATGGAAGAACTCTCCCGTAGCCTATATGGATTTAGAGTTGCACTGCGCCATCGCTGAAGCTGGTACAGAAAAATAATCTATAGAACGAACCCTTTAATACAAGTTTATTCCGCTATAATGTATTAGAAAAACGTAATGCAATCTTCTAACTATAATCTGGAAAAACAAATTTTTATTTGAAAGAAAGAAATGTTTAATCTGAGAATGGATATTAGTTAAACAAGAATGTACAGAGGCTGTTCGCACATTTTTTAGACGATTTTGATGGAGTGTACTGAAGCAATTTAACTCATATTTCGTGTTTTATTTGTTCAGTTTGATAGCCCTTGTTCTTAACTAACATTCTACATCATAATTTCTATGATAATAATGCTTTTTATAATATCGGAAGAGGTATATTTTTCTACTCCTCTTGAACGGCTTTCCAGAGTCCACAAAGCGTTGTAGGTCGGTGTTTGGATAATGTTGATTTTAAGAGTCGAAAAACACAAAAAACGAACAGTGATACATCAGAAGATTTAGCAGGAATGTCAGTGAAGGGTATGGTTTTAATTCCCGTTTTTTGTTCCATTTCTTTCTAGAAAAGCAATTGCGGATTGCGATGTGTGGCTGCTTGTTTTGTCTTGATACAGTTCAACGGATTGATAGCATTGTGGATAAAGATCTGCATTTTCATTTTTAAAAATTGGAATTAAAATATGTTCTTGAGAGTATTTAGAGTTGATTTTCACATTTTTGTCACATTTTTTTGCTTTTATCTTGCGCTTGTATGAAAAAACCAGTGGCAATCATAAATCCTTTATAAAAACACTCTTTTGATGCTTTGAGCCATGTAGCAAATTTTTTTCTCCACTTTTGTGATAATAAATTGACCTTTTTTTTATTTTAACCACTTAAATAGACCCAAGATTCATCTGTTGTTGCAACATTTTTCCATTTTTCTCCTGATAAATGCTTTTAATAAAGATTTCAATAAAAACTATCTTTGGAAAGAGTGGAAACCTATCCTTCCATCCACTGGCATTTTAAAAGCGCATTTTTGCATCTAAACAAAAATTATAAATATCAGAAGATAAATAAAACTTTCAAAAATATAACTGTTGTGAAAATAAAATTCTCCATGCAAACGGTTTTTTCTTACTGCGAAATAAAATCGTCTAAAAAATGTGCGAACAGCCTCTGTAGTTGAGTGTATCTCTTAGTCAAATAGTACATTTACTGCTTCTGAGAAAAACGAAGAAATAATCTGTGAATTCATTTGAATGAAGCCTATCTCTAAAGTAAAAGATATATCTCGCATCGAATTATATTACTGAACCAGTTGAGTGTATTTCTTATCAAATAATGTATTTACTGCTTCTGAGAAAAACGAAAAAATAATCTGTGAATTCATTTGAATGAAACCTATCTCTAAAGTAAAAGATATATCTCGCATCGAATTATATTACTGAACCAGTTGAGTGTATCTCCTATCAAATAATATATTTAATGCTTCTGAAAAAAACGAAGAAATAATCTGTGAATTCATTTGAATGAAATCTATCTACAAAGTAAACGATATCTCTTGCATCGATTGGTAATATATTGTCGAACTGATTTCTGAAGTTCTGTAGGAAACTTTGTGTATGATGATCATCATTCCCGATTTTCAAGACATGTAAAATTTTAGTAAAACCCACCCAAAATATTATTATAAAACAGCATTAATTTTTCGATACAGAAGATGTATTTCAGATTTAAAATATGGTCTTTTCTTTAAAATAAGGTCTAAATTTTGCTTTTTAACTAACGACATTCTGAGTTGACTTGACGCTTTTGATATTTATACGTACATTTTTTATTATTAATATCAAATATAAAAACAAAGAAATAGTTTATCGCAAAAGTTTCGTTTATTTAAATATTAAAGTTATAGCCCTATATTGTTCATGAGCCAAAATACTGTAAATATATTTATAGATAATTTTCTGAGAAAACAATACTTTATGAGAGATTTTTTTTCCAATTTATTTTATCAAGATTGAAAACTGATTTATACATTGTAACATAAAGAAAAGAAAGGAAAAGAAATATAAAACAAGGGAAAAAAATTTTTTTTTTTTCGTTTAAAAATTATACTGTTTTTTTAAAATATTTTCTGCCATGAAAGAATATTTTACTAATCTACCTAGTCAGTAAACTTTAAGGTGACAACAGTCATACAGTTTCAATATTTCAGATTTTTTTTTTTTCTATTTAAATAGAGTAAAATTTTGTTTTAACATGAAGGTGATAGGGGGAACCAGAAAGTTGTAAAACTTGACATGCACCCCATAGTAATATTATAAAATTGAATTATTTTTTGAATATAGAAAATGTATTTCAGAGTCAGAATAGAGTCATTCCTTTAAATTAAGATTTAAATTTTACTTTCTAACTAACGGCATGCTGGGTTCATTTGACGCATTTAATAACTATATGTACATATATATTTTTTATGCTTTAAAAATTCAAATATAAAAAGAAAGAAATTTTTTATCGTAAAAGTTATCGTATCTTTTGTTTATCGTAAAAGTTTCATTTATTTAAATATTAAAGCTATTACCCTATATTGTTTAGGAACCAAAATCCTGTAAACATTCTTATAGATAATTTTCTGTAAAAACAATAGTTTATTTATTTATTTTTTTAAATATATATGAAAATTAATTTATACCTTGTAGCATAAAAAAGAAAGAAAAAAATATTAAACAGAAAAAATATGGTTTTCTTCTTTTAAAAATGATACTTTGTTTTGTTTTTTTTAAATAAATTCAGCCATGAAAGAATATTTTAAAAATCTACATAGTCAGTAAACTTTAAGCTCACAACATTCATACAGTTTCAATATTTTAGACGCATAATAGTTTATTTATATAAATAGAATAAAAATTTGTTTTAACATCAAGGTGTTATGAGGAACCAGAAAGATGTAAAACTTGGCATTTTGCTTTATCCGGGGGAAACAGCTATTACAAATGCACTTTACGAAGAACACATTCGTTTTTTAAAACGGAAAGGAGAAATGATTGGTCGTTTACTACTTGCTCTCAAAATGTACCTTGAACAATATAAAAATATATTCGACAGAGTTGATCTTGTATTCGAAAAATTTCTTACTCATTCATTCAATATAATAAATACTTTAAATCGTTCTGAAATTGACGTTATAATTAATCCAACAGCTATGAAAGGAAGACCTGCAGAACGTAACGTGGAATTCGGCTATCCATACACGGTGAATGATTTTACATTTATATCCCGAAAACCGGTATATAAACCCCAAATATTTGGCATTTTCCAAACCTTTTCGTCGTCACTCTGGATAACAATCGCTTTAGCGATTGTTATCCAGAATGAACATCATGGCGATTGTTATAATGAATGAACATCATGGCGATGATGTTCATTCATTACGCTCTCTTGAAAAGGGAATATGACTTCACCAGAATTTTGTTTAACGTTTTTGCAGTACTACTCAGACAGGGTGAGCTGATAATGCCTTCTTCATTTGCAGCACGGACTAAGAGAATCTATAGGATGATAAACGAGATAGGGCAGCCAGCGCGAAAAACGGAGCTTTCTTTTCCGCATTAATTCAGCCGAGTAGAGGAAAACGATCCGATCGCCGCCTGGTGTAGTATCTTTGAAACTTATCGGAAGAAAGTGAAAGCCCGCCCCTTCAGCTTCTGTCATCATCCGATTTCCGAGAACGACCAATGAACCGCTACAAATTTAAACAAACGCGCTGATTGACGCGCTGATTGGTGGATTCTCGAGATCTGGTAGCCCTCTATATGTAAGATGAAAATTACTACCTTTCCGTAGAATTCGTTATATATCCTATAGACTCTCCTAATTCGTCATTTGCAGGAACGCTCCTGAAGTATTCGTGGATGGTCGGAACCATGGTACTTTGCTTATCTTACGATTCTGTGTTTCTGTCTTTTCTCTCATTTCTTCCAGTAATTATAATCAAAGATTTGTCGGACTTAGCTTCAGCTGTGGAGAAGGACGATTTCCATTGTATGGCACACATTACCCACGGCGTTACTAGATATTTCCTAGATTCACAACAGACACATTTAAAAGTGATTGCAAGGGACATCCTGAAGAATAAGTTAAGCCGCGTACCTGTCCATATAATTTTTTTTCAAGAAGGGAAGAAACAAAATCTTGCTTACTTCATACCTTCGCAATTCGAGCATATTTGTGCTGGAAAATATTTCATCTCAGAAGATCGCTTTTACCAAATTATACCTGCAATGGTGCTCCGAAAAGATTTTTGTTGCAAAGAGCTATTAGATACGTTCATTCATAAAATGATGGCTTCAGGTATATACCTTAAATATGAACAAGACGCGCTTTATCATTTCTCTCGATTGTTCAAATCGTATAACTCAGAATCGGATAGCAGTAATCGAAAACTGACTCTCACAGATGTTGCTCCAGCGTTTATATTTCTTTTGAGTGGTTATTTTATATCGTTTCTGGTCTTTCTCGGAGACTTGTATTTAGATCGCAAGAAAGGAAGTTGCTGGAAAATTAATAAGAGAAAAAAGAAAAAGGTACGAAGCTCATCTTCTGAAGTATAATTTTCAAAACTATTTTTAACACGCTTTTATTAGCTTCACCTGTATGTATGTTTGTAACCGCTCTGGGAGCAAACAAAAAATCTATATAATAAATAAAGACTTTCCTTACGTGAACACTGTGGCTCTGAGGTAAAGCTCCGCGCTACGAACCTAAAGGTCTAGCGTTCGAGCCCAGTCAGGGGAGATTTTTTTTAAAATGGTTTTTGTTTAATTCTAAATTATTTTAATTAAAGAATTAAATGTATGTAAATATTATGGTGTGTCCCTCACGCGATTTTCTCTTACCCTGCATTTTAATACTAAGATAGATATTTTGTGCTTTTTAGTTCACATTTCTATAAAAGCGTGTTCTTTAATTTTTTAAAACTATAATATTATTATTTAAAATTATTTTAAGAACGCTAGGTAGATTTTTTTCCTCAAATTAATGGGACTTGGCAGTATTGCGGCAGTACTGAAGTAGGTTTCATATAAAAGCTTATACTTAGATTTAATATTTATAAATTGAACTACATTAGTTTTGTTCAGTAAAATATATATTCAGGCAACAATTCTTATGGTTTGTTTTATATATTTTTTATTTATTCGAAATCTTAAAAAGTGTTTTCTCGGTTTGCATTATTTCATGAATTTCTGATTATCAAAGTGATTAAATTTGTACTGATAATTAATAAGGAAATTAATAATTTTTTCGGATGTTTAATAGAACTTATTTAAAAGAATTAGACATGGGTTTTGAAATTTATGGATTTGTTTTTCAGAAAAAACTAAAAAGTGTACGTCTATGTAAAAAAAAAAAAAAAAAAAAAAGAAAAGAAAGAAAACTTTGATTTTTGTTAGATATTTATTTTTAAATTTTTCCCTTTTAAAGATATTGCGAAATTCATCATTAATTCTTTTAGGTAGGTTCTATTGAAAATCCAAAAAATACATTACGTTTTTTCAATAAAAGTAGACATTTAAGCATTTTCAAGATCATGAATTATTGAAAATGTAAATTAAAAAAATGAAATTTCAAGATTTCAAATCTTTAAAAAATACATTAAAAAAACCATAAGATTTTTTGCCTGAATATGTGTTTAATTGAACAATCCTAATATTGTGCATTTTATAAAAAATAAATGGAAATTTAAATTTTTATATGAAACATATTTTAGCGGTGCTCTCAAAAGCACCAAGATATCTTTAATAGTTTTTTTTTTTCAGTGATTTGGGGCTATAGAGTTATAACAGATGACGTCACGAGCAGACGATATTTGTTTGTTGAGGGACAGTTGACCCCACTGACCCATTGTTTATCATTGCGGAATAGTGTTATAAATTTATTGTAACACAGTGTTGTGAATGTATTTGTAAAAGCATAAAAAAATTCGACTACTACGCTTCCAAAGACATGGGAAAATTAGCATTGTCCTTCAGCAAAGTACGGTTGCTAAGAAGAAAGTCACGTGGTTGTTAGAACTCTATTAAGAAATTAATTTCATTTAAGTTTATTAAAGTTTTATTAATATAACCTGTAAAATGATTATTTTGTGTGTGTGTGTGTGTGAGTGCGTTTTAATTTATTTCATTTTTTAAAGTGGTTATTTTGGGTTTTACATTTATTCAACCCCAATTCAGTATGTTTTGACTTAATTATGTTGGATTTTAAAACATATATTATTCATTTTATCGGTATTTCTTTTTTTCTTTCTTTTTTTTTTTTTTTTTTTATTATAATGGTATTGCAAGAAAGTAATTTGCAAAAAAGTTGCACGATGACAAATTCTGCTCTTCATGTCCTATTTTCACGTATTTAATAATTTCGTTTATCCATGAGCACAACAATTTCTAAATATTCACTCAAGATAAAATCTCCATATTTACTACAGAATTTCTCAGCAGATCGTTCTTTTTTGTTTTAATGTTCCATGTGAGTGATAATACTTTTTGTTCGTGTGTCAGAATACTATAATTTTAAAACTATTCATCAGAGTGATTTTACATTTTACCAGAGCAATCGTTAGGCAATGAAATTTTGTTTGGCAAAAGAAAAAAAAAAATAGTTCGAAAATATGCCGTTAATTATCCGTAAAGTATTTGTTTCACGAAGCTCCTCTTTTACTCTTTTCACTATGACTGTTTCCGCTGTAAACACATCTTCTTGCCTTTTTGATAAAACAAAATGCAGTGAACCTTTGAAGTCTATTGTTTCCTGCTATTCCATTATGTTGCTAACAACATTCCTGTGTTTAATGAGTCCATTTAAGCGTTTCCTCTGACATTACCCTAACAGCGCCATCTATAGTAACATGTTGGAACTATTTTTTTTTCTTTTTCCAAACAAAATTTCATTGCCTCACGATTGCTCTGGTAAAATATCAAATTGCTTTGATGGGTAGTTTGAAAATTATAGCGTTTTTAAATCGTAACTTTAATTATAATCAACCTGTATAAAGAACAAAATACTACCACACGCATGAAACTGTTTTGCGAATAATATTTGAAATCGGAAACCGTCTGTCAAATGATATATCATGTGACGTGCTTTCTAAGTCCAAAGACCTAGCACAAAAAAAGAAAAGTACGCATAATTTTTTTGTTTAAATTTCAGTTATGAAATTTAATGCAATAATTAGTAATAATAATTTTTATTTTAATGTCCATTCTTTAACAAACTGATAAAAATAAGACGAGGGTCCACAAGTGAGTGTTTTTGTCCTGAAATTGGGGAAAAATTAAGATTGATCACACGTATGCAATTTTTGCATTTAATTATTTTAGAACATGTGTATTTTAAGTTTCTATCAATAATATTAATACTATTTTAGTAATTGTTTGTTCTCAAGGGGCCCAATAAAGTACAGTTTTGCATTCTTGCCAAAAATTCTTGCATTTTTAGAGACTAACTCTTTTTACATGAATGGAAAAGCGCAGCAAATTTTGATGGAAATATAAAGTACACTATAATATAAATTATACATAAAGATAACAACTATAACAGTAATGAAAGTGTCACTTCACTGATATAAAAAAAGTTAAGAGGAACACACAACCTTGATTACAGAGAATACATTGCATAACGTTAATACTTCACCAGTCGGAAAGTGATTAAACTGATGAAATCGATTCAGTCTAATCAAATTATATTGAAATTGCTCTTTTAATGCACTAAATACTTCAATGCGGAAGGTAGAATCTGCGACATCTGGAAATCTGTAACGCCGCTTACAGCCTTTCTTATGTAATATGTATACTGTACAAAGCTTTTTAAAAATACATCAAGAATATGTTTCTTAAAAATATACTACTTTGCAATATAAACATAAATACAGAAAAGAATGTTTTAAAATCCTTTAACCTGCAATAAAACGCCTGCAGACGGAGCTTACATTTAATATTATGCCAACAGTAACTATGTAGTCTACACTTTGGCACTATAGTCTACAATTGGACACTGCATCTTTTGTCATAAAAATTTCCATTGCGTTGAAATATGCTCGTAAACAAATAGAGATATAGGCTCATTTTTTGAAATTTTCAATACGAATTCAATAGCACGAACGGCTTCTTGTCAGTGATGGCTTTCCTCTTGTATGGAATGTTCACAGAAAAGAAGAAAGAAAAATAAATTGCACAATATTATTTCAGAAGAGTATCACTTACACGGCGATCTTCATCTACAGACGGCTGCAAGCGATTCTGCGATTCTGTGTTTCTCAATCGTGAAGAGGACAGATGGAAAATGTCAATTTACTGACATCACAAGTGGATTCCCGCAGAGACATGGTAATGGCAAAAACTGTTTTTTTCAGCGCTCAGTCTCAGACGGGTCATTGAATGTCATTAATTGCAATGATCTAAGATATGTTTCAAGAAGAAGTCATTGAATATATATATATATATATATATATATATATATATATATATATATATATATATATATATATATATATATATATTCATAAACTACCAAATGAGACTTTCACTGAAAGTTTTTAACAGTTCCAAGAAAATATATATAATAGTCTAAAAGCGAACAGTGTTTGATCAGTCCCTCCCTCTTTCGATCCGAGTAGAAATAGAGAATAACTGCTGACGCAGACCAATTGAAGGTAAATTCGGTGATTTTAATGTGACTGGTGTTATACAGTATATTGCAAACCTCAATGAAGTCAAATAAAATATTTTAAATAAGTGCCACCTGACAAAAGGAATAGCAGGAATTTTAATTCAAACGTTCCTAATATCAAGCAAAACAACATAAATGGTTCTCGTTGAATCTACAGGCAAGAAGGAGGGAGGCAAACTAGGAGAAATGTTACTTAAACCAGTGTCCAAGCGATAAGACAAGTTTTAAAAAAGCAAAGTGAACTGAATTGCATTCAACATTTAGACACAAAATTATACTAAATCTAGCTCCAAAAGAACGTTTTAAATGGTGAATTAAAAATTTTTAATCTGTTACCAAAAAGACGATGAATGTTTGGCGACATAAAGAAAGTGAAATATAATTTTTTTAATGGGCGCCAGGAATATGTCATTAAGAAATTATTTTTATTTTTATTATTGAAAGAAATTCAATTTAAAATTTATTGGCGCCTTTGAGACTGGAAATAAATCATTAAGAAATCAAAAAGCTATTGATCCCCGGAAATGGAATATATTTCGCAATTCCAATTTTTATTAAAATGTAATTTAAGCAAATAAATTATTTTAGTTACATGATTAAACCTTTGAAGTTGACCACATTTTGAAGTTGAAATGTAGTTAAGCCCGCCTCATTCAAAAAGTGCGCTAATTCGCCAGAGATAGCAGACGTAACCAGTAGAATGTTCAAGGGGGTTTAATAAACCTCCTTGGGAATGTTGCAACCTCTAAACCATACAAAAAGGCGCGGTGCTGGTGATTTTCGCCAAACGTGCCAAGCGGCACCTCAAAGAAATTTTTCTGCAGTAACGCCTTGATCTTGGGAAAGCGAGTGTTAAATGAGACTTTGAAACCTAACATTGTTTAAAAAGGGAAAATGTAAATACTTACAAATGCATTTGCCCTCAATAAAAATAGAAATTAAATTAAATAGAAATTGAATTCCATAAAAGAATGAATTAATTTTAGAGAATGTTACAGAATAAAATGTTCTTTTTTTTTTTTTTAATTTGAGTTAAATTATAATCAATTTAAAATTAGTCTTTATTTCTTTAATGAATTAATTAATTTTATAATTATTCTGTATAAACTGAATCTTTTTCATTTTAAAATATAATTTAAATTATTTAGAAATAAATCAAATATTTAAAAATATATGTGTGAAACTTGCTCACATGCGTGTGTGTGTTCTAGGCAGTGTCTTTCTAATAATGGAAATAGTTTAATATTTCATGATTTTGCTTTTTAATTACACACACTCCTCAAAATTTACATTAAGTAAATATTTTAAAAAATTTACTTTTATTCAACAACCTGTCCTTATATATAAAAAAAATATATATAAGGCATAGAAAACATTTGAATTTATACATATGTTTTGCTTAATAAGTGAACTTATATTAATCATTAAAATTTAATATTATTTATCTGTTAACACTCATAAATTTACATTACTATGACTTTAATATTTTATCATTTCAATTTAGTAAGTATGACAAAATATTCTCTGAATTTTATAACTTTATATTATTTAACAGAAGAAAACCCTTTTCTGAAACATATCGAAAAATATTTGCTTTTTCAGAATGCATCCAAAATCATTAAATATTTATTAAGTGTAAAAATTTAGTTTAGCTGTGCATTCTTAGTTAATGTAAAATATCTCCATAGCAGTTAAATTAATATTTACGTAATCCAAAGTCACTAAATTTTCGTTTCAGTTAAAACTAGACATTTAATTATTTGGCTGGGCAGTATAATATTTCTTAAACTTCCCTAAAACATTAAAACTCTCCGGGAAAGTGGTATAAATATTTGTATTCTGAATGAGAACTTATCACTAAGTATAATATCCGTCTAATTTATAAATTAGATTTGTAATTTAGTATGTTTAATTAAATTAATACCTTTAAAATTTAAATCACCATTAATTCTTAATTCTATGATAAATTTTATTCCCCAAGCAGTGTTACCATCTTGTAGGGATTTTTATACTTTATTTTTAATGCTGTTATGTACCGATCAGACATTGAACAAAAGTTTAAAAATGAATGAACTCAATCAGTGTGACGTTATAAAACATTTCATATGTCGTCATTGCAGGGAAAAATGCAAAATTACCGTGTTAATGTTTGCATTTTGTGGGGGAAAAGTTTGTACGATACAGGGAAATTTTAATATCCTATGGGGAATTTCACGCGGAGAAAAAAAAAAAAATCAGCTGTGGGGTGAAAAACAATAGGTAATTAAACCTCGAACCAAAATACCTACAGATTCCATTAAATCAAGAAAATATATTGAAAAATTAATGAAAGAAAATTAAATGTTTGTTTAAGTGTGAAACCAAAACTGTTAAGATGTCTAAGGTGGTTTAATCTTTTTTTAAAAATCGAATTTAATATATATATATATATATTTATTTATTTGTTGGGAAAATTCCGAACATTTTGATGTTCTTTTGAACCAATTATCCAGTTGAACAAAAAATTACGGCATTAGATAGATTTTGGCCTGTTTAATAAGTACCAACTTTCATAGCGACCGGTCGGGCGGTGTACTCTCTTTAGCGAATTAAAACCTGATGTAGCATGACATCCATTTTATCAAAATAAAATAACGATTCAGACATGTTTTTTGGAGTGGTCGTACCTGAAACTGTTCAGAAGACCACCCTTGCTTAACCCTTTGGGGCGCAGGGTAATTCGGATCATTTAAATTACACTGCCACCGGAATTAACGAACAAAATTAAAATAAAAGAAATTTTAAATTTTCAGGTTAAAAAAAAAAGGCATTTTCTGCTATGTTATAAATGCAAATTTTTGCTAAAAAATTTCCGGGATAAGTTTTTGCACTTGAAAATTAAAATTAGGTGTTCCATCAGCGGGAACACTGCGACTGAAAGAGTTAATATTACATAGGATTTAAAGGAAGAGAGGGTTTAATTTGTAAAAAATGTTCAACTTCCAGGTTTTTTACCGACACTAACTTGAGAACTATGCTCAGAATTTCGTAAAAAGTTATTCTCGAAACGTCATAGGAGGTCTCCTTGTTGGATTCGAAAGGATTTTGGGTTCCGTCTGTGTGTTTTAGAGTCCTGCATCGGGTCGGGTAACCCGATTTTACCCGAACCCGACCCGACCCGCGGGTCGGGTTCGGGTCGGGTTGACAGAAATTTTTCTCTTGCGGGTCGGGTTCGGGTCGGGTTGACTGATCTTTTTTTCGTGCGGGTCGGGTTCGGGTCGGGTTGACTGAATTTTATTTCTTGCGGGTCGGGTTCGGGTTCGGGTCGGGTTTGGATTTCAACAAGTCGGGTCGACTTGAGAACACCTTTCAAAATATTTTTTACAATTATAAACATAAATTTATAGGCATGTTTACAACTATGTATCTAATTTAAGCATTCTGCACATACTAGACATGTATCGGTTGGTTGGTTGGTTGGAGGATTTAAGGCCGATTGACTCCAGATGTGTCCTAGGCCTATAGGGGATTGCCCTCCGTTTGAGTCTTCGTAAGGAGGTCCTAGCCCGTATTTACGCGTGTTTCGGAGGAAACCACGGAAAACTCCGAACGGTTAAGCCGATGAACGCGACCTGGGAGCGAATCCGAAACCTCCCATATACCAGCTTCGAGCGCAGAACCGCTCGGCTGCTGGTGGGCAGACATGTACCGGAGCTCCCTATTCGTATCTGAAAAATAGATCCGTATTTGTATCTGGATCTGTTTTCTTTTCTTCAACGGAACTAATATGTATCTTTTGTAGAAATTGTATGAAAATTAGAAAAGTATTATAAATCTTTCTCGACTGTTGTTAATATATAAATTAAAGAAATTGAAATACAGTATAACCTCGCATTTGCATTCTGGAAATTGAAAAGATTTCGCAGTTTACAAGATTTTTTTTTTTCTTTTTAACCTTTCTTCTATATTTAGTAGAAGAAAGTATTAGATTCTATCAACTTTTGGTGTCAACCGCTCGACGGGTGGCACTGCTATACAGCGATTTCTGCAATTTCAGAGGAGGCTATATCTCAGGTTCTGTTGCGTATAATCCAACAAAACTTGATATGTGAGAAGACCAATATGAGATATTATGCTGATTCAATTTGAATGCCTATCAGCCAACAGGTGGCGCTGCTACACAGCGATTTCCGCAATTTAAGGAAAAGCAATATCTCAAGAACTACTGCACATAATTTCATATAAATTTGTATGTAGGTGCCATTTAATATATATTAGCGCCTGTCAACTTTTGGTGTAAACCGCTCAACAGATGGCGCTGCTACTTAGCGATTTCTACAACTTCAAGGAAAGCTATATCTCGTGTTCTGTTGTGTTTCATCAAACAAAACTTAATATGTGAGAAGGCGAGATTATTAGACATTATGCTGACTCAGTTTGAATGCTTGTCGGCCAATAGGTGGCGTTGTTATACTGCAAATTTCATCGATAACAGGATGGCTATATCTCAACTTCTATGCCATATAACTGTACAAACCATGATATGTGAGATAACCATTATAAAAATGCATTGTTTAAGAAGTTATTTATAGACGATAAAACTGTCTCTCTTTGGATATTTAGTGTTAGATTTTCCTAAGATGAAAATTATTTGCATTCATCACGTTAAACTTTTTAGTAATAGTTTTAATAAATTATTCGCACTTAGTGAATTTGACAGAAAAATGTAGAAGAATGTCTTGTGGTGACCACAACATACTAGTTTTTTTTTTATAATTTACCAATAGTGTAACAATGAAAATTTACTTTATTTTATATCATGTTATATCATTTTACGTTGTTTTGCATGCTTTTTAGATGAATAAGTAATGTTGATTTATTTTTCGGGTTTCGGGTCGGGTTCGGGTTAGATAAGTCGGGTTTCGGGTCGGGTTCGGGTCGCAAAAAATTCACTGTTGCGGGTTCGGGTCGGTTTTCGGGTTGATGAAAATTTTTTTGTCGGGTTCGGGTCGGGTTTCGGGTTGATGAAATTTTTTTTGTCGGGTTCGGGTCGGGTTTCGGGTTGATTAAAAATTCATCTGTCGGGTTCGGGTCGGGTAAAACCCGACCCGTGCAGGACTCTAGTGTGTTTGTCTGTCTGTCGCGCGATAGCGGCCGTAGAAATCATGCTATTGACTTGCAATTTGGTACACATATTTATGAGCCCTAGCGGAATTAGCTCTATAGTTTTAGGTGTGTATTCCATTTGTAGTTCGTGTACAGAGACACGTCAAAGTTTTTCTTATTCTAACGGCCTATGAGAAGAATATGTATGTACCGCGATAGCGACCGCAAAAATCAGGCTATGGACTTTGCAATTTGGTACACATATTTATGAGCCACACGGAATTTCAGCTGTATAGTTTTGGGTGTGTATTTCATTTGTAGTTCGTGTACAGGGACACACCGAAGTTTTTTTTTTATCATTATGGCCTATGGGCAGAATTTGTATGCACCGCAATAGCGGCCGCAAAAATCCTCCCATTAACTTGCAAATTGGCACACACGTTCAGGCTCTTTATATAAATAGCTGTATAATTTTTATGTCTATATTTTTTGTGGACTGTATACAGGTACACGTCAAAATTCTTATCATTACGGCATATGGTGTGAATTTCGTTTAAACGCATTTTGACATCATTATTTTGCAATCAACAAAATGAAATTAGCAGATATTACTGAGATGCTTAAACTTATGTTTTCTGCGGAAAATATGTGCTCGTAGGCTTCCTAATTAATGTACAGGACTTTACAAAAGTGTTCTGATAAACGTAGAATATTGAAAAGTTTTTATTGGTGTATACAATGTTTATGGTTCGTTTACGAAGAGACACAAAAGAATTTCGTGATATTAGATCCTATGAACAAATTTTTATTCAAGCGCACTTTACGTTTATGCTGCATTCAACATAATGGAATTAACATACATTATAAAGATGCTTAAAAGCATGTTTACTCTAGAAAAAGGATATGTATACCGTAATTTAGTGTATATAATCCGCACTGGTAGATAAGCCGCAGCTTATTAAAATGTTGTAAAAATGCTCTTAGATAAACCGCACCGGAAGGTAAACCGCGGTTTATGCAAACACTATTACGATGACGTGACAGATAAATAAGGAAAAAAGATATCAGTCTTCTGACATCTACGCAAATTAATAAAAATATTAAATTATTAATTATAAATGAAAATCATAAATTATTTAAAAAATAATTCGGTATAAAGAAAATAAAATAAAAGTATACCAGTATGCAGATGTAATGCAACAAATATAAGAAACACGGGAACAAGATGGTGGAATCCGGGCATATATACAAAGTCATAAAAATAATTAATTATAAATAAAAGTAATAAATTATTTTAAAAGGCACTGTATATATATATATATATATATAAATAAAACAAAAATTAAAGCCAGTATACAAATACGATGCAAAAAATGAAAAACAAGGGAACAGGATGGCGAATTCCAGACGTATATGCAAATTAATCAAAATAATAAATTATTAGTTAATAAATAATAGATTATAAGCGTGAATCAGTGTTCGAGAAACTCGAATACTAAACTTCCGTTTTCGGAGAAGATCGACTGTTCCAAGAAGTATGGGCGATGGAATTTGGCATTATCATTAGATAGACCGCACTGATAGATAAGCCGGAGTCCCCAAAAATCTTTTTTTTTTTTTTTTTTTTTTTTTTTAAGATAGCCGGCGGCTTATCTTCAATAAAATACGGTAGACTAAATGAATTATTTACAGGACCCCCACAAAAGAATTCCGATGACGTACTGTAATCATAAAAATGTCAAAATACCCGTGTCAATTTAGGTTGAAATATTAATGAGTTATAATGTATTAAATAGGCGTATTCTTTTTAGTGTATGTAATTACTGTGTATCCTTTTTCTGGGATACATAAAAGAATTTCGTACCGTTATGGTCTGTAGTCAGTATTTCTTAAAAGTGTATTTTAACATGATTACACCTCGTTAAATACAATTAAATTTTATTAGAATTTTAAAGGAATGTTTTTCTGTGGAGAAGTGTGGTCATAGAATTGGCAATTCATTTACTGAGTTACACAAAACAATTCCGATATGTTATGTAATCATTTTGCATGGAATTTGGAACAACTATTTATGAATTACAGGGAATTAACACAAGACAATCAGTTATTAGGAATAGATATATATATACATATATCTATATACATACAGTTATGGGGAAAGGGATCAGCGGAGGGTTGAGGAGGGCGGTAGCCCCCTCAGAAACGTTTCTGTTTATGTAACAAATCAATTGAATCAATATATATATATATATATTATAATAAGGTATAAATAAAAATTAGCTGTTGAATAATGCGTGATGCAAATAGGACGTTGAGGCTCCTGATCTGTAGATTCACTAATGTATAGTTGCACTTTGACGTGCGTTATTGTCTAAAATACGAGAATTTCTATACAAGAAAATATAGAAGAAAATTTTTTGATGTCCACAATATATTAGTTTCACATGTTTTAAGAATAAAATAAATTATTTTCAGTAAACAGTTTTTAGTTTAAGCATATATTTTTCCCATTAAAAATAAAATTCGGTATTGGAATATTATGAATAATATTCTTAACATAATTTATGAACAATATTTAAAATTCTTCTAAAAATCTAAAAGAAAACACTTTTGTTTTTTATTTTTTCAATGTGCTTTATTTCAAAATAAGAAAAAAAATAGAAAACTATTATATTTTCCAAAAGAAAGTTTTATGTTCTTATGACATATATCTGAGAGACTGACATCGTATTCCAGAATCTTCTGAACAAACAATACTCAACAACCTTAAACAAACAATAAAAAAATAAAAAATAAAAATATCTGGTGTGAAACAACCACACGACTTCCATTACCCGCTATTACATGTATTATATGCATTTTTGAGAGATAATGTGATCAGAAAACATAAAAGTGACCAAAAATGAAAATCGTTAGAGCCGTTTTTGAGATACCAACTTTCACAAAAAATCAATTATTGACCGGAAAACAATAATTACATACAAAAGCATATTTAAATGTGAGTTAAAAGGGCGAGTTTGAAAAAAATCCGTACAACCGTTTTTAAAGGAACGCCCTTGGGAGGCCTGAAATTGAGCTATTTATACAGGACGCCTATCAATTTTCTTGAACTAACCAACTATATCATTCGAAAGAACATCTAATAGAGTGTTTATATAGAAAGTTTGAAGAAAATCGTTAGAGCCGTTTTTGAGATACGGACTTACGGTCCAACTTCCGGTTTCCGATGTCCCACTTCCGGTTTTTCAATTTTCACCAAAATTTGGAAATTTCATCTGTACGCCAGACGTATTTGAATTCTAAAGTTTCGTAGCTCTATCTTTATTAGTTTCTGAGCTATAATAGCCAGAAGATTCTCTACATACATACACACACACATACACACACACATACACACATACATACACACTGACCAATTGCCAAAAACCACTTTTTTGGACTCAGGGGACCTTAAAACGTGTAAATCAGGTGAAAACCCGATATCGAATTTTCAGACCGAATACATTACTTCCATTACCTACGGTAGTAGGGTAATGGAAGTAAAATAATCTGGTGAGTCACTCACACGACTTTCTCTTACCCTGAAATTTAATACTATAAATACAGGTTGGAGATTAAGAGGTAAGATAACGAGTACCGTTATGTAAACCTATGTTAAACAATTCATATTAGGCTTCGGAAGAGTTTTATATGATAATTAGTTCTGTGTGAGGGGGGCTACCGCCCCCTCAACCCCCCGTTTCATTAATGCACCTACATTTATATAGAATTTAATTCAGTTATTGAAAAATATTTCTCTTTTTAAAAAATAATTTATTAAAATTATTATTTAAAAAAATTATCTTTTATGATAAGGCAGACGATTTCCGTATTAAAGAAGTAGTTTAACACCAAATATCCAAAAAAAGTCCATTTTATTCTCAATATATATATAAAAAAAAAAAAGTACGATTTTTTTTCTAATTTTTTTTTTTTTTCGTTAAAAGTAAAAAAAATCGATAACTTTGTTTTAAATTATCGCAGATCGATGGTTCAACCGTTCGTTTTAAAGGTATTTTCGAGCTCTTTTAAAAGATACCCATCATGAAAATTTACTCCCCTCGAGGAGGACTTCCCCCCCAGGGGGGGAGGCGAGACTCCTACATACACAAAATTTTTTTCCCAGTTAACTGTCTCTATTACAAAAAATATATATTTGTTTCATTTGGTTTAGTGCAGTCTATAGACGTTAAACTCTATTTTCCTGCAATTTCCCCCATAGACGTAATGTATTAGAATTCTCTTGATTGTCCCTGTACACGAACCATTTGCTTGATCTTAACGAAAAGCTTACTGTAGCATCCCTATATGATACACATTTAGAATACCAAGTTTGAACTTTCTGCCATAATTTGTTTTTGAGATATGCTGATAACAGACAGACACACAGACACACAGACACACACACACACAGACACACACACACACACACAGACACACAGACCATTTGCTAAAAACATGATCTTCGTATTCAGGGGACCTCAAAACGTGTAAATATAACAAAATCTCGCGTTCGAAAATTTGAGCCTAAAACAATACTTTCTCTACCTTATGGGTAAGAGAAAGTAAAAAGCCTTGAGTTTAAAAAGTATGGAATTTTTTTTTTTTTCTACTAATCTTGCATTCTTTTATGAAAATAATTTTGCTTAAACTGAAAATAATATCTCTTTTTTTTTTTTTTTTTCTTCTTATTTATTTATATTTTCTTCATTTGATAATGGTCTGGTTCTTATGAAAAGAAAATCTGAATTTAATAAATAAAGAAATTAATGTATAATGTTTTTAAAGCTTTTTTTATGTTTATGAATTGCTTTAATAATGTACCTTAATGTAATGATATCCATCTTGTACATGCAATAAAACTCTTAAATATACATATATATAATGTAATTTCTAAAATATTTATATTTTCCTATCGAAAAAAAAAGGTGTTTTTTATTAGATTATTCCAGATGGCTGTCTTACGCTATTATAATCCATTCTTCAAGTATAATGCAATTTTCCTAAATGATAATTTTGCTTTCTTTTTTCTTTCAAAAGAAAGATGAAGAAAAAAAAACATTTGATTTTCAGGTATTCGTAATAAAATCTTCTAGTATGTCTCTTTTACTTTGCACAATATATTTCCTAGCATATATATAATTAATGTTGAAATAATGAAAGTTTTACTACTTTTACAACAAATTTTTATCAGGATGCATATTTACCAGACTAAAAGTGAGGTAAATACGCACTTTCTAAAAGTGCATATTTACTGTACTTTTAGAAAGTTTAGCTTTAGTAAAATTTAGACTTTAATAATAATAATAATAAATAGAGAGAGATAGTACTTTGTCGTATATTGTCTGATGTATTACATGAACACACATCTAAAACACGAACGCACGATCAATATTTGTTATATACTTCTACAAATGACGTTTTAAAATGACTGAAATTGGGTGTCCAACTTTTTCCCCCATAAAATACTAATGACGACGTTTTATCTATAGATTGAGACTAGTATTCCTCTATACTAAAAAAATAAAATTAGAAATTCTAACTTCTAAACTTTTTAGGACTGAGGGCCTATTAGTCTCAATCTGGGATTTTTGCGTTGTCGTTTTCGATAGTTGGATATTTGTTAAAATCATTTTTCGATAGTTGGACTAAAATTTATCGAAAATATAACTGAATAGTTTGAAAGCGATGTTATAATTGGGAAGAAAAAAAAAAAAACCTAGTAATAGTCCTCCGTCCTAAACTAAATTCTGCTTTTGCCAGAATTTCATCAAAATCATTTTTTTTTTTTAAGAAAAAGAAAAGAAAATTTATACAGTATCGTTACAAACGATATCGAAAAAGATTTTTTTTTTTTTTTCTTTTTTTTAATAACTAGCTGTTACCCGCGACTTCGTTCACGTGAAAATTTTGATGTGTATGTGTGGGAACTGACGGTTTGATCATAATATGTAATGTAATGATACGTTATCACTGTGGTGCTGTGCAAAAAAGAGTCTGATAAAGTATACAAAAAAAAAATTTGTAATTCATTGAAAGATCTACGGGAAAAATGTACAGTTTATTTTTATTCTAATACTGATCTGTATACAACATTAAATAACTTATTATTTTCCGTCAGCACATGCAAGTTCTGGGCACTTGAAACACGTGAACAACCAACATAGAATTGACCGTTATTTATTTATTTTTAATGCCAAAATAGATAAATAAAAAGTTATCGTCAACATGGCGATAAAAATTGAAAATTCGTTCACAGGGATCCTGTACTAAAACAGTATTGCGTTGCGGAAGTATAAAAACTGGTTGTCAATTATGAATTTTATTTTGAAACCTTTCTTTGTATGGTTTTAGTTCACTATTGCACAATATTAATCTGGTTCTAATAATAATTTGGTGACTGGTGAATTAAAATTTTAATTATGTGGTGAAATTCATATAATATTTATGAGTTTCCTTTTTTTTTTCATCTCCCGGCGAATTTGTTGAATAATATTTTAGTTCTTAAACAATTTTGGACGGCTTTGCCCTCTTCACTGGCAAACTCTTTTCTATATAGCTTTAAGGAAAAAAAAAAAGAAAAAATAACTAAAATCGGTCTGGGTTCCCGCTGTCTTCGCCAGCGACTTGTTCGTCCTTGCAATCTCCGGTGCCTGTCCCTATTGCCTGCGACAATGCTTACCCGTGGGCTTCCATTTGGTGCTAATACTATATGACAGTTTCGATACGGACAATATCGAAAAATTTGAAGTAGCTCTTTTATATCTGAATCCCAGTTACATATGAAAAACATTATACGTGATGTACATAATATTTGCTCTCAAGTTATTTCCTATATTTATTTGATTTAATCGATCAACCATAGAATGACAGCAAATTCAAGCCACATATAATATCACAATATGCTATGATCGGCTACTTCTATCGCATGAGACAATTATTATTATTATTATTTTGTGGTTATATATACTTCATGCTTAGTTAATAGTAGTTGGTATATAGGAAAAAAAATTAATATGTAAACTTGATCACGGTACAGCCTTAATGCCCTTGGCGACTTTTGAATTTTTGTTGCCGTTTTAGACCAAAATATAATTTATGCAATTATTGTTCCTATACGCAAGCGAAGTGTGACGTCACTGACCGTCCGTGGATGCAAGAAAATGATTTCCTATGTTAATCGCCCATTGGATTTTTTGTAAAAAATTATTAATTTCGAGGAAAATTATTTCCCGATTTTAATCTCCATATTTGGGTATATATATATATGTATTAGTTATCATGTGCATGTGTTAGATTGAGTTATTTTGCTGTCAAATTGACAAAATTTTAATTTTAAATTTCAAAACTCTGTCGTTCTTGGCGCTTATTGTATTTGGTGATCAAAAACGTAATACGAAAATATACATGCCAGATGTATATTTTCGTAATATGCATTGTACGAAATATTGTTCCATATGTTTCATTACTCTCTTAAAATAAGTTGTTAAAATAACCATGATTTTTGAAAGGAATTAAATTATGTTCGCCAAATAATTTGGCGATATTTTTTTTTTTTTTTCCTGCCAAGGATGACCGATATCAAATCTATTCCATTGCAACATATTAGTATCTTATATCAGATACTTTATTTAGACATTTGGAAACAAATGTGACTTCAAATTAGGATAGAATATTTATCATTTTCCTTTTAATTAGTATATTAATTTGATATTTATTGCGTTAATATCATCATTTGAAATGAAATGTTTGTGTTTTCAATCGAATATGGAAGTTTGCCATTTTTTTCTAGTGTTTTGAAATTAAAAATTCAAAGTTTGTCAATTTTACAACAAAAATAACTTAATCTAATGCATGGACATGATAACTAATACATATCTATACCTAAATACGGGGATTAAAATCGGGAAATAATTTTCCTCGATTTTTAATATTTTTTTACAAAAAAACCAATGGGCGTTTAACATAGGAAATACTTTTCTTGCATTCACGAATGGCCAGTGACGTTATCACTTCGCTTTGCTCTCTATCTTTCCCTTGGCGAAAAATGTCCGATCTACTTCAGCATCAAAATTAAAAAAATTGTCCATAATTATCAATAAGAAAATACCTTTAATATAATGGTGAAATAGCTTTTATGCCAAGCGTGTTTCACCCGCCGTACTAAAGAAAAAAAAAAAAAAATCTGAAGTTGAGGTATATAAAAAAATGCTATGAAATAAAATTCAGGAGAAATATGTTAGATTTGTAATATTACTATTTTATTTTAAAATAAGGAAAGGGCATGTTTACAAACAAACGCTCTTTTAATCAATTTTTCCCACTCACGAGTGGCAAAAGGACAATCTGTATTGGTGGAAATACCAATGTTTTGCCCTGAGCGTGACGTCACCTGCGCTTTCCTTATTATAAAGTGTCATTTTCTCATCGACAAATTTAACATTTAGTATTTTTTTATTTTTCGCGTGAAAGCATATTTCGTTTTATGATAAAAAATAAATAAATAAAAATACCTCGTAAAATTTTTTGGCAACAATTAAAAATTTAAATGGCTTATATTAAGTCAATAACCAGTTTATTATTTTCATATTTTAATTAATTTTAAAAAATCTAATCAAATTTCCGGGATAAATAGTAGCCTATATGTTCTATTCCAGACTATTCTCTATCTCTGTACCAAATTTCATCCAGATGTTTTTAGCCGTTGTGGCGTGATTGAGTAACAAACATCCATCCATCCAAACTTTCGCATTTATATATTAGTATAGATCCATCCATCCATCCAAACTTTCGCTTTTATATATCAGTATCCGCGTTTGTAATGAAATGCTCGCCCTCTGGTGGGCTAAGGTGAAATTATCACACCACTGATAGCTTTCACGCTGAAACAATGATAGAACAAGAAAGAACAATAATAAATGCACGTGGCCATTATAATTTACTAACAACTACAGTTGAGAAAGTGCCATCTATCGATCATTACAAACGCGGATAGATTTTGAATCAGGAAATAAAAAGTGCGCGAGCAATATGAAATAAAAATAAGTAAAAAAAATGAATTTAATGATTTAAATTTTATATAAAACATGATCGCATGCTATCATAAAAAGTAGATGTAAAGTTTAAAGTTTAATTTTTTTGGCAACAATTATAAATTAAAATAAATAATTTAATAAAAGTTTAGAAGTTAGAATTTCTATATATATACAAAAAAATATTTTTTTTTTAAGTCAGTTGTTTAGAGAGAGAGAAATGTTTTTGTAATTTTTGAAAAAATGTGGGGTACAAGTATAATGTTGGTCCACAATTGGATTTAGTGATTTTTCTTTGGCGATGTTTTCAGCGATTACGGCATAAATAATTAAAAATAAGCTTAATTAATTTTGTACTTTAATAATGACTTCATTTTGAAAAACGCGTTTTGCTTTTGTTTACGCTTGGAATCCACTGCAACCATTTGAGAAAAAGTCATTTCGCTAAAATCACCACAAGAAAAATCGCCAAATGCACTTATGGACCAACAGTATATTAGTTCCCGGGAAGCATATATTATATATACATGCATAATACTGATGATCCTCGTTATTGTTTCATGCAAAGAAAGGAAAGTTAATTTTTAATATTTATTGAGATTTAATAGCGATTGTTGGAGTTAGAAGAGGTTAATGTAATAAAATACTAGCGAAATAGTCACAAGAGGAATTTTAAAGAAAATCGCTAATAATATAGTACTTTTTTTATTTTTTTTCATTTTGGCAAGGATTCAAATCGGGTACCGCAACCTCAACCAGATGATTGGTGATTTAAAAATAAATAAAATAAAATAATAATAAATTAAAATTTTGTATGTCAACACCATGAGTTGTATTTTGATCTTGTTTTTACTTTTTATTTTCTTTAATTACCTACATTCCAGGTAAATTATTTTGTAATTCCATTTTTACAAAACCGTCACGGCGCCAATTTACTTTTTACAGTGAGATTTTTAAATCGCCTTTATGATTGCGAATATGATTTCTTAAAGTGCTGTTGTCAGAAAATGCTTTAGAACATTCTTCACACACATATGGTTTTTCTCCTGTATGAGTACGAAGGTGTTGTCTTAGACTGCTTTTACCCGAAAATGCTTTGGAGCACTCTTCGCACACATATGGTTTTTCACCTGTGTGAATACGAAGGTGCTGTCGTAGAGAGCTCTTATCCGAAAATGCTTTGGAGCATACTTCGCACACATATGGTTTTTCACCTGTGTGAGTGCGATGATGTGTGGTTAGACTGGATTTTAGGGAAAATCCTTTGGAGCATATTTCGCAAACATATGGCTTTTCCCCCGCATGAGTACTAAGGTGTGTTTTTAGATTGCTGTTATTCGAAAATCCTTTGGAGCATATTTCACACACATATGGCTTTTCTCCTGTGTGAGTGCGAACATGTTGCATCAGACTGGCCTTTTGAGAAAATCTTTTAGAACATTCTTTACACACATGAGGTTTTTCGGGTTTTTCTCCTGTATGAATGCGATAATGTCCTTTTAGCTGACACTTTTGAGAAAAAACTTTACAACATTTTTCACACATGTATGGTTTTTCTCCTGAGTGCACGCGACGATGACTCTTTAAATTACTTATTGCAGAGAATCTTTTCGAACATTCTTCACACATATATGGCTTTTCCCCTGTATGAATTCGAAGATGAGTCTTTAGATGATCTAATCGAGAAAATCCTTTAGAACATTCTTCGCACACGTATGGTTTTTCTCCTGTATGAGTACTAAGGTGTTGTCTTAGACTGCTGTTTTTCGAAAATGCTTTGGAGCATTCTTCGCACACATATGGTTTTTCTCCTGAATGAACGCGAAGATGTGCTATTAAATTGTTTTTGTAAGAAAATCCTTTAGAACATTCATCACACACATATGGCTTTTCTCTCGTATGAATTCGAAGATGACGCTTTAGATCACTTTTTATCCTTTAGAGCAATCTTGACACACATGTAGTTTTTTACCCGTATTTGTGGGTAGATATGTATTCATATTTTATATATATTTAAATTAGCTTTGAACCTGTTTCAAATAATTACTTTTTTAAAAATCAATATGCAGATCAGCCGAAGACATTTATTTAAATGTATATTTTAGAAAATATCGTAAAATATAAGAGGCTTCTTCAGTCACCTGAAATCTGAAAATCCTCCCCTACCGCATCCTCTCGTAGCCCTGTTTTGCCAACAAAGGACGTATCTTATCTAGAAAGACTGACATTTTAAATATCCAATAGCATCACCTTCGAGCATCACATTTACTGAAGTCCGAATTTAGCCCGAGAGAAAACATCACACTACATATATCCCTTACAAAAGTGTGGCTATGAAAGGTGATGGAGGGAGGGGGGGAAGGGATCTGACCTGACAAGTATCACTTCCTTAGATAAGAAAGCTCTTAGAAAAAGTTTAGAAAATATTTCTTCCTTCTTTTCAATTGACTGATTGCTACAGGTGCTTGTATAAATTCTAACTAATCTTTTTACAGTAAACAGCAATGAATTGCAGGTATTGCATTTTGTCAGATGGAAAAGTGGATTAAACAAAGTCATTAGATAATAGGATGATTAAGGGAAATTTTGTATAATTTGTTAAATAGTAAAAGACTGTTTGGATTGCATTGAGGATGTATTAGTAAAATTAAAAAAAAAATAGCTATGAGCCTATGAGAATTGATATAATGTATATATGTAAAAAAAATAAAATAAAATAAAATAAATCTGCATTATTTATCCAAAATACGTAGTATAATGTCACAAAAGAAAATTTTAATTTCGGAAATTCTCTATCAAATACTTACACTGTGAAATATATCTTCAGACGACATTAAATACTATATTAGAATATAGTGAAAGAGTTACTGTAACTTTTATTAAATAATTCAATAAGGGTTTATATAATTTCCGAGCTATCTTTTTACAGCTGTGAAAAAATAGGACATATTACGTATTGAAAAAACAGGATTAAACAACGTCATTACATATTGTGTGAAAAAACCTGCAGCAATTTTTGATTAATTTATTGAATCTGTTGAGATTTTATTTTTAATTATTTATATTAAATTATTTATTTTAATTTGTAATTGTTGCCAAAAAAATTTACGAGTTAATTTATTTTTCGACATATAATAAAATATATTTTCACGCGAATACTAATAAAAAACTTTTTCGATAGTGTTTGATTAGATACTGATTATTATTCATTTTCTTTTCTTTTTTTTTTTTTTTTTTTCTTTCAAAAAAAAAAAAAAAAAAAAAGATTTTGATGAAATTCTGGCAAAAGCAGAATTTAGTTTAGGACGGAGAATTATTATTATTATTATTTTTTTTTTTTTTCAAATTATAACATTGCTTTCGAATAATTCAATTATATTTTCGATAAATTTTAGATTTCGATAAATGTCCATTTATCGAAAAACGATTTCGATAAATGTCCAACTATCGAAAAGTGACACCGCAAAAATCCCAGATTGAGACTAATAGTCCTCAGTCCTAAAACTTTCAAAATTTTATTATAAGATATAAAAAGGAATGGCTATATGTATATACATACATATACTATTATATAATAATTTACCAAAAACATATCTAGTTTATATATGGTAAAAACTCTTACAAAACATCATAATAGAAGTAATTAAAGGATTATTTTTTAAATGACAGCTAAAGAAAGTTTTTTTTTTTTTTTTTTTTTTTTTTTTTTAACATATTACATTTTTTTACATTTTTTTCAAATTAAGAAAAAAAATGTAGGAGGTTGTTACATTTTTAGAAGGAAATTTTGCATTTTTATAACGCATATCTTACAAGGAAACATTCAAAAGGTGTCTTCATCAAAAAATATTGAAAAAACTATTCTACTCTTCACAAAACACCAGTAAGTGAAAAAATTATTGGCTGACATGAATTACAGCGACCACAAAAAATTATCAAAATTAAGCATTTTTGGCGATTTAGCGCTGTTAGGCGATAAGTTCACTAGTACCGCGATTGCCTTGCACGAACAAAACAATTGTTTTGCTTCTCCCCAAGTACTCAAAATCAATCGCCGAACAGTGTGAAATCGCCAAGTATGCTTAATTTTGATCATTTTTTGTGGTCCCTGTAATTCATTACAGTCGACAATTTTTTCACTTTCTGGTGTTTTATGAAGAGTAGAATCACCTATAATTTTTTAAGAAGACACCTTTTGAATATTTCCTTGTAAGAGTCTAAAGCCTATTTCTGAATCCCCTGCTCTCTAAGCACTCAAAAAGCTTTCAGGTTTTATTTTTATTTATTTATTTTTTTTTTTAATCTTTTACTATTTTGTAGGAAATACTTTGTATGAATAGAAATGTTTTATAATTTTCTTTTTCAAAAAGTTTTTTTTTTTTTTTTTTTTTTTTTTTTCCCAATAATTTTCTATATCCTGCCGGTTATCAAAAGAAAAACTGAATTTAAGTAAATAATAAATAAATGACTAATTATTCTTTAAAATTTCTTTCAAAAATATTTATGAATTCCTGTAATAATATACCTTAATGTAATGTTATTCAATTTATGCTTACCATAAAACTCTTAGAAAGTACATATAAAAAAAAAAAAAAAAAAAGCTTATTCAAAAATGTACATATTTTCCTAGTAAAACAATATTCTTTATTAGATTATCCAGATGGCCGTTTTACGTTTTTTTAATCCATTCCCCCGTCTCATGCAATTTTCCTAAATGACAGTCTTTGCTAAGTTTTTTATCTTTTAACAGAAAAAAAAAACACTTAAGTCGCAAATATTCATAATAAAATTTCCTTGTGCATCTCTTTTATTTTGAATAATGCTGTTCCTTGCACATATAATTTTTAATGAAATAATAAGGGCTTTATTTTTATTTTTATTGTTCTTCTTTGTTTATTTATTTATTTATTTTTTTATTTATTTATTTATTTATTTTTTTTTTTATGTGTGTGTTGCTCTATAATAACGGTGCTTTTATAAAGTTTAGCTTAAGAAAAATTGGCTCAAATAAAAAACATTAAAGAATGGTACAAAATTTTATTATAAATTGGAAGAATATTATGTTGTGGTCATCACAAAACTGTTCTCTATATTTTCCTGTACAAATTCAAGCAGCACATTTTTATACTTTCTTCTACATGTATATATAGAGAAAGTATTGGATTCTTGAAAATTTTCGAACTCCAGTTTTCTATGGATTTACACGAAAGAAAATGTCTGTGTGTGTGTATCACAAATTTTGTGGACGCTGTATCTCACGAACCAATGAACGAAATTTAACCAAACTTGGTATTTAGTTGTAGCCTGACATAAACTGATGCTGATTAGATTTTTGGAACAATGACTCAACAGGTGGCGCTGCGATCGCATTTTTTCTAAATTTTAACATGGCAGTATGACAAAATTTCGTATAGATGTACATAATGAGTGTTATTTTAATCGTGTGATTGTAAAATTAATATGAATTATTGATAATAGTATTAGTTAACTAGGGAAAAAATTGTGCATGTGGGGGCATCGCTTCCCTCCCCTCCCGGGGGGGGGGGATAAATTTTTAATATGGGTATCTTTCGAAATATCTCGTCAATACCTTTAACACGTTCGCTGCCGATCCCGCGCTAGCGCGGGATATGACGTATTGCTTTACAGGTGACAATTTACTTTAGGCTGCCGCTTGGCGAAATTTCGAAAATCGCCAAGACGGAGCAATTTCGGATCTTGTTCTGAATAGCAACCCTCCACCGGCGGCGTACGAGCGAATACCGGCGATCTAACCTGACAAAGAGATACATCAGAAGAAAAAATATCGTAAAAAAAAAAAAACGCAGAATAAAAGGAAAATGTTCATAAAATAGAATAAAAAATAATTATGAAATAATTACGAATTCATAACTAATCACAAATAAAAGAATAAAACTTAGATCATACAGTTACACGAAATGTTAAAGTACCACCAAGCTAACACGAAGTTGCCCACCAAAATGCGGTTAATTGATGTGTTCGAAGCGACACTACAGTTTCTGGTGACAACTTTTATTTAAAGGCATCTTTCTACATTTTCAAAAATTGTATAAAGTAAATGATTTATCATTAATATTTTATTTATAGTCCTCATTTGTTAAAAATGAAAAAATGCATCCGCAAATGAATAATTATAGTAAATTTTAACGGTTCTGTATAATAATGGTACTCTGATCTGTTTACCCTCTGATCTATAACCTGTATCCTAAAATGCATGAGATTAAAAAATATGCAAAGTTTTGTACTGTAGCAATCAGTATTGGCATGAAATTCAAAAATATGCCTCTGAAATTCAAAAATACCTCCTAAATTCTAATTTCCCTTCCGTGAAGGATCAAAATTTTGATGGTATGTTTTCAGACAACCTCGAGGGGTAGCTCAGACGGTCGCCAATTGCACATTGTGCAGCATTAGTGCGACGTAAAACTCAACGAACCTTAAATTCCAACACTATTCAACCAGCCAAACAACACTAACGCAAACATCAGAAATATTCATATTTCAAAATAGATGGTTGGTTAGATTTTACATCACACTAGTGCTGCGCATCTGAAATCACCCCTAGAGGTGGTCCGGAAGCATGCCATCGAAATTTTGATCCTCCTGGAAGAATATTTCAAAATAGAATGCTTTCTCTCTAATAAAACACGTATGCTCAATACGCGACCAAAGTGATGACGTCAGTGATTTAATATTTTATCTGCTTAGTACTAACGAAACTATTTGCTAAGTAAATTTAACTTATTATTCATTAGCTGCAGACTGAATTTTCATACGTTTGACGTCATACAGCGTATTGATGTGACACATTACTCAAACAAGCAAAGATAAACACAAAGCCCATAACATCTGGCGATGTAGCGCCCTTGAGAAATATGCCAAACATAATCGGCAGGTTAAAGGGAAAAAACGTCGTTTCAAATATTAGTCACGTGAGATCGGCAGCGAACGTGTTAACACGTTCGCTGCCGGTTTCACGTGACTAAAATTTGAAATGACGTTTTTTTCCTTTAACCCGCCGAATATATTTGACGTGTTGCACAAGAGCGCTACATCGCCAGATGTTATAGGCTTTGTGTTTACCTTCGCTTGTTTGCGTCATGTGTTACGTCAATACGCTGTATTACGTCAAACGTGTAAAAATTCATCTGCTCGTTACAAGCAAACTCTGGAGTTAATGAGTAATAAGTTAAATTTCCATAGCAAATAGTTTCGTTTGTACTGAGCAGATAAAATATCTCGCTGACGCCATCACTTCGGTTGCATATTGATGATACGTGTTTTATTAGAGAGAATGTATTCTATTTTGAAATACCCTTCCATGGAGGATCAAATTTTTGATCGCATGTTTCCGGACCACTTCTAGGGGTGAGTCCCCGACCGTTGCCAATCGCCCATTGCGCAGCACTAGTGTGACGTAAAACCCAACCATCTATTTTGAAATATGAATATTTGTGATGTTTCCGTTAGTACTGTTTGGCTGGTTGAATAAAGTTGGAATTTAAGAGGTTAGTTTGTTGATTGTGTTTTACGTCACACTAGTGCTGCGCAATGGACAATTGGCGATGGTCTGCGTCTCACCCCTAGAGTGGTCCAGGGACATGCCATAAAAATTTTGATCCTCTACGGAAGCGATGACTCTCTCGCTTCGTAGACACCCTGAGGTATAATTAATATGGGAACATGGAAAACATTGCGGGCACGACAGATTTTATGAGCACCAGCCACCATTAGTATACACAATGGTTTTTGGCAGGCTCGAGTACCGAACCTGCAATCTTCCAATTCCGAGTCCGGCGCTCTACCGACTGGGCAACCACGGTCCTCAATTTTAGAGGCATATTTTTGAATTTTATGCCAATACTGGTTGCTAAAGTGCAAAATTTTGTATACTTTTTAATTTCATGCATTTTGAGATAGGGGTATAGTGTAGGCTGACCATATGTCCTCGAATCTCCAGGACAGGCACGAATTTCGAGGACAAACTACCTTCGTCCCCAAAAAATTACAACACATTTGGGGACGCCGGTTATAAAGTTATTAATGTTTTATTATAGTAGTTTATTGTATGTATAATAAATAAGCTGAAAAAAGGTGCTTTATACATAAAAATTACTAAAATTTTACAATTTAAGGTGATTTAAATATTTTTTAATTTTTTTGTCCTCGAAATTCGAGGACACCGCCATCTTTGTCCACAAAATCAAGGAAATAAATATGGTCACTCTAGTATAGTGAACAGATCAGAGTACCATTTTAATAGAGAATCGTTAAAATTTGCTATAATTATCCAGTTGCGGATTTATTTTTTCATTCCTAATGAATGAGGACTATAAATAAAATATTAACGATAAATAATTTACTTTATACAACTTTTGAAAACTTTTAAATTAAAAATTCCTAAGTAAAAAAGTATAGTTCATACGGTTTTGTTAAATAAATCCTTGTCGAATCCTGTTCTTAGTCAGTGTGAGAACATGATTCGATAAGGATTTATTTAACAAAACCTTGTGAAGTGTACTTCTTTTACATAGGAATTTTTGCTAGTGTTCGGACACTTTTGTTACCGACTGTACTTATAGCTGTTAAATTATTGGAAATAAAAAAACTATCATCTAAACACTTATCATCAATTACTAAAGCAACACACTTTTCAGGGACATTTGGTGTGATTGTATAATCTAAGTTTTATTTTTTTATTTGTGATTAGTTATAAATTCGTAATTATGCTTTTTTTTTTTTTTTTTTTTTTAATTCTATTTTATGAAAATTTTCCTTTTGTCCTATGTATTATTATTATCCGGATTTTTTTTTTTTTTTTTTTTTTTTTTTTTTTTTTTTCAAGACGCGTTTTCTTTTTAGGTTAGATCGCCGAAAAGCTCGCTTTCGTATGCCGCCGGTGTAAGGTTGCTATTCGGAACACGATGCGAAATGGCGCCGTCTTGGCGATTTTCGAAATTTCGCCAAGCGGCAGCCTAAAGTAAACTTTCACCTGTAAAGCAATACGTCACATCCCGCGCTGGCGCGGGATCGGCAGCGAACGTGTTAAAACGAGTGGTTGAACTTTAGATCTGTGGTAATTTAAAACAAAGTTATAGATATTTTTATCTTTTAACGAAAAAAAAAAAAAAAATCTTATTTCATCTGATAATTGCAAAAAGTTGACTTTCTTTCGACATTTAGTGATGCATATAATTCTGACAGATAAAAATCGTCTGCATTTATAATGGAAAATAATTTAATATATAATTTGTATTGAATGAATTTTGTGTAAAATTATACAGAAGAAAGTCATGTGGTGGCCACATCATACTAGTTTTTATTAAAATTATTTTGCGGAATAAAAACAGATGATTTTTATATCAGAGAAGTACAACCTAGTATCATCAAAAGAAATGTTAATTTTATGCACCGTAAGATAGCATTTAATAAATCGTATTATTACTTTATTTTTTTAAATTAATAATGAAAACAAAAATCAATAATTTTGTTTTAAATTATCACAGATCTATGATCGGTTAAATTCATGTTAAATAAAGTTTCAAAATTTTGAAAAGAAATAAGAGAATTTTAAAATTTTCGTGATGAATTGCATACTTAAATTGTTATTATATATGCATAAAATACTTTTTCTCAATCGATAAGACCAAATAAATACTTGAAAAAAAAAATTGTAAAATGTCTTTCGATGCCTACGTTTATATTTTATAAAAATAAATAAATATATATATATATATTTTGAAAAAGGATATTTCTTTCACTTTAATATGTAATAAAATTGTATTCTTATGCAACGTTAAAAAAAAAAAAAAAAAAAAAAAAAAAAGGAATGAATGAATGAAATTAGGAGAAGATGGTTTAAAATGATCATCTTAAGAAACAGACATATGAAATATAACATAACTGCTTAAACAAAACTTTGTCCATTTGCTACTATATTTTACGCTATATTTGCATAATAAACATATTTTAATAATAACTTAAACTCAAATTGAGTAACAAAAAAAAATTGAAAAAGAATCCGAAGAATCATTTTATCTTTACCAAAGGCCAAAATTTTCCTTTATTTAAAAATAGAGGAGAGGGGGGTATTATGGAATAGTCGGGAAATATGGAATACCAAGGTTTTAGCTCTGATTGGTGCTGCTATCTCTTCAAAATACCATGAATTACTCAAGAAGAATTCCTATGAAGCAATACAGTAAGAAGCAACCGCTAATTTTTGTCGTATCGTTCTCTACAGAACAAAATATGTTTTGTGATTTTTAAAAGTTTTTGAAGTGAAGTTTTCAAACATTTAAACTTACTAGTACACATGTGATTTGAACATTGATGTTAAGCATAATGTATGATAAAAGAATTATATTTTGTTATTCATTGGTCGTTTTTTAGGTGAAAATATTTTGTACATCAATTTAAAAGTTCATTTTCCAAGATAGCGTGTCGGGTATTATGGAATACTAGGTATTTCATAGTATCATTTGAAATTGACTTCATGTATTCAACTAAAGAAATAGAAAATAAAGATGTCGAATGTATCTTCTGTCACAGAAAATTCACCGAATATGTTTTTATGAAGTCTAATTAGTTTTTTATGGTTTAAACAGTTTAAACCACCTATTCCATATTACCCGACTATTTCATATTAACCTCCATTTGTAACTTTTTTTTAAAGTAAACTTTTTATAACAACAAAATATTTTTTTTTTCCATTGACAATTCATTACAAATAATTACACTATGTACTCATCATGATTTTGGGGATTTTTATTAAAAACAAGTAACGTTATTTTAAGAAATGTAAATTGTATCCCATAATGCCCTACTCTCATCTACTTGTTATATGTTTTTTATTGACAAATTAAAAAATATTGAATTAATTATGACAATAGGTACATATTTCTGTTCATGAAAGATTGTATATCAAAATAAATATGAAAGTTAGTTCTTACCTGATAATAGATGTTATAAAATCCTCTTTTTCAAAGGAATTCTATTCAGACGTGTAATACTGCGATTGCTTGAATACCCCCATTGCTTCTTCTTGACTTGGCATAGCTAATTTTTGTGTTACCCTGTAAATAGAGCCATCTGTTTGGAAGAAAACATACGTGGATCGTCTTGCCCGCTAGGACCAATTCAGGCTACCTTCCTCTACACTTGTTCAAATTTTTAAATTCAAAATATATTTTTAAAGCAGTTTTTAAAAAACGAATTATGCATGTTAAAACTTTTAGCAGGTAAAAATGAAAGCATTTTCTTTTTAAATAAAATTTTATTCTATGGCCCCAAACCTATTCAAAATCAAAACATATTTTTTAGGAATTGGTACCGTAGAATACATACAAGAAAAGTGCTTTAAAATTTATTTATCTATTCATTCAATAATTTAAGAATATTTCTTTGCATAGTGCACTCAATGAATAATTCACGGTGGTATGAATTGAATTCTGTATTACATGAAAAAAATGTGGTTTAAAGATTCCTTTAACGTTAGAATATTTTTTCCAGATTGTTTTTAAATTTAATAATTTGTTTTTCGAAAATAACTGTCGAGAAAGCCTGTTTAAAAGATAACTGAAAATGTAATATTTTTCGCAAGATTTAATACTAACCCTAAACAAATATATTAAAGGATTGAATAAGAAATAGGGATTTAATAAAATTTAAAATAAAACAATTTAATTAGAAATAAGTAATGAAGATGCACATCAAAATGAACATTAATATCTAAAAATATGAGATCGGTATTTAATTACTGTTTTCAACAAATTAAATGAAACTAATAAATAAAATAAATAACACAAATTCAGTAGACTCTCCTATAACGCGGGGGGGGGGGGGGGGGGATACGTTCCGCATAATAGGAGACATACATTGAGCAGACGATTTCATTCCGCAATGAGACCAAAAGCGTCGGGTGTTGGCATAGTAACGGAACAATCCTTATCTGCAGTGAAAAAGTAAGTAACCTTGAACAGGTTGAAAGTAGAAAAGATGTCGTCACGTGCTTCCTTTATCTTATGCGTTATACGAGACTCTTTATCGCGTTGTATGAGTAATAGTCGCAGATTTTTCGTCGCGTCATACGAAATCGCGTTTTGTGGAAGCGCGTTGTACGAGATTCTACAGTAAATAAAAAGTAAAAAGAAAAAAAAAATTTAATTTAAAATAATATATCTAATGCATCGGTTAAAAAAAAAAAAATATATATATATATATATATATATATATACAATGGCTGTGGTTTTGAACCAAGCAACAGGCAGCAATGGCATATTGACTGTTAATAAGTGATTGGTGTATTCTCTTTCCTTATCTTTCCTGAAATCGACAGAAATGAGTAAAATTTTGAGAAAGCATTAATAGAGATGCCTACTACCCTACTGCAACACATGCTACTGGACATTTAACATTTGATGGATCAGGTATGCAGCATTGCAAAGCGGTGGTATGAAGTGCACCATGGTATGAAATGCACCATGGTATGAAGTGCAAGATCATGCATGATAGGTAACAAAGATGAGAGCAAGAAAAATTAATGTGACAATAATAGAGAAACAGTCAACAAAGAAGCAAGTCATGATGAATCACAATTATCTTTTTGAAAAAATCTCGATAATGACGTGTTATAAAAATTAAAACATACAGCGACAGAATTCAACACAGAAACAAGTCATGACGATTCAGAATTATACAATTTTTAATAAAATCACACAATCAACTGTGGAAGAAAATCATATTTATTGAAATTTTATTTTTCCGACTGAGTGAAAATAATGCCTGGACCGGGACTTCGAGGGGACCTCTCCGGGGTTCGAGTCCCAGTCCAGGCATTATTTTCACTCAGTCGGAAAAATAAAATTTCAATGAATCAGAATTATCTTGTTGAAAAAATCTCGAGAATGGTGTGTTATAAAAATTAAAACATACAGTGACAGGATTCCACTATATATTTTTAAATATATTCAATAGTAGGTAACACTTTTGGAAAAATATATTTTCGTTAAAGATCGTGCTCTACAGTAGCACAGAAAGAATTGTTGCCGTGTATAGCTATTATAAATACATAGCTGCCAATATTTTAATTTATTCCAGAGTACTTTTAGCTCCGCCTTCTTTTCACACCAATTTATTTATAGAAAAATTTCCTTCAATACATAACTTCGATAAAATAAGAAAAAAATTACTTTTACAAATGAATGGTGCGGAATAGAGGCGGGGCTAAAATTACTGCGGAATAAATTAAAATATTGGCAGCTATATAAATAAAGATTTACTAAGACTGGGTAATTATGCGTAGAGATGCATTGGTAATTGTTGGAAACTAGATTCGAGACTAATTTTATTGCAGTCAACTTATTTATCCAATCTCAAAACATCCAAAAAAACTCTAACTTGTAATATAAACATTGCACGGTTAACGACAGTCAATTTGCGAGTTTTCTTAATGGTTGGTACATTGTTGTTTGTAGTTGATCTTCAACTGTTTAATTTACAGCAGTTGTTAAAGCCTATCATATATTCAGAAAATCCTTCCCTGTTGTCTTTAATTTTAGCCGTCCCTAGTACATATTTCACTAATGAAAATTTGGTTGCACTGCCAGAATGCCCAAGAATTTTTTTTTTTATTTACAATTGCTTTTGCTTTTCCAAAACGTAATAGTGTATTCATAATTTAAATATAATTTTTTCTTTGATGATCATGATTACTCTGAATATTTTCAATTCAGTAAGAATTTGTCTCATCCCTTTAACGTAAGTAAAACAGATTACCTTTTCTATGTTATAGCTACCATAGTCTCCTAAACTGGATGCCTTCCGCGTGTCTCGGATACTTCGCGGTAGACAGCGCCACTTGGTACAGATTGCGCGACTTTTTTATTTAACAGTCACCAAAAATTTTTAAAAGTGGGATTTGATATACATAAAATTCGAATAGAATCGAAGAAACGTCAATTACATATATCATATATCTTTTTTCTAAATTATTGATTACAGTTGAATAAAAAAGTGCGCAATCTGTACCAGGTGGCGGTGTCTACCGCTTTAACTGTTACCAAGTTTCTGAGCCACTCGGAAAGCATCTAGTTTAGGAGGCTATGTAGCTACAGTACTTATTCTATTATGATCCATTTTAAAATTGTACTATGCCTTATATAATTATTCTCAAAAATTTTCTATTGTCGAAAGTTACCATGTGCTTATAATAAATGTTAACGCTTTTGCGACCGCTGATGTAGATTCACGTCATTTGAAAATCTGTAACTCCGCCAGTGGGCGTTTCTTTCGCAATTTGCATGCTACTAATTTCTTAAGAATATACCCAAATATTCATATTTTTTCAAACAAATATACTATGGATACAAACACTTTGATTAGAAAGATTATTATTATAATGTATATGCATTTGTAACATAAATGTGAATACAGAAAATTTTGTGCTAAAATATTGTAACTTGGAAGAATAACGCCCACAGGCGGAACGTACTGTGAAAAAGACAAAAACATGCGGTCGCGAAAGTGTTAAAACCGAGTAAAAGTTTCTTTTTAGTAGAGAAGTAATAAAAACAGCTACGACGAGCATTAGAATAAATAACTTTCAAGGACTTTTAATAAGTAGTAAAATTTAAAATCTTACGATTCAAAGTAAATAAACAGAGAAATACCTAGATCTGATAAAGTCAGTTGTTATTCGAAATATGAAAAATTACTTATGAATGATTTATTGTATATAACATCAAAGTGTTCCACTTGCAAAAAAAAAAAAAAAAAATAGTCAATGCAAAATGATTCTACACAACAATATCGTCTCTATTTGCATTTAATTTAAAAACATTCGCGGAATAATCGATTTCATCGAAAACTGTTTTTTTATTATACATATATAAAAAAAAATCCTCTAAATTAATTTCCGCAAAATCGCAAACAACTTATCGCATGTAAAACTTTATAACACGCTTTAGAAAATAAATTTTATCATGTACATATTTCCAATAACATAACAATAAATTAAAATTGAATAAATAATTATAGTTCATAGAATAAATACAAAAAATGTAATGTTAGATTAGGTTACAAAAATATCTACTTTTCCATCTGTTTTTGCCAATAAAATACTAAATCGATAATGATAAACAATTCAATAAACAATAAAATTATAAATACAATGTTTTTCTTTTATATTTAATCAATTTTTTGTAGTTGAAATCAATTTTACTATCGAAATTTTTTCTTTAAATTTTTATACGTAGATTGGGACAATATTTGCCAAGCTTTGCAATAGGTTCTATAAGAGCCAATTTGAAAAATTTAATTCATCATAAATTTAAAAACAGTAGATTCTTCATAGTAATTTTAAGTCCCATTAAATTTTGATTCATAGATTAGCGTTCCCATTAAACTTTTTCGCATCATAAACTGTTTGATTTCTAAACTTCCATTTGTATATAATATATTCGCAAACAGTATTTTCCATTCATTGTTAGTATTTGTTATAAATACCTTGAGTGTATAACATAGGGTTTAAAGTTTAAATTAAAATTTTATATACGCATACATTTTCTTGTTATTTATTGTTTGAAATACTTGTACTTAATCCATGTTTATCTCGTTATTTTACATAGATTTATACACTTTACACATACACATACATACACACATACATACACACACACACACACATATATATATATACAGTCATTTGAAAAAGTTTAAGACCACCTATAGAAAAATCAGATTTAATGGAATTCCGCAAAAATTACATGCATATTTTACATGTGACAGAACAAAATAGACTGTAAATGGTTATTTACTGTAATTAAAGTCAGTATTTTGTAGGACCTTCTTTGTTTTTAATAATTTGTGCAATCCTCTTAGGTATGCCATATATAAGAGATTTGCAGTAAGCTTCAGAAATGCCTGTACACCAGACATGCTTTATTGCTTCAACAAATGCCGTCGCAGTGGATGGTTGCTTTTTCGCGACTTTATTTTTCACAATACACCACAGATTCTATATTGGATTCAAATATGGGCTGTTACCAGTCCAGTGAAGCACTTTGATTTTCTGTGCCCTCAGGTATTTCTTGACAGTCTTCGCCCTATGACACGGAGCCCCATTAAGCATTAAAATTGAACATTTATGAACAAGCATGTGAAGCTTCAACTTCTCACGTAACAAATTAAGGTACCACTTTCCCTTTATAGTGGTTTTAGGTGGCACAAAATACAGACTATCAGTACTGGACACAGACATTGTACCCCATATCATTTTGCTTGGAGGGTTTTTCCCAGTTTGAATCGTATATCTCTCATCATATATTTTCCCTTTGGGTGGCGAACACTTGAATCACGTGCAGAAAATTGTTGCACACTTGACTCATCCGAAAATTATACCCTACTTCACTGCTGTACTGTCCAGTTCTGTTATTGTCTGGGAAAGTCAGTCGTTTCTTTTTAATACTTGGAATAACTCGAGATTTCCTTGCAGGTTTATGGGATGATAAACCAAAATCTTTGGCCAAACGTCTTGAAATAGTACTCAAACAGACGTTGGTGCCTTTTGCAGCCAGAGAATGTCTAATCCTATTGCAGGAGGTTCTTGGATCTCGTACGACCATCTTTCTTATCATATGATCATCCCGTTCACTCGTTTTTCTAGGTAGACCGCTTCTCTTAAGGTATATAAATTTTCCCGAAATTTTAAATTTACTAATAGCTTGATGCACAGCTGTCTTGCTCACATTTACCCTCGAACTTATTTGACGTTCAGAAATTCCAATTTTTGCAGGGTCAATATTGCTAACCTTTTCTAACAGTAAGTGAAGGTTTTTACTCATAACAATAATCACACAACAGCACTGACTATGACAAAATCCAATAAACAACTGACAATAAACGGTCTGGCCACCTTTATTTACAGCAGTAGAATGCGTCTGATGCAATCAACACATGAGATGAAGCAATCACCTGCGCAAATGATGCAATGTGTTAAAATACTGAAAATCGGCTACTGGTCTTAAACTTTTGCAAATGACTGTACATACACAAGTTGTCCCAAAATTACAGTAACAAACTTTAAAAGAAGATAGGGTACATCATTAAATTGAATACTGCACAGTATCCCATGTCAGTGTAGGCGATCTTAACCCTTTAAAATCCGAGGTACTTTTTAACAGGTGTAGGCGTGACTTTTAAATTTTACTTTCTCTTACCCATAAGGAAGAAAGTATTGTTTTTGAGTCAAATTTTCGAAAGTGTTTTTTTGTTATATTTCCACGTTTGGAAGTGTCCTGAATCCGAAAATCATGTTTTTAGCGCTTGGTCTGTGTGTGTGTGTGTGTGTCCGTCTGTGTGCATGTCTGTGTGTCTGTCTGTTATCACCATATCTCAAGAACAAATAGTAGCAGAAAGTCCTAACTTGATATTCGAAATGTGTATGATATAGGGATGCTACACTAAGCTTTTCGTTGAGATGAAGCAAATGGTTCGTGTACAGGGACACCCAAGAGAATTCTAATACATTACGTCTATGGGTGAAATTGCAAGTAAGCAAAGTTTAAAATCTGTAGACTGCACTAAACCAAATGAAATAAACATATATATATTTATATGCACAAAAATATGTCCCATGTAGGATACGGTAGCTACACTGTTCATTTACAGGGCTGCATAAAAGAAGTAAATTATAATGCGGCAATAGCTGAAAATTGATAGAAGTGTATTTCAGGTTTTGCCGTGTATTATTACTATAGTATTATAATTAGGTGCACCATGTGGACTGTACATAATCTTCAAAAGATATACAACGCTGGCAATATTTAGACGATAACATTCTTTTATATTGTTAGTGGAACTGCTTTACTATAATATTTTACCATGTCTAGTAAAGCTGCTCAGGAATTGAAATTAATTCCTCATAGAAATATGGTAAATAATATGTGTTTTTAAGCTAAATATTCGTCGCTTGTTTTTTGTATATTTACACGTTTTGAGGCCTCCTGATTACTGAAGTCAAGCTTTTTAACATTTGATCTTTGTCTGTGTTTCTTAGAGTAACTTAACAACGAATAATTCCAGGGGATCCAAAAGTTGTATTTTCAAGTTAATATAAGTTTGTTGCTGGAGAAGTTTGATCAAGATTGATAAGTTTCAAGGAATGTTGCGTGTGAAAGTTGTCAGAATAATTTTAAATGAACTTTTATTAACAGATTTAAGTAATATATAAATGTAGATGCAGTACTGAAATGAGGAGTTGAGGGGGGAGGCAGCCCTCCTCACACAAAACTAATTATTATATAAACTCTTCTGAAGCCTTTTCAATTGTTTTAACGTAAGTTTACATAACAGTACTCGTTATCTTACCTCTTAGTCTCCAACCTGTATCTATAGTATTAAATTTCAGCGTAAGAGAAAGTCACGTGAGTGACACACCAGACTATTTTATTTCTATCAAACATATTTTTCAAGCAAATGAATGTAGAAATAGAATACATAATGATGCTGTTCTAAGCGATGTATTAAAATTACTAATTATATTAGTACGAATACTGTGTAGGATTTTGTAAAATAATATGGGTCGTAAAAGGTTTTAAAATTTACAAGGTAGATGGAGTTACAAATAACCATAAAACTAGACTGCAAATGAACAGTCGATAATACCCATACATGGCGGTATGTGTTAAAAATCTCAGAAGGTAGCCGCTCCTAAAAGGTTAATATGATGTTTGCAGTCTTGGGTTGCTGAGTATTACTCTTTCCTTCAGATTTTAATTACATCCATTTAAAGCTTGTATCTCTACATTTGTGCCGCCCACATCTGTTAAAAATTACTTGAAAACAACTAGTACTTAAACCTTTAGTAGTCTCTATTTTATCGATTCGCTCCCATCCCTTTAGTGTTGCGACTTTTTTATTCAATAGCCATTAAATTTTTTTAGAAGTGGCATTTAATATACATAAAAGGTGAATCGACTCGAATAGGCGTCGATTATATATATCAAATGCCACGTCTAAAAATTTTTGGTGGCTATTGAATAAAAATGTCGCAACACTGAAGGGATGAGCGGCGAATCGACCAACTAGCTACTTACTACTAACGGGTTAAAGGGCTAAGATGACATTTGCGAACATGAGTTCCTATGAACTTTTGAATTCTTATGTTTGCCTTGCCCTATCTCATATTAAAGTTTGTCACTGCAGTTGGAACTATATATAATTGGGACTATATATAATTATATGTATTATATAATGTAAAAATTTTGAAACTGAATTCAGACCGGAAACTTAAAAATGAAACAACACAGAAAATATTAATTAACTGAAAAAACATTCATCTGTCGTCAGGGTACAGGGAAGCCTCTCAATCCAAAGTGGAAACAGTAAAATATTTCTATAGCACAAAAAGCAAATGTAGCTTTTCTCGCAACATCTTACCAAGAGAAAAGTTTTAGTTCAATTCAAAGTTCCACTGCAATTCTTAATATAAAAATGAAATTTTATTATTATTATTTTTTTTTAATTACATCATAATGACTATAAATATAAAAGCATAATATGTATAAATATTAGTAAAAAAAATCCTTTGTATCGAAATTATTTTTATTAAAATTTTATATTTAAATATAATTTCCAGTCATCTTCTTGAAACTTGTCAGAATAATACATTAAATGACAATTGCGCATTAAATGAACTAGAAAACTTTCATCAAAATCTTTTACTATTCATAAAAGAAAATATTATCAATATATTAAAATTTTATGTATCGTTAAAGTTTCTGCATCATAACTCAATTCACTGAATAAAACTAAAAATGAATTATTTATGGTTCTAATATTAAAAAGATTAAATATCAAAGTAGATAAAAATATTTTGATAACAACAGTAACCTATAATTAACAATGAAATATATAGGGTGATTAAAATTAAAGTTACGATTTCAAAACGCTATAATTTTAAATCTACCGGTCAGAATGATCTGATATTTTTCTAGTACAATCGAAAAGTGGTGGAATATTCTTTGTCAATGGAAAAAAAAAAAAATTCCAAAATGTTCTGTTAATTGTCTGTAAAGTGTTGTTTCATGAAGCTCCTTTTCTTCTGTCGTCACCATTACTGTTTTTATGTTAACTACATGTTCTTGTCTTTTTTCTAAAATAAGGCTGGGAATGCTGCGCCTCGATCCGTAGGCTCCTAAATTAGATGCCTTCCGCGTGGCCATGGAACATGGCGGTAGACAGCGCCACCTGATAAAGATTGCGCGACTTTTTTATTCAACAGCCACAAAATTTTTTTAAAAGCGGGATATGATATACATAAAAGCATACTTGCCAACATACTAATTAATATTCCGTAGTATTGTTAGCTCTGCCTTCTTTTTCACACCAGTATATTTTTAGAGTATTTTTCATCTTAATTAATCGTAATTCCATTTGGAGAATAATACTCTAAAAATTTACTGGTGTGGAAAAAGGGCGGGACTGACAACACTACGGAATATTAATTAGGATGTTGGTAGTTACGTAAAAGGCGAATAGAAACGAAGAAACGTCAATTATCTATATCATATATCACTTCTTAAAATTAAAATTATTGGTGACAGGTGATTAAAAAAGTACGCAATCTGTACCAGGTGGCGCTGTCTATCGCTTGAACCGTTGCCAAGTTTCCGAGCCACGTGGAAGGCATCTAGTTTAGGAGGCTATGCAAGATCATATGACTGATCTTAATCTTACAATTCGTCGTAAGAATGGGCGTGTTTAACAAAAATGTTAATTTACTATTGCGGAGCCTCAAGCGTAAATTCCCTGCGGGAGAAACAAGTTAACCAATTGAAGACGCTGAGCGAGCTATGTTATGATTGCGTGCGCATCCAGTTACGATTCGACTAAAGAGAGCTCCGAGTAGAGAGTCTGCAAGTAGAAAGCGTCAATTACGAGTCATGTTCTGATTGGTTTAAAATTTTCTTTCGCAAAAATCTACATTTAAAAGTATTTTTGATGGCTTTAAATCATTGTGCTCAAAACTATAACTGAAATAAAAAATTATTACCAAGAAACAACGCTCTCTGTAAATTTCTTGTTGTTGATATTCAAACAGAGAAATGTTCGAACTGTTCTACCAAAACCCAGTTTTTTGGTAGAAAAATGTCTGCTACGGGCATGCGCCGTAGCATAATTTCATCATCTCACGTCTCTCCTTTCTAGTTCTGAGGTGGTCGCAAGATAGTGAGACACTGCTATAGGACACGCTTTGTTTACATCTTAAGACAGAAGGACAGAATATACGCTGATGATAGTCTTGAGTGAGGCACCGCATTCTCAGCTTAATTGTTGTAAACTCTTAGAATCTATTCTTTCCTGTTATTTATTTTATTGTTAACAACATTTATGTTTTTAATGCATCTATTTAGGCGTTTCTTCTAACACTAACCTAACAGCGTCCCCTATAAAGGTATTTTAGAACTACTTTTTTCTCCAACAAACACCATTCCATTGCCCCATAACACTTCTGTTAAAATATCAAGTTATTCTGACCGGTGTTTTAAAATTATAGTCTTATGAAATCGTTACTTTAATTGTAATCACCCTGTGCTTTATATGTCTCACTTTGCAGCACTAGTAACTGTTTGATATTTAAAAGAGACCATATTAAATTTCTTCCCTCGAGAATTTTTTTTTCTTTCAAAAATGATACGTAACATGTTCATCCATTCTGTTTTTCAATGGGCTCTTCCCACCTGACGTCAGAGGTCACATGATAGAGGAAAAACAAATAGCAGACGAATTCTTGTTTATCTATAGCGATTACTGAAATAACATATTTTCTAGTCTTATTTTTGATCAATCGTATTTAATCTGTGTTATTTTTTTATACATCGTCATTTTTAATCCATTTTATATCATTATTCATCATCTTTTGTTTGCTGTATACATTTACAATCATCATTTAGTTTATATTTGTTATTGATGTTCATGAAGAACATCTTAAATACTCTGATTTTTGGTACTTAAATCAGTGACAGTGCAATATCGTACTGCATAAATCCTTTTAGACCAGTAACTAAGTTAATTAACTTGTTGTAACACCTTTATGCAATTAAATTAAATAAAAACATATTAAAATTTCAAATTATAATCCATAAACATTCCAGAAGAACATCTATTATTTACTGCTAGATCAGTTAATGTAACAGTTGCACTAAAACATGCAAAAATCGATTCTTACAGTTGAAAATAAATAAACACATAAAGTGATTTAAAAAGAATATTAAATTTACAAATAAAACTATTCTACTGTTTACAAACGCACAATATTACTTTTATTTTATTTTATATTAAATATTAACATTTTTGTTCTTAAGAACAATATTTAATTGAATTCGATTCTCAGAATTCGATTATTCGTTTTCCTCTATCACGTGATTGAGCAGACGACGGTGGGAAGAGCTCATTAATGCTGAAGCTTCAAATGTATTGTCTCAGTCCTGTTTTAGCAACGTGTTAGAATAATAAATAAAATTACAATCGTGCATTAAATGAATTAGAAAACTTTCATCAAAACCTTTATAAACTTTCAGAAAATGAAATGTTTTTAAAATTTCAAATCCCATTACAGTTTCAGCATCATAACTCATTTCACTGAGTGAATATGAAAAACGAATTGATTATAGTTCTAATATTAAAACGCTTAAATGTCAGAGTGGATAAAAATATTTTGACTGATAACAACAGCAACCTATAATCAACAGAGAAATACTTCAGATGTCTCACATGCCACATAAAAATTTCCATTATATGAAAACACTCAATTTTACGATTATGCATAGAAGGCATTCCAGATCGATTTATATATTGATCTCGACAAGCAACTGGGATAATTCTAAAACAAAATTGTTTGGGATATTGCAGACAAATGTACCCTTCGAAGAGAAGGAAATTTCGCCGTATTAGAAGTGGCCAAAGGTAAAAACATCAAATTTTAGTTTCAAAATGTTAAACGTTAATTTATTTTACATCACGACATTGTTTCGAGTTATATAATTTTTTATGCTAAAACTCTTTTTGCAAGCTCATTTATTATTATTGTTATTGTTATTATTATTATTTAAAAAAATGTGAGAGTATGTTGTAAAATTATATTGAATGCAGTGATTTACTAATACATATATATTTTTTAATAGTAATTTTTTTGTTGTAATAATTATTAAATATATTGTTCTAAATATATATATATAGTTACTACTGTTATATATATATATATACAGAGCTGCCAACCTAATCCGGCAAATTGATTGTACCGCCTCTTTTCCTACGCCACTTAATTTTTAGAGTATTTGTTTTCTTAATTCATTTTAAATATATTTGAAAAGAAGTGGTGTAGAAAATAAGTGGTGTAGAAAAAGGTGCGGTACAAACAATTTGCCGGATTAGGTTAGCAGCTCTGTATATATGAAGTAACAAAAAAGAAATAGAATTAAAAAATAAGCGGATTATTAAATTGACAATATTGACACAGTAGGCTAAATAATTAATAAATAACTATAATAAAAATATCTATTAATTAAAAATTATATGAATAATTTGAAAAGTATAGGTGTAATATTTATAAAAACGAGAATAATATTTACTTTAATTCCATTGAAAAATCAAACGTATATACATGCATTTAAAAATAAATCTTATATATAATTAGCAGTCTGCGATGTAAATTGAAAAATCAAATATTTCTTTATAAATGGTTTTTGCTATTGTTAAATTGTGTTAAATAATGATAGTTTTTTAATTGTTTCACGTATGACTTATGAAATTGTTCTTAAAATTTTAATTTATTAAAATTATATCTCTTTGACACTATACTGTTGAATTTTATTTTAACTGATTGCGAACTGATCTAGTTAAACTACTAACAAAATCAATATACATAAATGATTTATGTCAAGTTGCAAAACTAAATTACTGATACTCTAATTTAATAATATATATAATGAGAAACATTTTCTTGCTTAAATATAGTTGAAAGTAAAATTTCGATAACAAATAGCTTAAATGTATTAATTCATTCGGCCATTTTACATTATGATACTACGAAATATATACGATGTGAATATATTATGTGAAAATAACATGAAGTTATTTAAAAATAATAATGATAATCTATATAAATAAAGAGAGGTATCTGTGTGTGTGATTGTGTGCGTGTCTGTCTGCACTCCGATGCTCACACTACTGATCGCAGAGTTACAAAACTTGGCAAGTGGATACCTGGGACCCTATAGAGGTGCACATCATTGAGTAATATTCGAATTTCGAATATGAATTTTTTCAATTAATTTTTTTTCGATTTTAAGTATTGGCTTCTATGTTTCACTTTTAATAAAATTATTTTTTCGTTGTAATCGTCTGCGTATATTATACGCTATTTATTTTTTATGTAAAACATTCATTTGAAGGCAAAATCCTTTTTTCACTTTTTTTTAATTTATATTTATCTATATAAATAAAGGGAAGTATCTCCGTGTGTGTGTGTGTCTACGCTCTGGTGCTCACACTACTTATCGCAGAGCTACAAAACTTGGGCAGTGGATATCTGGGAGCCTACAGGGGTGCACCTCATCGAGATTTTTTTCGAATTTTAAATATTAATTTTTTCTTTTGATTTTAAATACTGGCTTCAATGTTTCATTTTTAATAATAAATTTATTTTTTCATTGTAATCGTATGCGTATCTTATCAGTGCAGTAGGAAACAGTGCTGCCGTAGGCAGCGGGTACCCGCAGCGAGGTTTAGAGCGATTTCAATGAGATTTTTTTCAGCTTTTACTTATAATGTGATGCAAAAAATAAATACTGACTCAATTCTGTTGAAAATTCATTTAAATATAGTGACCAGCGAAGCAGGCGTAGCCTGCTAGTAATATCAATATTTTAATGTCATTTTTATTTCCGGCTGGCGACAACATTTATTATTTATCAACAGGCAGTAATATGATAGATATCGCATAGATATCTGTTTGGTTAGCGTGATTATGTAATTAAAAATGAGTTTTAAATTAAAATTTGCTTAAAATTTACAATCACCCACATAAATTTTGCTTTCATTAATATTAAACTTTAATAAATATCAGATTATATAAGTGTAAATTAATTCTTCTTATTAATTTGTCTGTAATACCAAAATTAATTTATTATGATGTTTCGTATTATTATGAAATCCAAGTTATTTATTTATTTATTTTACTTTATTTATTTTTGTATCAATAAGTAATAACATAATAATATCATAATAATATCATTATTTAATTTGATATTTTCAAAGTCAATAAATTAATTTATTATTTGCTATATTTCTGCGATTAGTTTTGCTAAAACAGGCAATTTTAAATCTGTATTATATTATACTTTTCTCAATTTCACTCTTTATGTAAAAATTATATTATTTTTATTGGTCTAATATGCAGATATTTTAACTTTAGTAAATACGATGTGTTTTTTCTTTTATTTATGATTTAAAAAATAAATCAAAGAAAATAATAAATGAAGTTAGCGCAACCGAAGTACCATTGATCCATCTTATTTTGCTTGGCCATTCATCGAATCTTCGAAATTTGCTCACTTAATAACGTAGACATATCGTTTCCTGCAGTATCTTAGACCGGATTCCGATAAGGAAAAAATCACCGAAATCAGATATCGAACCGATAACAAATGATGGTGAAATTCAACGTAAATCGCATCTTTCCACCAGATTTTATTAGGGTCAATTTTTTAAGGTTATTGAAATTCGTTATCGGATTCAACTATCCCCGATGAGACATTTTGGATGTATTTCCGATGAGATTCATTTTTTTCGATAAGATTCCGATTATCGGACACTCATGAACTCTCGATATAGATGAGAGAACATTTAATAACCAATTGCATTTTGCTTATGGGGAAAATATACCTAATATTATTTTTATTATCTAATTTTAATATTAGCTCTATTAGAAAATTAATTCTGTCCTCTTCAGTAACAGACTGACAAAAAATAAATAAATAAATAAATAAATAAATAATAATAAACAATATTTATATGATACTTTACCATTTATCGTCTTAAAAGTTACCCAAGATTATCTTAACTATTATTCAGGATAAATTTCCGATGTCAGTATTTTAATTTAAAAGAACAGAAATTTCCGGTAAACCAAATGCACCATCCATTGAAATTTAAATGAAAAAAAAAAATAAAAAAAAATCTCAACAATAAAATTAGAAATGTAGAGATACAAAAAATACACACACACACAATCAGAAATCTTAAAATCAACTGACACTCATATTAAAATGCACTAAATTCCGTTAAGGAAAATTTAACGTCACGCCGTTGGACAAGGCTTCCAGCTTTCGTCTAATATGTTAAATTGTAATAATTCTTGTAAACATTATACATTTTGTTTTTTATTAATTGCAAAATAAAGTGAAATATTTTACAATAAGCTAAAAGAATAATGATTTAGTTTCTTTTATACGTTTCTAAAATTTATTTTTATTTAGAGTCGGTATCGTTTATTTAGACTGAACATTTTGCATAGCTTTCTGTTTGTTTAAAAATTCATAAATCAATATACCTGCAAGATACATCAATATAAGGAAAGAATTTTAATCATGAACAATTTTAACAATGAGATTTTAGGTCATGTATACGTTTAAAGGTCTCCTGAATTCAAATTTGCTATTTTGACCGCAATGTATGTAAGGTGTATGTGTGTGAGTTAATACGATATCTAAATGCTTTATGTGGTTGCACTAAATGTTGATAGATAAGTTTTATACAATCTGTTTTTATGAGTGGTGGACGTATAGTTCTTTTCTAGTGATATGAAGAATAATTCTTTATCTTACGGCCTATGGGCTCAGATTATTAGAATTGCGCTAGCGTCCAGATTCTGCATTCGATTAAGATAAAATTGGATATTCATATGATACATTACCATCGCAAGAACTGTATTGTTTTTTATTAGTTTTGGACTTACAGATTTTCATACGGATGTAAAAGCAAAAAAACATTTTTATTTACTCAAGTTATTTGAAATTCGTTTCAGTAGTATTAAATTATTTATAAAATAAAGAAAACTGCTATATGTTACATTTATTTTCTAATATACGATTTTTATGGGAAATTTTGAACATATTACTTATATATATATATATTTTTTTTTTTTCAAGAGAATCCTAAAAGAATTTACGATATCATATTTTTTAGGATTACATAACTGAAACATGTTTTAGTTACATAACTGACACATGTTACACTCTTTAAAAAAAGATTTAAACTGATACCAATTTTAGAGTTTTCTATAGGATGTTTATGCTGAAAATTGTAGATCATATTTAGTTGTCACTTCTGTTTCTGAATAACAAATCTAAACTTGTTATATATCAAGGATCGTATTCTCCGGCCTTTTTTTAGGACAGTCTCGACAATGAGAAGATTTCGCCTTTTTTGCTACCACTACTTTTACACAATAATCTCTATGATACCTAATCACGATACATTACTATAAATATACCGCACAGATTTTTATAAAAATTTAGTGGTGGCAAAAAAAGGAGGAAATTTGTTGTTCCTGAAAGTGTCCTGAATAAGGAGCGGGGAGTACGACCACTGTATATATATATATATATATATATATATATATATATATATATATATATATATATATATATATATACATACATATATAAGGAAAAAACAAGTCCATCCTTCTCATTAGAAGAGATGCAATAATCAATCAAGTCATTTCAACTAGACATATTTATTATCATATTAATAAGGCTGTGGTTTTCCCTCGTAGAGAGGATCCAGTACACTATTTTTGTAGACTACATAGTATACGATATTACAGTAACAACAAAATTAAAGAGATCCGTCACTTATTTGTTTAGCACTTCTGAGACGAAAAAAGGCAATATTTTATGGATGCAAGCACTTTTATATGAGGGAAAAAGGAGAAGAGGCGAGGGAATTTTTCCGCTACTGACGTAATGTCACATGATCAAAAAGGGTGTAACTTAGTACTTTTTAATTTTCATATTTGTTTTTCCCCTTTCAGATAGGGCGTTGACCAAGTCTAAAAGGATATTTTTGGTCTGGAGGGAAAAAGAAAATTTGGAAGAAATACGTTAGAATAATAAAAAAAAAAAGATTAATTTTCCAAACAGTTATTTTTAATAAAGTGGCAATGAAAGTTTCTATTTGCAAAAAACAAATTTGAATCATTATTAAAAAATATATTAATTAATATAAAAAGACCTAATTAGAGGATTTTTATATTGCATATATATATATATATATATATATTCATATGCATAGCCAATGTGAGTATTTGAGACAGTATTTCTTTCTATATGACCAAAAAAAAAAAAAAACCTTAATTATAACTTTCAATTCATACGAATATTTAATTTTAGAAAAACGTGAGAGATCTTTGTGATTTTAAAATTTCTTAAAACGAAACTGTTAACCCTCTCAGCGTTTGAACCGGAATTTTGTAACACAAAAATACTCCCTCGAAACGGTTTGAGACTGATTTTTGTAACTTGAGAAATCTCTCTCTAAATCGTGCGAACCTGATTGTTGTAACTTTAAATCTCTACTCCGAAATCGTTAGAGACGTAAAGTTGTAACTGACCCTTCCCCCTTTTACCAAAACGTATTTACAAGGGGCGGACTATGACGATAAGATAAGCTGACAGTTGATATACTTCTTTGTTGAAGGAGAGGGTTGATAACAATAGAATAGAATAGTGAAAAATGTTCAAGAAAGGTTGTTGATAATTTGTAAAATCAGTTTAAATACTGCTTGGTTGAACAAATCTTCGCATAACAATCTTTTATTTTTTCAACTTTAATTATATCTTTTAGATGACGATTTTTTTCATAGGAATCTTATGATTAATTATAAAAATAATATAATGACAATTACTCGTTAAATCAGCAGCTTTATTATTATTGTTATTATTTTTATTATTTATTAACTAACTGGATATTCAGCATAAAACACTGTTTTAATTAAACCTTAATGTACAGCATTTTAATATCCTGTAACAGTTTTTTTTTCTCTTTTTATACTCAGTACCTGATTAATAGTTTACTTGTTTCCATTGTAAAAATTATTCGTAGTGTAATACAGTGATTCATTTTCTGAAATGTATTTTTCATTTTTTTTTTTTTTTTTTTTTTTTTGTCTCTGATGGAGCGTGGGCTACGAATGAAATCTAATTTTCCTGGAGATAAAACAATTTCATATCGAATTATCATCTCAAACCCCTAAATTTAGCAATTTTCTAGAAAACAGGGTTTCTGTTAAGTTTTGTTCCAGGCAAAGCACAGGAAACCAGTGACTGCTAATATTTAAATCTATTATCTACTAATCAGAACTATTTTTCATCTAAAAAATATCTCTAACACTATATGTATATACTATATATAAATCGTCCCAGCGATTTCCAAGAAAACCAATTTTCTGCCGTATTTTTCCGGATTTAGTGCGAATTACCAGTGAACGATAATTTTCTTGAAGATCAGGGATTTGATATCGAAATGTCATAAAATAATAATAATAATAATAATAATACAAAATCTCTATTTTATTTATTTATTTATTTTTTCTAATTATTCAAGTATTTTCGAAGGAAACGGAGTCTGAGCTACTTTTTTCCTGGGCAAAATGCAAGTTTCCCGTGAACGCTAATTTTACTAAAAAAGAGCACAATTCAGATTTAATTGTAAACTCAAAGTATCCCTAATTCTAAATTTTTATCAAAATCATTCAAGTAGTTCCTAAGAAAATCAAGTTTCTGCCATATATTCTCAAGGACGTAGTGAAGGTTAGCTGTAATCTTCGAGAAAAAGAGGATAAGACACATGTGTTTCTAATCTAGATAAACTTATTTTAATCAAATTTTTCATATAAAGGCATGCAGTAACTGCATTTCATATCCCTAGCAACGGTTACTACATTCACTTATTAAAATGACTTTAGTATAGCTTTAGCATAGGAGCCCCTTGGCTGTTTTACATTTTTGTTTTCATTTTGACGATAAATTAAATGGGGTATCGCAATTGCGTAAGTAAGCATCTTGGCGAGAAGCGACCGAGATATTTTGGTGCCATATTTCAATTTTTGTTAAGAGGTTCAAGCTGTTCCATTGATTTAGCATAATTTTTATCTATTTATTTTCTTTTTTTTTTTAACTTAATGCCAGAGGGGGAAAGGGAAGAAATTTTTGATTGATCTAAATATATTAAATGTCTCCAGATAAAACATTATCCGTTTTTCATTATGTTTAAAGAAAAATGTCCTAAATAGTTTTTTTCTATATCATTGTATTCTCTATAAATTAAATTAAAGTATCCAGTACCATTATATATCAACCTCCACGTACACTTTTTATTTTCTAAATCGTAAAAGAAAAAAAAAATTAAGGTGTAATAAAATAAAAGGCGACAATGCAAAATCTCTGTCTGAAACGAATTATCTTATCGTATTAAAATAATAATAATAATAATAATAATAAATAAAACTTGCTTTAGGTGCCTGCTACTTTCGTCAGCGTATTCGCCGCTGGTACTGTCCTATCAAGGTCCCCATTACGGGCAATATCTTATCTGGGCACTTTGATTTGGTTGTTTGTGAAACAAGTAGCTCTGCTTTTATGCAAGAACTACAATTTTCAGATAACTATATATCAGCTTCTAATAAACATTTTAGTTTTGGCACCATGTATTAACGAAACATGGTTATACGTTTTATCTAGCATTCGCTTTCTGATAATAAAATTGTAAGTGCAATAAAATTACAATTATATTGCTATTAATTGTATTATAAAATTATATATAAAAATAAATTTTAATTACATTTATAATTCAATTAATAACTTTAATTATTTTGACTATATAACCATATTATTTTTATAAATACAATTAAATAAATAAAAGAAAATAAATTAGATAGTAAACGTAGCTAAATATGAATATGAATTAAAAAAAAAAAAATATATATATATATATATATATTGTGAAATGTAAGAAATATAATGATTAATTTTTTTTTGCGAGACATAAAATAAGTCAATCGTACATGGCAAGCATTTGTCAATTTGTATCTTAGATTAAATTCTGCTTTTCTAAATTTAACCCTTTGCCGGGACTGACGCTCTAAACATTATCGCCAAACTTAGAAACACTTTTATTCAACTATCATAAATAATTTTGAGCAATGGTATTTGATATACATAATAGATGAATAACCTTCGAATGATTGAGGCAGACGTCAGAGTTAAAACTTAGGTATGGATACTGAATAAAAATGTCCTTGAATTTGTCAACACTGATAAGAGGAGTGAAATTAAATAGGACCGGCAAAGTGTTATAAATAATAATAATAAAGAATCCTAACCATGCCATTAAATAATTCTTCAGTTGAAATATTTTCTTTCTTTCTTTCTTTTTCTTTTCTTTTTTTTTTTTTTTTTTTTTTTTCTTTTAAGGAGTTGGGGTTAAAAACATTCAGGAATTTGCCATATTAAGAAAAGTTATCGTTGAAAAAAAGTTTAAATAGAATTTTATTAATTATAATGATATTAAATACGATTTAATTATTGGCATTTTTAACAGCGTTAAAAAAAAAAAAAAGTATTTTAATTCCCAAACATGCCTATTTATTTAAACAAGAGTTTGTATAAACCTTCTATCGATTTAATCAGGAACAAGCTTTTTTTTTTTTTTTTTTTTTTTTTCCCCTTCTCATATAAAATACACTCTATAATACATTGAAGGAATAGTTAAATTAAGTATGCTACATTGAAAAAATATAAAATTATCTCTGTTATAATAAGAGCTTTATACGTTTATATTAAACCGTTTGTCTGTCTGAAATATTCTTTAATATAAATGAAACGTGAAATTTTCATGGAAACTTTTTGTTGTTGTTGTAGGCTTAAGGCAGAATGACTGCACTAGGGTCCTAAGCATGTAGGTTGAATGCCTTCCATGGTGCTCTTCCTGAGGGATCATAACCCGTATTTGCGCGAGTTTCAGAGAAAAAACATGGAAAACTCCGAACGACTAGGTCGATGAGAGGGGCATGGCATTAAACCCGGCACTTTCTGTATATCAGCTTTGAGCACAGAACCACTCGGCTGCTGGAATTTTCTAGAAACTTCCTGGAATCTTCTGAATACTTCAAGAAATTTTTAGAAATTTTATGGAAATGTCTAGAAACTCCATGGAACCTTCGTGGAAACTTCTAGAAAAAAGTAGTTTAGAAAAATCTTTCAGAATTTTCTGAAAGGTTCCAGAGTTACATAACTCAGTTAGTTTTTTAGTTATGTAACATAAGTTAGATAATTAAAAAGCTAAAATAAAAGATGAAGAAAAAAACTGGTTTTTTTTTTTTTTAATAGAATACGTTTATAGATGAGGTATCCTAAGAAGTGAAAAACAAGGAAAATTTTGGAAAATTGTCGTCAGCATAATGAAAATAAAATAACATAAAATAAATAATATAAATAATAATTGAAAAGCATCCAGACTTGACGAAAGAAAAGTTTACTCCTAAACAAAAAGAAACTATTCAACTTTTAGTTTTTTGCAATTTTTTTATTATATTTTTATTGAAATTGACCATAATTTTTTTTAATTTTCTCGTTTTCCACTTTTTAGGGCACCTCTATAAATACATTATATTTAAGAAATCTTTATTTATTTATTTTTAAAGCTGTATTTTATTAATAATAATTGTTGCAAAAATAGAAATATTTTATGTATATTTTATTTTTTGGGCAAAAACAAATAGAAATACAGTTAGGGCATTCAAAATTGGTACAGATAGGTTTCAAAGGCCTGCAAGTTGAATGGGGATATTTTCGAAATTGTAAAGTTATTAGGAGGGGCGAGAAGGGGGAGGGAATGGAGGGGGGCAAAAAAAAAGAAAAATAGAGTTAGATCGTTCAAAATTGGTACACAAATGGTTTTCGATACTTAAAATCGAATGCGGATATTTTTGAATTTGTAAAATTATTAGGAGGGGCGGTAAGGGGGGGTGGGGCGGTAAGGGGGGCTATGGGCAAAAACAAGTAGAAATGCAGTTAGGCCGTTCAAAATTGGTACAGATTGGTTTTAGAGGCCTGCAAGTCGAATGGGGATATTTTCGAAAGTGTAACGTTATTAGGAGGGACGGGAAGGGGGGGGCGGAGGGGCAAAAAAAAATAAAATAGAGTTAGATCATTCAAAATTGGTACATAGAGGTTTTCGATACTTACAAATCGACATTTTTCCTAATCAGATTTTGTTTCGCTTTTTTTTTTTTTTTTCACGTGATAAAAATTAATGCAATTTTGAGAATTCAGTAATTATAGTGATTCATTTAAAAATAGGGTCCAGCGAAGCCTGCTAGCAAATAAATAAAAATTACCTATGACATTCTCAAAATATGCGAAGTTTAGTAAATTAAAAGAATAAGCTGCAAACTTACCGACATAAAACTACTGAGGGGAAAAAAAAAAAAAAAAAACGTAGTCATTTATTTGTTTTATTTTTTGTCTAAATATAAAAGAATAACAATACTAGTTTTAGATTACGATATGCAAAATTATTTAATGTAGATACTCAATTTTTCAAGGATTTTCCAATTAACAATATTTGAGTTTTTAAGCAAAAGATTAAAAGAAAAGAAGAAGAAGAAAGAAAGAAACTAAGGAAGAAAGAAAATTATGTCCAAAACAAAACTTATTTTTCCATGAGAGGATCTTCTTTTACTGAATGTAGCCGGAGTTAATGAAATTTTATATTTTTTAATAATAAAATAAAATAAAATAAATAAATAAAAATAAAAATCATTTGACAGTTGTTTTTCTTTCTTACGCTTCAGATTATATTCATGGAAGATTGTATCCTACATTTCACAAATTTCGTGCCTATTTCTGTTTCAATAAACAAATATGTGCGTGTGGTGAATATCAGGTAATGTGCATTTTTTTCAACAACTGAAATTGGATAAAGCAAATTGTTGCACTTCGGTAAAATGAGGGGGAGGGGGGATAGAAAACAAAAGAGCACTGAATCTTGACAGAGTTTGAAAAAAGTGCAAAGTTGACCAAATATCGTACCTGTGATATCATACACAAATAGTATTAAACAAAGAAATAGTGCCAATTTACGTAGTGATAAGACTGTCAAAATGGATTAGAGGTATTATGTTAGTTGAAACATATCGAATATTGTGCTCAAATGTAAAACAGGCGATTGAAAGAAATGTTTTGTGAAATCTGAATAATCAGAGTAACATAATATTTCTTTTAGAATGAATTATCTAAACAAATTAAAAATATTTCAGTACTTTAAAAGTAATGAATAGAAAGGTAACTAACAATCTGGATACTGTGAATGACTGATGTAAGCATCAGAAGATTAAATTTTAATCACATAAACTTTTTTGCTAAGGTGCATAATCCATCTGATTCCATAACATTAAATACTAATATGTTAAGAATAGTTGAATGCATATCAATGGGTAACAGATGTCAAAAATAAATGCAAACAAGTTCTTAGAAAAAGCAATGAAAGATGTTGCATTCTAGTTCAGACTCTAGTTAAATTTTGTTGGATCATTTTCATTTTCTTACTTTTTGGTTTGGCTTTGCGTACAGCGTTTCTAGTTTATTTATCCACAAAATTTTCTTCTATATTTTCCTATAAAATTTCACTCCCCACAAATTATTTATAAACATATATTCCATGATGAATGTTGACTATTTTCCTCCCAGAGAAGTTATTGTCGAAAAAAGTCAATTTTCTAGAATAAATATTTTTTTCTTAAAATTGAAAAACTTCCATAAATTTTTATTTAATTATCACAGATCTATAATTCAACCATCGGTTTTAAAGGTATTCAGGAGTTTTTTTTAAAGATACCCATACTTAAAATGCATACACTCCGGGGATTTCCCTCAGTGTGGGTGGGAGAGGGGGGGGGGTGAGAGAATAATGCCCGTGCACATAAAAAATCTCTACCTTGTTGAATATTGCTATTATAAATATTTATGTATATATTTTTTAAATTTTCGCAATGAAAAGTTAGAAAATAATCTCATTATGTACGTTAATACAGAATTTTATCTTGTACAGCTATATTAAATAAAATAAATAAATAATAGATGGCAGCGACACCTTTTGTGTAATTTATCCCCAAATGTAATCAGTATTCCTTTACGTCTAGGTCCAATAATATGTAAAGTTTGATTAAATTCCGTCCACTGGACTTATAAAGGAAAAGCCCTTCAAGGAGGGAGGGGGGGGGGGGGGCTTTCTAAGGTGTTCTAAGCATACTTTCAGAGAAGCGAGTTTCAGAGAAGCGAGTTTCAGAGAGCGAGTTTCTAAGCGAGTTTTCTAAGCGAGTTTCAGAGAAAACCATGGAAAAATCCTAATGGCTAGGTCGATGAATGTGACCTGAGATCAAATCCTGCATTTCTTATCTACCAGCTTTTAGTGCAGAACTGCTCGGCCATTGGGGCTGCCAGGGAAGTGGAGGGAAAGAAAGAGATTGTTTTTATATCTCTTTCTTCTGAACCTCTTTTATATTTAATCTTCGAACGTTTTTACACATAGCTTGATGATAATTATTTAAAACAATATTCAAATCAGTCAAAAAATTTTACAGGGTTCCCACGGCCCAAACTTTTTCAAGGACTCTCACACCAATATTAAATAACAATAAATTTAATCTAAAATGTACGCTGTACTGTTAAGAAGGAATTTATTTTAAGATAATTCTGGTGGGAGAGTCCTTGAAAATATTTGGGCCGTGGGAACCCTGATTTATAAAGGGCCTTCTCCCACCACCCCTTACTCAATTCGTTCTTATATATCTAACAACCTCTTTATCTTTTTTTTTTTTACTTTTTTCTTTTTCTTCCTTTCTACACAATGTTTTATTTAAGGAGAAAAAAAAATGTGCAAAATATATTTTTCATATTTCTTGTTAGCCTCACTTCTTAAACCTCACTTTGCAGCGATTTTCCTTACTTAGTTAAAATCGGTAAAACTTAATATAAATTACATATCATTCGTTTCCCATCTGTCCCTCCAACCCTATCTGCCCAAAATATATTTAGCCCATAGCGCACTTTTTCTTTCTGAATTAGTAAGTATTGATTGTACGTACACAGTTTGACAGAAATCGCAAAATAAAGTTAGAAAAAAAAAAAAAAAAAAAAAACTTTCCATTTGCTACCTGCCCCTTCCCAAGATCCTTCCAAATAAATTTAATCATCACAATATATTTCATAATTTACTATGTAAAAATTATACAAAGTTTGATTGAAAACAAACAAAAAAAAAAAAAAAAAAACTTTTCTTTTTACCTCCCCCCCCCGACCTTACTCCTCAAGTATATTATAATCCTACTGTGTTTTCTCTCAGTTAATAATTATATAACTTACAAAATTTCTTTAAAATCATTAATAAGACAAATGAAAGTCCCCAGCCTCTTTATTTTTTTTACATATGCCCTCCTAAACGCAGATGTTTATGGGAAAGAAATATCATCAGAAGACTATGTAAAAATACATCCCCTTGAATCATTAAATTATTTTCGTTTTCTGTCGTTTTCTATCATTATTTACAATTGTTCTCGTCTCTGCCAAATTCATTTATAGGTGTATCAGAGCCGTTTAAAATTTTCAGGTTTATTTAACCTCTTTAATTAAATAATGATTTTTTTTCCCTCAGCTTTTTTTTAGAGGATTTTTATAAGACTTAAATTTTGTTTAGCATATTGAGAATTGTAAATTATATTGAATGAAAAAATTCAATATAGGAAAACGCTCTAGAATTTCAATAGGAGTTCTTAGAAATCATTACCGAAGGGAACTAGAACTGAAAAGCATGATATGGAACTATATTTACAAGAACCCTAATTTCATTTCTACATGTCAGTCACATAATTTTTTCTCAGTGTAATGCAATCATATTTTTTTCCAAATTGGTTATTAGCAAAAATAAATAAATAAAATAATAATAAAAAACCGCGAGATCCTTTTTTTTTAAAAATAATTTTGTTAATTTTATTCTATTATACATTTCTATTTATACATTTATTGGTTAACCAAATTAAGATCTCATTGAAGCTGACTTTACTAAATAGTGTAGAATAATAGTATTAGTATAGATTATTGTTTATGAGCCAACATCCTCTGTTGTTTGGTTTATTTCATTATTTTTTTGTTCAAATTTCACAGTAGTTTTACTGTCCTCGACTTAAATTAAATTATATGTACTTAAATACGGAGGCACCAAATTGGAACAGATTGTCCATAACCCTGACCCCACATTTTTTTAAAATTACTATTTTCTTAAAAAAATATTTTAATTATAAATCTAAAAGAAAATGTAATTAAAGAAAACAAAGATAGCGGCAACGAATTGTAAAATAGCATTCATTTATTCATTCAGAAATAAGTATTTCCAAGTATTAATAAATTATTATTTTTATTTATTTATTTATTTTTATATTTTTATGAATAAGAAAGTTTTACGATTTTTTTAGTGTAATTTTATTTTTAAATACCTATTAAAAAAAAAAAAAAAAAGTTCTAATATAGTATTTTACACTAAAAATAATATACTATGTCACAATGAAAATAGTGGGAATTCAAATTTATGAATTTTGAATAAATTGCAAAATGTATTTTGCGCTGCAATTTTTCTTCTTTTTTTCTGAATTCATTCTTCTTACACAGAAATTATAAACTTCTGTACTGATGTACTATTTTCAAAAGCTACTCGAAATTTCAATCTAGTCTGAACCCTACGTTGGAAATACCTTCGAACACAAAGCCTTTTGTTTGAAGTTTTAGAGGTTTTTGACTGACACACTGACACACCTCCAGTTCAAAACCTGATAGATAACGTGGAGGGGGAAAAATGATTAGAATTTTTTTGGAGCACCTACAGTGAACCCCACAAAGAATTATTAGGGAGGTATTCTTTTCTCAGTACGATTATTTTTCAAGTAGAAATGTTATCTGGGGTTAAACGCCGAGAGGGTTAAATAAATAAATGACCTTATGTATATATGCATGCATGCGCGCGTGTGTGTGTGTAACAAAGAGGTTAGTGCACAGAATTTTTTTTACTTACAAGCTCAAAATTATTTATATTTACAAAGTACAGAATGTCAATAAAATTGATAACATTTTTTTTTTTTTCAACTATAATATAAAACATTTAATACATTTCTTAAACCGAAGTATTTGATCTGAAATAATATTTGATAGCAAATATAAACCATCATGTAATGACACAGGAATGGATTGAAATCGTATGTTTTATATATTACTACGCTGTTAAGATTTACGGAATACAATTTAATACGTTCATCAACCAAATTTTGTAGATTTAAAACATACTAGTTTCGATTTATTTTAAACCCTTTTATGCAACAGGTAATCATGGTCATTTAATATCGACAACCATCTGGAATTACAATCACATTTAGAAGAAAAAAAATAAATGATTTCTCTTCACCCTTCTAGGTTTTAAAAGCAAAATACTGGTAGAAAATTCCGGGGTAAATAATAGCAAATGTGAATAAAAACTAGGAGGTTCATAATATATACAATGCTTCAAACAGTTAAAAAGTAATTTATACTTTAACCCTTTGCAGTCCTATTAATTTCATTCATCTGATTTGTATTGCCAAATTTAGGGACTTTTTATTTAATATCCACCACTACATTTTAACTGTAACGGTGTTCTAATCGCCCCGAAGATTATTCATCCATTATGTGTATAATGAAATAAAATTAAAATTAAATTATTTTCTTTTATTGTTGTCGTACTTCACTATGAGCTCATAATTACGTTTCTTGTTTGTCAGTCCCGGCCTGTCCCCCTTTATGTATTTATGAATTATTTATTTTTTTGTAAGCCATCACGATCCTCAATCAACTCTGCTACTTACATCTGGTTTTGCTGAGGTGTGGGGTCACCACTGCACCCCAGGAACTCAGCACTCATCCATCTCTCGAACATGTCCATCCATTATGTGTATCAAATACTACTCCACAAAATTATTGGTGGTAATTGAGTAAAAAGGTTCTTAAATTTGCCATCTCTGTTTAAAGCATTTTAAAACGTTAGGATTGGCAAAGAATTAATGAGTACTTTATACTTTAGATGTTTTTATTATTAGTTTTTACAATTTCTCTGTATATTTCGAAGTAAAGAAAAAAATAATGTTTATGTATAAGCATAGCTGTCAACTATTCCGTATTTTGGATAATTATCTTATTTAATCATAGAAAACTGCTACAAAAGCCAGTCTTGTTAATTTTAGGGATTTGTTTTTTATTCAAAGGTCACCAATAATTTTGAGAAATGATTGTTGATACGTATGATAGACGATTAAAATTCGATGTGATTAGGCAAACATTACAATTAACAATTACTGGTTGTTATCGAACAAAATAGTCCCTAAAATTGGCATCACTGTCAAAAGTTTTTAAAATGTTTTATAAAAATAAATTACTGGTATCCAAAATACGGAACTGTGACAGCTATGTATGTGTATACATAAATTACTAATTACAACAAAAGTAGATTACAAAAATTTTATCAACCTCTAATGATTTTCTTTTAATTTGTAATAATAATGAACAAAGAATTTATGAATAAAGATGTAAGGTGTAATCCAATAAACTCTTAAAATTTTTATTAATTAAAAAATGAACCGAAATATATTTATAGAGTACCTACTCTTAGAAATACACATGAAAAAAACAAATTTCACAATTATTTTTACTTCTTTCAATTTTAATATTTAATTTCATTTTCTTCAACTCCCTTATATTTACATAAGTAATATTATTCAGTTGAGTGAAATTCTCGCGAAGAAAAAAAATCATTTGGAAATGTATAAATTTGCTTTTGTCTGATATATAAAAATAAAATTTGCACATTTTTTTCCACTTTGGTTGATTTTTCCACCTGATTTATTTAATCATTTTCTCTTTCTTTTTTTAAACCTTTTTCGTTACAATATTTCAAAAAATAACATCGTTTATTTTATTAGTTTAAAATAAATGTTTGAAGAATTTATGTGGGTAATTAAAGAAATATGTATAAATCTGTATTGAAATAAATTTATATTTAAAAATAAATAGAAAGACATTTGAAAGAAGAAAAAGAAACGTTTGAGATTTAAAACATATAACAGAATTATTTTCGTATTATTTTTCTTACATGTGAACAATAACTAAATGAAAGAAATTGGCGTCAATAGTTCTCAATTTCCTTCAGATAAGCTAATATTTTTTATTTTATTTTACATATATAAGCAAAAATATTGGCTTATAAATATATTTAAAAACCTTACTTGCTTCTTCAAATTCATCCATAGCACTTGCGGGAGGACCCCCTGCCTTCCTCAGTGGCACTTCTGTGGGAGCTTGCTTGCAACTGTTTACTTGTTCTTAGCTGTGCTTCAAGATGCGGCACCAGTTATGGTTTATGTCTTGCTCTGGATCGTTGACATTATATGAATTTGCATTACACAAAATGTCGATAGTTTAGCGATGTAAAGCATAAGTTGGATTTTAAAATTTTCTAATCTACGAACGTCCGCGAAGTTCATTTTAATGTTTCTTATGGCGTTAGTTTTTGTTAGAGCGGTGGTTATTTTGCCGAATTTAATATCGGAGATATTTTCTTTGATTCTTCAAGTGACGCTGAATTAAAAGAAGCAAGTAAGGTTTTTTAATATATTTATAAGTTAATCAGGTTTCTTTGGATTTTAAACAATTGTGAAAAATTATTGAATTCTTCAAAACTTTCGACCTCCGGTTTTCGATTGTTTTACACATTTTGAGATGCCTTAAGCTTGATTTGACCAATTTTAGAAAATGTCTGTCTATGTGTATCAGAAGTTTTGTGGATACTGTATCTCATGAATCAATGAATGAAACTCAACCAAACTTGAAATTTAGCTCGGTTTTGACCCAAAGTAGTGTTGACTACATTTCGGGTTCATAAATAAATAAATAATTAAAAAACTTTCAACAATTGTTTTATGTCGAAATAAGAGTATGAAATGATGGGATCATCATTCATCAGGGAAAAAATAAAAAAAACAAGTACAGTTTCAGAGTAGCAATTTACCAACAAATAGTAACACCACTTTGTCACTTTGATGGTAAAATCGCACCTGTTTTCCCCTGATGAAGGGTTGTGTTTTGCTGTCACTTAGACATTGAACAAGTATTGCAAATTTCATTTTTCTTTCTTTATGTTATTAAGGTGTTTACTTGTGAACCATTTGATCATTAAATCTACAAGGCAAAACGTTTTCAAAATGTATTTACACCATTTCCACAAATGTGGATAATATGCATGTATGCAAAATTTCAGCTCAATCCGACAATTAGGGAGTGGATTAATGTTCCAAAACAAATATTGAATGATAAGAACTTTTGTTGATTAAAAAATAAGATAACAAATGCTGTATATAAATCTACAATAAAAAGGACTAAAAATAGGTTAAGGGATACTTTTATTTGATAAATAATTCTGTAGGGGGTAGGAGTCAAGCTTCCCTCAACTCCTCTTTGAACATAGTACGTACACTGTAAACGTAAACGTCTTAAATTCAGTTAAAAAAGTGTCTTAAACGTATGGTCATTTTTTAAGCGAAAAAAAAATGTCTTACTTTTTAAGACACTTTTTTGCGACTGAAATTAAGATATTAAAATGTCTTAAAACACCGCCATGTTTTTTGGGCTTAGGAATACCGCCATGTTAGGCTTAAAAACACCGCTATTTTTAAGGCTTTTTAATAAATAAATAAATAAATAAAGGTGGCCTGCGATTCTTTTTTTCTGTTAAAAATAGATTTTAGAATTCTCTAGAGCACTAAAAAAAAAAAAAAAAAAAAAAAAAAACATTTTTCAAAAAATGCCTGTCACCCAGAACTGGAATCGAACTCACACCAGTCACGGAATACGAAACCAAGCAACGGAAGTCGCAGTTAATGCCATGCGCCTTGCCAATCAAGCCACCATTTCACACACGAGAGGTCCTTTTTATAATTATATGTAAGTCAGTATTAGCAAAATGCAGGTAATTATATGTTATAATTCGTATTTATTGTTATAAAACTATTAATAATATACTATCTAACAGTTAATATGCATTATTATATTAAATTTTGTATCTAGAGATTTAGAAATTTTAAAAAATGCATATAAAATATGTGAAAAACTATCCTTATTTCACCCTCAATATTTTTTAGATAACGATATCCTCCTTTAAACTGTTTTTTAGAAGAAAACAAATTATGAACATGAATACCTGAAAATTCGTTGTTTTACGCTTAAGAACAAATAAATATGTGGAAGAAAACAGATTTTAAATCAAAATTAAGAATAATAAATAAAAACAGTGATGCACAAATTATTCAAGATTCGCTTTCTTAGCTGTAAGTTTCTTGCTTTCATATTAATACTTTTTCTTTAAATATCAAATATTAGCTTCAAATATTACATAGTTTTTTTTTTATTTTTTTTTTTACCGAATAATTTTTGCGTTATAATATATTGCTTTATGAGTTATAATAAACATAATTTCATGTAAATGTACACATATCTAGAGTAATATTCATTAAAAATTTAATTTCATAAATTAATATTGTTTAAATTGCTGACGCTTTACAACTTAATATGTAAAATGTATCATATTTATTGAGTGAGGAAAGAAATTTAAATAGGCTAAGTATGTTGCTTAAAGTAGATTTCATATAAGAAGAAATGCCAAGAAATGCAAGTGTCTGAATTACCAAAATGGACGAAAATTTAGACGCATTTGCTGTCTGAAATTTCTCATAGTTATGCATATTAGATATTTTTTGTGTCTGAATTGGTATTTTAGACACATTTCTGTCTTAAATTAAGATATCTATAATGTCTTAGGTGTATATTAAGGCATTTACGTATCTTAAATGATTTTTCAGTTGTTTTTATGCCTTAAATTAAGACACCTTTATTTGCAGTGTACATTTGCGTAGAATTCAAGGCTGTTATATTAAATTTTAAAGTTTACTTGAGGGTTCAAAGTCTCTACACCCACATCCCTAAGTCCAATACTACTTGAGAATGCATTGCCAAAGAAATTATACATGGAAGCCGAATTTCCGCTCAATCGGATAATAGAAAGTGTATGAAACTTGAATTCTTAGATTTTAGCCACACACGTGAATAGCCACACACATGAACCAAGTTATATAAAAGCAGGGCTCGAAATTAACCCCCCTTGGGTACATTTGACGAGTGAGACTCGTCATCTGCTTATTTGGGCGAAGTTACGGTGGACGAGTCTGACTCGTCATCTGAATTTAAGAAGTAGGCGTTGATGTTTGCGGCACCCCCGCCAGTGGGCGTTGATCGCAAACAATTGCCTGACGTTTGTTTATGATATCTTACAACCATACTTATATCATCAATATAAGTATATTCCAAATACCTTTTATATATTAACACTTTCCCAACCGCTGACGTAGATTCACATCATTTGAAAATCTGTAATTCACCAGTGGGCGTTTCTTTTGCAATTTGTATGCTATTTTTTTCTTAAATATATAAAATCAATATTCACAATTTTACAATGAAATATACTATGGATAGAAATACTTTGAGTGGAAAGAATAAAATTATAATGTATATCCATTTGTAATATAAATGAGAATACAGAAATTTTGATCTGAAATATTGTAACATGGGAGAATAACGCCCACAGGCGGACCTTACTGTCAAAAATTCAAAATCATGCGGTCGTTAATCCATATAGCGACAAGACAAATTAAATCCGTCCCATGGGCATACAGGGATGGAACACGGGAGCAGAACTCATACCACTATCAATGTAAGAAAATTTTCTACTTCTTAAATCAACGATATTATAGGTAGAGAAATTTCTTCAACAGATTCCGGTGTGAATCCTGCGCCCGTGTTCCATCCCTGGGCATAAAAATCTTCAAATAATTCAGTACTCAAAGGGTTAACAATGATCCGTTGGTCTTGCACCACAAAAATAATCAACGAATCAGCAAAATATAAACTCTAGTGGTCTACTGGACAAGTGAAGCTTTTCAATTAATTTGTATTTTTTTCTTTTCTCTAAAATTGCCCGTAAATCTGTCACAGAATAGTGTATTATAACAATAGTAAGTGTACTTCTTTATAGTTATCATATTACTTATTCTCTGTAATTTTCCATTTAATTTCACTTTCATAACTTTCTTGATTTTTTGATTTGTGGAAGGCTTCATTTGTATTTTTTAATTAATTTACAAAACATTATCATATTTGACTTAAAAATTTATAAACAGTCTTATAAGGAAATCATCGCAATAGTGTAATAATGGAAATCAATTAAATGATGTTCATTCGAGATGGCATAATCTAACGTGATTTTCGACCAGTAAACTGTTTGTCCTCGTGCGCCCGTTATCGAGAAATCTATATTGAATTTTGAATAAAAATGTTGTAACGAAAAAGGAGTGGGAGGAGTCCTGATAAAACTTGTCAGAACTATGACCAGCGTTCCCAACTTTTATAATTTATTCACGAGCATTTTTAGCTCCGCCTTTTTTTCGCACCAGACATTTTGTAGATTATTTCTCTTTAATGTGTGAGAACAATTAAATAAGAAGAAAATCATTTTTCAAAATTTGCGGTACGTAAAAGAGGCGGGGCTAAAAATGCTCGTGAATAAATTACAAAAGTTGGGAGCGCTAACTATGACCTTTATCAATTTTTAGATTCTACATTATCGAATTTTATGACATTAAATCTCGATAGAATGTATCTCAAAGCTGAAATGGGCAACTGATATATGCATCAAAACAACACGTTTGTCCACACTCTTTCCTTTTGTGCTCGTTTTGGATTTCATGAGTCCTGCGAACCAATAATTTTATTTTCTTACTTTCCACCCCTGTAAAAACATATAAAAATCATTAAAACCCGAATAAACTACTACGTCAGAAACGCCAAAAGAAAAATATTTGCGATGCATACAGCTGTTTCGGTAGCCTTAAGCGTACCGTCTTTATTGCAAAAAGAACACCGAAGACGGCTTTTTGCACTGAAGACAATACGCTTAAGACTACCGAAACAGCTGTATGCATCGCAAAAATTTTTCTTTTGGTGTTTCTGACGTAGTAGTTTATTCGGGTTTTAATATTCCAACGCCAGGTCTCCTGTTATTATATAAAAATTATGTGAGTTAGTCGAAAATGGTAAATTAAAAATTTAAACTAACTCTGTGTTTTCTTATTATTTTTGTGAAAACTGAAACGAAATTTTTTTAAGTTCTACATATTAATCAGTTTTTTATTAAATACTTTATTTAAGAAATACTGATTTTTATCCAAATATTTAGAAATTTTAAATAAATTACCATATTTGTGCGTTATATATATGCATATCAATATTAATATCTAAGTCTAGATCAATAAGATTATCTATGGAAAAAAAAAAAGGATAGAAGGTGAAGAAAAAGAAGAAAGAAATTATTTTGTAAACTTTGTGTAACTCAATTTTCTGAATCCAACACTTACCTCTATTCAATAAAAAAATAAAAGGACAGAAAATTACATAATCTATATTCAGTATACGATATTATGTCATGGAATGTTTACTTTGTTACACGCCTCCCACGTATTCCTAAGTCAAAATCGATATGGCGAAAAGTTTTCTGATAGCATTTATGGCATAACTTCTATTATGCGTGAACGAATCTTCTGAAAACATAACACTCTCCTGTTATTTGCATAACAAAAGGTTTCGCGTTTCAGAATTTCAGATATGATAACATTTATATTAAATGGAGAAGAAAAGATATGCATAGTGCACATTTACGTTACAACAATTCCGCAAAATTAGTTTGTTATTCAATAAGAATTAAAAGATTGTTAAATAATGTTGAAAGAAGGAGGATCATAATATAACAATTTCTGAAAAAGGAGCGAAGTTTCATTCTATAATTTTTAAGAGAATTTAATGCAGATAAGAAAAATAAATTGATAAAATATTATAAATTGCAATTAGTAAATTATAATATGATATTTATATATGTTATTTGGGAAATTGGCGGTGATCATATATATGTTTAAAATTAATAACACATTTAATAACATGAATTAATCATAATATGCTAATTAGGATGCTATTATGTTATCAAGTAATATTATGTTATTATAAAATGATAATGTATTGCCTTCCAACTTCGGCTATGTTCCTTTTTCACGTCGTAGGGTCACTTCTCCTCTTTCTTGATTGATTAGATAATACTTCTAGAATCATCTCTATAGTAGAAAGAAACACGGAATTCAATTATTGGAAATTTTGTGTGTATCAAGAAAAAGTAGTGAAGAACGAGAGAAAACTTGATAAAACTAAACTTAATAAACACGTGTGCTCTAGTAGTCGGGTAGAGCATAATCGCTATTCCGTGAATATGAATATGAGCGATTTTAAAACTCATCACGTTAGGATTTCACTAACTATGCAGCACATCGCGATTTTCAATCGCACATAACACAAGGATGGATAGATTTTGGCATGGTTTTTTGTTTCTAAATGGTAGAAACGTTTACTTAGAACTAAAAAAACTGAAAAAACGCATTTTTCAACTTTAAGGAGTTGGCCAGTTTTGCAACAAGACGATACAAATATAAATACAGGGTGACAATTATTGAACTATATGAAGTAAAACGTAAATTACTTACGAACTACGGCGTTACACGCTTTATTCTACATGTAGACGTCACTACAGATATTCGGATTTGGGTTATGACACGTTCGATATGCCTACCATAATTCGAGATGTTGTGGCGCAGACGAATAGTGAATTTCTGCATGACCTGCTGAAGTGCGGAGCATCGATGCTGTCGATGTCCTCCTGAATGGTTGTTTTTAGTTCAGCAATGATTTTGGGGTTATTGATGTACACCTTGTCTTTAATATAGCCCCCCCCCCAAAAAAAAAGGAGTCGCATGGGTTCAGATCCGGAGAATATGGTGGCCAATCGAGGCCTATGCCAATCGCCTGGTCCCCAAAGTGCTCCTCCAGGAAATACTCTCTTGTTTTGATGGGGTCGAGCTCCGTCATGCATGAACCACATCTTGTGGAAATAAGGGGCACTTTGGATAATGGGGGTGAAATTATTTTCCAAAACCTTCACGTGCCGTTCACCGTACCGTAATATTCACCGTACCGTCAACGACTATCGCATCGATTATTCTGTGACTGGACATTGCATACCACACGGTCACCCGTTGCGGGTGAAGAGACTTCTCGATCACTGTTATTGCTCGCATAGTAGGCCTTCACAAGCGCTATACGCTCAAGCACGCTGTTCAGGAACCATTTTCACTTGCGAATAGCCAACAAAAACAAGGTGCGTGCGGAAGCTCATACTAATTCCCGCCATGCCCTGCGGCCAACCGTGCAGTTTAAACGTCCTAACGCAAACCGTTCGGAAGGTGTGATAATTTTATTTCTTATAGTTCAATAATTGTCACTCTGTATATGCATAGAAAAATTTAGTAATCATTTGTAGTAGCTTTCGTTGGATGATACGGAGAATACTTTATAAAAATAGCAGTATACAACACACACACATAAATAAATAAATAAATAAAATAAAATAGAGACAGCGCCGATTCTTTAATAATTTGCCCAAAACAATTTGTTGCATGCAGGTAGAATTAATGGTTAGTTCAATATTGATAACAGAGTGTGAAGCTTTTATTTGTGAATTTTAAAGAAAATGAGTTATTAAACATAGAAAAAGATTTTCCAAGTCTTGGACACCAAAGGAAATTACAAGACAGATATTTCGGTATCATTTAGCATACCGTCATCAGTGCATAAAGAAACGCAACGAAAGTACTCCTATATGTAACAAAGAAATCGGATTCTATGACTGTTTAATCAACCAATAAAATTATGCAGAATGTTGAGGAATTAGCAAATAAAAAATTGAGAAATGGTAGTCGGGGAAAAAGTAAAAAAAAAATTAAGAAAATGTGAATTGAATGTAAAACAGACTACCGAAACAACTGTCTGAGCTATTTTATTATTTCTTTTAATGTGCATTAGATAGTTTTTCCTGTTTTTTTTTTCTTTCTTTCCTTTATTAAAATCTATCAAGGAAGTTCCTTTGTTAAAAAGAAGAATTGTTCATAATATAGATATTAAAGTACATATTTATGCAAGAGTAATTTCACATGAACAGCTTGTTACGCAAAAGTAATTAAGGAATATCTCATTACTGATAAAATCTTGTTTGATCATGTGTATTATATTGGTTGAGGGTGACTGTATGTCCGAGTGCACTAATTACACAGGCTTACAAAAATGATCTTGACAAAATTTGATGATTTTAGCTTATCTTTATGTTTTTTGATGTGCTGAAATCGAAAATGCAACCAGTTTTTCTCTGTCACGTATAGATTTTTGTCAATGCAGAGTGCTTTTCGACATAATTTCTTCCGTAAACCATCATGACAATAGTTTGGTTGGTTGGTATGGTTTTACATCGCGCTAGTGCTGCGCTATTACAACAATAGGCATATATGATCAATTAATCATGAAAACATACTATAAAACTTACCATATAATTATATTGGTGGAAGAGTAATGGAAGAAATTATATAGGTAGGCATCCTGTACTGACAAAAATCTATACGTGACAGAGAAAAACTCGCTTCATTTTCGGTTTCAGCACACCAAAAAACATAAAGATCAGTCAAAATTACAAAATCAAAATTTTACATATCGAATGTGTTATGTAGTGGTTAAGGTTGATTAAATAGAAGTGGATCTTAGTTTTGCGTGGAATGCCCTTTGTGGCAGTCTTTCTAAGGAACATTAGCACGTATTTATGCGCGTTTTGGATAAAAAAAATTGAAAACTCTGAATGGCTACACTGAGTAATACGATCCGAGTTCGAACTTGGCATTTCGCATCTATCAACTATGAGAGCAGAAATTCTCGGACACTGGTAGGCGTGTCTTTTAGATAAATTTAGGCCTGGATGGAATAGAAAGCATTTATGATGAATTTTTAAGAAAGAGAAAAAATTGTTTAGAATACAGAGTTGAAAATACATTTAATGTACAGTCGGTAACAAAACTATCCGAACACTGGCAAAAAGTCCTCTGTAAAAAAAAAGTACACTTAATACAGGTTTGTTAAATAAATCCTTGTCGAATCCTGTTTTTAGACTGACTAAGAACATGATTCGACAAGGATTTGTTTAACAAAACTGTATTAAGTGTACTTTTTTTATAGAGAAATTTTTGCTAGTGTTCGGAGACTTTTGTTACCGACTGTAGATAACAGCATATAAATACTTATGATACAAATCTTAAAATCTAAGTCATAATTTAATTTCGATATTTAATAATATTTTGCATAATCGTGCATTTTACATTATTCCTTTAACGCTTTTAATTATATTAAACCCATATAATCATCGATGAAAAGTAGTATTTAGTATTATTATTTATTATTTAGTTATTATTATTTAGCAATTATGCAGCAAGACATTTACTTTAGAATAAAGAAAATAAAACATTATATAAAATTAAAGAACCAAATTCCCATTCATGTATCCAATGTTGGAAAGATTTCTGATAGCATTTACCACACAGGTAAATAATTCTTTTGAAAACAAAACACTTTCACATTATTTGCATAACAAAAGATCTCCCATTTCAGAATCCCAGATATGTTAATCGCTCTAATAAGCTTAGATTAAAAGATATGTAGGGTGCATACATTTTGTTACTATAATTTGACAAAAGTAGTTTGTTATACAAAGAGAATTAAGAGATAATACAATATCGCTGGTAGAACGGTAAGCTTTAATGTAAGAATATTTCAATGAACGGATTTAAAATAGAAAAGTTAAAATGTATTTAATGTAAATAATGAAATTAAATAATTATAATATTATAAGCTGTAAATTCGTAAAATATATCATAAGTTAATTTGTGTTATTTCATTAGAATCGTGTTTGGCGTCTTTAATTTTTCATTTGATATTTAAAGAACTGGGCATATATATACATATATACACTCCTGCTCAAAAGTTTAGAAAGATTTGCAAACGATCAGTGTTTTTCAAATTAAAAACTTATCTCTCAATAAATGTTTTCAAACATTAGGTATTTAAAGAACTGGGTTTCCCTCATGATTTTCATTGAAGATTGGTTTAAGACAACAATTAGGGGGCTGGTAACAAATTGAGAAATGTTAATAATGTTTGTGATCACCCTGTATCGTTAAGTGAACGAAATGAACTGTAACTTTAGGATACGTTAACATAGACCCAGTTCAATTTGTGTATGAATTTGTGTGACGATAGCATGTTAAATAACGGAGATATAAGCATTTATTTTAAAACTAAAAAAAAATCAACATGTTTTTGATTTATAATGTACAGAGTTTTGAACGAAAATTATTCCTACTTTCAGATAAGTTGGAAAAATTCTTTTAAAACAATATACCGCAATCGGAATGCAAATATATTAAATATTTCATGAAATATAAATATTTTTATAAAAAACGTTTTTACTGCGCATGTGCGAAAGTTAAAACATTTTTTATTGCATAGGTTGTAAACTAGATGTATTGGGCAATATTTATCGAAAGTGCATTTGAATAGACTAAAAATTAAGCGAATTGTACGAAAAAGAACGAGCTAGAATTTAGATATTTTCAAAAAGTTGAAATTTCTTAAGGGGTTTTTCACATGCCGCGTAATTAATTTGAAGATCCAATTATTTAAACCACTTTGCAAAAGTTCTTTTTTGTGAAAAACCCGTTATGATTTCACAAATCATAGTAAATAAACAAAAATATGTTAGAGTTACAAGCTTATAAGTGGTTTTTCACAGAAAGGTAGATTTGGAGTGTGGTGGAAATAATTGGATCTTCAAATTAATTACGCGGTATGTGAAAAACCCCTTAAGAAATTTCAACTTTTGGAAAATATCTAAAATCTAGCTCGTTGTTTTCGTACAATTCTCTTAATTTTTATTCTATTCAAATGCACTTTTAATAAAAGTTGCCCAATACATCTAGCTTTTAACCTATGCAATAAAAAATGCAAGGACCGGAATCAAATCAATACAAACTATATTTAAAACCACCGCTTAATAAAATCAGCATCGCCGGTTAATAAACTCAAAAAATCTCAATAGAAAAAATGCCATTTATGCACACTAATAAAAAAAAATTGTATTTTTTTTTTTTTAAAGAATTTAAAGCATAACAATCTCTCCCTTATCATCTTTAATTTTTGAAATTTTTACACTTGCAGAATAGTTACAAATTAAGCACGCCCCATAATTTATCTCCGTAACAATTCCAAGGAACATATTCTTCAAGGCGCAGTAATAAGTTACAAATTTGATTTGATTTGCAAATGACACACACATATATATATTAATTTTTAATTAGGGTAGGTGGGGGAATTGGTGCCCGGAGGTAATTGGTTACTACTTTTTTCAAAGTTTTTTACAGGAGTGACCCCCATTTTTTTGAACAATTTCAAATATACACACTAATAGGTATGGTCATATTCCATAGCTCATATTTTTTTCAATGTTGTTCTGTATTACCCTGACTAGTAAAAAAAAATCTCAGATGCACCTATCATGCTACACTTTTTGAAGTGCCTAAGAAACTTTGTCCGTCCAAGCTTTAAAATAATGTTGATTTTTTTAACTTTAACACAATATTTAAATTTTACCTATTAAATGCAAGTTCTTGTACCTAAGAACAAGTGGTGTAAGTTAGTTTTTTTTTCAGTTACGTGTAAAGGGAAATTTGGGGGGGGGGCAAAAAGTTTAGCACGCATTTGCCCCCCTGTGGGGAAATGGGTGCTAATATAATTTTCTGTTTATTTTCAAAAGTAACTGTTATTTTGTGCTTTAATATGTATAGGGGTTGTTTTTGGGTAATCAGACTTCTGTTTGGTGTCAATTTGAGGAAGATTCCAAAAAAGTCTGCAAACTCTTCTGCAACTATCAAATAAACACTGTTTAAGTGTTTTATGGTAGAAAATGCTTATTTTGTTCAAGTTTTGTGTTAGGAAATTCTGTCAAAAGCATTAAAGGCTATGTGAGCAATTTCAGGAGGCTCAAAAATATGTTTGTACGTACGTCCGTATGACATCAGGCCAAAATCAGCTTCATTTTTACAAAGTTTTGAGGCCTCGTAACTTTTTTTTTGGGCCAAAGAGAAAAAAAGTATATATTATTGCAGTTTAACTTTTCTATTAAACTACTTATACCATAAATTTTATATGTGTATGTCATAAGGCACCATTGCCATTTCTGTTTTTCAAAAAGTGCCAAAGTTTTGTAAAAACAAATGCAATTTCTTGTAGCTGTTGGAATTTTTTTTTTTTTTTTTTTTTTTTTTTTTCAATAAAAAGAAGTTCAATACATTGCACCCATTTCCCCACAGAAGTTAACACATGCTGCTGTGGAGTTATAGGTGTAGCACCCAATTACCCCCAAGGGGGTAATTCGGTTCTAAAACACTTAATATTTTTTTGACAACTATTTAATAACGGAAAAAAATATTAAATATCGTACAAAGATTACACTCTACTGTACTAAAATATTTAGTTAAAATATTACAGAATTTCAGAACGCCAAAGCGTACATAACACAATTTGCAAAACGTGGGTACCAATTCCCCCCTCTTACCCTATTAAAAGTCAATTTCTAATTTTTATTTTGAAATAACTATAAATCTAGAGGTTTAAATAGAAAGGTTTTAAATTTATAAGAAAAGCATGAACTTTTGGTAAAATAATGATAATTTTCCTCAAAGGAAAGCCGATAAGAACTTGAAATGTGTTTAATTTACCTATATTGAAGAAACACTTAATTAATTATCTATCAAAAATTAATTCATATTGTTTATTAATTCCATTATTAGTTACCTCTTGAAATTTCTTTCCAAATTCAGGAAAATAATACATTTTCCTTGAGTGCGGGAATGTTCGCCGGATATAAAAATCAGCCGCTTAATAAAACCACTTTGGCTTAGGACGAATGTGATTCTAATAAGTGGCGGGTACTGTATATGTACACACATATATACGAATAGATATAGACAAGGAGATACAATGGGGCGTTGAGAGGGGGTGGGGGGCTTGTAGCTCCCGTCAGAAGCCTATATGGTTTTATAACGACTTAATCCTATATATATAATTATTTTAAATAATATAGATTAAATAGAAATTATCTACTGAGTAATAAGGGATGCAAATAGGACCCTGAAGATGTCTATAGGATGTCCATGGACGTATTTTTCATCCATAGGACATCCTAAGAATGTCATATGGATAAGATTAGGGTTAAGATGCCGTTAGGGACGTTGACGCTTTGCAATTCATTAGTAATTTGAAAAAAATAAAAGATGTTGAATACTGCTAAGCTAATGGAAAGCCTTAATATGATCATTTTAAACAAAGGGGAATCGTTAATCCTCTAGATGTTATAATGCATTAAATGTAGCTAATGTCACTTTATAAGTTATTTTGAACTACAAAACCGTAAATTATAATTTCTATAGATAATATTTATGAATTTGACTGTAATTATATTTGGCATGTTTTGTGTATATTTTACATATTTTTAATTCAAAGAAACCGCCTTTGTCATCGTTAATGGCAAATTTCATTTAGTAATTATATGAAATAAATGATTTATTTAAGAAACAGAAAGGTATTTCATAAAATACTGCTAAATACTATCAGTTTAATTCAAAATTGATATGCATTTTCTCTGATTTGTTTTTACTGCATGAATGATTCTTCTGATGTGGGGGTGTAGGGGTTAAAAGTCCGATTGATTGCATATGAGTCCTATACCTAAGTTGAATGTTCTATGTGGGGGTCTTGAGTTTTGGATAAAACTACGGAAAAGATTAAAGACTAAAGACCGAAGACTATCTTGTATCGGACCTGGTACTCCACGTCTACCACCTTCGAGAGTAGAACCTATCGAGTACTGGTGGATCGAATGGTTCTTCAAAAATATGACACTATCATATTATTTGCAGAATAAATTTTCTGCCATTTAAGAATTGCTAATGTTATAGTTGTCCTACTACTCATATCTAAATCAACATGAAAATTGCACTTTTATATATCTGCACACTGATAAAAATGTCATCACTGGATTACGGAAAAATGTTGGCATCTTAGACACCAGCATTTTCCTGTAAAAATACAGTATGTACCGTTATCGTTTAGACTACATTAGGCCGTAAGAGACAGGAATTAGCCACTGAAAATTCCTCTAAAAGCTGTGATCCACCGTTTGATTACTGTAAGCAGTCGTACAGTCTGTAACAAAAGTGTCTGAACACTAGCAAAAATTCATATGTAAAAAAAGTACACTTCATATGGTTTTAATAAATAAATCCTTATCGAATCATGTTCTTACAGTGACTAAGAACTGGATTTGACAAGGATTTATTTAACAAAGTCGTATGAAGTGTACTTTTTTTTACATAGGAATTTTTGCTAGTGTTCGGACACTTTTGTTACCGACTATAAATAAAAGCGAGTTAATAAAATAGTCCGTAAGCTGCTGTAAAAGCTTGCGCTTCATTCTCTCTCATTGTATATGACTTTTGGAACGAATATAATACTGAAAAAATGATCAGGTACAGTCATTGACATTGGCGGATATTTACAGAGGAAAAGCGTAATATTTGTAGTAATTTATTAAATTTACAGAAAATTATAAATTATACAACAAAAAAACTGTAAAAAGAGCTATTTTAACAGTATAATTTGAAACAATTGAATAGTCTAAAATGGGTAGAAAGCATTTAATATAAACAATATTTAAAAGAAAAGGAAAGTGTTTACATTCTAGGGATTAAAATGCGTTTAACTGAAATAATTCTAATAAATCTGTTTGATATTACAAACTGGAAAACAGTAAATTATGATATAATTTCCATATACGTTAGTTCAGAACCTCGCAATAATCATATTTGACACATTATATTTTCCCTTTTATTAATATATTAAAATGGAACCTCTTTACAGTTGTTCAACAGAAAAATTAATTTCGTAATTATTATTTCAATAAATATATATATATTTGAGAAAATGGAAGAATAAACATAAAACATAAAAACATAATCAAACTTCCAATTAAATTTATGTCGGAAAAATTTCTGATATCTTTACTATTTAATTTCCATTACCATTTAATTTCCACTATTTTAATTTCCACACAGCAACATTTCTTCTTAAAACATAATATCTCATGTTATCTACATAACAAAAGGTATTGCATATCGGAATTTCGGATAGGATAGCTCTTCTAATAACTTGAGATGAATAGATATGTAGAGTAAAGAATAATGTTATTTTAATTTGATAAAATCAGTTTGTTATGAAGAAAGGATGAAAAGATAGTCGGATATTTTCGGAATAATAGCAAGTATTGTTATGAAAATTTTGCAGAAGAAAAGGGAATAACGTATGGTATAGAGATTTGGTATAGGTTTTATGAATCTTAAAAAATATTTATTTATTTATTCTGTTATGTTGCATTTAGTATAAATGTACAAAATTATGCTTTTAAAATATAACTCTGATAGACAGTAATGCATAAAAAATCCTAACGAGTGCTGTACTAAAACAGTTCTATTTTCAATAGAGGACTATTTTCAAATGCGATAGCGAACTTGAAATATCATTTTTTTTATCAATTTACTGCCTTTAATTTGCCGATCAGATAAATCTATTTCATATCGGAAATATTATTTGATAAATCGTATTGCTATACATTGCCTCTAATATCCACTGTAAGAAATATACGGCTAACTCCCTTCTTCGAGGAAAGAGTCCATTACCCGTATTTTAACATATTGCAGAAACATTCAGAGTACTAACTGTTTATCAATGTTACCTATCAAGGTTACTGTTTATAAAGTTTACCAAGGTTATTGTCTACCTTTAAATTGCAATTTTCGGTCAAAACTCCGATTTTCTATTTTTGGATTAGTATAAAAGTCTAGCATTTTAGCTTTCTAAATCAGTTTGAATTTTGTTTCTATCTTGCTTAGAACTCGAGTTACTGGCATTTTAATATTAGTCACTCGCCAGTTTTTGAAACCGGAAATAACCGTGAATGTTTGTTTATATAAATGTTTTACTCAATATAAGCATCAGAATTTGTTACTACATCTATAATCTATAATAATAATATAATAATAAAAGAAGATGTCTGTCTGTCTCTCTGTCTGTGCATCTATACGTTCAGCCCCTACTGCACGCAGAAGTATAAAATTTGACATGCGGGTGCTCAGAAGCCTTCCCGAGTTGATAGTGAAAACAGAATTTAAAAATTTTAATTAGTTCCGGAGATATTAATTAAAACGTCGACCAATGTCTAATTAAAAAGCGAGCGGATCGTAATTTTCGCCCTTTAAGTAGAATTCAGCGTATTCCTCAAAAGAGAAAGCAGAGAGAGAAAAATTTCGCGGGTATTTCTAAAGCGATCGCTGCCGATCTGTTGGAGATATCGAAAATACACCTGTACCACGAGAAAGAGCATTTATTACCGATTCTCACGGTACAATTTTTTTTTTTTAAATACGGATTTTTTATATTTTTAAAAAAAGTTTTAAAAAGGGTCGAAAATTTATCTTCTTCTCGATCGTCTTTTTTGAAACGCCCTGTACGACCGAGTAACTATTCCATTTCTTAACAACTGGTATATTTGGAAAGGACATTTAATCCTCTTTCGAACCATATAAACATTTTTACAAAATACGGATTAGCGATCCATATTTTTAGATTTTACGAAACATCGATTTTTTCACAAAACATTTTATAACTCAAAAGCGTTTAGAGATAAATCATTCCTTTTTTTTATATATATATAATATAGATCTCGCTTCAACAATTCAATTCCCAAAAGATTGAGAGAAAATTTCAAAAACTGAATGAGTTATAATTTTTTTTAATTTTAGGCATTAAACCACTGAAAACGGGCATCGCCATTCCGTAATGAACTGAATGCTGCTTGCTATCTTGATTCATGAGGTGGGTTACCATGGCAACTGACCTTGACAGAGAAGAGAGAATTCCATATCCGCCCAAACGAAGGAAATATTTTACCACTTGAGATCACCTGCTTTTTCTACTAGGAATAAAAATTGCAAATTTCAAAATGCATCAATTTTCTTCTAAATTTTTTTAAACTTTGTGTGCGCAATTTACAGCACAGGGGATAGTTGCAGTTCAAATTTCATCGATTTTTGAAAAAAATTACATTTTAATTGCAAATTAAATTTTATTCTAATAAGCGTATTTCAGTTTCTAATTATGATTAAATTATTTTTAATACATCATTCGAAAGATATTTTAAAGTTCTTTTATATTATCGAAAGTTTTCACCAGATTTACACGTTTTGAGGTGTCCCGAATCAGTTTTCTTTTGCATCTCAGCTACTAATTAAAATAATTTCATAAGTAATACATCATTAGAAAGCTTTGTTGACTTGGAATTGAACAGTAGATTACAGAAATCTCTACCGCCAGATGGCGCTGAAATATTTTAAAATTTCAATATTTCAAATTCTAATTATGATTATATTATTTTTAATACATCATTCGAAAGATATTTTAAAGTTCTTTTATATTATCGAAAGTGGAATTCGAGATTTTACCCGATTTACACGTTTTAAGGTTCCCTGTTTAGGTTTTCTTTTGTATCTCAGCTACTAATTAAAATATTTTCATAAGTAATACATCATTTGAAAGGTTTGTTGATTTAGAATTGAACAGTAGATTAAAGAAATTTCTACTGACAGATGGTGCTGTAATATTTTCAAATTTCAATATTTTAAATTCTAATGAGCGAGGAAGGTGTTGTATGTTCTAAAACGGGGATAAGGCGCCGCAGGCGCCACCGAGCTGGACTTTGCTAAAGTCAGAAATTTGAAAGATCATAACATGGTGAGCGAACAGGCTGTTTCAGATATTGAAAGTGGAAGAGGGCGCCGCAGGCTACCGAGCGGGAATTTACTGCGATTAAATTTTTCAATAAAGCTATTTTTACTTCCATTACCCTACTACCGTAGGTAATGGAAGTATTGTATTCGGTCTGAAAATTCGATATCGGGTTTTCACCTGATTTACACGTTTTAAGGTCCCCTGAGTCCAAAAAAGTGGTTTTTGGCAATTGGTCAGTGTGTATGTATGTGTGTATGTATGTATGTATGTATGTATGTATGTATGTGGAGAATCTTCTGGCTATTATAGCTCAGAAACTAATAAAGATAGATCTACGAAACTTTAGAATTGAAATACGTCTGGTGTACAGATGAAATTTCCAAATTTTGGTGAAAATTGAAAAACCGGAAGTGGGACATCGGAAACCGGAAGTGGGACCGTAAGTCCGTATCTCAAAAACGGCTCTAACGATTTTCTTCAAACTTGCTGTATAAACACTCTATTAGATGTCCTTTCGAATGACATAGTTGGTTAGTTCAGGAAAATTGATAGGCGGCCTGTATAAATAGCTCAATTTCAGGCCCCGCAAAGGCGTTCCTTTAAAAACGGTTGTACGGATTTTTTTCAAACTCGCCATTTTAACTCACTTTTAAATATGCTTTTGTATGTAATTATTGTTTTCCTGTTAGTAATTGAGTTTAACCGGAAGTAGGACATCGGAAACCGGAAGTGGGACCGTAAGTCCGTATCTCAAAAACGGCTCTAACGATTTTCTTCAAACTTGCTATATAAACACTCTATTAGATGTCCTTTCGAATGATATAGTTGGTTAGTTCAGGAAAATTGATAGGCGTCCTGTATAAATAGTTCAAGTTCAGGCTTCGCAAGGCGTTCCTTTAAAAACGGTTGTACGGATTTTTTTCAAACTCGCCATTTTAACTCACGTTTAAATATGCTTTTGTATGTAATTATTTTTTTTCCGGTTAGTAATTGATTTTTGTAAAAGTTGGTATCTCAAAAACGGCTCTAACGATTTTCTCTTTAGGTCACTTTTGTGTTTTCTGATCACATTATCTCTCAAAAATGCATATAATTCATGTAATAGCGGATAATGGAAGTCGTGTGGTTGTTTCACACCAGATTTTTACTATATGTCAATAAGCTGTTGTAAGATCTGAAACGGGAAAAAGGCGCCGCAGACGCCACCGAGCGGGAATTTTATAAAGTCGGATTTTTCAAGGATCGCGAACCAGCTGGTCGCCGAAGGCGGCTAGTATGAAATAAATTAAAAAAATGAAATTTTAAATAAATCAAGAACTTATTTAAATTATTTTTTATTTAATAGATAAAATCTGGTTTATAATTACGTTTTCTGCTTTTTCTGAAAATGAGATTTTTAACATTTTGCTTTATCGCAAAACATCATAACTCCAAAAGTCATAATTGAAACCTTATGAAACTTTGACAAAATACTCTAGAGGAGTTGTTTTAAGGATTGAACTACGACAATGAATCTAGCTAAATTACTTTTTGTTTTTCTTGTGGATAGAAGTTACGAACTGTCTTGTGTATTCATCATTTTTTCAGCATGTAAAATGTTATCGTCTCTAAAATATTAAATAACATGGTTATAGTTTTGGGAATAGTTCACTACTTTATTAAAGACCTTTCAATAATCGAAATAAAATTTACAGAGTAAAAATATCTTCATTTAAATTTGACTTATGAAGTTTTGAAAAAGGGTTTTTTTTTTTTTTTTTTTTTTTTTTTTTTTGCAAATTTTATGTATATTTTGAGCCTAAATATCAAAACATTTTAAAATTTACATATTTTTTAATGTTATTCACTGTTTTTAACTATACTCTATTATGTAAGGCAGATAAATAGGCAATTTTTCAATAATAATAAAAAAAAAAAAATCACCTCCGACAGTAGGCAGGCACCTATGTTACTTTACTTCTTTGAGAAAAAAGTCCCGATCGTTTTACGGGCATGATTTTATTTTTACGGTCAGGGACTGGAATATATTTGTCAGTCACTCACCGTAATCTTGTGCGCAAATTTTTTACAATGTTTACAATCTACCGGTTAAAATTTCTATTACGAAACGAATTTATCTGACACAAAAAGTTAGGGTAATGAATCACTTTTATCTTAGTTAACCCGTAACCTGCCGACGAAAATTTACGAGATTTGCTTCCCTGTGTCACCATTGTTCATACAGGTGCGCATTTTTATGAGTTTTCTGTTCCAGAAATATTTCCTTTTCCAATTCCTTTCACTCCCCATCTTTTCTTAAATAAGTAAAAACTTCGAAAACACTGTCGCAGTCATTTAATTCTATTCGAAAAACTTGGGAAAAAGTTTCACTGGTAGTAGTGCAACACAAAGGTTCGTACTTCAGAAAAGCTTACATATACGCCCAGGGCTTATCGAGACGGATATATACGCCCGGAGCTCTTAAGGGGTTAATAAAAGAATTTACCTAATAACGCTTTATCTACCAACGGTACTTTTAAAACGTTAGTTTAAAAAGCTAATAAAATCAAATTTATGGAAGAAATGTCAAAGATATTTATAAGAATAGAACGCATTTACCTCATTTTAGCCTCACTACAGAGATATTTATAATGTCAAAGATATGTATAAGAATAGACTGTATTTACCTCATTTTAACCTCACTACAGAGATATTTATAATGTCAAAGATATGTATAAGAATAGAACGTAATTACCTCATTTTAACCTCACTACAGAGATAGTTATAATAACAAAGATATTTATAAGAATAGAACGTATTTACCTCATTTTAACCTCACTACAGAGATATCTATAATGTCAAAGATATTTATAAGAATAGAACGTATTTACCTCATTTTAACCTCACTACAGAGATATCTATAATGTCAAAGATATTTATAAGAATAGAACGTATTTACTTCATTTTAACCTCACTACAAGGCACTAGACGCTACATGTAGCTGCTTTTTCTCCAGAAAGAATTTTACAGATTGTTATAGCTGTTGTTGTTTGACATTTTTCCCGGTCTTCATGTGTGTTACGGTTAATGCATATGCAGTCAGCAGCAAAATTATTCGATTGCTAGCAATAATTATTATATAAAAAAAGTATACTTAATACTGTTTTGTTAAATAAATTCTTGTCGAATCACGTTCTTAGACTGACTAAGAAAATGATTCGACAAGGATTTATTTAACAAAACAGTATTAATTTACTTTTTTATATAGGAATTATTGCTAGCAATCGAATAATTTTTCTGCCGACTGTATTACCTCAAGAATCTGTCATCAATCTTAGAAAAAGAAACAAAGAAGTCCGCATGTCTTTTTCGACCTGTGTGTTAGTGGTACACTAAAGAACCACCTCCTGAAATTCTTAATAATTACTATTGTGAGCGGATATGCATAATTTGTATTGCAGATATCTTTAAAAAAATACTCTTAAATAAATGAAAAACATATTCCAAATACATTTTTATCTTTTTCATAATACGGTAATTAAATGGATAACTATTACTAAAATGAAAAAGAAAATACCAGACAAACATAGGTCAGATCTATTAGAAGTAAAATGACAAATATAAACCTAAAGTTTCCGATTCTTTTGTATTGACAGACATATACAGTGGACAGCAAAATTATTGAAACACTAGCAATAGTTCCTATTTAAAAAATATGCACTTAATACTGTTTTGTTAAAAAAATATTTGTCGAGTCATGATTTTAGGCTTATGCTGTTTATAAAAAAACAAGTTGATGATAAAAATTAGCGATCAAACATAAAAAAAAAAAAAAAAAAAAAAAAAAAAAAGGAAAAGTGTGGATGTGTGGATGTGTGCTTCAATAATTTTGCTGCCGACTGTACGAATAAAGAATATTTTTCGCTTTTTATTTTTTATGAAACATTATGTGTAAATATAAAAAATATGTGTACGTATAAAATATATATATTGTTTAAATTATAATTAGTTCAATCTAAAACTTTTAATTGAATCAATAAAAAAAGGTTCGCCCATGCAAGTAATATGTTTGAATTCTTCGGTATGTCTGTAAAAGAATAAATCGTCCGATCTAAAAAAAAAAAATAAATAAATAAATAAATAAAAATAAATAAAAAAATCTCAGGTATATATATTATATACTTATTATATCTTGTACACTTTGTATTCATTATACATACATTCAGCTGTTCTATATACACATTCATCATACCTCGTACGAGTATGATGAATATATAGAATCCCGGATTCGAACTTATTAATAATTTCTCTTTTTGAGATACGCTTATAGCTGGTACACCGAATAATTGTTAAAAAACTTATTTTCTATTTAAGGAACGCCAAAACATTTACTGATGACAAAAACTTTGTTTTCTAAACTCGATCGAAAAACAATATTTTCTACAATCACAGATAGATAGGAAATATATAAATTATAACCATGCATTTTCTTTTCTTTTTAAAATTACAAACTCAAGATTTTAAAATTATAATTACTAGTTTATAAAGTTCTCAGTTCATATTATAGTTAAACTTTCCAAAATAACGTCGATATATTTGTTTTTACTCAAACATTGGAACGCTAAGTACGAACTCATTTACATATTATATATGCAAATTCATCATATTAGTACATAAAACTATGAGTTTGTTTATACGTTGCCATAACATCGCGTAAAATTTACCGAATATTTTAAATAAAGTTTTCGAAAAATATAACGCAATGTGTTATTTTTTATTTGAAATTTTCTTCTCTTTTTTTTTACTTACAAAATTTCAGAAGAAAATTAACATTTAAACTGTCACTTTTATCAAAACTTTTCGTTGAAGACGATAAGAATTTTATTTGGGTTATTCCACAGACGTCATAATATGCGAAAATAATATCCGTTTTAAAAACTTTATTGATTAAAAATGATTGAGGTTGGTTGGGTTTTGAGTAAGGTTGAGGGCTGCGCTATGGTCTGTTCGCGACGGTCTCGGATTTACTCCTAGGAGAGATCCGGATGGATGGATGGTTGGGTTCAACGTCGCACTAGTGCTGCGCTGATGGGCAATTGGCGACGGTCTGGGACACACTCCTAGAGATGATCCGGAGACATGCCATCACAATTTTGATCCTCCATGGAAGGGATGGCTGTCCCGCTTCGGTGACCCCCAGAGGCATAATTTTTGATGGGAGCATGGAGAACATTGCGGCCACGACAGATTTAACGTGCACCAGCCACCATTAGTGTACACGACGGTCTTTGGCCGGCTCGAGTACCGAATCCGCAATCTTCCAATTACGAGGCCGGTGCTCTACCGACTGGGCTACCGCGGCCAAGGAGAGATCCGGAGACATACCATTACAATTTTGATCCTTCATGTAGGAGAACAAAAACCCGATTTTTCGTAAAAAGTATTAAAGGGATTTTACTAAAATTGGTAAATCTTTTTTTGTAATACAGTAACTTTTTTCTGGATTTTACAAAAAATACACAAATGATGTTCGATTAAAATCTCAGATTGTATCGCTCTAATCTTATTTTTAATTTTTTTTAAGCCAAATATTTTAATTTACTAAAGAGCAGATATAAAATGTAATGTAAATATTTAAAAACAACTTCACTGTTAAAAATAAACATCTTTTTAACCCTTCCATGATGATTGAAATTTCCATCATAACATTTAGTGAACAAAATATTGTATACTCAAAACAGGTGTACTGTAATTTGGTTGTTGCTGGCAACTTTTTTTACGACTATTGCATAATAAGGAACGTAGCTGTTAAAAAAAATAAATGCCACAATCATTATAGCGGGTTTGAACTTGATATCCCGCTGTATGTTGTGGTTGGAAGAAACGTGCGATTTCTTGAATATTTTTTTATAACGAATCTGAGAATTTTATATATGTTTTTTCTTTATAATTATAATCAGGAATAAAAATTATACAAAGATATATTATTTTTTAATTTATTTTGTACTGAGCTTAACGAGTAAATTTGCATGATGATGGACATTTACATCATACTGTTTTCTAATTATTTTCTATCATATATTTATACTAGGATTTTGTTAAACATTTTCCCTTTAATCTAGAGCATGAATTATATCACCTTGATTTATTTCACAAAAAAATAAAAATAAATAAATAAATAAATCATGCAAAGAAGGGTTAAATTTTTCATTTAAGCTACAGTCGGTAAGTGTCCGAACACTAGAAAAAATTCCTATATGAAAAAGGTAGAGTTAATACTAGTTTGTTAAATAAATCCTTGTTGAATCCTGTTCTTAGTCAGTCAAAGATTATGATTCGACAAGGATTTATTTAACAAAACAGTATTAACTCTACATTTTTCATATAGGAATTTTTGCTAGTGTTCGGACACTTTTGTTACCGACTGTACGCTGAAAAAATGTTCTGTAGGAAAAAGCTAGTTTATTTTGTTGACTAATTTTTTATCTAGTCATTTTAACAATAATATTGTTCAGGTAACCAAATCAATATGCTTCGGTAAACCAAAATAATATGTTTGAAAGAAGAGTAATTATCATTGGATAATGCGATAAGCTATCTTTTTATAGACAGCCAATGAGCGACGTCATGCTGAATCAACAAAAGAGTTCGTTGAATTATGTTAACAAAATAATTTTTGTTTAGGCTGGGTTAATAAATATTTGGTTGAATTAACAATTTGTTTCTTATTTTATCAAAAAAAAAATAATAATAATAATTCTGTGTAGGTAATAGTAAACCACAATATACTGCTTAAAAACAGGCTAAATATCAGCATAAATATTTTACGATATTTGTTCAGTTTTAATATTTTGCGGCATAAGCATTGCCTTTTCACAGTATGTTAAACAAAAGAAAGAAAGAAAGAAAAGGCATATTTCTCCCTTCATTTGTCAACGGCATTTAATACTGTAAAAAACAAAAAAGTGTTCGTGTAAATGTAAGGTATAGCATATACCGCTAGTTTACAGTAGTATTAGCAAAATGCAATCGATTGGACAATTGTCGATTAATCAATTTTTTTCTGCAAATTTTAAAATTAAAGGTTAATTATTCGGGATAATACGAATAATAATTTGTGAGATTAGAAGCAGTTCATAAGAAGCTCGCAAAGCAAGAATTGCGAGGTTGTCGAGTCGAATCATTGACTCTTACTCTACTTACTACACTCTTACTTACTACTACTCCCGCCTTACTACTTACTACACTCTATGAAAGATAGACAGAAGTTGCGAATTTAAAAGGGAAGCTTCGTACTTTGCGAGATTTAACAAATAAATTAGTTTCAATATAAGTCTGTTGAAAACGGGATTGAATGAAAAATTTAAATTATTTAAGGTATAAAATGAATGTTCAAATCGAGCTAGGCGTGGCTTAGGGGGTGTATATGTGGTTCAGCCTGAGGGCAGGCATAGTCTGATACTAACAGTATAGTGTAGTTGCAGAAGTTTGGAACGTGTTTTCGGTCATGAATGTTTTTGGAGCATCTACAGCCGGCAGCAAAAGTATTCGAGCGCTAGTGATAATTCCTATATATAAAAAAAAGTACACTTAATACTGTTTTGTTAAATAAATCCTTTTTGAATCATGTTCTTAGTCAGTCTCAGAACATGATTCAAAAAGGATTTATTTAACAAAACAGTTTTAAGTTTACTTTTATTAAATAGGAGTTATTGCTAGCGCTCGAATACTTTAGCTGCCAAATGTAAAAGATGGCATTTGTAGGCTCAATAAGTTTGTCGCCAATTACTTTGTATGGGTAATATAGTTTAAATTATTGTTTTATAGTGGGATTATCAGGTCATTGACTTTTATTAAGCTATTGAGGTATATATCATTTGTATTTATGTGAGGAGGGCAGAATATTCATATTTCATAAGTCATTAGGAAAGTCGTCCCTTTTCTCCCCTCATTTGAGTGTTTCAATTGAAGTATATTAAGTTTTAATAATGTATTGAAAGTTTATTTTACTACACTGCAGAAACTGAGGGGTAAGAGAAGGCTGATAAGATCAGACTACCTTTATAAGAGAGAAGCGTTAAAAAGCGCGTCAATTATCCAATTAAGGATGTATTTTTTCATTCTTAATAAGTAAGAACTAAAATTAAATATCAACGATAAATGATTTTCTTTCTACAAATTTTTAAAAGCTTAGGATAGTGCCTTGAAAGTAGAGGCTTTCCTCAAAAAATGGGGACATTTGGTCAGCTTATATTAGAGAGGCCAACCTTACAAATGTCTCTACACATTCATCAGTCAGTAATCATGAAAATACAAATAATTATTGACCAATCTCTAACCTTCAGAATAAACGATCAAAATTCAGAACAAATGATAAAATCAACAATCAAAACAAGTTAAACTGGGACTTAAACATTTTTTTTATTTATTTAGTTAGTTTTGTGTGGATGGAAGGGGGATGAACTTGCTCTTACTTGTTTTTAACGAATAAATATAATTACCTTTCTGTTAAGTCTAAAAGAAATCACAGTACGTGTACCACCGATGAATTTCAAAGTATATGTTTTTCTCAAACTGCTGCCAGTATATGTACTGCATATGAAAACTTTTTTTTTTTTTTTTTTTTTTTTTAACAATGTACTTAAATTTATTCCAAATACTGCGTTCTAAATGTGTGTTTATAGTGCCTTGATATTTCACGCACATAAAGTACATAACATTAATTTAAACAACAATATAAATACAATAAATAATTATATATTTGAAAAAAAAAACTTATTATTCCAAATTTAATTAAAAAGCAATAATAATTTATAGATAAAAAACATATATAATGACTTTTGTTTTGTGTATATTAATCTAATTTATGTTTAAAATAATGATGTTTATCTCAATAGAAATAAAAACAATAAATTTATCTTTTAATGAATTTTTTAATGAATTTCTGACCAAGACAATTTTTTTATGCTTATTCTTTCTTATTTTCCATTTCAGAGTTCGAGTGGAATTTTATGTTAATGAAAATAATGTGAAAGAGCGACTGCAACTTTACTTTTTCAAAAATCAAACATCAAGTAAGTATTTACTTTTTATAATTATTATTTCTTAATTCGTTTTGCTATCCATGAATATGATAGCAATTACAATTGTATTCTTCTCAAATTTTTCCTTATAATAAACGAAATTATTTTGATATATTTTTAATTTTTACGGTAATGACATCAATTTTAATAATATTTGTGTGATTATTTCTTTTGATTAGTTTTATTATTAAACTTTGGAGAATATTGTTTAATAAATTATTAGAGCGTGAATATTTTTTTTAATGCAATTTCGTTTTATAATTCCTAAATTTTATTGAATATAATAGTAATTATACTTTTGTTCGCAAAGTTATTCTTACCTAGCAATTGAAATCGTGTTACTTTTATATTTTTATGTTAATGGTAATAATTCTAATTATTTTGTATGGTTATTTTGTTTCATTAGTTCTGTTATTTAACTTCCGGGAATGGTTCATTTATTAATTTCTTCGATACTATCCGTTTTTCTTTTTTCTTTTCTTTTTTTTTTTTTTAATTCAACAAAAATTTTCATTACTTTACATTAAATACTATACTGTTTGCATCATTTTAAAATTCAGAATTGTAGAAATTTATTCTTCCTACACTGTAAAAAAATTTTTGCTATGTTACACAACAATACTGAGGTAGCCTACTTGCCACAACTATGCAGAGCAATGTTACCAGCTGTAACTGTGTAACCCTACACTTTATGCTACGGTTACACAGGTATAGCTGGTAACATTTCTCTTCACGGTTGTGGTATTTCTCTACGTGGTAAGTTGCCTTAATACTGTTGTGTAATTTTACACGAAATTTTTTACAGTGTGGTCGCACATATATTTTCCTGAACTTGTTATTAAATTCTGTTGTTCTGGGCTTGCTGAGAACCCTAACAGCGCACCTTTGTAAAAAACACCAGCAAGATATATATATATATATATATTTAATATCCAATGACAAGGCAAATACATAAGCAAAATGATTACAAAGAATCAAATAAGAATGCAAAAAAAGAAAAACGATGACAATAATTAGCAGTGACCGAAGTCATTGCCTTAAAAGTTCTCTGGCACGCCAGTAAAGAACATTTTCAGAATTGCCACGAAATGAAACACGGTGGAACACACTCAAGTGGTGTCTATTCATTAGTTCTACTCCGTGGTTCTACTCATCGTCAAGATAATGTAAGAAGGATCAGGCCCGTGCTGGGTACCTTAGAGGGCGGTGGATAGGGGGTCACGAGGGCGCCTTCTGTGCTGAGCCGAACCATGTATGAATAAATAATATATATCCTTAGTTTAATCTAGTTTTTTAAAAATGGCACCCCAGTTGTAAATTTATAAAATAATTTATGAAAAAAAAAAAAAAAAAGTTTATAATAATTACAAGATTAAAAAAAAAGTTTTATGTACCATGTTTTTAAATTTTCTGCTGAATCATATAAACGCTACTGAAGGCAGAGGAGAGCCGAAATAATTGGCTAAAAGCATTAAAAAAACACATTGTCACTGTGATCTGGGCTATTCTTAAAGTTTCAAAAGTTTAGCTATAGTAGGGAAGTTATATGATTGTTGAATCATATAAATGCTACCGAAGGCAGCGGAGTGCCGAAACAGTTGGCTAAAAGTATTTAAAAAATGCATTGCCCCCGTGTTCTGAGCTATTCTGAAAGTTTCAAATGTCTAGCTAGTCGAGAAGTTAGTTAAAAATCGATTGCAAGATTTTTTTTTGGTCAAACAAGCAAGAATCGAAGTTATTAAAAACCTGGTAAAAATTAATAATGCTTCAAAACAATTAAACAATTTGCGCAAAGCATTTCTTTTTAATACATTTTTAAAATACAGTTGTAAAATAAATATGCATGTTGGTGGGTTATTTCTTACGTGCTAGATAAGAAAGTGTTTACTTAGATATTTACCACTGTCTCTAGTAAATAAGTGTTCGATGCAGCGAAGCTTATAAAAATTTTTAGTGTGGTTTGGTGTGTATAAACTTCACACAGGATATTTGTATTGTTAGTTAAAATTTTAATTTAATGTGTTACGACTTTAGATGCTCTTATAGTATTAACAGCCAAAACACAAAAGTAAATTTATCCCAGTTAATTTCGTGCTAACAATAATTATAAACACGGATGAATGAAATGCTTAAGGATCTTATTTAGATAATTTGTTAAGAAACTTAAATAAGTAGTTTTCTTTTATAGAAATGGAAAAATGTTTGGTTTTGTAAGAAGTGTTGTTCTACGTAATAAAATGAATATTTTCACATTATTTAGAATAGCTCAGTAATAAAAAAAAAAAAAAAAAAAAAAAAAAAAAAGTCATCTATTTTAAAATTTAAGATTATTATTATTTTTTTTTTAATGCTAAAATTTTTTCCCAAGCTATTTTACTCTTGTTTCTCGTACTCTAATCTTTTATAACAAATATTTGATTGAAAAAATATTCAATCAAATTTTAGTTTTTTATTTAAAATTAGAATAATGAATTTGATTACTTTGAATTAATAAAACATATCAAGATTGTTGGTCAATCAGTTTTCACCTGTTTTTCTCGCTAAATCCCTCCTTTTAATCCAACAGAATAAAGCCACCTTCGCTTATTGATATTATAGCATTAAATACATGTGTATATATATATTTACATAGATAGGTAGATTATTTTCTGGATAACTTCATTTAAATTCGTCAATTTTTACTCTAGAACACACATTAAAAATATTATAACACTTTTGGATGAAACTGAGAAACAGTTTAATGACTCTTAGATTTAATCATGGAAAAATAAAGAATACTGAAAGCTATTTTGTAAATTAACGTAAACAACGACAAATTAAGCAATTGCATCTTTGAATTTATTTTTAAAAATTCTATTTCTCGAGAAAACCACAGAAAACGAAGCAACAACAATCCAATAGAATTAACTTAGGAAGGAGGATGTGAAATTAGACAGAAAAACACTCTTAAAGTTCTTAAGAAAATAAAGAAAAACCAATAAATACAATTAATAAAGTTCATATAAAATTCTTAATTACGTAATGATTAATCATGTAATTTCAAACTGAATAATTACACCATACGGTTTCTGTATTTTAAATAAAATTAAGTATCATACTTTCATGTGTATATTAAAAGTAAATATAATTCTTAAAAGAATTTCAATTTTTTTTTCCTTTTTAATATAAAAAAGAATTCATAACTTTAAATTGAAAAGAAATGCTGTAAATTAACACACGATATAAAAAAAAAATGTTTATTAATAAGTAAATGAAATTATAAATACATACATACATAAATTTATTTATTTACTGACGTAGAAAGTTAAAAGGACAAACTGCTTTCCCGCTTTCTGCTTTTGAGTATACTTTTTGAAGATATGAACATTAAAGTTGGGTAGTATGTTCGCTATAAAATCGTTAACTGAATTTCATATAACTTTAATATAAGTAAAATTTTTACACTCATAATAATTCAAATAGTCAGAAAAATTAACTTTAGAAAAAAAGCAAAAATTCACACAATTTTAGAAAAGAAAACTAAATGAGAAATGGTATTAAGAATGTATTATTCAGATAGGTGAAGATACACATGACTTTAAATGTTAAATTAAAACATGATTTTTCTTATTGTATTCAGATTTCTTTTTCTTTTTCTTTTTTCTTTTTTTTTTTTCCCCATAATGGACGTTTTGAAAAAATATAATTATTAATTTTTAAACTTTAAGCACCATCAGAAGAACAAAAATGTCAATAGAGAATTTTAAAACGGACATCTTATAATTTTTAAAAAGTTATTTGCGTATAAAAAATATGTTACTGTACAATAATACAATCAAAATGTAATATATATTTTTAAATATAATTAGAAATGTAATTACATTTAGAAATATATATTACGTTTTGATTCTTCTATTATAAAACAAGAAGTCGCCTCATTTCAGAGCTTCCTTCGCTGAGTTTGTTGATTACGAAATCATGTTCAATAGAGTTTAAAATGTCTCTCTCTCTGTACTCATCAAAATAAATGCCTCGAGAGGCATACAGGCTCTTAATCTAGTTTTTATAAGCTTTAATTTAGAAAAAACTATTTCGCGGCTGACTTGTGTTAATGGAATAGTTAATAAATAATTATAGACTTTATAAAGTTCTGTGTATTGGCGGCTGTACATGTTAAAATCAACAATTATTCTAAACGCACACTTAATGCATGCATTGCATTGATTTCTTTCACTGCATTGTATGTAAATAATATCGTCTTTATAAAAAACACCCCATTTATATATATATATATATTACTTTCCGAACATACATAAAAAAGGAAAGTTTGTAATTATAACGAAACTTTGACATTAAGTTTCGGTGTATCTATACGTTTTAAAGTTCCCCGAGAGTTTATTTTTGTTATATTTTTACGAAAATGTATGTAAGTGATAGCGTGTAAACGCTTTGTTCGAGTGAGCTAAGTGCTGATAAGTATGTTATAGGTCACCGTAGCATGAATGTATAGATTTTGGTGAATCTGGCACTGTCATTTTTTCTTTTCTTTTTTTTCTTTTATAACAGGAAAAACAAATTCTTTATCACTATGGCTATGGACTGAAATTATTAAAAGTGTGATAGAGTCTCCATGCCTCATTTTATTGAACTTTAAATTTATATACACGTTATAAGTTACCAGTTTTGATGAATCTAGCACCTGTAGATTTTTACAGGGACACAACGAAAAATTCTTTATTATTTTCATTATGACCTGCATGAACAAATATTTAGAGAATAATAGTGTTAAATTAAACAACGTGCTATTTAGGGAACAATACTCAAACAACCTATTAAACTTTTTTGTTTATTTAACGACTTCTTTTGTTTTAATTTGTTTAAATAGTAGTTATAGTTAATTACTTAATGTTCGGAAAGTAAAATGGAGTCACTATAGGTTTTTTATCTCTTGCACTATAAACAATAAAAAAAAATGAAGAAAAGTTAGCATTGTTGGGAATTCCACAATGAAAGAGAGAAGTAAAAACTTTGCTTAAAATACAAAGTACATTCATATAATATTAGAGAATAATATATATTACCTTTTATTGGGATCCATTGTAGAAATTAACTCATTTAATTTTTTAAAAAATCTTCCTTTAAATTAGCAAAAAAAAAAGAAAAAAAAAATCGATTTAACAATACTAGTACGTGTAGTAAGAAAAGTAAGCGTAGTCGAGTAAAAATGCTTCCTTTTGAAGGTGAGGTGAGGTAATTGCTTCAAAAGGTTACCCTGTCGAGCAGAATAATTAACGCCAAATTTTGTTTGACACTGGATACATATGTCGTTCTTTGTATATTGGCGACATTTCTTTTTCTTTCCCTGGTATCGCACAACAAGTAAATATAGTTGAAGCATATAATGCATCATAGCTTCGCCAATCGCCAAACTGGGTTCTGTTTGAAAGCGGGGCTCATCTATTAAAAGGTAAAAAAGGACATGTGGTGGACACATGAAACATATGGAAATAAATACTTTCGATTCTGGAATCTGGGAGGGTTTATAGCATTTTCTGTGATGGCAGGGAGGGGGGGGGGGGGGATAATGAAAATGATTTCTTCTCAAAGATTCGAAGATCCAGGAATCCTGATTATTATTTTTTTTTTTTTTTTTTCACACATTTTAAGGCTAGGAAAAATATGTAAATATATTTCTTAATGTTTCATCAATTAAATGAACTTTTACCCCCAACTTTAATTTTTTGAAAATTCATTTAACATATTTCTCTTAATCATTAAATGTATATTCTTCTATCCGTACCCATTAATATTTTTACTTAGAAATTTTTATATTTTTTTCCTAGCATACAGTAAAACATCGATTTTACTGATTCGAAACAAACGTTTTTCACTAATTAATAAAAAATTAGATGTAATTTTTCTGTTAAATTACTCCTTTTCATTATTTCATTCATTTGAAATGCATCATGTATGCATGTGAACTCTAGATAAAATATTTATTTCTTTATTTCAATACATTGTTGTCGCTATGACGTTAATTTCGAGAGTTGACCCAGAAAACTTGGCCTTTTATTATTAAGAAGATTATAAATCTTAATAGTTTTCTGATAATTTCTTAGGAGTTATTAAAATATGCTATGCTCTAAAGCAATTTGATTTGGAATGCAAGAAAATATTAATCAAAAGAAATCACATTATTAATCGTTGATTATGATTTTAGCCGTAACATCTCTTGTTGCTCAGAGATGTTCTCCTTCATCTCCATTTAAAACTTCTTCGAGACTAAACTTAAATTCCAAGATTAATAAAAATGCATTACAAACATTACAAAACATTAGTGTGTGTTTATATGACTGTAGGCCGTAAAGGATACCAGTCCAAAAATGTACTTTTTCAGGAGAGCAACTTTATTATTATTATTTATTTATTTATTTTTTTTTTTTTTTTAACTTTATTTTTACAGCTTTTTTGCATGTTTCTTCGCAACTAGCAGGAATGACTTTATGATACTTTTACACAGTATTAGTAACATAATGTACTAAATGGAAATAGTGTTTTTAATAATACATTTTGGTGTTAATTCCTTCCACAAAATAATGGTCATGGTGTCCTGTACCTCAGAGATATACATTTATTTAGCCTGGCCCGTGCCTTTCTGCGTGGGTGATTTTTAAGCCTGGACACTCAGTTATTGATGCATCACAAAGAGGTTTAAAATAAGTAAATATATACTACTAACAATAAATAAATAAATAATATTTAATTCAATAAATATAAACATTTCAGAAATAATAAGAATTAAAATAATAAAGTTAATAATAACTTTGATAAAATACAACAGATAAAGAATAAACAAGAACGAAAAAATACGAGTCTCTTAGATAATAAAACACATTCCAACTGTACGTACCCGTTACACTGTTTATAACCATTAACTTTTAAATTTTGTTTTAAAAATTAAAAATCCAATTTAAATTGCACTTCGAGTAATTTTCATTTGCACCCTGAAAGATATCAGAATTTTTTGAGTGACTCTAACCGTATCATATTCTACAGTAAATATGTATTTCTGCATTTAAAAATATAATGGTAAATTAGTTATGTTTCAAGTAATATAACTATATTAAGTAACCTTTAAAGAAAGTGATATTTTAAAATTATTTTGGAAGTTCACGTAATCAAACTAGTAGCGCTATTTAAACAAACAATTTGAGTTGTGGAGGGAAGGAGGGGAGGGACATATCGCAAAAACTGTTTTTATGGTTTTACTTTTAAAGAGAAAACACAAAATAAATTTCTTTTGTGTAGCTCAGTATGTTATATAAAAACTCACATGACCGCTTCCGCTTGAACAGAAAAGGGAATTTTCGAGTTAATTAATTGTTCGTCTGAAGTTGGTTTTTCAAGATGTGAATTTTAAGGAATGGGCTCTCCTTCGCGTAATAGATGCAAGCCCTGAATACATTAAAGAACCATTTACGCAAACAACAGCATTTTAATTATTTAAATGTGTGGCTGTCCATTTTAATATGATATATATATAAATTATAGAGTTTTAGAGGAGCGCCAAACAACTTTGCTACAACGCCCTATGAAATTATTAGTAAAGCCGTCCTTTTCGCTTGGACTTTCGTGTAGGTGCGTAAGTCCCATAATAACACATAATTTGAAATTTTTTTAAAATAATTAATCAAAATTGTATAAATTTTTATAGTTAAATTAAAGATGTTTCATGGTGTTATGACATTGATATAGGGCTTAGCTTGTTGAAGTTATTATAAATTAATTCGCCCATACTACAATTTTCATGCGGGCATTTATACTGGTGCCATATTTTCATATCATAATAGAGAAGAGAGTTAAATATATAAGTAAAAAATAAAAATGAAGTTACTTGAACTTCAGTGTGCCAAACAGCATCCTTAAAATTGGTATAGCCCCTAAACTTGAACGTATTTGTAAGGGCAGGCGTTCTGTGTCCTTCTCTTTCACATGATTCTGTATATTTGACCCTTAATCCCTTATTATAACACACACACACACACACACACAATATATATATATATATATATATATATATATATATGAATAGTAAAAATTATGAATATTTTTATAATTAAATTATGTTTGTTTTTCGTGCGCCCGTAACACTGTTTTTGCGCCCTTCCTAATGTAGTCATTAGAATGAATGTCAGTTCTTCTCACCAATTTTTGTGCTGGTCGTAGTTTGTGTTTCCCGTACTATGTAATATTATAGTTGAAAATTTATCAGAAATACTTTATAGAAAATTTTTAATAAAAATTTAGATTTAGAGCTATCTTGTACTGTCATCATCATCATATAGTAAGAAGGTTGGATATATAAATAATCAAAATTTTAAAACAATTGATTGCTTAATTAAGAGCGTTTTTAGGGCGCCCTTAACATTGATTTCGCGCCCTTTTCATTTAATTTATTAGAATAAAATACCCTTATTTTCTCCAACCTGAGTACTGTACTAATCCATTCACACTTTTCGTTTTCAGTATCCATGCAATTAATTTTCCAGAGGCAATATAGTATCCCGTTTTCTCTATAACTCTTCCTCTCCTGCGCCTTATACTAATGACTCATGACTGGATGATATACAAATGTTATTCCTAATTCCTATGATTTTCATCTGTTTCATTTTTACAAGAGGTTAGTGCACAGACCGGTTAGTGAAAAGGGGAGTAGTATTTTTACGGCCTACAGTATACGAGAATGAAAATTCTGAGAACAGTTTGGGGATCTAGATAGCCCAGGGCACTTTCTTTTTCTTTTACTACACTTCCTCTTCACTTCCTGAAAAGAATGAAAAAGGAAAGGGCGCTCTAGAGAGAAAATAGTTGAGGAAATTGTTTACGCGTATTTATCTCAATTTCATAGAAAACGACTGTTTTTCTTTTTTCGTAAAAAGGAGATAAAAACTGATCTTGTTCTACATTTTTAAAAACGCGTTCCTTTTTTGCGGAGGATAATTTATCAAAAATTTTTTTAAGTGACTGAGGGCGCCAAGAAAACCTCAGGCAGAGGGCGCAGGGGGACAAGTCCCCCTGTCCCCTCGGGCCAGCACGGGCCTGAGAAGGATGAAAATAATTCCCAATGGCAATCTCATGATGTACTGGGAATAACTGCGCTTTTTGGGAAATACTTAATGGAGAAATTTTGCTTATTTTAGTTTCCAAATTTATGCTATTGTACTTAAAAACATTTATGATAATGATATTAATTTTAGTTGTGTGCGTCTGGGTATTACCTTCGATAGGTTTTATTATTTAAATTTAATGAAACTTAATTTATTAATCGCGTTATTCCTTTCATTTAACATGCTTTTATTAACTTGATATGATGTAACTATTAATGTATGTAACGGAATCAGATCTTAATTTTCGGCCACTTCTGGTCGTCTGACTGACCTAAAATTTTGTACACGACTTCATAATAGATGACAATACTATATACAAGTGTTTCTAGGCGCCCTTCTTATCAAGGGCAGACTCTAGGGGACAAGTTCTGGGAGCAAACAAAAAATTTATATTGCAAAAAAAGACTTTTCATACTTGAACGCCTTGGCTGTGAGGTAAAGCACCGGGCTACGGAACTAAAGGTCGAACGTTCGAGCCCAGCCAGGGAAGATGTTATAAAAATGGTTTTTGTTTAATTCTAAATTATTTATTTCTCATTCCTTCATTATGTTATTTATTCAGTTAATATTACCTAATTTCTAGACAGACAGACATTTTGTAAAAACTATTAATTCGTGCTCTGGACATCCCAAAACGTGTAAATCCATCAAAAAACGGAGGTCGAAAATTTTCACAAATCCAATACTTTCTGTATATTACATATAGAAGAAAGTAACAAAAAATCTATTTCTCTCTATATATATAATGCTATCATATGCGGCAGACGATTTCACATTATTTGTATGACATCGAGTGTGAAAAATTATTATTTTTTTAAGACATAGAAGTATGTAAATAATCTTGTGTGTCATTCACACGACTTTCTCATACCCTGCATTTGAGTACTATGAACATATATTTAAGCAGTTATCTTTTTTTAAGTTAATAACAGTTATTCATACAGATCAATCACTAAAATTTTTATTTACGTATTTAGAACACCTCAAAGCATAAAAAATCACAAGTGAAATTAGAACTTCGAAAAATTTATTTACAGTATGGGAATGTAAAATTAATTCTCCTTCTTGAGCAGTGTGCATCGACAAAGTAAAATGTAACAAAACACATTCATCAATTGCATTTAACAGAAAACAGCTTTTAAGGTAACTTTGGGTATCCTTGTATATTGTATATAAACTATATGCACATCATATTGTGTACTTAAGTTTAGTTTTATATTAAAAAAATCCTGACACAAAATGAAATAGACTTCCAGATATTTCTCAAGCATAGCCTCAATATATCCAAATACTTATGGTAGCCCTGTAAACAAATGCTGAATGATTTCCTTAAAAAAATCTGCCCAAAAGAATGTTTTATGCATATAAAAAAATATCTGCATTCCATTTTGTTTAAATCAGCGTATAGATGTTACACTGTACTAAACAGAAATTTGCTCCATCGACATAATATATTTTAATTGCATTTGATGTTCCTCGTACACAAACCATTTGCATGATCTCAACGAAACGTTTAGTGTAGCATCAATATATGATACAGATTTAAAATACCGTGATTGGATTTCTGCTGCTATTTGTTTTTTGAGAAATGCTGATAACAGACAAACAAACAGACATACAGACAAACATGTTATTTTCGTATCTCGAGGACCTCAAAACATGTGATTTTTATAAAAACTCATTTTCAAAAATTTGATCCAAAACAATATTTTCTTTACCATATTTGGTAAGAGAAAGTAATATTATCATTGAGGTTATCGGGCTACTCTTCCGACGAGATTAAGTCTATTATACGGACATTCCAACAGTCCGTGTCGATTTTGGTCCATACGGTGTGAATATAATTAAACAAACCAACAGAGATACATTTTTTGGCTAAATACTGCTATGGTGCAGCTGAATGTTAAAAATATTTTTGAGTTGGGCATCAAACATACCACAGTAGATTATATGATTATATATTTTGGATCCCGTCTCTTTACAGTTGCGTAAAGCACTGAATGCTCCTCAAACAGAACTTTGCAACTCAAAATTAGCAGTAAATATTGGTGTAATAGTGACGCATTGCATGAAACGGCTAAATTGCGAAGACATGAATGAAAATTTTTTGAACTATATCCATTGACATATTAAAATTATAAAAACGTAAGTGTCGAAACTTATAGGTTCAGTTTTGCATTAATAATAAAAGAGTAGAAATATTAAAATTTATTCAAATAAAAAGATTGAAGTGTCATTACTTATAGAATTATTTTTATGTCAGACTAAAATTAAATAAATGCTATTTTAGTAAAATACACAGAATTGCATGTCATTAGTTGTAGGTTAAATTTTTCTTTAAGACTAAAAAATGTAAACTAAATTTATAATTTTAAAAAACTAAAGAACACGCTTTTATTGAAATGTGAACAAAAAAGAACAAAATAATTTTAAATATAAATTTTTTATTGGATAGCGTTAAGATGTCCCCCAAATGAATGTAACCTAATCCTTGAAGCTTCGAATTAGAATAAACTGTTGGTAAAAATTCAGATAAATATAACGTAATTTCAAAGAAAGAATAATTTGGTGTGTCACTCACACGAATTCCTCTTACCCTGAAATTTAATACTATAAATACAGGTTGCAGATTAAGAGGTAAGATAACGAGTATTGTTATGTTAACCTGTGTTAAGAAATTCAAATTAGGCTTCGGAAGAGTTTTATATGATAATTAGTTCTGTGTTAGGGGGTCTATCACCCCCTCAACCTCCTGTTAATGCACCTATATTTATATAGAAATTAATTCGGTTATTAAAAAATAATTCTGTTATTAAAAATTAATTTATTAAAATTATTATTTAAAAAAATTATCTTTTATGATAATGCAGACGATTTCCATACTAGAAAAGTAGTATAACACTAAATATAAAAAAAAGAAAGTTGAATTTATTCTCAATATTACAATTAAAAAAAAATGTTAAAAATGAAAAAATCGATAACTTTATTTTAAATTATCGTAGACCGATGGTTCAACCATTCGTTTTAAAGGTATTGGCGAGATCTTTTGAAAGATACCCCTCATTAATCCCCTCGAGGGGGCTTTCCCCCCGGGGGGGGGGGGAGGCGAGGCTCCTACATTCACAAATTTTTTTCCCACTTGACTATCTCTATTACAAAAAATATATATTCGTTTCATTTGGTTTAGTGCAGTCTATAGATGTTAAACTTGTTTAGTAAAGCAGTTAAAGTAAAATTTTGAGTAACTCGAAAAATCAAGATTTTGAGTTTAAGCCATTTTTTCCATCTCTTGAGAAGAAGGGGCAGAAGCAAACACGGCAAGTGCTCTCTGATGATGACCGTGCGCTCAGTCGAATGGATCGAAAGAGTGAATAAAGTAGACGTTTAAAAAAAATTAATAAAATGATTCCTCTAATATTGCATATCGAATTGCGTCAGATATTTTTGCGCAGATTTGTAGATTATTCATCAAAATATTTTTTATCACAGTAATTAGGGCAGTATCGAGTTAAGTTTAATAGAAAATAATCTGGTGTGTCACTCACACGACTTTCTCTTACCCCGAAATGTAATGCTATAAGTACAGGTTGGAGATTAAGAGGTAAGATAACGATTACTGTTATGTAAACCTATGTTAAACAATCCAAATTAGGCTTCAGAAGAGTTTTATATATAATAATTAATTCTGCGAAATGGGGGCTACCGTCCCCCTCAGCACCCCGTTTCATCAATGCACCTATATTTATATAGAATTTAATCCTGTTATTAAAAGTTTACTTAAAATTATACAGGCAATTTTCCCACGCAATATTCATTGAAACTTATCAATCTTGATCAAACCTTTCCAGTAACAAACGTATATTAACTTCAAAATACAACATTTGGATCTCTTAAAATTATTCGTTTATAAGTTATTCTAAGAGACAAAGATCAAACGTTAAAAAACTTGACTACGGTAATCAGGAAGCCTCAAAACGTGTAAGTATACAAAAAACAAGCGATGAATGTTTAGCTTAAAACATACATTATTTACCATATCTCTATGAGGAATTTATTTCAATTCCCGAACAGCTTTCCTGTAAATTGTAAAATATTATTAGTAAAGCACATAGTATGTTGTGGCCACCACACGAGTTTTTTCTATATTTTCCTGTACAAATTTGCTCAGTAAAAATAATTTATTAAAACAAATATTTAAAAAAATTATCTTCCATGATAATGCAGACGATTTCCATATTAGAGAAGAAGTATAACACTAAATATCCAAAAAAAAGTTTCATTTATTCTCAATATTACAATAAATAAATAAATAAATAAATATTTTTTTGTTGTTGTTGTTGTTGTTGTTAAAAATGAAAAAAATCGCAAATCGATGGTTATTAAATTATCGCAGATCGATGGTTCAACCATTCGTTTTAAAGGTATTGGCGAGCTCTTTTGAAAGATACCCATCATGAAAATTTACTCCCCTCGAGATTGGACTTCCCCCCAGGGGGGGAGGCGAGGCTCCTACGTACACAAAAAAATTTTCCCAGTTGACTATCTCTATTACAAATAATCTGGTGTGTCACTCACACGACTTTCTCTTACCCTGAAATTTAATACTATAAATACAGGTTGCAGATTAAGAGGTAAGATAACGAGAACTGTCATGTAAACCTATGCTAAACAATTCAAATTAGGCTTCAGAAGAGTTTTATACGATAATTAGTTCTGTGTGAGGGGGCTACGGCCCCCCTCAACCCCCCGCTTCATTAATATAGAATCCTACATTTATATAGAATTTAATTCGGTTATTAAAAAATAATTCTGTTTTTAAAAAATAATTTATTATAATTATTATTTAAAAAAATTATTTTTTATGATAATGCAGACGATTTCCATATTAGAGAGGTAGTGTAACACTAAATATCCAAAAAAAAGTCCATTTTACTATCAATATTAAAAAAAAAAAGTTTTTTTTTTTTTTTTTTTCGTTAAAAAAAAAAAAAAATCTATAACTTTGTTTTAAATTATCACAGATTTATAGTTCAACCATTCGTTAAAATTTTTCCCAGTTAACTATCTCTATTACAAAAAATATATGTTCGTTTCATTCGGTTTAGGGCAGTCTATAGACGTTAAACTCTACTTACCTGCAATTTCCCCCATAGACGTAATGTATTAGAATTCTCTTGATTGTCCCTGTACACGAACCATTTGCTTGATCTTAACGAAAAGCTTACTGTAGCATCCCTATATGATACACATTTAGAATACCAAGTTTGAACTTTGTGCCATAATTTGTTTTTGAGATATGCTGATAAAAGACAGACACACACACAGACACACACACAGACACACATACACACATACCATTTGCTAAAAACATTATTTTAGTATTCAGGGGACCTCAAAACGTGTAAATATAACAAAATCTCGCGTTCGAAAATTTGACCCCAAAACAATACTTTCTCTTCCTTATGGGTAAGAGAAAATAAAAATATATATTCGTTTCATTTGGTTTAGTGCAGTCTATAAGATGTTAAATTCTACTTACCTGCAATTTCCCTCATAGACGTAATGTATATGAATACTTTTGAGTGTCCCTGTACACGAACCATTTGCTTCATCTCAACGAAAAGCTTAGTGTAGCATCCCTATATGATACACATTTAGCTTACCAAGTTTGAAATTTCTGCTACTATTTGTTCTTGAGATATGCTGATAACAGACACACAGACACACAGACCATTCGCTAGAAACATGATTTTCGTATTTAGAGGACCTCAGAACGTGTAAATCTAACAAAAACTCATGTTCGTAATTTTGCCCTAAAACAATACTTTCTGAATCCTATGGGCCAGAGAAGTAAAAATGGGAGCTTAATACTTTTGATTTATTCATTATCTTCATTTTAAAACCCATTTTAGATTCGGATGAATCCTGGTATTTGCAGACATTCAATATTTGAGATTAGATTTTAAAAATATTTTTATGAGAAATTCCAAACTCTGAAAGAATAGAAATCCGTATATGGTTTCTGAATTATTTTTCATTTAAATCGATATTGTAATTTGACATATTATAAATAATGAAGTCATTTTAAAATACTAGTTCATTTCTCTCAAAAATAAATGCTTAGCTATTGAAAATTAATCAGACAAAATTTCGATATAATTTAGAATTAATGACCCAGAAACGGAAGCATTTTGAAAATTATTTAGATAATAAAATACTTTTTACAAAAGAACATATTTCAATAAATTTGCGAAGATATGAAAAACAGACTATAATTAAAGTTTACTTGGAAGTATGTTTCCACAATTTTAATCTTCTCCAAGGATAATTTTAAATAGTTTGCAAGTTATTCAGTTTAAATGCTTTTGTATAAAGTTTATTTTCTATCAGTAATATGAATATTTTTCCAATATCATCAAATAGTTTGTTATTATCTGTTTTCAGCATTGTCTACCAGAAATGAAACATATTCATTTTGATTATTTCTTTGTCAGTCTATTCGTGTTTTAATTACTTCCATTACCCGACTACTGTAGGTAATGGAAGTATTGTATTCGGTCCAAAAATTCGATATCGAGATTTCACCGGATTTACATGTTTTAAGTCCAAAAAAGTGGTTTTTGACAATTGGTCTGTGTGTATGTGTGTGTGTATGTATGTGGAGAATTTTCTGGCTATTATATCTCGGAAACTAATAAAGATAGAAGTACAAAACTTTATAATTGAAACATCTGTGGTGTACAGATGAATTTTCCAAAATTTGGTGAAAATTGGAAAACCGGAAGTGGTACATCGGAAACCGGGAGTGGCATCGTAAGTCTGTATCTCAAAAACGGCTCTAACGATTTTCTTCTAAGTTGCTATATAAACACTTTATTAGATGTCCTTTCAAATGATATAGTTGGTTAGTTCAGCAAAAATTGATAGACGTCCAGTATAAATAGCTCAATTTCAGGCCTCGCAAGTGCTTTTCTTTAAAAATGGCAGCACGGATTTTTTTCAAACTTGCCATATTAACTGCCTTTCAAATATCTTTTTGTGTGTAATTATTGTTTTCCGGTCAATAATTCAGTATGCCAAGATTTGGCAAAAGTCGGTATCTCAAAAACGGCTCTAATGATTTTCGTGAAAATTGTTACATAAATCCATTTTAGATATCCTTTCTTATGTATTACTTGGTTATTAAAGGAAAATTATCAGTCGTCCTGTTTAGGTAGATCACTTTTAGATGTCGGAAATTCATGTTTCGAAAAATTGCTAAACCGATTTTTTCTTCTTCCTATTTTTAAATTCGCTATCTAAATCTATTTACATGTGTATCTGTTTACATGTGTATACGTTTTGTCTTACCAGAAAATCTTAGGTGTCTAATTTGTTAGGTCAATTGTATGTCTTCTGGATCATATTATCTCCAAAAAATGCATACGATACATGTAATAGTAAGTAATGGAAGTCGTGTGGTTGTTTCACACCAGATTGTTTTTTTAGTTAATGGTTATTTCGTATAAAGATTCGGTATGTTATATAGTTAAAAGCCTCGTAACTTTTTCTTATGGAAATTTTGACTTTTATAAACAATATTAATAATTAAAAGTAAAAAACTTTATTTTTTTTTAATTAAAATTAGCAGCATTTTCAGTATACAAATAATAATAACTGTTATTATAATTACAAATATTTAACATAAAATAAAAGCTTTAATGTGTATTTTGCAGTTAGAATTTCTTTGCGAATAAAAATCCAATCCGTTTCTCTATTTATATCACTGTTACATATGTGTCCGGTATTTTGTGAATTTATAAAAGTGATCAGGATATTAGAGAGTGGACTTTTATATTTTATCAGCTGCATTCTATTAGCACTAGCGTAGTCTCAGCGGTCACTCGTTTTCAGAATATAATCGTCATTGTTCATTTACGACTTACATCCAAAAAGAATTGTAATTTTAAGCAGAAGACGCTACAATTTATGTGTTTGCAGAAATGTTTTTTTGTATTTTTTTTTTAATGAACAGTCTTCGAGCATAAGAAAGAATGATATACTTATATTAGTAATGATGAAAAAAATCTGTAAACTGGCATCATAAATGTAAAAATAAGCAAAAAATGTTTCTACTCGAAATAATGAAAAATGAATCTTTATCAGGCGTAAAGCAGTAGATATGAGTGCAGCATGAAACCAACAACGCATTTTGCATATAATGGGTCATGTTTAGTATCCTACAGTTTTACCTTTATTTAAAATGTTTTATTATTAGAATATTAATGTGTATAAATATACTTTTAAAAAATAAATTGGCAGTTTGACTGTATATCAATATATCAATATATATATATATATATAGTCACAAATAAATAATTTTAAGGAACGTTTGGCAGGTAATATAAAGGAGATAACGCTACAATTTATGTGTAAAAAATTACATACTATTAATAATAAAAATCCTAATTTCATAGGCATAACGCTCGAAACTGATGCCATAGCTACAACAAAGAATTGGGATAAAGAAAGTAAAGTTTTATCTATAATTTCTATGGGTATATTTAAAATGAATAAAGTAGTGAAAAAGATACTTTAACGGAAATTTTTTTTATCATAATTGCAACAATGTATTGAAATAAATTAAATTTATGATTTCATGTTTTTGGAACATTCATTCATTGATTTAAATAATAAATTAAATATACGAAATTCATTGCTCTTTACATTAACAGAGATATTTTAATTTAAAAGTTATTCTGAGCATAGTATGCAATGTCATTGTTATCATCACATCACACAACGAATGAATGACCAGATAATTTTCCAGAATTTTTTCATCCATGAAACAAAGCTTGAATAAAAAAAAAACAATTTCTATTTTTAGAATAAACTCTTTGCTTTTGTATTCGGATGTTTAATGCATCGGGTCAAAATAATAATAATAAATTAAATTCACAGAATTTAGCTGCGTCACGAGAAATTAACAAAAAAAAAAAAAAAATACACATGGTTATAAAACTTGAGTTAAAAAATTACGATGTCACCTTTTATTACTTGGAACCATTTCGACTTTAAAACATGTGACTGTTATGATAAAAATGACTATGTCATTTTTTAAAAAATGTCATGTAAACCAATGTTTAATAATTTGAACTAACAAGGAGAAACTTCTTGTGATACACGAGTAAAAATCGTGAGCTAAGTAGGTACAGACTAACTAGTAATTGTATTAACACTAACAGGAAAACTTGATGTACTTTTACCTATATTCTTAGAACGTGAGAAAGCATGATGTGTTCAGTTTATAGAATATGAATGAAAAGTTTGTAAATTAGCACAATAAATTACAAAATAAACAAATAAATAAACTCAAAACAATAAGAAAGGTCTTTCATAAGGCAGAAATTCTATGCACAAAATCAACAATGCACATTTTTAACATGTATAACGTACATGATGCGTCCTCATATCACTCCCAAGTAAATGGTATATTATGCAAATATTTATTTAATATATATTTTTAAAAGTGGTTTTTGAACATTTCTTATCTGCATTTAAAATAGTATTGTTATTCAAATGTCTCTTCAAATGGATCGCAAAATTTGTTTGAAGTTAATAAACAATTTAAATCTCAAGCATTTAACGTAATTTCTTCATTCAAAAGTCTCTTTATATATAACGCAGAATTTATTTGAAGTTCATAAATAATGTAATACTCAAGCATTTAACATACTTTCCTTATCCAAGTGTCTCTTTAAACGAAATGCAAAATTTGTTTGAAGTTCATAAGAAATGTAAAACTCAAGCATTTAACATTGTTTCCTTATCAAAATGTCTCTTCAAATGGAACACAAAATTTATTTCAAATTCCTATGTAATGCAAAGTTCTGGCATAAAGTTCTAGTATAAATATTGGACAGACAACAACGTAAAAAGAAAAGATAAAAATAAAATAGCACAGAATTTATGCTTTACGATTTAAATTGTCATAAAAAGGAGACTTTGAAGACAAGATTATTCAGAAAATATTATAAAAAGGTAAAAATAATTCATAAGTAAAATTAGTTGTAAAATAAGGTTCAATTTACAAGGAAATAAAATGCATCATTTTCTTTTTCTGTTTCAGGTCTAAGGGTTAGGATATTTACCCTGGTCATCAAACTGATTCTCTGTGTGCTTTACGTTATTAGGGTTATTCTAGACAGAGGCCCTGCTCATGCAGCTTGGTAAGTAATGCTCCTTGTTTTACCATAATGCATTATTATTGTTATAGTAACTTTTTTGTAACAGCAGTTATATGATATATTTTATCGTTTAATCTGCGATCGGCAAATCATAGAAACCTCAGTGTGACGCTGCAATGAACCGATTTCGACAACATACACGCAATTCAAACATAGTACGATACCACTTTCTTCCACGACACTGTCCCCACTGCACTTATTTTATAATCTTCTACAATAAGTTTTTTACGAGTAGCCGAAATGAAAAATGCTATATAAATATAGTAATAAAAGTTTCGGGAAAAAAAAAAAACGGAGCCGTAGCATGTATGGCAATTATTGATTTTATGGAAGACGTTCCGTCTTATCTAAATAATCGTAAACTGCAGTGATAAAAAAATACGATTTTGTTGTTGTTGTTTTCAAAGAAGTCATTTCATTCTTACATAAATCAAACTTTTCTGCTGTGAATTTTTAAAGCAATTTTTTTTTTTTTTCTCGGCCAGCTGTAGCATAACTCGGTAATTGACATTCAGTATTCCAAAACAACAACTTTTTAAATACAGGTGAAACTTTCCTATACAGATTTAAGGAGCTCGGAAATAAAGCATATCTACACCAGGGTTTCCAACTTGTAATGACTTTTTCATTATCTAATAATTACCACTGATTATGAAGAATGGTATTTAGTAAACATGATAGTCGATTAGACAAGCACACAGTTAAACAAATATCACAATAAAAATTAGTGATGGATCTAGTATTATCTTATTAGGTATATAGATGAAAGTAAAATACATTAACTTAGGTAGCTCTAAATTTGGAAAAATAAGAAGGAAAATCTACTATTGAAAAATCAGAGAAAAATAAATAAAACTTTAATTCACAGAAAGTGTGGTCTGCTTTAAAAGTGCAAGAGAACAGAGATATAGCTATTTTCAGCAGTTGGAACAGTAATCTCAACTTAAATGATCAATTTTAAAAAATAGCATTTGGCAATAATAATAATAATAAATAAATAAATAAATAAATAAACAAACAAATAAGCAACTCTTTCTTATTTAAGCTTTCCAAGGAGATAAATGGTCATTGTTTAGATTTAATGCAAATTTTGTTAGATTAAATGTATTTTTTTTTTTATATAAAAAATATTAAAATTACAATATTTAGTTTCATTTAATGTTAGTATCTATTTTAAATGAATTCTAAAAAACGTGGTATTTATTCTGATGGCCGAGATGTTTTGCTCTTGAAGCTGATACAAGAGAGATATCGAATAAAGAGTCGACTTAAGCCAGTATTCAAATGCCTTTATATAATTAATTTTAAAAATTTACAGCATGCTGTATTTTTACAGTTTTTCTTTCTTTTTCTTAAGTGTACATCAAAATGTCACAATGAAAAATTACCAAGATATTCAAACTTAATCTTCTTCAATCGTAAAGACATAACTAGATTTGTCAAATTTTTGAAGATCTAATAAAAGTTTGGCAAAAAATAATTCTCTGATGCAATTACTTCATAGTCATTGTAAAAAAATCAATTCGTTTGAGTAATTTATTGTTTTAAAGAGTTATTTTGCTTTACCATTTCACAGATTAAATTTGTAATAATTTTTTTTTTTTTTTTTTTAATAAATATACCGCATTTTGATGCTTATAATCCGCAGGACAGATAAATCTTTTTTACACCGGAATGTTTAATTTACAGACAACAGTGTTTTTCTACGTGTGTAAACTCGCTCACAAATAGTTCTGTCGGTTAAATATTTTTTTTGGTTATGAAGTAATGTAGTAAAGCTGATAAAATAAGTAAATGACTGATGTTCCAGTCGCTTTGACAATTATCAGTTATTATAAGCGAATATTTCTTTTATTAAAAAAATTTCTTAACTGCATTGTTTGTGAAACTATCATATGTTTCTTTTTTAACGATTTTTAATTACAATACGAAGGTATTGTATGAGCTTTTTGCATACAATAGGTACCGCTACTAAAAATCTAGCGTATTTGAATTAAGATCACTAACAGTTAAGTTTGGTGTGCTTGGGCAATGCTAAGTCCGCCTTACAACCCCAAATTTTTATTTGTTTTAAGTAACTGAAAATTAAAAAAAAAAAAAAATAATAATAATAATAATAATAATAATAATATACTCACTATTCCAAATGCATTTAAATATAAAAAATAGAGAGAAAGATTAAAAGAGCATTTTGTTTGTCGCATAAAATAATAATAATAATAATAATCGCTATTTGCATTTACAACATCCATTTGCAAATGCACCAGAATAGTGTAGGTTAAAATTAAAATGGAAATTGAAGTATCGTGCTAAAATAAAATAATTGAAATATGCCGCTATCTCGTACCATTTTGTGGTCTAAGGAATATTTAGTAAGAGTACTTTTTTTTAAATAAATTAAAACCCTTTTTACCGTTACAAACGGCTTTTTTCGTCATTTAGTAGCAAAAATAAATGGATGGGGTAAGAAATTTTTGAAATATATGTTATTTAATTATTTATTTAGTTTTTAGTTTTTCTGAAAGAATAAGGTTAATGAATATCTGTAGAATTTAAAAACAAGATTTACATACTTTGCATAGTATCTTTTATGAATATATCTTTTATGAATCACAAGTTCGCAAAATCATAGTTTTCAATCTTTTTCTGTACTGCTTTGGGTGTCTCATTTTTTTTTTTTTTTTTTTTTCTTTTTTTTTTTTTTAATAACTTGAATTTAGAAATGCTTGTCTTTTCTTGCGATCATGTAAGGATTTTTTCACAAAGTAAAGAGAAAAATCGGAAGAATTCCCACAGAGGCTACAATAAATTCGAAACTGTTTGTGTATAAAATACATTAAAATAGACTTATTTACACATTATCTTTTATATGTGTTTCTTTGCATCAAACTCCCTTTAGAGCTTATCTCTTGTGCACAGCTTGAGAGAGCCTTGTGAAGGAAAGGTTTCTTTATGCAGCAACCAACAATAATGTGTTAACATATTAACACTCCACGGTCTCTGATACCTTAGCTAAATTATTTTGATGTCTTGATGAAATAACTCTCCTTGTTCTTCACACACATAACCTAGATTTTCCAGAAAGTAACTCAGAACTTCATAAAAATCCCATTAACTGCTAGCTATGGAAATTTTTAAACGTTTTTTCCTTAATCCGCATCCAAAAATACACCAGAGAAACACATCAGCTAGACAAAAAGATTTCATTGAAGACCTGTATTATTAAACAGATGTGTTGAAAACTATTACATGGTTAAGGGAAGATGGATTTATAGAAAATACATCGAAATGCAGATTAATAATTATAATCAATAATTAAATAATCTGAAAAAAACATCAGATTGTGTAGAGAAACTACCTATGTTTCATGTTATATGGTGAATGAACACTTTTACTCAAAGGATAATTGTATTTATATATATATCTAAGAAAGAAAGAAATATGTATTGGTATTTGATGCAAATGCAAATATAAACTGTAATATTTTTAAATTAACTTAGTGTTTTTGAATAATAAACTTATATTTAGAATGTATTATTACAAAAGAAAATATATTAAAGAAAATTGTTCAATAAAAATGAAAATAAATAATGGCTTAAGGTGAATAATAAAAATAGAAAAATTCTTTCTTAACCCAGAAGTTTCTTTGTAAAAAAAAAGAAAGAAAGAAAGAAAAAGAAAAAGAAAAATAAATCGGAAAAAATCTGAAGAGAAAAAATTCCGTATCAATACCCATTATCTTTTTTATTATTATTATTTCCTTTAAACAAAAGTTTTGTTTTTTCCGGGAAGGGGGGGGGATAAGACCGATGGATTCCAAATTAATTTTATTACTAACATATTTTGAGTTTCTAAAATGAAGTTATGCTAGAAAACAGAATAAAATGAAATGAAGTATAATAACCATATTACTATGCTATCAGAGAAATGTCAAAGAGTTGTGATAAATCTCCCTTTTCATTCATATGAACTTCGACTTTAAGTTTTCCAATTCCAGACAAGAACAGTTTTAAACTCTTTACATTCAAAACACAAAAACTTTTGTAAAATTCTATTGGGAAAAAATCTATTATCCCATTTTAACAAAGATAAAGTCGTAAGCTTTTTTTTTTTTTTTTCCTAGATAAAACATAATAATTGTTGTAGTTTTTTATCCGAATTTTTTGTTATAAAGCACATATTTTCTGCAGAAATATATAGAATCAATTAAATTACTGTTTTAATTGAAATCTAACAATTAGATGAAATTGAACAATATGGACTGTAACTCGAAATGTCGTAAAATATTTCTCTATCGTGTAAAGCATCTTTCTGCTTATCCAGCGTTAAAAACGCAGTATAGAATGGATCTATTTAATTCAAAGAAAATACAAAAAAAAAAAAAAAAAAAAAAAAAAAAATGCTGAATAGTACATTCTTAATAACCATTCTTAATTTAATATCTATGATTAAATCAGTAGTTCTCAAAGATTGTGTTGGGACGCACTGGTATGCCCTATATTTACAGATGTGCCCTGTAGCACTTCATAATTTAAATAGTATGCTCTAAAAATGTTTTCTTTATTATGTTAAACATTTTCCTGCTTATTCAAAGGTAAAATCTCTTGGATGTATTTAATTGACAAAAAATAGAAATAATGTTAGGAACGAGCTGTAAATTTGGAAACCCATGTTTCTGAATATGCCTGTTCTATTCGTGCAAAAATTAATATAGGTCATAATTTATATTTTTTTCGAATATGAATTTATTAACAATTTTCATTATTAAAAAAATGTTTTTCAATTAAAAAATGCATGGAATATGTTTAGGTCACTTCATTCTAACGTATAAAAAAAAAAAGAAGAAGAAGAAGAAAATTTGAATATAATAATTTTTCGGAAAAAAAATGAATTAATTTTGTCACATTCATTTAACATTAGCATCCCCACATTTTGACAGCTTATAACTCCATGAAAAATTGAGCGAAATATACAAACTATAACCTTTTCCGCGATGATTTTATCCAAATTATTCACAAAAATTATAAAAAATGGGGGTTACCATTGAAAAAATGAAGTTGATGCCAGTTTTAATATATTGATGACCCCTAAGCAAAATCTAACTATACCGTTATAAACTAGACGATAATACGAATCGATCAGTACCAACTACATGTTTCTATGGTAATTTACGGCAAAATTAGGTGGGAAAAGGGCTTTTTTTTTTAACTGTACTATTAATACAATTAATTAATTACTATCAACAATGTACTCATAATAATATACTCATGATAATGTACTCATATTATGTTAAACAACTCTTAATACCCTTACCTAGTTTTGTATCTATGATTAAATCGGTATCTCTAAAAGTTTGTGCCAGGATGCACTAGTATGCTTTAGAAGATTTACAGGTGTGCCTTGTAGTATTCAATAGTAATTTGTGTCCAGATGTAAAAATATTTTCTGTTATATCTGTACTGTTTAAGGTTCTCCCGAAGTGAACATTTTAGTGCTACTTGCTTCCAAAATAACTCTGCTAATATTGAAATTTCTAAAAATATTAGTTGCAGCTATATTTGAACGCTTTTCCTTTTCAAACAGGGGATTTTATTTTAAATAGTGTATTTTACAAACTTGCTATAATTTTCTTAATAATATAAAGGATATTTATTTGAAATAATTTGCTTTTATCAGAAAAAGGGATGAAAATTGTTGCTCCATTTTTTATTTTAGAAAATTTAAAGAAAAAAACTTTTCAATTGATTTTCTTTTGAATTTTGATTGTTGCTTTCTTCTTTCTGAAGAATCGAAAAGAGGACGAAATAAAAATTCCAAGTTATCCCAAGAGATATTTTTTATGAACACTTGTACCAAATGGAAACTGTTGTCGTTCTAGAGGTAGAAACTTTTCCAACATTAGGAAAGTTTTTGTATTGAAAAAGAAAAGAGAAACTTATAAAAGTTGGGGGAAAATCACATTTCTGAACGGAATCTCGATAGATATTTTTGGTCGAAAGACTCTTTCGATGAACTATTTTGCTTTATATTAGATGTTTCATCTAATCTAAATTGGAAATTTTTTTTATGAACAATTAAGCTATTATACCAACCACATTTAGTTCATCTGACGTTAAAATATTGGTTTAAAAATTGTGCACGAAACACAACAGAATAAAGAAATGAAAAAAAAAAAATAATAATAATAATAATAATTAAAAATCTGTGCTTTAATTTATTTTTATTTTGGCCATTATAGCAAACATATTTCTACATAATTACCTTCGGTTGCAATTTACTTTCTTCCATATTTAATAAAAGACTGTATTGGATTCGGAAACATTTCCATTTTGAGAGGTCCTAACACGATCTGATCATTTTTAGAAAATATCTGTCTGTCTCTGTGTGTGTGAGTGAGAAAGAGAGAAAGAGAGACAAAAATTTTGTAGTGATTGTTTCTCAAGAAGTGCTGCACAGAATTGCATATAAATTTATATGCAGATGCAGCTTGACATATATTAGTGTCTAACAACTTTGGTGCCAATCGCTGAATGCTGCTATATACAGCAATTTCTGTAATTTCAGGAAATGCACAACAGGAACTATTGCATAAAATACATATAAATTTATATGCAAATGAACCATAACATACGTTAGTGCCTATCAACTTTTGTGCTGATCACCCAGCAGATAACGCTGCTATACATCGATTTCCGGAATTTCAGAGAAGGCTATATCTCAGAAACTACTGCACAGAAGGGCATATAAACTCATATGTAGAGTCACGTTGACTTAAATTAATTTATGTCAAATTTTGGTGCCAATTGCTCAGCAGGTGGTGCTTCTATATAGCGACTGAGTGAAGGTTATATCTCAGGTTCTATTGCGGATAATCGAACAAAAATTGATATGCGAAAAGGTCATTATGAACCACTATTAAAATGGCTGCATATCTGCCGGTAGGTGGCGCTGCTATACTGTAATTTTATTGAAAACGGGAAGGATTTCATCTACACGATAAAGGTTCACTTCCTTGGGACATTTAGTATAATACCTTTTTAAGATGAAAATCGTCTGCATTCACAATGGATTAAAAAATAACAAATAATTTTTACCGCATGAATTTGTATAGGAAAATATTGAAGCAAGTTTTGTGATTGCCACAACATACACATTTTTAATGCTTTCAAACATGCATTTTCACTGTCTAAAGCAAATTTTCAACTCTAACTAAGTATTTAAATATTCACTTTATTCCAGTATATGGATACATGTGGTACATGTAGTAACCAAATGGTTACCACTATGGCCTTCTGGTGCCAGATGCGAGATTCGAATCTCGATTTAAACATTATGTTCGTAAAGATTTTGAATCCAATTTAAGCTGTTTATTCCGCTTCGTGAAACTTAGTGAGCGGAAAATGACCACAGGTCACCACCCAAAAATACTAATTTTCGCAATATATTAACTTGAACAGAATTTAGTTCTGAATTGTTTTCTTATATTTGCTTTCACAAAAATCCACTTTCCAGTATCTTTCGTGATTTAAAAATAGTTGTAATATAATATATAACTAGGCTTGACGTTGAACAGAATTATAAATATTTACACAACGTTGAAAACATCAGTGTAAAAATATTAAACGCAAACTGCAGTCGCGATAGTATAAAGCGTACCATCATCAGTGCTGCATGACAAGGTAGATTATTGCTTTTATGCATAAAAAGGGAAGACAATTTTTGAGTCGAAATAGTAGCCAATACAAGTTTAAATAACTAGAGGTATCAGCCAATAAAAATTTGAGATATGGGAAACTATGTAGAAAAAGAATGTTTGTTAAAAGCTATGTAAAATTCACATATTCTTGTGTGTTACATATCTTTCTACCTTCCAAATTTCTATTGCCTAACACCTTCAGTTTCGTAAACTCATATTGGCTGATATTTCGACTCTAAAATTTGTTTCCCTTCTTGTATACCGTCGCCAATTACCCGTTGCGCAGTACTAGTGCAACGTCAAACCCAACCCAACCAAACCTTTTCTATATACACTGTTAAAAATTTCAACAGAGAAACTACTGGTAGTCTTTACAAATTATCTTAAATCTGATATAAAATTACAGAGAAAAATAATGGGGATGTAATATTTGGGGTGAAAAAAGCTATGTAAAATTCCATATTCTTGTGTGTTACATATCTTTCTACCTTCCAAATTTCTATTGCCTGACACCTTCAGTTTCGTAAACTCATATTGGCTGATATTTCGACTCTAAAATTTCTTTCCCTTTCTGTATACCGTCGCCAATTACCTGTTGCGCAGTACTAGTGCGACGTTAAACCCAACCCAACCAAACCTTTTCTATATACACTATTAAAAATTTCAACAGAGTAACTACTGGTAGTCTTTACAAATTATCTTAAGTCTGATATAAAATTACAGAGAAAAATAAACGGAGATATTGATAAAATGTATGTTACTATTGTATTTTAATGGTGAATAACTATTTAATTAATTATTGGCGAGAATATATTTGTGGCTTAGAATGCTTTTCTCTAAAGTAAAAAAAATTCATTTAAAATTTTTATTGAGAAATTAAATAATAGAAATAAAGAAAAATTAAGAATCTCGATTACTTACTTTTAATTAACAATTATTGCAAATTTATAGACTCTGGATAAAAATATCAGTAAATTCACAGAATTTTTTTACAGTATGTAGCAACAATAATCCACCTCGATGGTGACATTGATGACGATACGCTTTACGCTACCGAAACTGCAGTTTGTGTTTAAAGTTTTTATATTGGCGTCTTGAACATTGCGTAAATATTTAGAGTTGTAATATATTTTATTAAGATTCGTTGGACTACCATAACCTTATTATTTAGATATAGATTAATAATTGCAGTCTTAAAACCATATTGAGCAATATTATGTCATTGCAAATTTTCTGTATTTTCTAGTAATAATTTCCAATATATTTAATCTTAAAAAGCTGATACGAAATATTATTATTCGTAAACAACGGTGTTGAGCATTGCATTAATCGAGAGACTTAGCATCTATGATACCGCTTAAAAAGTTGTTGCAAACCATTAAGTTAAATGGCTTAAAAAAAAAAAAAAAAAAAAAAAAAAAAAAAAACGAACTTCTCGCCTCAAAATAGTTTGGTTTTTTTTTTGCAAATTTAACAAAAGGACAGAAGAATTTGCGCCTGTAAATCATTTTTAGGTTTAAAAGAACTATCGGAGTGTTGTTTTTGTGCTAATATAAAATGACAAAGTAGAAAATTGTTACTTAAGGAAGTAAAAAAGTCTGCATTATGATATAACAGTGTAAATCTGTTTCTGATAGAAGTATCAGTATTAAAAAGGTACATTTAAAAAATTTAAAGGAGGAATTTAAACATTTCTAGATCGTGTTGAGGGTTTGTAACAAAAATGCCGTTCAGGACAGAGCTACAAATAGTTACTATTCGCGTAAATTGGATCGATCTACTGAAAGAGTTGCCGCTTCTTTCTCAAAGTTGGTCACAGGTAATGTTACAAAAATAAAGTTATATACTATACCTTAACAGTATATTGTTGGGGAACGATATGTGTTAGGATAACACCACCATTACCGTACACAAGAAACACCTGAACTTTCCAACTGCTGAGGCTCAAACGAACTTACACTGAGAAAAAAAATATACCGCCTTCATCTAAGAACGAATAAGTGGTCATTTTCTACATCATTAAATTGAAATATAGATTTCCGAGCTATGCATATAAGGTATGCCAATAAGCTGAATAGACGAAATGATCGAGAATTTCTACTCTATACATTTCTAAGTGGGGAAACAGTATTCTGAACATTCTGAATATTCTGAATCGTTTGTATAGCGAGAAATTCTCGCTTATGTTCTAGAATTCGGTCATAAATCAAGATTGTAGTTGCTGAAACCCGCCTTGTAGTCTCAATTATTTACAGAGATTTTTAAATAACTTTGCCCTCGATAATATAGGCAAACGCTCTAGAACTCTAATAGGGGCTTCTAGAACTCGCTTTCCAAGAGGATTAGAATTTATACGAATGACAGGGAACTATTTTTCTAGAGCCACAATCTAGATTCTAGATGTCAGTAACAGAATTTTTTCTCAGTGTATGATTTTCGTAACGTCAAGTAATGGCGCTATTCGTTCTATTGATATTTCATTTAGCACTCCTAACACTTAACCTTATGCTTCATCTAGCGTAATGATGCTATACAAGAAATCTCTCACTTGCGCTTATGAAGTTCAAAATGGGTAAGAGCAGAGTCGTATTGTGAACATTCTTGTATTTTTGTCAGATCAGGTGGATCCCAATAGTATGCAATTTTTCTCACGTTTAAGCGTCCCCTGAAAAAAAAAGGGGGGGGACAGTCAGTTTGAATCATAGTTATTTACCTTAATCCTGTCTGTCAGATTAACAAACAAAATTTATAGCGTCGATCACTGACCAGTAAAGTGGTGAAAACTTTCATTTTTTCTTTTTCTAACTAAGAGAGGAACTTAGCCGGTGCAAGTCTGCCACAGTTTGTTGTCTCTCGGTAAAGGTTTTTCCTCATCTTGCCTGTCATGCCCGTAAGATAATTTTTAGTTAAGGTAGCTAAAATAATAAATTTGCGAAACCATAAAATGTAAATAAAATAAAAGAAACATTAAAAACATAAAAATCATTTATGAAAATTTAAAGTAGCACCATGATTTAGACATTATTTAGACATTATTTAATTTGCGAAATAAAAAGCAAGTGGTATAGGGAATAAAATGGAACAAGAAAAATTTATTTAGGAAAAGGTATCATCGATATAGGGAGCTACTACAGCAGTTTTTTTTAAATAATAAAAAAGAACGAAAAATTGTGTTAAGTAATATTCTGTATGTAGACCTTTTAAACTGAATTCTAAATTGAATGTAATGTTAATTTACTAGAAGAATAAATAAAATAATAATAAAACCGACATTCTGAATTTTCTTTAAAAATTGTTTTGAGTGATCGACATCATTACTGTCCAGTAAAGTACGATTTCCAGCAAGCCCCTTGATGATCTTGATAATACTGCTGTGCTGTAAGATATCTAGCTGATTCAATTTTTATTAAATTCCGTTGTTCTACTTCCAAAAACATCATAAAAATTCACTCATTGATCACATGCTACGCGAAGCTTTGTTCTACTCGTCATGCGGGAAAAGGTGAGTTCATGTACTGTAAGGCAAAGTAGGTATGTAATTAACCTGTTGTATAAGTAACATTGTACGATTCTATTGCGAAGTGTCTCTACCGTTGGTTTGCCAGTTTTAAAGTAGCGGACTTCGTATAAAAAGAAGTAAATGACGCATAGTTTAAAGTTTTATTTGCTTTATCTGAAATAGAATTATTTTTAAGGAATATATCAAATAGAACAAGCATTGATTAAAGTTTCTCTAATTAGTGGAAATACAGAGGCTGTTAGCACATTTTTTAGACGATTTTGATGGAGTGTACTGAAGCAATTTCACTCATATTTCGAGTTTTATTTGTTCAGTTTGATAGCCCTTGTTCTTAACTAACATTCTACATCATAATTTCTATGATAATAATGTTTTTATAATATCGGAAGAGGTATATTTTTCTACTCCTCTTGAACGGCTTTCCAGAGTCCACAAAGCGTTGTAGGTCGGTGTTTGGATAATGTTGATTTTAAGAGTCGGAAAACACAAAAATCCTACAGTGATACATCAAAAGATTTAGCAGGAATGTCATTGAAGGGTATGGTTTTAATTCCCGTTTTTTGTTCCATTTTTTTTCTAGAAAAGCAACTGCGGATTGTGATGTGTGGCTGCTTGTTTTGTCTTGATACTGTTCAACGGATTGATAGCATTGTGGATAAAGTTCTGGATTTTCATTTTTAAAAATTGGAATTAAAATATGTTCTTGAGAGTATTTACAGTTGATTTTGACATTTTTGTCACATTTTGTTGCTTTTATCTTGCGCTTGTATGAAAAACCAGTGGCAATCATAAATCCTTTAGAAAAACATTCTTTTGATGCTTTGAGCCATGTAGCAAATTTTTCTTTCTCCACTTTTGTGATAATAAATTGACCTTTTTTTATTGCAACCACTTAAATAGACCCAAGATACATCTGTTGTTGCAACATTTTTCCATTTTTCTCCTGATAAATGCTTTTCCTAAAGATTTCACTAAAAACTATCTTTTGAAAGAGCAGAAACCTATCCTTCCATCCACTGTCATTTTAAAAGCGCATTTTTGCATGTAAACAAAAATTCTAAATATCAGAAGAAAAATAAAACTTCCAAAAATATAACTGTTGTGAAAATAAAATTTTCCATGCAAACTATTTTTTCTTACTGCGAAATAAAATCGTCTAAAAAGTGTGCGAACAGCCTCTGTAATATTTATTTTTAAAGGCATTTCTACTATCTTCTCTCTCTTTTTTTTTTTTCTAAGCAGATACGTCTGAAATATAGTTTAAGAAAAAAGAAAGTAATTTAAGTAACACATCAGGTTATTAAAACAAAATTATTCTCCGTAATTTGAAAACATCAAATAAAGAATTTTACAGAGACTTCCTTTTTGACAAAATCCTAAATCTTTAATTAAACAATTTTCTGGGTAAGGTTTTACTTTTTTTTATTCTTCATGATTATGGAAAGGAAGATGGAAATCTGAACCAAAGTTTAAAAAAAGACATTAATTAAAGGTTAAAAGTAGCAAAGAAAATGTTTGTTCGTCTTGACGCATAATTGAAAATTTTTTCGTTTTGTCTGAAATAGAATTTGTTTTAGGAATTACGTCAAGAACGAGGAATGATGAAGATCCAGCGATTTAAGCATATTACTAATACCATTTGTTTTTTCTTCAATAATGAAATGGAATTTTGAACCATGGTTTATAACAGAAAAATGTAGTTATAAAACACAACTGTTTATTGAAATAGAAGAAAATCCTTTAAAATTCCGAAACCTTTAATAAACAATTTCGTTGAATACTTTGTTACGACAGATTCTTAAATCTTTAATTAAAATATACCGATTTTTTAGTTTCTCAGAATTCTTAAAGAAATTTTTTAAAGACGATGAAATTAATTAATAGATATAAGGAACAAACAGAAATGGTTTATTCATCTAGATACCTAAATTACAGCTTTATTCATTTTATTTAAATAAGAATTTGTTTTAAGGAAGCCATTCTGTGTAACAAAAAATGGTGAAGATCCTTATAACTATGCATTCAGTTTAAATGATATATTTCTTAAAGCCATTTCTAATAATTATTTCTCTTGTATTAATAACACGCTCAGGTAGTAATATGACTTAAAGTTTCTTAAAGAAAAATAATTGATAGAGAAAAAAAAAAACGAAAATGGTTCGTTCAATTTGACTCTTAATTGAAAATTTTACATATTTTAAAAATACAGGAAATTCTTCAACTTATAGAATTTCAGAGGAAATAATGAAAAATGCAGAAAGCTATTTCGGTAGCATTGATCGTAAAGTCATCAATACATAAAAAAAATTAAAAAAAAAAAAAAAAACGGAAGGAAAACTCGCCTATAAATGAGAAAAGGAACCGGATTCTACGATTGTCTATCAAAGTTGAAGAATTTTTTCAATATTTATCTATCGTCAAGTCTCCTTTTGATGCTTTTATCTATTTTGTCTAAAATGATATCAATTATTACATCATAAAAAAAAAAAATAATAATAATAATAATTGGTAAAAATCATTTTACTGGTAATAATTCTTTATTTTTTTTTCTTTGTGTTAATAAGTTTTAAAGCATGTTTCAGATAAATGAATGCATAATTGAGAATAATACTTTTACTCATCAAAATATTCTCCATTAGTATCTAACACCTTCTGTAGTCGGTCAGGTAGCTGACAGATGTTATCAGTGTAAAAAATTTTGTCTGTTGACGAGATGAATACGCCAACCCATTTTCGTACTTCGTCCACTGTCCGAAAATTATAAAAAACAAGGTGTTGTGTATCAACCAAAAGAAATGGTAGTTTGAAAGGGGTATGTTGGAGCTATACGCCGGGTGTTACAAAACTTCCCAATAAAACATTATTAATGTGTCTTTGACCAGTCTTGCAACATGAGGCCTTATGTAATAATAGAACAATTTCAGAAGGTCCAAATATTTTGCCAGTAAATGATCGGGGGTGACTGAAGAACAGGCTACGGTCCGTTTTTTTTTTTTTTTTTTTTTTTTTTTTTTTTCGCCAAACTGGTGGCAAAGAAATGTGGTGCTACTTTAATTCCTCGGATTATCGCCAAAACTTGTTTACATTTCGGCTACCCCTTAAATTTGAACGCCGCCGCGTCCCCCCTACTAAAAAAAAAAAAAAAAATATGCCTTGATATGTAGGTCGCCATCTTGGATTCTGACGAAAGCAACCCTTTTGTGTCTTGGCAACGAAATTTTGGGTTGGCGACGGGAGCGTACCCTGTTCTTCAGGATTCCCAATGATCGCTTTTTATCGATTTCCTGGTTCAGTCTCAGAAACTATTCTCTGTGGCTTTCGGCTATTACACTTACGGCAGGCTGCCACAGTTTATAATTGGGCATTCTTTCATATCCTACTAAATCCATAAAAGAACGTTTATTGCAGTAAATGGCTCGTTTCAGCTTTGAGGCTGTTGATTCAACAGGATTTTCTGAATGCTGTTTGCATGTTGGACTATCATAACATATCCTTGTTACATCGTCCGTCACGATTTTCTACAAAAACATTTCGCATTGTCTCTTAAGATTCATACATTTTAACACCAGCTCACCCTTTTTTTTTTTTTTTTTTTTGGGGGGGGATTAATGCATGTTCCACACATTTTCTTGCTTTCTGAATCTTTACCACTACGTTTAAACTATTAGAAATAGCTTTTTGTGATATTCTTAATTATTTGGCAAGTTTATTTTGCATTTAAGTTGCCTTCAAAGAACAATGATTGCGAATCATTTTACCTAGCCTTCAGAAGAGAGCCTCTATGTTTTCGATCGGTAACACCAAAATCGACATCTTTAAAACCAAACTTTGCATGTTATTTTCAATACGATTTCTTCCCTGAGAATAGAACAGATTGATTGATATGCTTTTTTAGCAATTTTTTCCATGTGAATTCATAACGAATGGAGTGAGAAATAAATGACTTATCGTATACCTTCCACCCTTGAAACTTCAATTTATTTTTACTTTTCTGTTTTTTTTTTTTTACCCCCGTTTGATAACTTTGAACTGGTACTTATCTCACGACACAAATGCGGTGTACGGATTAGTGTAATGCAATTCTCAGTATAAATCATATAAAACTAGTTTTAGAACGTCTTACTATATACAACAATAAGTAAATAGAATTCTGAGACGAAATTTTTGAAAGAAAATGAAATTAATATATAAAAGAGAAAGAAAATGGTTTTTGATCTTTACGCATAGTTGAAAGATTTATTCGGTTTCTCTAGGACTATATTAAATGCATCAAGGATTAACGAAGGTGTTCCTAGTTATAGATTCAGTGAAAATAATATTTATTTTTAATGGTACGTCTAAAATATTCAGTTCTTTCTTGTAATAATTAAGTTGAATTCTGAACCAAAATTTTTGAAAGAAAACGAAATTAATTAATATGCAAAAGTGGAAAAGGAAATGATTTGTTTATCTTGATGTATAGCTGAAAGTTTTATTCGGTTTGTCTGAAGTAGAAATTATTTTAAGGAATATATTAAATATAGAACAAGGATTGATGAAGATCTTCCTAGTTATAGATATAGTGAAAATAATATTTATCTATAAAGTTACTGATGAAACCATCTGTTCTTTCTTGTAATAATTAGGTTGAATTCTGAACCAAGGTTTTTGAAAGAAGACGAAATTAATAAGGTAAACGCCTGGGAAGACGCCATATATAAGGATTTTTTGTTTAATACAGCCAAAAATTGAAAGGGTATGATAAAGAAAAAAAATACACCATGCTCTTCATTGTTTAATTCATCATGTATGCTTATTAATTCCTTTACCAGTCTGTACACAACTGAAAAATTTAATGTTAAATAAATAATTGTGGCATCTTCCACCATATATACGGGGAAGATGCCAACAGTTATTAGGTAAGATGCAACGCCACAATAAATAATAAAAATAACACAAACAATGGAAAATTACCTGTGAATTAAAAATAACTATGAAGAGATAAACGAATTTGTAAACTGAAATGATTTTTTTTTTTTAATTTACTTTGCTAATACTAAGGGTACACGTCTGAGTTTTAACCTGCACAACATTTAATTTAGTGCAAGTGATCACCATTTCAATTTTCGTGCTACCATTTCTTGTATTTGATGTGTAAAACTGGTAAAGGCAAACGCTTTTCTGGGCTGGGGGAGGCAACTACTTGTGGCAGTTGATCTGTGCTGGTGTAGGCCTATTGTCACATGCGTCGTTAGGGAAAGCAACAGCTGCATCATTGCTGGAACCAACAGAGATAGCATACGCATGGTATGAGATTGCTTGTGGGTTATAAGGATTTATCCCAGTAGCTGAAAACCCAGAACTCCAATTTCCTATTGTGGTTGCTTTGCTCCAAGCTATATTCAGGAGAGATCATTACTGAAGTCTTGAAAGTTTATTAAAATAATATTATATAAATGATAAATATTACAATATTATAGTTATAATTATTAATTTCATTTATATTTTATACTAAACTATACAGTATATAAAATAAAACATAAAATTTATAGATCATTTAATTTATTTCTGAACCATGTTGCGATTTTCCCCCAAGTATGGGGTAAGATGCCACACACGCTTATTTTCGTATTGCTACAAGGTTAAGGCCTCTTCTTCGTACCTTGTGTGTGTAATAGAATAAGAAACTCACTTAATAACTCACTTGCTAATATCTTATTTAAACTAAAACATTGTTTTATGAATTTTAAATATGAGCAACGGAATGTTATAAGGGCTTTACTCACAAGGTTAAATACTCCCGAGATAAAAAAAAAAAATAACGGAGATTAAAGACAATAAATTAAGATACGTTCACACTCCACGCGCTCAATGGGAAAAGACTTCCCACACATGCTGGTCAGCATAGACCTTATATAGATAGACCACGCATCCCCCCTCATTATCTGTCTGCGACATGAGGTAGCTTCCCCAGCTAAATTATCACGTTATGCGGACCTGGAAAGAGAGACAAGAATGAATATTATGTGATTTTTCCATAGGAAAGAAAGTAGTTTTGAGTTTTTTAATATCTGTATTGTACACATACGTTTAATTTAAGCCTTTAGATTTACGCATCGTTGGAAAGCTAAAATGTCATAGATTAATTACAAAAAAATTTCTTTTGTGAGAAACCATTTTTGAGGGGAGAATTTTTTGTTTAAATTCTTACAAAAATAAGTGCTTTCTTATGGAAGAATCTCCCTCAACTCTCTGTCACGTGACATACGGCACTGACCGTAAAGGATGAAGGTTTCAGATTACACCGTCATGTTGAAGACATTCACTGTAATGGGAAGTCCTATTGGTGGCGTAGTCTATCTATATAAAGTCTATGCTGGTCAGTATTACCATCTGTTGATACATAAAAGAGTTAGACCTAAACTTGCGTCTTCCCTCAACTTTCGTCGTTCCCCGAATTACCTTATTTAAAAAGGGAAAAGAAAATGAATTGTTCATCTTCATGCGTAGGGGAAAGTTTTACTCTGTTTGCCTAAAGTAGAATTTGTTTTAAAGAATACATTAAATAGAACAAGGATTGATGAAGAACTTTCTAGTTTTAGATCCAGTGAAAATAACATTGATTTTTAAAGGTATGTCTGAAACCTTCTGTCCTTCCTCGTAATAATTAAATTAAATTCTGAATCAAAGTGTTTAAACAAACAAACAAACAAAAAAAAAAAAAACGAAATTAATTAATATATAAAAGTGAAAAAGAAAATTACTTGTGTTTCTTAATGCGTAGCTAAAAGTTTTATTCGGTTTGTCTATAGTAGAATTTGTCAAGAATAGATTTAATAGAACAAGGATTGATGAAGGTTTTTCTAATTATAGATCCAGTGAAATTTATGTTTATTTTTAAAGGTATGTCTAAAATGTTTTCGCTTTTTGTTGTAATAATTAAGTTGAATTCTGAGTTAAAGTTTTAAAAGAAAAATGTAACAGATAAAGAACGAAAACGGTTCGTTAAGCTTGATATGTAATCGGATATTTCAATTATTTTTTGTCTGAAGAAGAGTTTTTTAAAAGAAATATGTCAAGAAAGAGAAATAATGAAGGTATTTTTTTAACGATATAATCAGTGAAAACATTTTCTTTTAAAGATATTTTTAGTGTCCTTTGATTTTAGTTAAAATGAACGGGTTCGTTCAACAATCGTAAATCTAAATATTTTAAATCAATAATGTAAATTTATTGTAATGCGAATATGCATATTTTTTAATTTATGTCTTTATTCTGTACTTAATTTCAATATGTATACAATAGGCATATGTTATTTTAATCAAGTACACAGTTAAAAATTTCAACAGAAAACTCTGTGTAATCTATTATATAAAGTTTTAAATAAAATTACAGAGAAAAATAAACGGAGATGTTAAAAAGCTTATTTTATACATTCATTTTAATAACTAATATTAATTTAATTAATTATTGGTGAGAATATATTTCGGACTTGGAATGCTTTTTCTAAAATAGAAACAGTCATTTATAATTTTAATTAGAAAATTAAATAATAAAAGGAGGTAAAAATACAGAATAAAGATTGAAAATCTCGATTATTCACTTTCAACTAAGAATTACTGTAAATTGACAGAGACTCTGGATAAATGTTTACATTAAATTTACAGACATTTTTAACAGTGTATCTTCCAAGCCCTTACTAATATCACCAATCAATTAAAAACGGTACCGTGTAAAAAAAAAAAAAAAAAAAAAAAAAAAAAAAAAAAACTAACAAAAATAAAGTTTATTTTATTTGTTTAATTTTTCTAATAGTAACACAAAAATGTCCATGTTTTTGTACAGCATGATATTAAAAAAAAAAAAAAAAAAAAATGTTTATTTTCTGCTTCTCATTTGAAAAATTGTTCCCAATCTTAATAGATGGGATGTTTAGCTTGATTTTTAATGACATTATTCCTAGCATTTTTTTTTTTTTTTCAAAACTTTATCAAATATCTGAAAATAAATTTCGTCATTATTGTAAGTTTGTACCTATATTAATAAAGATATTGTCGTCTAAATGCTAAGTTAAAATACGATAGAGTCATTATATAAAACATTTTCATCTCACGAACTGAATAAATTTAAGAAGTGTAAGATTGATAGTTTTTTATAGGGATGCGAAGAAATCTGATACAATACGACATATTGAGTTAAATTATTTGAAGTCCATTTATGTATTATTAAGTCATTTAAAACAAAACAAACTGTATACATTACTTAAATTATTTAAAAATCATCACGTCTCATACATAATAATATTAAACTTTAATCACATCAAAAACCCCATTATAAACCCAATTTCTAATTCGCAATTTCCTGTCTAATTTTAAACCTGTTATCCCCCCCCATTTCCCGTGCAGGTGTTATTTATAATATCTCTTGCAAATCTTGCAGTTCCGCTTATATTGGTGAAACTGGCTGTTCCCTTCAAACTCGAATTCTCGAACATAAAAGAAATTTCAAAAACCGCGATATACGTTCTAAAATAATGCAATAGAAACCGACAATCTACCTGATTTTAGCAACACTAAAATAATCATATCTAACTGTTTAAATTATCATTCAAGAATTTTCCTTGAGGACTGGTATACGAAGCGACAGTTTTCCCCACAGACTAAGGAAATACTTAGACCCGGTCAGACGGCTTTCTTGAATGGGGAAAAGTGAAGTAACTGTAAGGCGCTTAGAGCCGGGGCCATCGCGAGGATGCTCAGAGCAGTTTTAAAGGGCCTGCTCCTGACCGGTTTTTACTGCCGATGACGTCAACAATGTGATCTGACTTGAAAGAAGAAGGAAACTTCCTTTTGCCTTTGCGTTTGCTTGTCTTATGTTGTTTTTGATTATGTTATGTGTACTTTTTCGTTAATACTTATTTTGATAAATGTTTTTTTGTGAATTTTAAACACAGTTTTCATTGGGAGAGAATTATGGGAAAGAAGTGTTGTGCTCCTCAGTGCAGATCAAATTATGATACTGAAAAAGAGTATATTACTGTTTTTAAATGGAAGCTGAAAAAAAGAAAAAAATAATAATAAGTGTAATAAGTTTGCACTCAGAAAAACACGGTGATTTTACGTTAAAAGATTTTATATATAATCTGTCTAATGAAGTTAAAGATGATGTAGAAGTTCCAGAAAATTTTTATGATGTTTTCAACAATATAGATGATATTGAAATCACAGATAAAGTTATGTCAGTTTCAATATTTATTGCAGGGTATATTACCTTTAAAGTATCAAACAAATTGAATTGCAAAGAATGTATTTCAACAATAGAAGATAAAATTTTAGACGCAGATTGTTCTCCTGGTGTTTATGAATATTTATTTTTATGTGATAGAGATAGGCTTAAATGGCCACAAGACATATTAATTTTCATGATTCTAAATTGTTTTCAAATTTTTAATAAGTTAATAAGCAACTAACATGAAAATGATTTTTTAATTTTTTCCGAGCCCAAAAATCTAATTATGCAATTAACAGTTGAAAAAGCAGAAATATTAGGAATAGATTTTTCGAATAGATGCATTTGTGGAAATGATTTGTACTATATTATTAAGCAATGCTTACCTGGAATAGCAAATATTTTGTTAAATAACTATATGAAAATTAAAAATGACAGTAAAAATTTTAGTGGTACAAAAAGGAATATTCAGTATTAACTAGTACATGGATTCTTATGCAGAACATTGATTCTATCCATCAATTATTTAATATTATTTTTAAGTATCATTTATTTTTTTGATTGTATTACATATTGTACTGTGTGTTGTATAATATGTTTTTAATTTATTTATATGCATTGAAGTATTGTAACTAGGAACTAACTCCTCGCCTAGTCCTATGGGACAAAAAGAGGGCATGGGCAGTGCTAAAGGGGCAGGTCCTTTGGCACTCAATCATGAAGTAAATAAACGAAAATTTTAGAATTGTAAAGTTTTTCTTTTCTTTTTTCCTCATTATTATTATTTTGTTTGACTAAAAGTGCCGTGTTAGAACCCTAATCGTGCTACTCGACCTAGCAATTCAGAATTTTCCATGGTTTTCTCCGAAACACGCATATTTCAGGCAAGGACCCCTTAAAGATCCTCCTTCCACGTAAACAATTGTCATCAATAGTGTATAAACTTGTCGTCTGCACTAGAAAAGGTCACACACTGTCTGACTTAAAATTTCTAATATAAAGTTTTATTATTAGTAGTAGTAATGGTATTGCAATAGCATTTTTTTATTTTTTTATTTATTATTATTATTATTATTATTATTATTTTTTTTTTTTCAAACTTCTACTTTGAACTTCAGATTTGGAAAAACGGAGGACAGTTTTCTGAATTTGTTAATTAATTGTTTAGAAAATTTCCAAAGCCATGCAGTTTTAAAAATAAAAAAGAAAGAAAGAAAATGCATGACACTGAGACAGCTGTTTAACTTAGATTCTAAATCTCTTTAACAAAAATTAAACGCATGATAAAGTGTTATGTTCTAAAATAATTTGTTAGTATTTAGAGTAATAACAATAGTGTTGACTTAAAATGTATGTTAATAATAATAATAAAGAATGACAGTTAAAAACCGTTACTCTGATGGTCTGATGTTATATCATTTTTACTTTATTTTATCAGCATTTAAAAACATTAAACTTTTCACTAAAAGTAAAAATTAAAACTATAGTTATATTTTATTATAATAAATGAATGTCCATTTTAAATCATCTTTTATACTGAATGAATTTAAGTTCTAACGAGTTAGAAACTCTGAAAAAGTAAGATGCCCGATGAAATTTTCTCTCTCCAGGCAGGTGGTCAGATCACTTGTGTGACGTCACTCAGACCTTGGAGCAGGCCCTTTAAAACCACTCTTAGCATCCTCGCGCTGGCCCCGTTAGAGCACAGACTAAGGAAATACTTAGACCCGGTCAGACGGCTTTCTTGAATGGGGAAAAGTGAAGTAACTGTAAGGCGCTTAGAGCGACCGGCGGCCATATTGGTACAAGCAAGAAACCAGTAACATTGCAATCTGTATATGTAAAAACGAATGCATGTCTGTCTGTTTATCCTTCATCCATTACAACACCATTCATCCGATCGCCATGAAATTTTGTGAAATTGTCGAGTACACTCCCGCGAAGATTTCTGGCATAATTTTTTTTTAATATCCCCCCCCCTCAGGGAGAAGGGGAGGCAAGAACGGGATTAAAGCATATTTTTTACTTTCTTCTATATGTAATATAGTATTGGATTCGCGAAAATTTTCGACCTCCGTTTTTTGATGGATTTACATGTTTTGGGATGTCCAGAACACGAATTAATAGTTTTTAGAAAATGTCTGTCTGTCTGTCTGTTTGTATCATTTTTTTGTGGACGCTGTATCTCACGAACCAAAAATAATATGAGTTGCAAAATTAATATGAGTTATTGATAATAGTAATAGTTAACTAGGAAACAAATTTTGTGCATGTAAGGGCATCGGTTCCCCCCCTAGGGGGGAAGTACCCCCCCGGGGAAGAAAATTTTCAAGATGGGTATCTTTCGAAAGGTCTCGTTGATAATAGTAATAGTTAACTGTGAAAAAAATTTTGTGCATGTGGGGACATCGGTTCCCCCCCCCCACCGGGGGGGCAAAGTTTCAAGATGGGTATCTTTCGAAAGGTCTCGTCAATATCTTTAAAACGAATGGTTGAACCATAAATCTTTGATAATTTAAAACAAAGTTATCGATTTTTTTTACTTTTAACAAAAAAACTTAGAATTCTTTTTTTTTTTTTTTTTTTTTTTTTTTTTAACGAAATTTAACCAAACTTGGTATTTAGTTGGTTTCCGACATAAACTGGTGCTGATTACATTTGGGGATCAATCGCTCAACAGGTGACGCTGTGATCTCATTTTTTCTAAATTTTTAACATGGCAGTATAGGACAAAATGTCGTATAAATGTACATAATGAGAGTTATTTTTAACTTGTGATTGTAAATTTAATATGAGTTATTGATAATAGTAATAGTTAACTAGGAAAAAATTTCTGTGCATGTGGGGACATCGCTACCCCCCTGGGGGGTAAGTACCCCCCACACCAGGGGGAGGGGTAAATTTTGAAGATGGGTATCTTTCGAAAGATCTCGTCAATACCTTTAAAATGAATGTTGAACTATAAATCTGTGATTATTTAAAACTAAGTTATCGATTTTTTTTACTTTTAACCAAAAAAAAAAAATCAATTTTTTTTTTTTGTTACTATTTGAATATGTATTGCTTTAAAAAAAAAAAAAAAAAAAAAAAAAAAAAAAACTGAGAAAAAAAACCGTACTTTTTTTAAAAATATTGTTACTGATTGAATATGTATAGGAAAATATAGAAGAAAGTCTTGTGGTGGCCACAACATACTAGTTCACATTTGTTTTATTTCCCAATGAAAAAAATAAATATCCAATATTCTATTCAGCGACGTAATGGTTAAGCTGCAACGCTTGTCTGGCAAATGTCTACCACACCTCATAACGCTAAAATAAATATGGAAATTTTTTGTTGATCAAGCATATTTACTGAAACTTACCTGTGAAACGTAATTCCCGGAACCTTCTTAGATGGTCTATTGGTGCAACCATAGGCTGCACAAGCCATTTTTCACGATTTATAGCCTCCTTTACAATTAATATAGAATAATACCAATACGATTGTATGAAAAACGCATTAATGTTTTGCTTATACCAATGTGGCGGCTCGGTTACAGTTGAGACTTCACTTTTAGAACCGCCTTGCCCGGTCTAAGTATTTCCTTAGTCTGTGGTTTTCCCCGCTTAATGACGCATGCGCAGTTCCCACTGAATACACTGTACACTGTTAAAGAAGTTCTCTTGTTCTACTCAACGAATTCCTTTTTGATGTTTTACTGATCAGGAGCCTGTAAAAGGCTCGAAACGTTTAAATTTATGTTTTGTGTATTTTATTGTTTTACATTGTATATATATATATATATATATATATATATATATATATTTTGTATACTTTATCTTTATTAAGGTTTGGTCATTGATTAGGAAATAATGTGAGTAGCACTTATTTTATAAGACAGGAAAACAATTTACACATATTATGCTCTATGGGGCATAATAATTTGAAATAAATAAAATTAAAGAAAAAAAAAACTGATACACGTTTCAGAATTTTGCTACAGAATGATCGTCAAAGGAAATTCCATGTTTATCAATTACAAAAAATTTACAGGGACTAACAAAGTAATTTGGATGGACTACGGTCAGCTGAACAATTAAACGTGCTTTAAGAAAAATATGCAATAACCCTATTCTAATTTTCAGTTTTATTTATTTACTGAATTATTCATTGATTCAAATTTGTTTATCTTTTTAACTACTAAATATTTGGAAAATCAAGTGATGTCATTCTAATTTTATAAAATATCTCCGTTTTTTTTCTGAAATTAAAATTCATTGGTTTTTATTTTCCGAGGATATTTTTAAATAAATATTAAAATCTAGTCTATACTTCATAAGTAATTGATCTATAAAATAAGAAAAAATAGAATAAAGAAGAACTAAGAATTTTGTTTCTTTCTTTCTTTTTTTCTTTTCTTTTTTTTTTTTTTTTTTTTTTTTTTTTGCAATTATATTATTCATATTTCATTAAAAAGTGTCAATATCTATTAAAAAGGACGTTTTCCAATATTCTATACAATAATAATAATAATAATAAGCACGCTTTAAACAAATATTTATTTCAAAGATTTAAAAATAAATTATCTTAATTATACTTTTTCGCTTTCAGACTGCCACTTTCCGATTTAGCAAATTACTGGCAAAGTCGCATCGGATAAAAAATCAAGTTATCTTCAAAATAGCTAGCTAATTAAAGGTATTCCTAAAACAGTAATAAAAACGATCACAATTAACTTAAATAGAAAATATGTTAATAATATTTATAATATTGTAACTTTAAAAAGATTAATCTTAATTAAATAATTAAGATGGTTATAGAGATAAAAATTAATTTATATAAGGAATGATTTACTAAAAACAATACTAAAAATAATGAGTAAATAGAATAAAATAATAATATTTTATTAATGCGCGATAGAAAAATTGTTCAAATTATTTGGTCCTCTCATAGTATTATCGCTAGTTCTCACCTTAAATATAAATCATCAAATGCGCTAAATAGATTTTTAGTTCTCAAACAGAAAAGAACCTTCAAAACATAAAAATTTCATAAAAGAAACAATTTTTTTCATTAAAGTAAACTGATACAAAAATTATAAATTATTTATTTAGTTTTGAATTTATTTATGAAAGATTCTTGATATTGCTGAAAATAGGTTAAGGTTAGAACGTAATATGCGAATTCAAAATTATTTAGCTTACTATAAAACTAATTATTCTTTCTATAAATATTTCTTTCCGAATCCATATATCAAATTTCCTATTATGCATTTTAAACAAAGAAATATATGAATTATTAAAATATTTCATTGTTTTCCTGATTTTAATTAAATGAATTTGAAATTTTACTATATAATTCTTTTTTTTTTTTTTTTGGAAAAATTTTGCATTACTTAACTTTCTTTGATTAAATTCTACATTTAATAAGTCTTTTCGTTTTCTTTTTATGAATAATTAGATGCAAATTTAAAACAAAGGTTTAGAAGGAAATAAATTAATTACTCAAAAAAGAAAGGAAAAAAAAACAGGAAAGAATTGTTATTTTTGTATTGTTTCAAAGTCTTTTAATTAGCTCTTATGCAACATCTATCTTAAAAAATTTTCTAATGAAATTTTGAAATTTTCTTTTCAAAATGAACTATTTGTATGTTTCCTTCATTCTTTTTTAGTAATGTTCAGAAGCAAATATAATTTTATTTAGAGAATTGGCTGATATTTACCGATAAACGAATTCTAAGTTTATATTTTAGGACACCATTTTTTTTTTCTCCCTAACTCATTAAAATTAGCATATTTCTTAAAAGTAAATGGACGTGTTTCAACGATTTTATTTTTTATTAGCAATATGTTTTGCTAAACCTTTGTTTGAAATTTAACGTTATTTTTCAGAAAACTAGAATTTCAATAAAATTCTTCACGTTCTGATATTTCAGTATTTAGTTACCAAGAATCAAATATAAACTACTTTTAAAATTCTATGATGATCCAAGACAGAAAACTGCTTCAATATTGATTAAGAATTCATTGAAAGAGAAAAATAACACACATAATAATCGTGTTCTACTACACAATGAACCAAAGTTATCTATTAATGGCCGTATTCAACAGTAACTTTGACTCCCTGTTGAACGCGAAATCATAAGCGTCAGAGAACAAAATGCAACTTTCCGAAAAATTTGGTACACTACTTCTGCCATCTAGCGGAATTTTTATCTTCATATTTTTTGCCGAGTATAACAAATCTCACAGTATTTGAAACCTTTATCGCAAAATAGCCGAAGCAGCACGTCCTTTTTTTTTTGCAACTTGCACCCTGTCCCTAAATGCTTTTCACGTTTCATGTTTAACCGGGAGTCAAAATTAATACGAATATGGTCGTTAAAGTGTCAAGTTAAATATTCTTTCTCTGCTGAGTTAATCAAGGAGAGACTGAAGATTTGATATATTTGACAAAACGTCAAAAAAAAAAAAAAAAAAAGATTAAAAATCTTTTACTTTTTAATATCCACAAATGGCTTATAGATAATCTTAATTAGACCTTGTATTTAATACATTTTATGGAATGAAGAATTACTTTTAATTTTGAATAATATACTTTAATTCTGGATTGACAATTTTGCTATAATTGATCGTTATATGTAGTCGGATATGATATATTAACTATTAAAAATAATCGCTCAACGTTTCACTAAAAATATGGTGTCATTTATACAAATCAATATTTTGGTGCTAAATGTCACTATTTTAGGTGTTTTACTACTAAAATAACGCAACTAATACGATTAAAACACAAAACACCAAATTTCTAAAAAAAATTGGAAGCGCTACTGTTGTTTCTTATGCCAATCGGAAATTCTGAGCCCCGGGAGTGAAACTACTCGAATTTAAAGCGGCAGCGTATCGCCTGCCATTTTTAAAGCAGCATCACATGTGGTGGAACAGCGACTTAGCTCGAGAAACTGGCGAAAGAAAGCAGAAACAGCAAATAACAATGCTCAAATTTTGATCCAGATCAGGGCTGAGTAAACCTCATGATCCAGTACCCCCAGAGATATAATTTTGATAGGAAATTGGAGAACTCTCATTAGCGTACAGGACGGTCTTCGGCCTGCTCGAGGATTGAGCCCACAGTCTTTCAATTACGAGCTTTCTGCTCTTACCGACTAGACTACTACGGCCTAATTCTTATTGTTGCTGCGAAACGTACAAATTTATTATTATAAGTGTAGAAAGCATGTAATGAGAAAATAAAGGTTTAGTGGCATTTCTCAGCATTACTTTTCAACATGTACCCTTCAAATGTCAAATTAAGAATACAAGTTTAAACATAAACCTCAACTGGAATAGAAGAATAATAATAGAATATTTCAGAATTCAATGATCAGATATAAATTAATAACTATTTATATTAATTACTCTCACTCCAATTTAAAAGTTCTGTCCTAATTTTGAAAATTAGTAGAGATTGATCGTCTTATAAAATTGGTCGGTGCTATTTTGATGTGTAGGAGTGCATGATTTCTCGAAGCATAGAAAGATTAATTGAAATTCTTAAATAGATTTTCTTAATCACTGTAAACTATTTTGTTACTATACACATATATTTTAGATGTCCCGCCGTCAATTGGTATTGAACCCAATCACAGAAATTCATCTATAAAATTCTAAACAAGAATAGGATGTTATAATATTTAACCAGGCATGAGAATTTTCCGCGGATCCGCGATTTTCCGCTTTTTTGTGATTTTCGTTTATTTTTCGGTTTTTTGTTTGTTAAAATCAAACTCCAATGATGATCAGTGTTCAAATGCTCCACGAAAAACTTTAGTTCTCAATCTTTTTCCATCCAAAATATAAATGTCAATATTCATTTTAAGCATGTTTTATCAGATTCTATAACATATAAAAGAACAGAATTATTCAATATTTCTAACTCATGTAATTTTTTTTTGTCCTCCCCCCCCCCCTTCTTCATCTCTAACCATTGCCAATCAAACATTCTGCGGGAAGCCTTTTATTTTTGAATATTTATCCATCCACAACAAAAATGTCAATATTAATTTTAAACTTTATGATATTCTAGAACCCATAAAGAAGTAGAATTGTGTTTAATATTTCTCACTCATGAACTACTTCCCCCCTCCCCTCCTTTTTCCTATTTTCCACCACCATTCAATGTTATTAAATATTGATTGCTAGCTAATGTTTCTTTTTTTTTTTTTTTTTTTTTCTAAACACATGTTTTATTGTGTTGATGTGTTATTTTTTAGTTTAATTAGTCACTTATAAAATATTTTGTATAGTTTTTTCCTGTGAGCATTATTTTTCATATGAAATAAATTTTATGAACACATTTGTACAGTTTTCCCCGCGCGCGTTATTTTTCATTTGAAAATAATTTTATGAACACGCGTGTTTCCTCTTTTTTCAATTTTCTGCACTCTCATGCCTGATTTAACACTAACGTTGTTATTTTATTTTATTTTTAACATTTTAACCAACACAAAATATTCACAATGTGACAGTTTAAACACTTGCTTATCAGTAGTAAACAGGAGTCACTTTTGCGAAAATGACAATAATCCGAGAAAATAAATTCTTTCAATATTGACTTAACTCCCTTAAAGACGAAACATAATAATCGTGCTCTAGTATAACTTTAAAATGAGCCGTAGATACCCCTAAAGCTCTAAAAGTGTCAAGTTGATTAATCCCTCTCTGAAGACTTAATCAAGAGTGAAAGAAGAGAAAATTCAATACAGGAATTTTCACTTAAATTTGACAAACCATGAAGCACACTTTATTTAAACTCATTTACTTTCGTAAAAAAGCAAATAACTTATAACTATTTTTAAATTTCCAATATTCATTCTAAAAAAAAAATTAAGTTACATTTGGAGCTAATAAATAAGAAAAAACGAATTAAATATGTTTTCCGCACTTTATAAACTTAAAAATTAAATATCGAAAATTCAAAAAATAAATTTTTGGAGACAAGAACGGATGACAACAACTGTGATTTTTTTCCTCCTTGAATGCGAATGTGAATACGCAATTTTAAAGTTACATTAGATAACAAGTGATTTTGTAACGTAATGATAATAACATAAAATGTAACGTAAATGATAACGAATTTATAGACGAAGAATTAAGAACATCTAATTTAGATGTTCTTAACTTATTTTAAGATGTATAGAGTGTTTTTTATATAAGTTATGTAATTACGTTTTAATATCTTTATGAATAGTTTTTGTAATATCCAAGAATGGCTTGATTTGATTTATGTTTATAGTTTATGTACATCATTTCGCTGAAGATGATTAAAAATTGAATATTAACCGAAACGTCGGAATGTAAAGATATTTTTAGATTAGATGTTCTTTACTTGTTTTAAGATGTGTATAGAGTGTTTTTTATATAAGTTATGTAATCACGTTTTAATATCTTTATGAATAGTGTTTGTAATATCCAAGAATGGCTTGATTTGATTTATGTTTATAGTTTATGTACACCATTTCCCTGAAGATGGTTAAAAATTGAATATTAACTGAAACGTCGGAATGTAAAGATATTTTTAGAGTGTAAAGATATTTTATATATAGTTTGATATGCTAAAAAGTATGGTTTATTCATATTTTTATAATTCAATTAACAGCATATATGAGTGGAATATATTTTTTTATTAGCATTAACAAGAATCAATAAGTGTGCTTTTGTTATAAATATATTGCTAAATCATTTTTTTTTTTTTTTTTTTTTTAAATTAATATTTTTTTATTAATCTACAATTCCAATAAATATACTCGTAATCTGATATTTTGACACTTACTTTCTAGAGATAAAAGTCTAAATCATTTTTCGAAAATTATGTTGATCCAAAACAATAAATTTAACCAATATCGACTAAAACTCCGTTTAATTACTAGACATAATAATCGTACTCTTAACGAATAAAATTTATCTCTAAAGCTCTTAAAGTGTCAAGTTAGATAATCCTTCTCTGCAGACTTAATCAAGAGTGAGAGAAGAGAAATTTCTACATATGAATTTTGACTTACTGGAAGAACCATGGAAGATGCTTGATTGAAAGTCACTTATTTTCATAAACCAGAAAATAACTTTTAGATATTCTTAATTACATATTATATCCAGGTCGTAATTTATTGTGTAAAAGATAAAATTGTGTTTTATTATGAATATTAAATCACATATCTATTGCACTTGGTTGGTAAAGCTTGATAATATTTTACAATCAAGCTATTACATGGTGGTCCAAAAAACATGATAGAAAGTATTTTAAGTTCCTGATTTCAAATGTACTGATATAAGTATAATTCTTCCATATTGTAATTGCACATATATTGACATTTAAGGTGAATGCTTGATTACTTGGAATAATGAATAACCAATATGAAATCACTGACCTTGGAAGAACGATTATTTATCGTAAGAATATTTTTTGAGGTGCCATTAAGGCACGGAAAATCCTCATCTCAGTGTCGTCTCACGACTGTATCCACAAAGGGTCACGGTGTGGTGTGCCATATTGTCGAAGCGGATGAGTGGTCCGATATTCATTGACGGTATGGTCACGGGAGTGAAGTATCGAGAGTTTCTAAAGCGTCACTTTGGCCCTGAAGCTGGCTGTCTCAACATGATGCGCCAGTACTGGTTCATGCAAGATTGGACCCCATAGAACTGCTGATGTCTTCCTGTGGCTTAAAACGACATTTAGTGAGCGTTTGATTAAATTGGATTCAGAAAAATTCACGGGGCACGGGATAGAGGGGTCCCCATACAGTCCGGACCTAAATCCGTGCGAATTTTTCTAATGGGTTTACACCAAGGACAGAAATCTATAGGAATCCCCTGATTCACCTGAGGACCTGAAATCGACCATCAGAATTGAGATTGATGCACTTGATTCCAACACACTCCAGCGCTTTATGACAGAGTTTCAGAACTGGCTTTATAACACTATTGTCAGGGACGGTAGACATTTCGAGCACCTTGTATATTAAATGTCATTCATATCTTTATTCAATAACATAGGTTTCATGTTCTTGCATATTTAATTTTTTCCACAACGATCGATTACTTTCTATCATGCTTTTCGGACCACCCTGTACCATTCGAAATATAGAGAACATGTTTCTCTGAAGCATAGGCGTTTGAGTAGTAATACTAAAATATATTTCGTTTAAGTTCTTAAAACTATGCCGTCGCAATTACAATACATATTAAACTCAACTTATGACACTGAACTCAACTATATATATATATATACGCTAGCGGCATTTAAGTATACAATTACTACCTTCCCTCCAAAAATAGAAAAAAAACTTAAATGTGTTGTGTAAAAATAATAATTTTTTAAATGTTTTAGAGATCATATTTGTACGCTAATACTAAAAGTTCACAAAAGAAAGAAAAAAAGGTGGTGTTAAAAGTAATAAAAAACTAAATTTCCTTTTACCAGATTTTATGTAAATATAATTCAGTGTATACGGCCTAAAATAAAATTAGTGATTTATATCGCATATCTTCTCCTTAGCATATCTTCAAAAATTTCAACTATATATATACTCGACTATTATATATTATCGCCGGCGTATATATATATATATATATATATATATATATATATAGTTAAGTTTAATGTATATATATCGTTGAGTACATATCAACTTATGATACTGAACTCATACAATATGTTTGTTACTGTTTATTTTCGGATTAGATTCCAATGAGTCAGTTCTACTGCGATTTTATCAAAATACGGGTAGAAGGAAAGTCAGATGTAAAATTTCGCTAAATGCTTATCTCAGTGACAGCGTCCACCTCTTCTTCAGTAGAATCGCCTTTGTTTGTTTTTGCCTTGAATTGGAGAAAGGACAGTATATAAATATTATTCAGATATCGAACTTTAACTTTATTTAATTTAAGGTTTATCCGATAGTCCAAAGTACAAATTTAAAAATTATTTCAGTTGAGTTTTCCAGAGTTTATTAACTTTTTAAATGTAATATATAGTATATTTATCTTTAATTGGATAATGAGTTTACATATTAGAAGCTCATTTTTCTCAACTCCTATGTTTATAATTATCATATGTTTAAAAGCAGAAAGAAATTGGTCAGTGTAGTTTCGTAAACAATATAATTGTAAATCATTTTCTAATATTTACATTTTATTTTATATAAATTATACTCCCAGTAAAAATATTTACAATCTGTATTTTTAATATTTAGTACTCAGTAATAAAGCCAAAGCAAACTTTTTTTTTAATTATGCTCCGAGACTACAAACTTCCTCAATACTGAATACACTTTCTTTAAGAACGAAACATAATAACCGTTCTATAATACACCTCTTAATGAACTAAAGTTATCTCTGAAGCTATTAAAGTTTCAAGTTAAATTATTCCTCTCTGCAGAGTTAATTAGGAGTGACAAAAGAGAAATTTCAATATATAAATTTTGACTTATTGGAAGAACCATAAAGGACGCTTGATTGAAACTCATTTGCTTTCGTAAACCAACAAATAACTTATAGGTATTCCTTAATAAGCTACGAAATCTAATCCATTATACGGAACGCAAAACTGTATTTTAGTGAGCACATATGACAGAATTTAAATACAATGTATAAGAATAAATCCAAAAGAATGATAATTGCATCTATATAAGTATGGTAATTCAAATTATGTAAAGACAATGCTTAAAGATAATGAAAAATATAGAATGAAGGTGATGAAGTAGTAAATTTATATTATTATTATAATTGTTTTTGTTAACTTGTTTCATAGCTTGAATTATATTTTTCACATAGTTTTTACTTCCTTGTACAGGTACAGAAAGCATATGATTACGAAATCGAAATATATATTATATCTCACATAACTTAATAACGTTTAGCTGTCAGGGGTCGATCCAGGTTTTAATTGTTTGATCTTTTTTTTTTTTTTTTTTTTTTTTTTTGAGAGAGGGGGGGGGATTTTCATTTATTTTTGTGAAAAAATAAAATATCGCGCAGAGTTCCCAACTTTTATAATTTATTCACGAGCATTTTTAGCCCCTCCTTCTTTTCGCACCAGACATTTTGTACATTATTTCTCTTTAATATGTGACAGTGATTAAATAAGAAAAAAATCGTTTTTCGAAATTTCCGGTATAAAAAAGAGGCGGAGCTAAAAATGTTCGTAAATAAATTATAAAAGTTGGGAACGATGATATCGTGTAAAACCTTCCATTTTTACAGTCATTGTATAATATCATTGTTTAATATCAAGTTAATAGAATTTCGTTGAGCCACATTAAGGCATTAATAGAAAATAATACTGGAAACATGGAAACATTTTATAGAAGAATAATTTTTATAAATCAAAATCTTGTAAAGGGGCTCATTTAATAAATTTCCATTTTTATGGAGTCCCTTTTTATGGATTTGAATTTTGTGAAAGGTCCCTGTTTACGAATTTGAATTTTGTGAAGGGTCTCTTTTTTGACGTGGAATTTTGTGAAGGGGCAGCAAAAAGGACCCAAATTTTGCCTGTATTAACCTCTGGCTATAGAGCCTTGAAAATCTGTAGTATTATGTGAGGATGGATCGAATATGAACCGGAATTTTTTTTTTTTTTTTTTTTTTTTTTTTTTATTCCCTATCCATTAAAAGAGCGAAGTCGCGTTTCCAGTTAATTACGCAAGAAAGCCTCAAAAGCAACACTGTTGTCAAATCGCTCATTTTTTAGTGGCTTAAACACGTGATAGTTATAACAGGATAGGTCAGGGATGTAGAGAAAATGTTGAAATATTGTCCGATAAATTTGTTTTAACTTTTCGATTGTGGGGTGTTGCGGACGGGCATTATTTTGAATCAGAATCACGTTTCTGATCGATATCTTACTAAATTTTCAGGTGATATGCAATTTTTGTGTCACCTAAAACCCAGCAGTAGTAGGAGTATTAACTTTACGATGTTCATAGATAAAGTCGATGTGCAAAACACCTTTTTAGTTGTGATATAGCAATACAAGAACTTTTTTCATCTAAGTAAGACTTTCTTGCCTCTGAGGGTTTATTTTATTTATTTATTTGTGATTTTTATTACTTGAGTTCTCTTCGGGCTACTCTCCTAAGACTGTGCAAGTTTTCGAATGATTTCGGCTAATATAACGTTTTCGCCTGTAACTTTTATAATTATACGTGCCTAACATGTAAACCTTTCATTAACTTATTGTGACGCAAACTGAAACGTGAAAAGAAATTAACTTACTGTAATGTAAACAGTCGAGTGGCATCACCACCTACTGCAGGGCGCGCTGATTCCCACTGCAATAACACACATACGAAAGAAATTCTGGTTTATATATGATTAAGATTTAATTCATTCTCGTACACGTACTTCTGAACCTGTCTATTTAGTTACTACTTGATAGACCTGCTAACTATGCTAGTTTATCCATAATAGTATTAGGCCCCACCTTTTTTTCACACCAGAATAGTTGTAGAGTAATATTCAGCAAAATGTTCTCATGATTAAATAAGAAGACTATTGCTCTACGATTATTCTGGTGTGCTAGAAAATATTCTCACGCGTAAACCCCTATTATTTGAACTATATAAAATTTATTTCCTATTAAATGAAATTTCAAACTTAACAGATTAATCTTTCCCACTTCCCTTGAGCTTGGTCAATTTGGAAAACAACAAAAGCTGTTTAATTACATCAATATTCAGTCCTGCACCTCTTGCCCTCTGTTCCGAAGGGTTTTACCCGGCAAGAGGCGGACATGACCTACACCTATTCTACAATGATCATCTCCATTCCTCTCGGAGTTCAACATAACATTACAGCATGTCAGCATGCCTTCTGTCGCGAGTAGCCGGCCAGGCTCGGCATGCCGACCAACAAAAGACTATGTAAATTGAACTTGTTTCACATCGCCCATTGTCGCGAGTAGGCTCTGCCTGGCGATGATTCTTGTAATTTTTTTTTTTTTTTGTCTTTCAATAAACATCTTGGCGCAGCCCACGTGAACTTAGTTCTGGAAGCGCTCAACACCGCTCTTCGAGCGGTGAGCGGGGGCTGCGCCCTGTTAAATCCCTGTTCAATTATTCTGGTGTGAAAAAAAGGCGGGGCTTAATACCATTACGGATAAACTAGCATAGTTAGCAGGTCTCCTACTTGATATCTCATTTTAGATATATCCATGCTTAATAATAATAATAATAATAATAATAATTAAAGAGTTAACATTAGAGTTATGGCGAATACCTCTAAAATGGTCACCAGTAGAAGGTTAAATTATTATATTTAGCACGTGGATAACGTAACGGAATGAACACCCGGCCTCCCTCTTTTGTGAATATGTGACCTTTTTTTTTATAGTTAAAAATTATTTTATATTTTAATTGTTAAAAGATTATGTACATTTTAATAGACGTATATGAAAGTCGCAAGTTGCCTATATTAATGCAAGAAATATTAATATGAAATGTGTGTGGTCCATATAAAACATTTGTTCTTCAGGACAACCTGTTTATGTCCTTAGGATATCCTGTTTTTCTTGGAAGATCTTAACGATAGCCTGTGATGTAAGTCACTATCTTTATTTTAGGCCATATACATTGAATTATTTACATAAAAGCTGGTAAAAGGAAAAAAAAAATTGTATCACTTTTTATCACTTTTTTTTTGTGTGTGTGTATGTGTGTGCACTTTTACTGCTAGCATGTAAATATAATTTCTAAAACATTAAGAAATTTATTACTTTTACACAAAACCTTTTTTTTTTTTTGTGGGGGGGGGGGAGGAAGGGTAATTGTTTCCTCAAATTCTGAAGGCGTATATTTATACCAATGCATTTACTTCATCGTTTTCTGAGGATAAAATTTAAATGATTTAAATTCGAATATTTCAAATTCTTTCGTTAAATACAGTACAGATTTAAAGAAACCCTAGTTATTTAAAATAGGAAAATGGGCCGTCCACAAAGGTAAATTAAAACATGTTAATGGAACAAATCCCTTCACAATATTTTTAGTTTTTCACTTTTCTGAATAATTTTTATTTCGTAATATTATTCAAAATATACAAAGAATGATTAAGGCATACTGCTCGTTTTCCGAGGCATTTAATAACCATTAATTTTAGTTATATTTGGTAGGAATTCGTCATTAAAATAAGGCAATAACTACTTTTTTTTTTTTTTTTTTTTTTTTTTTTTTTTTTTTTACAGTGGTGTCTGTTTGGCTCTGTATGAATAAGGTTATTATAGTTATTATGCACAACTACCTTCGAATAACAATTATTTTCTAAATAAATATCAATACTTCAGCCTTTAAAGAAAAAGCCATACAATACCTGGACATATTGACAGATCAAGTATATCCTGCAATGTTACATTTTTCTCCGAAAGTGTCGGTTACTTCATGCTAGAATCGGATACATCGTACTAGAATCATTCGAGATTGTTTAGACGAACATCAATTTGACTCCCAATAGCTTCTGTGTGCGCGCAGCAAAGTCCGGATCTAAACCCAATAGAAAATGTTTGGGACATATCGTAAAGGCGCATCCGGCTGCAATCTCCTTTTTTATGCAATTTACATGATCTAGAAGTCTGTGTAGCTGATGCATATTTTCTGGACATAAATACACTCCATATGCTTCTAGAATCGATACCCCCACGAACATAGGCCGTTATCCGAGCAAAAGAAAATCCAACACATACACTACTCGGCATCAAAATTGCCCCCGACACCATTTTAGCATATTCGTATGTAAAATGACCACTTGAATCCGAATCTGGCCCCCATCTTGCCCCATCACCCACCGTTTTCTTGATACGCCCTCTCCCCATTTTTATCATTGTTTAATAATTGTATACCCATCAGTTTGATTTTGAGAGGAACGATGATTATTTTAACCGTTAAATGTCTTCTGACCTTAGGGGCTACAGAGGTAGAAAGTTCTAAAACTCGGACATTTGTCGTAAGGAGCATATTTGAGGGGATTTGTGCACAGAAAACAAACAACAACGACAAAAAAAAAAAAAAAAAAAAAAAAAAAACAATAGAAACAATCAGTTTCTGCTTTTTTTTTTTCCGCAATATTTCTCTTATTTTTTACATATTCCAGCTTCCAGTTTGCAATTTTTTTACCAATACACCCCAAATAATAAAAATTATACAGTGAATTATTTTTTCAAAATCTTGCTGAGTGGGGTAAAGGTAAAGATATCAAAGCCCTTGCAAGAAAGTTTGACTGATTCACTGTACGGCGTTCGTTATCCACTTTTAACACACGTTTTGCAATAAGATAGTGAACGTTATGGTGTTCTCGACGGTGGTAATATTGTGTGGTGGTCTTTAACACGTTTCAAAGGAAGATATTTTACTGTTCATGTTTTACTGTCCAAAACATTTAACGTGGAATTTATTGAAAGCAAACGTCGTACACTGAATCAGTCAAACTTTCTTGCGAGCACTTTGAGACTTTTACTCCACTCACCAACACTTTGAAAAAAATTTCACTGTATAATTTTCATTATTTGGGATGTTTTGGTAAGAAAATGACAAACTGGAAGCTGGAATATATAAAAAGTAAAAAAAAAAAATAAGAGAAATATTGCGAAAAAATGAAAAAGGAACAGAAACTGATTGTTTTTATTATTTTATTTTATTTTATTTTTTTCTGGGCACAGATTCTCTCAAATATCCTCCTTACTATAAATGTTCGGGTTTTAGAAATTTCTACCTCTGTAGCTCCTCAGGTCAGAAGACATTTAAAGGTTAAAATAATCATTGTTCCTCTCCAAATCAAACTGATGGGTATGTAATTACCAAACAATGATAAAAATGGGGGAGGGAGCGTAAAAAAAAAACGGTGGGTGGTGAGGCAAAATGGGGGCCAGATTCGGATTCAGGAGGTAATTTTACATTAGAAATTGCAAGAATGGTATCAGATATCTATTTTTTTTTTTTTTTTTTTTTTTTTTTGGCAGAGCAGTGATATTACATAATCTAAGGTTTCTAATTCATTGGCCAGTGTGTGTATAATCTGATTGTCAGACTTGTATACTTAAAATTCCAAAACGACTTGTTTAATGAAGATATATATGACAGTAAAATTATAGTATACAATTTAGTGAATCAAAGATTAAGTCGTCTCGTAATCTGCCAAACTGTCAAGTTAAATAAACCACTCTGATTAATTAATCAAATTCACGCTTAGAAATGAGAACTTGTTAATCATTGACAGTGTTTTGAGTGTTCTAATAATCCCTGATTGAAATATGTTTAGTTTAGCATACCAACGGAAATTGACATGGTGATGTTCTTAATGAAAATGGAAACCAATTTGTTTGAGAATTGAGTTGTATAGCATTCGGTGTATAGTGAAATCAATTATACAGATTATATAGTGACTATAGTATTTAGAAAATTGTGTAATCAAATTACGTCATTAATAAAGTCAAGGAATATGCTTGTAAAGGCGTAATAATAAAAATTTAAAATTTAAAGATAAGCCTATTTTTTTCTTTTTTAAGTAGTAGATATAAAATTCTGCACAAAACATAATTTAATTTAGTACGACAAAACATATTTTAATCTATTCTTCCATTAAAAGAAAGGTTATAACTGTGCATCTTTCGTTAGCATCGATTTCTATATTCATTTCTTAGAACTTCTTTGGTACAGTTTTAGAATAGGAATCCCTCTGCGATTTTTAATTTTTGTTGTCATTTTGACGATGAATTAAACTGACTATCGCAACTGCGTAAGTAAAGACTTTGGTGAGAAACGTCCAAATTTCAAATTTCGCCAAGGATTTCTGTAAGGAAACCTAACAGCACATCTCATCCACAAGACGTCCTCAGGATATCCTACGGATGAAAGTACATCCAATGGTCATCCTCAGGATGTACTGTAGATAAGTGTGCTGTGAGGGAAGCTGTTCCATTTCTTTGGAAAGATGTTTCTCAATTTTATTTTCATTGTTAAATAAATAAATAAATAAATAAACGTCTCCCCCCCCATATATATATATATAATTTTATTTTTATTTTTATTTTTATTTTTTTTAGACATAAAGAGAAATATATTTATTTATTTTTGTCATCATTTTTTTTTCTTTTTAATAATTTTAAATTTAAATTAAGATTTTTATTTAATATCTTTTGAACCGATTACCTAATTGAACAAAAAAATCCGGCATTAGCTATATTTTGTCCTAATGGATAAATGTAACAGTTTTGGATAAAATCTAATAATCGGAACAGATGCAATGACAAACTTTTAGTTTTATATTTTTTAAATAAAAACAAAAAATTTTTCACGCACACTGAAGGTGATAATAAAAATAGGTGACAAGAAAAAAATCGCTGTCCTAAAGAAATAGTACGGCCTGTCGCACTAATAATGTACTAAATACTGCAAAAATTAAAATATTGAAAATGACAGGGAGGTATCACTACTGTTAATTTAAAAAAAAATAATAATTAAAGATGTACTTTTTACGACTGTTTTAACTTTTATTTTTAATTTATGTATTAAATTTTTTTTTTAACTGAGAACTTTTAATTTTACTTTATAATGATTGAATATTTTAGGTCAGTTAAAAGAAACCTTTTGTTTGATTTTAAAAAATAAATGCTCAAATTCTGAACTAACTTATGCACCGCTGAGGACAACTTTATAAGTAAAGAAACGCGTAATCAACTATAGAACACAACCTAATATATGTCTTGTAAAATTGAACTTTTCAAGGCATAATTCATCAAATGCAGATATAAACATAAGAAGAACTATATTTAAACACTGATGTAACAGACTTAATTGAGTTCTGATAAAATCTATTTAGTCTAGTTAATTAGTGGTTAAGAGGGAGCTATTTTTAATAGATGATGAATTTAATTTATTTAATGGAGCTCAGAACGGTAAATCATAAAGCACTAAGTAAATGGGTTGTAGACAGATAGCAAAATAATCCTATTGTACTTAATTCGTAAATTCACTGAATCACGGAAACCTTAATTACAATTATGTAATTATCTTTACATTAGAAATTATTATATAGTTCGCAATAATTCGGCATAAATAATTATCACCCTCAATGTTGTGAGGCAGTAGTAAAATAATGCAGTCAATTAAAAAGGAAGTTACTTTGAAATTTCTTCTTCTCTCTCTTTCGCTTTATTTTTTTCTTTTCTTTTTTTTTTTAACATTCTTTTTGTAGATCTGCATAATAAGTCTCAGAAACATATTTCTTAAGAAACGGTTCCATGGATTTTCTTTAAATTCGTCATACTAACTACTTAGATGTCACCAAAACAAAATTCAAAACTGATGTACAATCAATAAAAAGATTTTTAAACTTCTTAACACACCATAAATTTTAAGCCAGCACAACCGGTTTCGAAAGGACGTAGCCTTCTTTCATCTGGTGCAAAAAAACACGTGCTACTGCCTTGGAGGCAAAAGCAAGACTGAAAGCAGGTCCTCCTCCTCTGGAATTTGCCCTGCTTTCAGTCTTGCTTTTGCCTCCAAGGCAGTAGCACGTGTTTTTTTTTTTTTTTTTTTTTTGCACCTGATGAAGGAACGCTATGTCCTTTCGAAACCGGTTGTGCTCGCTTAAAATTTATGGTGTGTTAAGAAGTTTTAAAATATTTTTATTTTACTTAGATGTCGTTTGTGTTATGGATTCGATTCTGGTATATAGATGAGATGAAAAGTTTTGGTGAAAATTACAGGGTTGAACCAAAAACCGTGTCTTACAGTTTTCAAGTTTTTTTTCTTCTATACAGTCGGTAACAAAAGTGTCCGAACACTAGCAAAAATTCCTATGTAAAAAAAGTACACTTCGTACGGTTTTGTTAAATAAATCCTTGTCGAATCCTGTTCTTAGTCAGTCTAAGAACATAATTCGATAAGGATTTATTTAACAAAACTGTATGAAATGTACTTTTTTTACATCCGATTTTTTGCTAGTGTTCGGACACTTTCGTTACTGACTGTACTCGCAAGAAAGGAAAATAATGGATTTGTGAAAATTTTCAATCTTCTCTTTTTGATGGATTAACACGTTTTGAAATGTCTTGAATACGAATAGACCATTTTTAAAAAGTGTCTGACTGTCTATGTGTATTTGCGAATCCAAATTTTGTGGACGCTGTATCTCACAAACTAATGAATTAAATTTAAATAAACTTGGCCTTTAATTGTTCTTTAACCTAAACTGGTACTGATTATATTTTCGGATCAATCACTAAGCAAGTAACGCTGTCATCCCATTTTTTCATAATTTCAACATAGAAGTATAGGGCCAAATTCCGTATAAATGCACATAATGGGAATTATTTTTAAATATTTAATGTAAAAATTAGAAAAAAAAATATATTTGTAATAGCATAGTTACCCAGAAAATGAATTTTGTATACATATGAAAACTACTTACCTCTGTGGGTAAAAATTTTTAATATGGTTAAGTATACTTAAAAATAACTCCGCAAAACATTTAAAACGAATGATTGATTCATAGATTTGTAATAATATGAAACACAAATATAATTTTTCCCCCATTAATATATACATATATATATTTCCTGCGATATTTTTTGTATAGCATAAAATTGATTTCCTTTGGACATTTAGAGTCATACTTCTATGTGATGAAAATCGTTTGCATGAATCATGGGAAATAATTTTGATAAATAATAATTTTAATATGATTTGCATTACGTGAAATTCTGTAGGGAAATGTAGAAAAAAGTTTCGTGTTGCCACAACATACTATTTTTATTAATTGTGTTAGGTTGCGTAAAGATTACGTCAATATTTGCCTTTTCTAATAACAATGTTTCTCATTTGTTTACATAATTATATTAATGGAAGAATAACGAAAGAAATTGTTTTGGTAGACACATTGACAAAACTCTATACGTGTTAGAGAAAAACAAATTTCATTTTTTTTTTGTTTCAGCACACCAAAAAACAAAACAAATGTATCAGCTAAAATTATCAAATCGAATTTTGCTAACATTATTTTTGTAGATGTCTATAATAAGTCTCAGAAACAGATTTCTTAAAAAACGGTTCCATGGATTTTTTTTTTTAATTCGTCATATTAACTACCTAGATGTCGTTTGTATGCATGAATTCGTATGAATTCGAATATGAGCTGCAAAGTTTTGGTAAAAAAAATGCTAGGCATGAAATTGCTTCTAACACCATTTCATAATATTCTTATATAAAAGGACCTCTTGAATCCGAATATGACGCACATTTTGCCCTATCGCCCACGGTTTTCTAGGAACGGCCCTCTATTTTTATAATTTTTTGGTGATTTTATGGCTATAACTTTGTTATTTAGGAGGGGGGTGGATTATTTTAAACGTTAAACATCTTCTGAGAGGTTACAGAGTTGGAAAATGGACATTTGTGACAAGGGAAAAATTTTGGGGAGATTTGCCACTGAAATTATTACATATCTTATATTTTTTAATCTGTTATTAATGTTATTTTTTTAAACTTTATATATATTTTTTTATTTTTAGGTGTGAAATTAACTCTTTTTCGTTCTTTAAGTCAAATTCATGGTCATAAAATTATCGAAGAAAGAAAAAATTTGAGGGAGGGGGTGGTGTTTCTAGAAAAAAAAGGGGGGGGGGACTGGACAAAATGGGAGTGATATTCGGATTCAGCAGGTCATTTTACAGAAGAATCAGCAAGAATGGTATCGGAACTCGATTTTTTTTTTTTTTTTTTTTTTCAGAGCAGTGAAATTATAGGTTGAATTAAAAACCGTATCTCAAAATCAATTCTAACTATTTTCTTTAAATTTGCCACATAAGTCTCTTTTAGATTAGCTTTTGTATGCATTAGTTGGTTGGTATATGAAAACTGATAGTGCCCTTTCATGTACATCAAAGTCTCAAAAAACTGCTTCACTGATTTTTTTTTTTTTTTTTTTATCTTGTGGTATAAAGTATCTCTTACAAGGAAACATTCAAAAGGTGTCGTCTTCAAAAAATATTGAAAAAAAAATACATGTGATTCTATTCTTCATAAAACACCAGGAAAAGAAAAAATTATCGGCTGAAATGAATTACAGCGACCACAAAAAATTATCAAAATTAAGCATATTTGGCGATTTAGCGCTGTTAGGCGTTCAGTTCGCTATCACCGAGATTGCCATGTACAAACAGAACCGTGTTTTGTTTCTCCGCTAAGTACTCAAAATCAATCGCCTGAAATCGCCAAGTATGCTTAATTTTGATAATTTTTTGTGGTCGCTGTAATTCATTTCAGCCGATAATTTTTTTTTTCACTTTCTGGTGTTTTAGGAAGAGTAGAATCACATATATTTTTTTCAATATTTTTTGAAGACGACACCTTTTGAATGTTTCCTGTTTAGATGCATTTACGGCATTTGTATTAGTTGGTTCTACTGGAAATATAATATGCTTCTGATTACTTAAGCCAATTTTGCGTCTTTCGCCTTATAACCAAAAAGTTCTGAAGTGCTTAGTAATATGTAATGGAAGTCGCGTAGTTATTACACACTAGATTTTTAAAATTGTAATTATGATACAAAAAAAATTGTAGTTAGGTTATTCCAATGATTCTTATGATATTTATATTATTGAAAATTTTTATGTCATAGTACTCTTTAGTAAAAGAGTAGTTTTCTAGTCACCTGTTATATCATACTTTTACTTTCCGAACACAATAGAGAGGAAAGTATTGTAATCATGTCAAAAATCCGAATTTGAGATTTTGATGTTTCTATACGTTTCGAGATTCCCCGAGTCCGCTTTCACTATTTTTGCGATGATGTATGTATGTGTGTGTGTGTATGTGTGTATGTATGTGTGTATGTATGTATGTATGTGTGTATGTATGTCTGTATGTCTGTGAGTGAACACGCTAACGTCTAAACGCTTTGTCCGAATAAGCTGAAAGTTGGTACGTATATTGTACGTCACCATAGTACGAACCCTATTGATTTTGGTCAATCTAGCACTTAGTCTGTATCGATTTTGGAGAATCTAGCACTTATAGTTTTTTTACAGGGACACAAAGAAAAATTCTTTATCATTATGGCCTATGGGGCCAAATTTTTAAAAGTGTGACAGCGTCTAAACGCCTTATTAATCTGAGCAAAAAATTTTTACACATGTTATAAGTCACAGTTGCACCAACTGTATAGATTTTGGTGAATTTAGGACTTGCAGTTTTTTTACAAGGACACAAAGAAAAATTCTTTATCCTTATTTGGTCCCATAGGTCAAATTTTTAAAAGTGCGATAGCATCTAAACGCCTTATTCATTTGAGCTGAAAATTTATATGAATATTATAAATCACTGTTGCATTAACTATAAGCATTTTGGTGAATCTAGCATTTATAGGTTTTTACAGGAATACAACAAAAAATTCTTTATCATATGGGCTCAAAGTTCAGTAGCGTAAAATAACACATCGTGTAATATATGGAGAAAAATACTCAAACACCGTGTTATGTTTTCTCTCTTTTGTTTGTTTAACAACTCCTCTTTCTTTACTTTATCTACAAAACTGTTAATTACTCAATGTTCGGAAAGTCGAGTGGAGTCACTCAAGATTTCTTTCAACTAGAGTTTTGGGTAGAATTTTTTTGAGGGAATAGTAGGTGTTAAATTTTGTTTTCTGCGTCTATTCATACATTGAATTTATAGACAAATTTCTGCCATTTAGGCGAAAATATATGTTTGTTATTCGATTAATAAACAAATTTATAGACAAAATTCTGACATTTAGGCGAAAATATATGTTTGTTATTTGATCAATACACAAATTTATATTTTCCTTTGTTAAAATAAAAATTATTTTCAAGAACTTTTAAATTTTTTAAAATAATGAAAAAAAAAGATATATAATGCTTTTTACAAAATTTAGGTAGTGTAATTTGATTGATGAATAAATTGCTCAAGCAACGAATGTATTTCAGGAAGTATTTCGCAAATTTTAATTTTAAAGTAAATTAACTATTTAACGTAAAAAAGAAACAAAACTCATAAATCAATTTTTTTTTCTTATTCTCAAGTAATTTTTAATATTTATTTTACTTGGGAAATAATATTTAAATTATTTTTTCAAATTCAAACAGGAGTAATTTTATATATGTCATGCGCAATTTTCTTTTTATTACTTCCATTTTTTTTCCCTTACAGTTGTATGGCATCTGTTTTTCTTTTTTCTTTTTCCTTTTTTTTTTTTTTTTTTTTTTTTTTTTTTACCTGAAGCTTTTGAAAATTAATCAGTAAAATAAATGCAATAACTTCTGACAAGATTTATATATGAAGTAGATTCATTTAAAAGATAACTTGGTTGTTTCATTAATTATAATTTAAGTGAACGATTTTTTAACATGCTAAACGACGTTAAGCAAACAAATAGACGACGAAGTAAAAGTTTTATGTTAAATTATAATGCTTCATAAGTCATATATTGACCCAAAATCTATATTTACTTTACTCATATACGAAAAATGACTTAATTTTTTCTCTCTAAACCTTCTCCTTCTTCTCTCTCTGTTTCTCTTTTTTTTTTTTCCCTTTCTTCTACATTCAATGTGGATTTGGAAAATTTTTGGGCTTCAGATTTTTTCAGTTGTTCTTTCTATTTTTACATGTTTTGAGAAGTCTTAAACTTGACTATTTTAAGAAAATATGTGACACACAGAAAATAGTACCAAATCTAGCTCTGAAACTAATATACAGAATTTCATAAAATGTTACATTTACTTTCACTTTTACATAAATTGCAGTTTGAAATTTTTTAAGCATGCATTTTAAATTTGGAATTATCTTACCTTTATTTCAAAATTTTTAATTTGGAATTATCCTACCTTTATTCAAAATTTTTAATATGACAACATAAGACAAATTTCGTATGTATAAATTAAATAGGGATTACTTTAACCAATCAATGCGAAATTAAAAATGTTTAATAATGTAGTCAATACAGAGGACTGTTTTTTTACATACAGGAAAATCCCCCCCCCCCCCCATCCGTATAAAGTAAAAAAAAATTAATATCTTTCAAAAAAATCTCGTCAATACATTGAAAAACAGGAATTGATTTAAATCATGTTAGAATTATAGCTGATAAAATTTCTAACAAAGTTATCGAATTTTTCAATTTACCAAAAAAAAAAAAAAAAAAAAAAAAAAATCCAGAAAAAGGAAAAACATTTTTAGGATGCAGTGTATACGGTGCAAAAAATAATTTGCCCTTCGTGAATTTGCTTATGAAAATATGGAAAAATGTTTTATGATGACCACAAGATGTTAGTTTAAGGAAAAACTTACAGTATAAGAAAATATTATGTCAAATATATATTTACGTGGAATTGCATGGGGATAAAACACCAAATGTTTCAAGGGGGGGGGGGGGAGGAGCATAAAAAAACTCGGCAAATGATTTACTGCCGCATTAACGTGAAATTACACCAAGGGGGAAAAAAGGAAGGAAGGAAAAAATAAATAAATAAAAACTAGAATTTCTTGTAAAAAGCATGAAAAAAATTGTCTAATTACAAAGGGGATGAAAACGGATAAAAGGAAATCAACTGATAACAAAGTGAATGAATCAGAGACTTCGTAGATCGGCCTTTGGTACTTAAACCGCATGCCAGTATTTTTGGTTTTAACGGTAGTGTGTGAATATTATCGAAACATGTTGTTTAAATATATTTTAGAGGCAGTAAGATTTATTTTATGTCAGTTATGACATTAATAAGTGTTTGATTAATTTGTGCATTCAATTTTTGCTAATGCCAATCGCTGAACCATTAAAGATATATATATATAATATATATATATATATATATATATATATATATATATATATATATATATATATTAATTAAATCTTCTTTTAATAGTTATAATTTTTGGTGGTTTTCAGAACGAGAGGACTAGTTTTTCCAAATAAAATAGATCAAATGAGAAAAAAATTTCTTTACTTTTTCCTTTTGCATTAAATTAAAACATTTAAAACATATTTTTAATAAAACTGAGAGAGAATGGTTTTAAGAAATTTTCAGAAATCAATATAGTAACTACAATTAAAGTATATACTATGAATGAATAAAATAAATATGGTAAAGTATTTTTTATTGCATATAAACAGGAACAATAAATTCGTGCTTCAAGCATTGATTATAATATTCCCATATCCTTTTTTTCTGCATTAAGGGTTGCATTTGTATATATATTAAAGCTATATTCAGGAAGCTCTACGTAATAAAGATTCGCACTTCTTTGCTACTGTGGTTATCTTTAGATGCACATGAATTATAAAAAGTAATTATTTTTAATACCAACTTATACCTTTTAAAATTTTCAATGCACAAATATTGGGTATAACATCAGTCATGCATAAATATCTATATGATAAATAAAAAAATAAACGTCTCAAACTTAAATAATTACCTAGTGTAGATTAATACCGTTTGTTGATAGTATCTATACACAAAGCACCCACAGTAATTCTAAATATTATTCAAGCTATTTAAAGCTGACAATATCGATATAAATTATCAGAAATGAAATGAAAACATTCGAAGATTCAAATTGCAGGCGAGAGATCTAAAAACTATTAAGATAGGGATTTATTGTAAATGAAAAAGGAATTTTCTAAAATACACGATACTAAATACATGATTCAGTTACAAAACATTTTCTTAAGAAAACATTCATTAAGAAACCATTTTATCCCATTGTCCTATTTAAAGGACAGCTGAAAAATAGCATATAGAAATCAGAATTTGCTTGGTGCAAATATTTTTTGTCAGCTGGAATATATAATGGTATATATAATCTTCTGCTAGTGTGTTATGTGTCTCACCTTCTCCTCCTCCTCCATCTGGAATCTTTGTTTAATCATTACATTAGAGGGCGTGGTTTATCTTCTCTTTGCGGTTGAAAATTCTTTCTGGAGAACTATCATGTAAATAAGAAAGTATTATACAGATAAAGCAAAACTTTATACTCGGAAAGCACTTTTCACTATTGAAGAGAACACTAAAACATATAAGTGCAAATTTCATCCTCTTTATGTCAATGTCCTGCGTACAAGGTGGATAAGATTTCTTATACAGAATATATATATATTTATATATATATATATATATATATATATATATATATATATATATATGTATATATATATATATATATATTTCAAATTTTGTTGTATTTAGTTTATTTAGGTTTAATTAATCTTAAAAAAATATAATTTTTCTCAATATTTGAGCAAAATAAATTCATTGGGATAAAATGGGTTAAACCGAACATATCATAGAAACAAAGAGGAATGTCTTATAAAAAGTCTAAGCTGTTTAGACAAATAACAAAGAAAAGTCAATTTCATTTAATAACATAACTAAAGACGGAAAATGTACTTATTATTATAATTTTCAACGTAAATTAAGTTGATAGATCATACAATTAGTAAAAGAACACCATCATCGTCAAAATGTAAAAGTTAGGGGGGGGGGGGATTGGTTGCAAATCTTACGTTACGCAACTACAGCTAATTTTTATTAGGTATATGAAAGAACAGTTACATCTAATGCAAGAAATTATTCGGAAAACATCTATTTTATCGCAAAGAAGCATCTGAAGTTATTTCATATATTATTTTACAAGAATTATTAAAAACTCCTTACTTGTGAAAATTTACAAAAAAAAAAAAAAGGTTCCTGGGAACGGGGTTTTGTGGTATCCCGCATGACACAAGAGAAAATATATATAAACTCTATTTATACAATTCTATCCAGGTTAAGTTTGGTATAATTATAACTGATAAAAATTAAAGTTTTTCTGACATTGAAAACAAGTTTACTGAAAACAAGTTTCAGATTGAAAACAAGTTTATTAATAATGTTAAGCTCCTTCCTAACTCCTTGTAAACAGGGCGTATAGTCGAAAAAATTACTCTGCGATGTGATTTATTTTTATTTATTTATTTTTTACGACAACATTATTTTTGTAACGTGCGCCTCAGAACGTTTAATAAGAGATAAATTAAGTTGATGGGTTCATAGTTTTTAACGACCTTGTTTCACCACCTCTAGTCAGTCATGAAGGCAGATGTCCCATTGATAATAAAAAATTGTAGAAGAAAATGTTACTTACTTTTGATGATAAAACGTACACTTGAATTACTGTGCATGTAAATGATATTGTCATGACATGCACAGTCATCGTAAAATTTATCGCATCATAGCCTCCTAAACTAGATGCCAGTCGTATGGCTCGGAAACTTGTCAATAACTGAAGCGGTAGACAGCACCACCTGGTACAGATTGCACGACATTTTATTCAACAGCCATCAAAAATTTTTAAAGGTGGGATATGATATACACAAAAGGCGAATAGAAGCGAAGAAACATGGATTATATATATCACTTCTTAAAATTATTGGTGGCAGTTGAATAAAAAAGCCAATCTGTACCAGTTGACGCTTTCTACTGCTTCAACTATTGCCAAGTTTCCCAGCCATGCGACAGGCATTTAGTTTAGGAGGCTATGATCGCATACTCAATAAATGCTATTTAAATGATTTTAAACTTTGTAAGGGGAAAAAAAATCTTTATCTTTCTAATAGCACCTTTAAAATGCGTAACAGTTTCGAAAATTTCTTTTTACAAACTTTCGCGATGTTTTAACAATAATTTAAATTGCATTCCTACACGAGAAAATTCTGCAAAAAGTTTTAACGATATCCCAATCGTCAGAACAATTCGAAAGACAAATCTTTTTATGACAATTTTGATGGAACTAATTTTAACATGATCTGTAAGTGAAGTATTTCTAATGATGCGAAAGGAGTTTTAGTTTGAAAGATTTCATGTTTTATTATATTCAAAATTTACGTTTGTTAAAAGAGAATTTTTAATGTTTTCTTTTTAGTGGATATAAGAGTAAAGTTTAAATATAAAGACAAAAGATATGTTAGGAGATATACTAGGGGAAAAAAATGGAAAATCATTGATTTAAGAACAAAAATAATTCTTATACAATTTACGAAAAAAAGTTTCTTGTAAATGTTAAAAATGATTTTTTGACAAGTGTTTCCTAACTGAACAGACAAAGAGTAGTTGAGATTCATGAAAACTTATTTTCATAGTATGGAATTTATAAACTAAAAATTCTGCATTTTAAAGTATCTTATTAAAAAATATTCTTTTCACAAAAATATCCTAAAATATAATGATTTATTAACTACGTTTGGCCCTACTTCTTGAACGAATACAGCGTTTGTGGCATCATATTTTCATATAGCAAGGAAAGATACAATGTGGCTGTAAGTACAATGAAGTTTCATGAACTTCCCATTTTATTTTCCAGTTTTAACATATTTTACTCGTATTTTATTTGTATTATAAAAATGTAAATTAAAGAATTTGTATTTTTTAATTTATAAATTAAGCGTTTTGGAAGGGTTTTTAATTTATCGTAGCAATGAAAAAACAGTTAATCATAAACAAAGTAAATTTGTAAAAATTATCTTTAAATATATATATGTGTGTGTGTGTATGTATGTATGTATGTAAGTATGTATGTATGCCATTAAATTATTTCTCTATAGTATTTATCAACCCAGGTATAAGTAAAAAAAAAAAAAAATCATGCGGAAGGAAAAGAAAGGTTAAAGGCAGGAGTAAATGAAACACAAGCAACCAATGCTACGTTAATTAGGTAGTGGGTCATACATTATACTCTGTAACCAATATTCACATAGTTTAGTGTCTGTTTTGAAATTTTATGTTCTATTGCTGCTCTCATTGCTACTAAGAAAAAACAAGTTCCGGCAAAAACAAGTTAATTTGAGGTAATTGACGTATCAATTTCGTTTATATGATTGAAATGTCCTACTTTAGGGATATTTTAATGATGTAAGCGAAATAATGTTGTTGAATATAAAAAGTAATATTAAAACGGATATTGCAAAGCAACCAAAGTTAAGTGGTTCTTTTGCAGTATTTTAGCTCCAAATTATTTATCATTCTTCCTGTTTTAGTTCCGAAATATTCATCAACATTAGTATTTTAGCTCCAAAATATTCAACATCTTTCATATTCATCTCCAAAAGAATCATCAACCTACATATTTCAGCTCCAAAATATTCATATTCTTTGTATTTTAGATCTGAAAATAAAAATTAGATGTTTAAAAGTTCCTATTCTTCCAAATAATAAAATTATAAACCGATTTTGCAAATGATAAAATTAAATTACATCGAATAAAGAAGTTTACTAAGATCTAAATATACGAAAAATATTAATTAAACCGTGTTAGAATAAAAAAGATGCTAAACACTTGTTTAATTTTGCTACTTTTAAATGGTCAAATTTTCAAAGCTGAAGAAACACAAAAGAAAATAAAGTCAATTTTAGAGCAAGAGTTTTTAAAAGATTAACGATAGTCCAAAAAATTCATTATAAATAATAATGATACAGTTACTCTAAACGCTTTGCTAAGGACAGATGCAAGAAAAAATGAAGGAAAACAGAGACAATTAAAATTAATTCAAAAGAATCACAAGACTATAATTAAACAAAAACATTTATTAATAGCGATAACAGCAAACAAGAAAGGAATAAGATGACAGATAAGCTCGCTGATAGTGATGATGAACTACATTACATTTTAAAGAAAGACACAAATTTATAAAACACCTCAACATAATAAAATAAGAAAAATAAAATAGCCCAAATGCGCATTAATCATCCAAAGAAGTTTCTTCAGAAGAACACGTTCAATTAGTAAAAGAATTAAACTTAAAGCTTTTTGGCCAGGCAAGAACAATAACCCTAACAACACACTTGTCCACAATACATCCTGAAGATATCCATAGGGTGTCCATAGACTTTTCATCCATAGGATATCCTGAGGATTTCATTTGGAGAAGGTGTGCTGTTAGGGTAAGTGATGCTAAAAAAATTTTTGCAGAAAATTTTTGGGTTTATAAGAGGAAGAAAAAAAATTAATTTCATTCCAGGTGGATAAGATAAAGAATTTTTATAATTACAAAATTCAACAGTGGTGTGATTTCATTTTTAGAAAAGGAAATAGGAAGATCACTACAATAATTAATTTTCTTATTCCATGTACACAAACTGCCTTTACATCACCCTTTTTTATTCTTTAGATGAAAAAGTAAACGACCCATTAATTTTGATAGCCTTGTAACACAAGAGACTTTTTGATTTAACACAACACAGCAGCGTATGGGTCAGCATGTTGTCAACTTTTTCGACCACCACTCGAAAAATTTCATTGTGTTATGTTGCAGTAAATGTTGAGCAAAGTCTCTCGTTTGGTACGATTATAATGAATAACTAGGTAAATAACTGGAAAACTGTACTGAGCTTCCTGCAGTAACTTTTTTTTAACACGTTGACTGCCACGCGTGTTTACAACAAAATCCCCGTCAGGCCACCTTCGCCTGCTGTTACTCCGCCCCCAAACCTTTTTTGAGTTTCACTGAATTTTATTCAAAATCCGATTCCAAAGCAACCAAAAGAGTCTAGTGATCGCAATCACTTTCTGAATCTGCCAAATACATTCTAGTTTCATAATAAAACAATCGGGAAATTTGCACGTTGAACCATTTGGCCAGGGGCCTTTTTCGTGAAGACCTTCGCCTGCTGTTACTCCGCCCCCAAACCTTTTTTGAGTTTCACTGAATTTTTTTCAAAATCCGATTCCAAAGCAACCAAAAGAGTCTAGTGATCGCAATCACTTTCAGAATCTGCCAAATACATTCTAGTTTCATAATAAAAAATTCAACAGTATTATTATCTCCTGTCATATATTTATCTAAATATGTTCGGAAATCCTTTGGAAGGAGTCACCCGACGTGGCCTGATGAGAACTCTTGCTGTCACCCGAATACGGGTGACGTGGCCTGATGAGAACTTTTGCTGTCACCCGAATACGGGTGACACGGCAGTTAACGTGTTAATTGAAAATTGAAGATCTGAGAAATAAAAAGTAGTCCGAATTATTAGTTCCCTATCATACTATAGGTATGGGGAACTTAGGTAATCGTGAAAAATTTCGACCTCGGTTTTTTGATTTTTTTATAAGTTTTCAGGTGTGAGGAATAAGAAAATGACGAAATTTGTATGGTGTCTGTCTGTAGGGTGTCTGTTAGTGTGTCAGTTCGTTAGTGGGTCAGTCCGTTAGTGTGTTAGTCCGTTAGTCCGTTAGTTTGTTAGTCTGTTAACACGATATCTCACGAACAAATGATCGCAGAGAGGTCAGATCAGTTTTAAAATATTGCTTTCGACACTGGCAAGAACCCTATTCATTTGCAACATTCGAATTAAAAAACTTCGTAAGTTATGAGAAATTTACGATTTTCTTAACATGGGAGAATAGGACAAAATTTCACTTAAATGTGCATTAAACAGAAACTTTTTACTGTAAAAATGTCGGACCAGTTTTAAAATATCAGTTTTGATGCCAGAATGAACATCAGTAACTATAAATATGCTATTTTGAAAATTTCGCAAGTTATTGGAAATTTACGAATTTCTTAACATGGCAGTATAAGACAAAATTTCACATAAACGTCAATTTTTAGAGATATTTTCATCGTAAAGGTGTCAGACTACTTTTGAAATACTATTTAGAACACTGGCATGAATATTAATGACTATGAATTTTCCAATATAAAAAATTTCGCAAGTTATTGGAAAATTACGAATTTCTTAACATGGCAGAATAGAGCAAAATTTCACATAAACGTCAATCTTGAGGGATATTTTCATCGTAAAGATGTCAAACCACTTTTTAAATATTATTTTGGATACTGGCATGAATATCATACACTATGATTTTTCCAATTTAAAAAAAATTGTAAGTTATTTGGAATTTACGATTTACTTAAAATGGCAGAATAAGGCAAAATTGAGCATAAACTTCCATTTTGAGGATCATAAATACATTAGACAACTTCAAAATTTCATTTATGATATTTGTTTGAACATGATTGAATACAAATATTCTAATAGGAAAATTTCGTAAATTATTCGTAATTTACTATTTTATCAACATAGCGAAATTGTAAAGTTTTCATATAAATGTGAATTTTGAAGATTATTGCATTGGAAATAGTAGCATGAAAACTAAACAACAGAATTGACCCTGATAAAATAAATTAATAGATTAGAATAAGATAAATATATCGAAGTGAACGGTGGATAGTCTATTAGGCGGGGTTTTCATTCTGTCACTGTATCAAGAGTTTGGTCAAATTCATTTCTTTTAACATGATTATAATATGTCTCCCGCTAGAAATTTATGAGAACATAAATATGATGGGGAGCTGAGCAGAGTTCACCTATGCCAACTAGTTTTATAACTATTTGTACAGTCAGAAAAAAAAAAAAAAGCCCCTCCCCCCACACATACACACTTAAATTCGCCGTAAATTGTCGTAGAAATATGCAGCTGGTACAAATCGATTTATAATAACGTCTAGTTTATAATGGTATAGTTAGATTTTGCTTAGGGGGTTGTCTACATATTAGAACTGGCATCAACTTCATTTTTTTCAATGCTAACCCCTATTTTTTTTTTTTTTTTTTTGAATTATTTGGATCAAATCATCGCAGAAAATAGTTTATATATTTTGCTCAGTTTTTTATAAAGTTATAAGCTGTCAGAGTATGGGGATACTAATGTTAAATGAATGTGACAAATAATTAATTCATATCTTCCCAAAGTTTATTATATTAATTTTTTTTTTTTTTTTTTTTTTTTTTTTTTATGTGTTATAATGAAGTGACCCAAACATATTCCATGCATATTTTTGATTAAAAAAATTTTTTGAATTACGAAAATTATTAAGAAATTCATATTTGAAAAATTATTAATTATGACCTATGTTAATTTTTGCACGAATAGAATGGGCATCGTCAAAATCAGGGGTTTCCAAATTTATAGCTCGTTCCTAACATTATTTTTTTAGTTACAGTGATATTTAATTTTTTATTGTTGTTAAGGGTCCGTAACTTGTTATAATTTGTATCCTCTGTGAGTAAATATCTGTATATATTTTGATGAAAAACTATTTTAATTTACCTTTATGTTATTCTTATTGTTTTCTAAGCAACATTTCGTTATTCATTATACAAATTGGCTTGTTTCTATCACAATGCAGGCAAGAGATTGTGAAAGAATTCCAAAAGAAATGAAGCCCCGCCTCTATATCGCTGAAACAGTGTTTTAAAAAAAATTGTTTGCATATTCGTATTTGACTCTATATGTGACGCTGGTATGCATAAATCTCAATGGCATTTACTACATCAAATGCTGAAGACAAAACTTAAATGATTTAACTTAAATATGTAAAATAATTTTGTATTATAATGTGAAGTTTTAGAAAAATGTGTAAAGGCGTGGCTTACGTTGCAAGAAGGAATATACTCGATCCTGAAATGCTAAGTCTTTTTCTTAAATATTACATAACTTTTCCCAGTTTATCACTACTAAAATTCTATTTCAACCCTGATGGCCTTTTTTTTTTTTTTTTTTTTTGTTGTTGTTGTTGTTGTTGTTGTTGTTGTACTTGAATATTGTATGGTTCGTACACTTCAGGTTAAATGTCGTGATTTAAGAACGGGGTAAGGAGAGGATTATTGTTGAAAGAACAATACGCAGTGAACAATCCTTTTATTATTATTATTATTAATATTTAATAATTGTTGTAAGATTTTTTTTAACGAATTCTCTGTTTTAATTTTTTGTTATATTTTCGCATGTGTTTACTGCACCGTTTGTAAGCTAATGTTATTTAAATTTTATGGCATGACGTAGCATACTAAAATATTAAATTTTTATTAAATGTTCTTTTAATACAGAATCAAATAGTGGGATTTTTTTTTTTAATATAAAACCTAGTATAGAAACAAAGCGTAATATTATTTAATTTGGATTATTCTAATCACGGCGTAAAATTCACATTTGTATACTTGTCAATCATCTCCTTATGAACCGTACAATTTTTAGTACCCGCCTTTTTTTTTTTTTTTTTTTTTTGCACCAATAATTTTTTAGAGTAATTTTAGTCTTATTTAATTGTAACAAAATTTGGAGAGAATTACTCTAAAAATATGGTGGTGTGAGAAAAGGGGCGTTTTTTCAGGGGGCATTAACAATTGTACGGTTATTAATGAGATGGTTGGCAAGTTATGGAAAAAGAATTTAAAACAAAGTAATATGTCTTATTACTTTTAAAGATATTTATCTTACACATTTAAAATTAAGAATTCAAGTACAGTAGAGGACTATATAACGGAGGATATTCGTTCTAGGCAATAGAAAATAGTTTTATGTGGGACATACTTTATCAGACCAATTTATGCAAATTCAGTCAATTACTAAAAATATTTCTTTTATTTTATTTTGTTGGTTTGTTTTTTATTTTTATTTATTATTTTTTCTTCTAAGTAAGGTTTCGATGTTCTCTATACAAACTAACCTATTTTTGTAAAAGTAACGCATTGCAGGTGAGAAATTTTGATGGCATTCCCAAAGAATAATAAACCCCACCCTCTGGTTTTGTCTGAAACAATACTTTACTTTAAAAAATGTGTCTCGTTTCCTTAATTTTAGTTTGTTTGACTCTTTATAGAGCTCTAGAGTAAAAACACGATTGAAATTTACCGTTTTTATTGTTGATGACAAAATTTTAGTTATTTAATCATAAATTAAATAATTTGATGTTTTAGAGAAACGTATGAAGGTGTGACCTATTACTCAAAATAGGAATGATTTCAAACAGTATTTCCTTTTTATTGAATATTAAATATCCTTTCTCAGATTTTTGTTTAAATCTTGTCATCTATATTTTTGTATATTGTATGTTGTAGGTTTGTACACCTCAAATTAAATCTAAAACTTTATAGCAGTGTTGGGCATAATTGATTAAAAAGTAATTGAATTACAATTAAATTATAATTATAATTTTTGTCAATCGATTAACAAGTATTTGATTACAAGTAAATTGAATTATTACAAATAAATAGAATAAGTAATTCAATTTATTTGTAATCAATTATTAAATAGAATAAGTAATTCAATTTATTTGTAATCAATTATTTGTTAATCGATTGACAAAAAAAATTATAATTATAATTTAATTGTAATTCAATTGTAATTCAATTACTTTTTAATAAATTATGCCCAACACTGCTTTATAGTAACCTTTTCATGCGAGACTTACTGTATAAATAAATATATATATATATATATATATACCCAACAGAAGTAGATAATTTTTTTTTCTTAAATATTAAACACTTTTCTTTTACCCCTATTATTATTATTATTATTACAATTATTCTTTTATCTTTGTATCTAGATTTTTGTAATTCAACATTGGAGGGTTCATATGACTCAAGCTATTTGAATTTTTACGTATGAAGTGACGCATTTAACTAATCCACGTTTATTAAAAATAAACTAGTTAAAAAATTTTAAGGTATAAGCAAACACAGTATATCCAATCAATTATCTTAGTTTTTTTTCTTTTATAACTAATATTTCTGTACTTTTTTCCGGTGTGAAACTTAATAAATAATGTATTTTTGTGGTATATCATGATTTTGTTTTCTAAATGTATAGATGGACCCCTAACACATTTTCGCTTGTAACCCTATCAAAAAATGATTTTAAGTATCTAAATAGGACTTTTTCTGAACCGCCTTGATCTCAGAATTTTGAATATGATATCAGAAATAGGGGTTGCCATGCAAAAATTGAAGTTGATGCCCGTTTTAATATGTAGATGGCCCCTTAAGCAAAATCTAACTATACCATTGTAAACTAGACGTTATTACAGATCGATCAGTACCAGCCGCATGTTTTTACAATAATTTAGTAAGGGGTGGCTTTTGGGTAATTATGGTAATTAGGTAAGTTTTTTTTTTTTTTTTCTGACAGCACACAAATCTCTGATGCAGTATGTACAATTTTTAATAAGAAGCATTGCAGAGTAAATATAAAAAATCCGAATAACACATATATTGGAATACTAGAGATAATTATTCAAATGAAAACGTAGGTAAACAAAGGAATTAAAGTCATAAATATTCTTCAGTTTTGATAGACATTGTTAAAAATATCGACCAAACTATTCATAAAGAATTATATATAAATAACATAAACAAGTGAAATTATATATTTTTAAAATTATTAAATAAAATAAAAATAAATGAATAAAATGAATAAATAAATTCACAACTATTCTAATAATTTTCATGGAAATGTAAATATTTTAATACTTCAAATTTTAAAAATATTTACATACATTTAAATATTTAATAACTTTTTTAATAATTTAAATTTCAGCTGAAATTAACAACAGAAAAACTTACACTAATTGTTATTATTTCAATATGTTCTGCATTAAAAGTTAATTTAATTATGTAGTTATGTTTTAAAAAATTAGGCCAATAGGACAGACGCTATTATTATTATTTTCTTAGTAAAAAATATCTGGTACTTCAATTAATTCTCCCTTTTTGTTAAACAGAAATCGCACGTTTATTCTAGTAAAGTGTACAAGATAATTTATTAAAAGTAATGTTCTTCGGCAACTACAAACTTTTCACACTTTTCTTTTAACAAATGGATTCCACGATAAAAAGATTCAGGCTCTTCTGAGGTAATCCATTCATGGAGTCAGATTTCGATATCGTTAAAACACATAAAGTGTTGTTTAGAAAATCCACGCTGTTTGGACCGAAACAATCTGTAATCGAAAGTGGTGACGTCTGGTGAATATGACGGTTGAAAAAAGGCATCCCATAGAAGTCCCCTAAAGGTTTCCTTCAATTGACTTGCGATATTTGATTTGGCATTATTATGAAGCAGAATGACTGTCATGTTTTTGAACATATTGCGGACTTTGTCTTTAAGTGCGGCAATCAAATTGAGTAATTTTGATTTGTAGCGTTCAGCATTCACCATTTGATATGGCTCCAGCAACTCATGGTACATGACACTAGTTTGATCCCACCAAATGCAAAGTAAAATCTTCTTGAACTTAATATCCGGTTTTAACATACATATGATTTGTCGCGACGCGCCAAATTTCTTGCGCTTTGAATTATCGTAAGAAATCCATTTTTAAGCGCCAGTCACAATGCCATGCGAGAAAGACTTCCGTTTTTATTTTTGAAGCAACACGTTACAAATGTTAACCATTTGTAACGTGTTGCTTTTTACCACTTGTAACGCGTTTTACCATTTTTAACCGTTGCTTATTACCATTTGTAGCCATTTGTAACGTGTTTAGCAATATCTTTTTCTGTCAATTCATATGGCACCCAGTTCCCCAATTTTTGAATCGTCTCCATTGCTTTTAGACACGTACTAACAGTTGAAGCATCTAAATTTAGTATTTCCGACAACTGCATAAGCGTGCGATATGAATCTTCTACCAATACTACTTCTAACGGTCCATCGTCAAAGTTTTTTGACTGACCAGGACGCATTTTGTCCCTCACCTCAAAATCGTTTTCTTTGAACCGCCTAAACCAATATCTCCACATTGTTTTCGACAGAACATGTTCTCCGAATGCTTCCACTAGCTAACGATGACTCTTCACTGCAGATTTCATAAAATGAAACCAAGCTGTAAAAAAAAAAAAAAAAAAAACTTTCTTGATTCAGCATCCTTGCTGCCAAGAAAATAAGTTTTACCAGGAAATTGAAAATTAATTAATCTTAGAATTTCGATACTACAACGGAATATTAGAAACATAAGCTTCCTTGATTCAGCACTATTGTTGCTTAAAAAAAAAAAAAAAAAATAGTTTTAAAGAAGAAGAAAAAAAAATCATTTGAGGTAGTGAATCAATGAATGCTTTGCCAGCTTCGCTGTTCACTATATTTAAAGGGGACTAATGTGCAAGTTGTACCTGACGGGACTAAAGTGATAGTTGTACCTCAAGGGACTAATGTGAAAGTTGTACCTCCTGGGACTAATGTGCAAGTTGCACCGAACGAACAAACTATTTCTTTCAACGAAAATGCCTACTAACCCTGGACGATAGGTCTAATATATCGTATCCTATTATATATCGTATTTACCGTAATATAACTCACTACTTATTTCGCTTCCTTCTTCGACTCGTTTTAATACGCATTTTTTATATGCATGAGCAGCCCCCGAAAAAGAAAAACATTAAATCATTAAATTCATTTTTTTACTTATTTTTATTTCATATTATTTCATGCGCACTTTTTATTTCATATTATTTCACGCGCACTTTTTATTTCCTAATTCAAAATTATTAAAAAAAACTTTTTCGATATCGCTTGTAACGATACTGATTATTATTCTTTTTCTTTCAATAATAGTAAAAAAAAAAAAAAAAAAAAAAAAAAGATTTTGATGAAATTCTGGCAAAAGCAGAATTTAGTTTAGGACGGAGGACTATTAGTTTTTTTTTTTTTTTCTTTTTTCAAATTATAACATCACTTTCAAATTATTCAATTATATTTTCGATAAATTTTAGATTTCGACAAATGTCCAACTATCGAAATCGACAACGCAAAAATCCCAGATTGAGACTAATAGGCCCACAGTCCTAAAAAAAAAAAAAAAAAAAAAAGAAGAAGCTTTTACAGCAAAATGTGCTGGCACCCATATTGCCAGCACATTCTGCTGTTAAATAAGGCAGTTTACAGCGGAAACATCTACAAAAAAAAGGACTCTTTTACTGCTGTTTCTACTGTAAATTACTTCTTTTTTACTTCTCCCCCCCCCCTCCATGCACCCATATTGACAGCATATTATGCTGTAAATCTACCTTTTTTTTTTCAGTGCAGAAAAGTAACACTTTTCACAAATTCTCTTTAAAAAGAAAAAAAATAATAATAAAAAAAAAATCTTACATGTTCTAATCTCTAAAAATACGTTTTTTTTTTTTTTTCTTTTCTTTTGTTCCACTGGAAAGTCACACAGATCTGAAAACCTAATTTTTCTTTTGTTAAATATTTCTGGCGTCAGTGCCCACTATGCTGCGCAAGCTCTACTACTATCCTCTCTTCGTCAATAGCGAGAAATAATTCAGTCACCCAATAAAAACCAGGATTGCTACAGACATTTTATTCAAAACCAGCATTTTTTAATAGTAATCTTCTATAGTATATTTCAATGTTCATTTAAGGGGGGAAATCACTTTATGAATACAGTGGTGGAAAAGTGTGAGAAAAAAAGTGAGATCCTGAGTTTATAAGTTATGTTAATTATTAACCTTTAAACAATTCATAGAATATACGGAAATTTTGGTATTTCTTTAGATTCCGTAAGTCAAGCGTAAATTTATGTTTGTATATTTTTAAATATGGATCGACTTAATTTACATTTTATTAATATTCATGTTTTGTGATTAATTATCCCTGTTTCTGAAGCATTTTAAACAATTAATAGAATATACGAAAAATTTGGCATTTCTTTAGATTCCGTAAGTCGAGCATGAATTTATGTTTATATGTTTTTAAATATGGATCGACTTAATTTACATTTTATTAATATTCATGTTTTGTGATTAAGTATATTATCCATGTTTCTGAAGCATTTTTCCTTTCATTTTAGTTACGGCTGCGAACCTGAAAACATTACGATGCTTCTTGCTACTAACATAAACTACAGCGATGGACCAACGTCATATGACATTAACTGGTCAGTATGAAAATTAGCTTTTTTTATTTTTTTTTACTAAAAAATACTTATTTATTAAAAGTAATGTTTTATTTACCTTGAATTAATAGCATTAATTCATCACTACATACAATATAACATGAGTACATTTAAAGTTTTAAAGATAATTCTTTTTTTTAAGGGGGGTGGGTGATTTTTCTGAAAATGTTAATCATATTTTGAAGTTGTTACAGTCATAAACAAATTTTATTTAAAAACTAGTTGAAAACAGGTTTAATAACAAACATATATCTGCTGATAAAAAATAAACTTAATTCATTGATTGTAACTCAACACTATTTATTAATTGCAATATGTCAAATTCGATATAAATTGAACATTCCTTTTCAGACCATATTGTATTTAGAAATACGCATACACAGCGAAATAAAATAAAAATGCTTTAAAAATGGTCATAATATGAAATCTCTACACAAATGTTTCAAATATATACAGTCGGTAACAAAAGTGTCCGAACACAAGCAAAAATTCCTGTATAAAAAAAGTACACTTAATACAGTTTTGTTAAATAAATCCTTGTCGAATCCTGTTTTTAGACTGACTAAGAACAGGATTCGACAATGATTTATTGAACAAAACTGTATTAAGTGTACTTTTTTATATAGGAATTTTTCCTAGTGTTCGGACACTTTTGTTAGCGACTGTACGCACAAATTTTCCAAAAATTAGGCATAGCAGGGCATTTAAATAAGATACTTAATATATAATATAAAAAATTATTATTACGTAAAATTACTAGCATCCCATTGGGTATTAATAGTATTAAATTAAAACAGAATAAAATAAAATAGCTCAGAATATTTAAAAGAAACTGAAATCACAGGCGTGTTGAAAAACGTATTATATTTTTCATTGAATAAATATGCATTACAGTCGGCAGCAAAAGTATCCAAGTACTAGTAGCAATCTCTGTCTAAAATAAATACATTTAATACTGCTTTGTTAAATAAATCCTTGCCAAGTCACGTTCTTAGTCAGTCTAAGAATAGGATTCGACAAAGTTTTATTTAACAAAACAGTATTAAGTGTACGTTTTTGATATCGGAATTATTGGCTAGTGCTTAGATACCTTTGCTGCCAACTGTACAGTCGGTAACAAAAGTGTCCGAACACTAGCAAAAATTCCTATATAAAAAAAGTTCACTTAATACAGTTTTATTAAATAAATCCTTGTCGAATCCTGTTCTTAGTCAGTCTAAAAACAGGATTCGACAAGGATTTATTTAACAAAGCAGTATTAAGTGTACTTTTTTTATGTAGGAATTTTTGCTCGAAGACTTTTGTTACCGACTGTAGGTAAGGTAGATAGCGAAAAATCCGTTTCTACATAATATTTGTTTACTATTAAATGTTTTGCAAATACCTTTAGGTTAAATTGATTATAAACTTAATCTAGATTTAAATATTCAAATTAAATAGATTCGAATATTTTTTAAAATTTTTCACATAGATTAAATTAATACAATTTTAATATTCTGTCAACTTGCATCCAAAGAGTTTGATTGAATTAAAGCTGTAAATTGTGTTTTCTTAAGGTAAATTTACCTGTTTAATCCAAATTTTCGTTAGAAGTAAAAACTCAGATACGGCAATAATAATAATAATAATAATAATAATAATAATAGCAATAATAATAACAACAACAATAGTATCACATTTACAAAATTTAAGCAAAATTTATTTGCATTTTCTTGAATAAATATATCTTTTGGTTAGCTTTAGCATAGTTCATATATATAGGAGGATGTCTCTGGTTGTGGGCACAGTTTTGATTTTGGCTTATAATTTTTGATTGAGTAGATATCATGCAAACGTATGTATACCAATGGAAAATTAGAACCTTTAGCTAACGTTTGATGAAGTAACTGTATTGATTCCGTCAACCAAAAAAAAAATATTACCAATTTTGTGAAGTGATAATTTTTTGCCAAAACAAATTTTGTACCTGGTTGTGGGCACACTTGAAAAATCCGCTAAAAGTGGGAAAATAATAAGATAAAACACCATAAATACAGAAAACAACAAAATTTATTCATATTGTAAGGATTCAGTGGCCGAAATAATAACAGAAAATGGCATTTTTCCAATTTTGTTCGTCATCTTCTTCGTCCTCCAAATCAGAAGTGCAATGCTTGTAAGTAAGATAATTTGTATATATATTAGCATACTTCAAATGCATCAGACGACCACACGCATTGTATTTGATTGAGGTGGCTCTTGGTCTTGTTAGGCATAGCGCCAGGTGCTTCAAACAGATGACACAGAAGTCGGCATCCTCATAATGTTAAGACTCCAATTTTTAGGGCGTTTGGCCGGCATTTTGAAAAGTGGACTTGCTTTGCTTTCTCTAAGCTTCTTCTAGAGGGATTCAGATGCTGCAAGGAAGTCCATATTCTCGGACAGTTGATTTTATGGATCTCTTATCCACATAGTAATTCTAAATGGCTTTAACCAGCGCATTTAAATCCATTTATTTTGGATCACTTGAATTTTTCGAAGTTGACATTGCTAAAAAAACCTAAACACTAATAAAATATGTTATTTTTATATAAATGACTATATTTGACAATTTGTAAGTCAAACACACATTTTAAATGAAGAAAACAAGTATGCCCACAACTGGGAATGGCAGCCATTTTTATAATGGCAGAAAAAGCAATTTTCGATCCATATTTTGGCTGAATTCGATATTGCATCACAAAATATAAGGAGTATACTGTATAAATCTGTACTGATAAGTATAAAGGATTTAAGTCCAAAAATGTCGATTTTGAGTTAAGTACATTGTCAGACTCGGAAAAAAATTCTCTATCGAATTGGTATAAAGGATTTAAATCCATGTCATTTAGTCTGAAAATCCATTTTTAAAAAAAGATTCAAGTCAGAAATTTAGCATTAATCTTTAGTATGAAATATTTAATTCAATTTTTTCCCTTTATTAAATGAAGATTGACAATCACTGAATAGTACAAAGGGTACAAATCAACCTAATCCCTTTTTCCTGATCGATTCTTCTGATTAGTTTTTAGTTAGTTTAACTTTATTTTTCGTCTCCTGAAAAATCAAGAATATGGATTTAAATCTTTTATACTTATCAATACAGAAATATACCTTGCATTTACATTTTTGAATTATTTCACTTCGATTTATCGCATTCTGAAAATATTCACAAATCACTTTTCTCAGATTTTTTATTTCGATTCTTGCACTAACTAAAAAAATGCATGTATTCACTTCGGTGTTAGCACAAAAACTGCGTACTGCCACAGTACAAGTTTGACAGTACTCAAAACCATATTTGTTTTTTGTTAAAAGATATGGTGGGGTGCCCATAACCGGAGAATACCCATAACAGGAGACAATCCCATATATTTATATTAGAACATTTTGCGAAAGGAAATAAATTGTTAGATTACCCCATTAAATTAGTTTGTTTATCTAAAAAAAACATCGAAACACATTTAAAATGATAGATTTGTTGAGCTAATCAAATTTCTGTTGAATCAATAAAACTCTTCTCTGAGCGCGCTTTTGTATATATAAGGCCGTAATCATGTAATGGCTAATACATTGCATTATATCCATCGTAAGAAAGATTCGAATCCTGGTCATGGCACCAAGATAATAAACTAAAATTTGTTGGTGTAAGGCTGTGAAAATATAATAACCAAAACTGAATAACTCAAGATAGTCATCCATTGCATCAAGTCAATTTTGCTTCCTATATATAAATATATAGAAACCCCCGGGAGGATCTATAGGATCTATTTTTTGTTTATCTAAAATATATTGAAACACATTTAAAATGATAGATTTGTTGAGCTAATCAAATTTCTGTTGAATCAATAAAACTTCTCTCTGGGCGCGCTTTTGTAGATATAAGGCCGTAATCATGTAATGGCTAATACGTTGCATTATATCCACTGTAAGAAAGGTTCGAATCCTGGTCATGGCACCAAAATAATAAACTAAAATTTGTTGGTATAAGACTGTGAAAATATAATAACCAAAACTGAATAACTCAAGATAGTCATCCATTGCATCAAGTCAATTTTGCTTCCTATATATAAATATATAGAAACCACCTGGAGGAATAGCTGGCCATTAGTTGTTAAAAATTTTATCTGTGAATTGGCTGGGTAGAATTACAAGCCTAAATACGTGTATGCATATTAATTTTACAGAATAATCTTTTTTTTACAGTATTTGAGACTCGTCAGTTGCATCTAGATTTTGACGATCTGTGTATTTTTAATAAGTCATTTCTTTCGGTGGCTGAATATGCATCACAGTTGTATAAAGCACATAATCAGGACAACCGGGTTGGTTGGTTGACTGCCTTTTAATGGCGCAAGGTTCACAACAGGACAACCGGGAAATACAAAAGAAGAGGATCGGGCAATATTTGGCATTTAATAACTAATCTGAAAGATTGTTAACAAACCGTATGTGAACAGAGTTCAGATAAATGGTAAATACTGTAAAGTAGATAAAAAAAAATATCGCAATATTTTTTACAGCTGCTCGGGGATAAATTCTTACTAAAGAAAGAATGTGAGTTTAAAATATTATTTTTTATTCTTAAGCAAATGTATATGAGCGCAGCGGTTGAAATATCTATAAAAACAAACTAATAGAATTAGTATGACATATTTCTTATGGTGAATGAAATAACAAAGCCTGCGGCATTTGACTTATAAAGTGAAGAAGAAAGATTAAGATAAATTTAGAAAAAGGCTTTTTCAAAATATGCTTTAAATTTAATCAGATTTTAGAAAAATGTCGAAAACTTCTTATTTACATATTCTTTTAAGAATTTATTCCTTAAAACATCTTAAATAATTTTGTAATATATATATATGTTTGTCAAAAGATTATTTTCCATATAATAACTCAAAAAAGTTATTTTATCTATTTTTATTTTTTATTTATTTATTTTTTATGCTAGTAAGAACTCACAGAATTTTTTTTTTCTTTTTAAATTATAAGTTTATAATTATCTTCTCTAGTCATTTAATTATTTACATCAATATATCTTTATCATACTATTTTATTTACATCAGCCTTTTAAAAATAAAGTAAGTGTTACATTAATTTACTCACTATTTGTATTTAACAAAATATTTTTAAACATTCATAAATTAAATCAAATCTTTTTACTTTCCGAACACTATAGTGAGGAAAGTATTGTAATCATGTCAAAAATCCGAATTCGAGATTTTGATGTTTCTATACGTTTTGAGGTCCCCTGAGTCCGTTTTCACTATTTTTACGATGATATATGTATGTGTGTGTGTATGTGTGTATGTGTGTATGTTTGTAAACACGCTAGCGTCTAAAGGCTTTGTTCGATTAACCTGAAAGTTGGTACGTATATTGTAAGTCACCATAGTACGAACCCTATAGATTTTGGTGAATCTAGCACTTATAGTTTTTTTACAGGGACACAAAGAAAAATTCTTTATCATTATGGCCTATGGGACCAAAATCTTAAAAGTGCGATAGCATCTAAACGCCTTATTCAATTGAGCAAAAATTTTATACCCATATTATAGGTCACAGATACTCAATCTGTATAGATTTTGGAGAATCTAGCACTTATAGTTTTTTTACAGGGACACAAAGAAAAATTCTTTATCATTAAGGCCAATGGGGCCAAATTTTTAAAAGTGTGATAGCGTCTAAACGCCTTATTAATCTGAGCAAAAAAATTGTACACATGTTATAGGTCGCATTTGCACCAACTGTATAGATTTTGGTGAATCTAGCACTACAGTTTTTTTACAGGGACACAAAGAAAAATTCTTTATCATTATGGCCTATGAGACCAAATTTTTAAAAGTGCGATAGCATCTAAACGCCTTATTCAATTGAGCTGAAAATTTGTATGAATATTATAAATCACTGTTGCACTAACTATAAGCATTTTGGTGAATCTAGCATCTATAGATTTTTACAGGGACAAAACGAAAAATTCTTTATCATTATGATCTAAGGGCTCAAAGTTCAGTAGCGTTAAATAAAACCTCGTGTGATATATGGAGAAAAAAACACTCTATTATGGTTTTCTCTCTTTTGTTTGTTTAGCAATTCCTCTTTCTTTATTTTATCTACAAAACTGTTAGTTACTCAATGTTCGGAAAGTCGAGTGGAGTCACTCCAGATTTTTTTTTTCCCCATAAGTTGAATTTTTTATCTTTGTAATTAAAGAAAAATGTATTTTTAATGTCATTAAATAAAATAATTTTCATATATTACGAAACACTTCTTAGAATAACTTAAAAAAATTAAAACATTATTTTTGTGTGAAAAAACTGTATTCGTTATATAATATATATATAAAAGTATGAAAATGTTAATTACTTTCAACTGAAAAAAATACATTAATGTGCTTATCTTTTAATGAATAATGTCAATTTGGTTGTTTTATGGAAAATGATTGCATAATAAAAGTATTTTAACTAAACTATAAAAATAAAGTGAAAAAAATAAAAAATAAAATGTTTTCATTACCTTAAATAAAATTTTCTTTTTCTAATAGAATCTCTTTTACCAACAATAAATTTAAAATAGTTATATTTTTAATGATCTTATCCAGTTTGTCTTGTTTATTAAGATTAATTTATCTATCAGAGTAAATTTCTTAATTAGGATAATGTGCAGAAAAAGACAATTTAAGTCATGCTTAAACAAATATATTTTCACGTCCTTTATTATTGTTTTTCTAGGAATGCTGTATTGTGGGTAGACCGTCCTTTTGCAATGTGGATTGTACAAGTAAGTTATTTCAGCTTCTCATTAAGAAAATTAAATGCCCTTGTAATGCTGTTTGTTTGATAAATTATGACATGAATAACATAATGAAAATGTGCATTAAGATAAGAACTGCGAGTAGATAAATAGAAATAAAAAACAAATACTATGCATTACGAAATTACAAATATTCAGACAAAGATAACGGAGTTTCACAATAAATTTATTTGCTAATCATAGATAATTTGATGTATTTACACGTTAAAAATAGATTATAAGACTTCTTCACACACCATAAATTTTAAGCCAGCACAACCGGTTTCAAAAGGACGTAGCCTTTCTTCATCAGGTGCAAAAAAAAAAAAACACGTACTACTGCTTTGGAGGCAAAAGCAACTTGTCTTGCTTTTGCCTCCAAGGCAGTCATTCAAGGCAGTTCTTCATACCGAACGAGATAAATAAAATAGAGTGCTGATTCAATGGATAAAGAATGAGCTTTCCGTGGTTCAACATGAATTACGTGATATGAACCAATAGGTTGTTATATATGGCCCTTTATCCCTATTTTGGCATTGATAATTTCAGTTCGGCAAATTATCATCATTATTAGGTAACACGACAGTCCTAGAACCAAAATAAATTGTTTTTAAAATAATTTTTCTTATATGTCAAACCTTTGGCACGTGACTACTACAGGGAGTTCATATTTATGTTTTTGGGGGAAATGTTTACATTCTATAGGGAAATATTTTCATCCTAGAGGGAAATTCATAGGGAAATGGAGAATCAGAAGTCACATATTGGGTATAATTTAGCCTCGAACCCAAAAAGCCGATAGAGTCCATTAAACGCATTTTTCTGGAAACATTTAACTGCTAACAACATTTTTAACTCTCTAGATCTCTATTTAAACATCTTAATTTTCACGAATTACGCTAAATATATATTTTTCGAGATAACATCTGTGCACTAAAGTTAATATACTAATTTAAATTTTACTCGGTTTGTACTTATCCAAATGCGAATCATTGTAGCATATGTTTATCTCAACAGGTTAAATGAAATAACTCAAACAGTTCTAAATGCAATTTTAAAAGAACTAATCGGACATTTCAATGTAACTATCTATAGCTTCCAGCTGTTATTCTGGTTCAGGTTTCAAAATGATAACACAGTCTTGTAATGAAACCATTTACAATTTACGCATGAGTTAATTTTAAATGTTAAATTCGTTACATTATCTCATTTATATTAAGGCAACGCGTATAAGATATTTTTAATGTTAGACTAGATTTATTTGTATTTTGCACGATTCAATGCACGATTTTTCAGTGCAACGATTTTCAAATTCTGTTAATAAATATTAAATCATTTCTGAACACAAATTAACTTTCTGCAAAATTGTTTCAAATAAAAGCATAATTATACAAATAATCAGGTGCGTCACTCACACGACTTCCTCTTACCCTGAAATTTAATACTATAAGTACAGTACGGATTGGAGCTTAAGGGTTAAGATAACTAGTACTGTTATGTAAACCTATGTTAAAACAATTCAATTTAGGCTTGTGAACAGCTTTAATTTACAAATAATTCGATCCCCGTTTCGTTATTGTACCTACAATTATAGAGAATTCAAGTCTGTTATTAAGTTCAAAAGTTCATTTAAAATTATTCAGACAACTTTCCCATGCATCATTCCTTGAAACGTATCAACCTTGAACAAACTTTTCTAGTAACAAACGTATTCACTTCAAAATACTTCATTTCGATTGTCTGAAGTTATTTTTTTTAGATTACTGTAACAGACACAGGCAAAGATCAAATTATAAAACTTGACATTGGTATTCAGGAAGCCTCAAAACGTGTAAATACACAAGAAACCAATCGATGAATACTTAGCTTAAAAAAATACATTATTTACCATGTGGTTTTGAGGAGTTAATTTCTATTCCTAACCAGCTTTCCTGGACATGGTGAAATATTATATGATATAGTACATTATAGTAAAACACTTCCCCTAACAAATAAAAAAGAAAGTTGTGGTTTAAATATTAGCAGCCCTGTATATCTTCTGAAAGTTATGTACACATCACCTGGTGCACATAAATATAATCCTATATTAATAACACATGGCACAACCTTTTGTGTAGCCCTGTAAACGAACCATGAATGATTTCTATACAATATTCTACATGACACATGTTTTTATACGTATAAAAAATATATATTCGTTTCATTTGGTTTAGTGCAGTCTATAGATGTTAAACTGTACTTACCTGCAATTTCCTCCATAGACGCAATGTAATTGAATTATCTTGGGTGTCCCTGTACACAAACCATTTACTTGATCTCAACGAAAAGCTTAGTGTAGCATCCCTATATGATACACTATTAGAATACCAAGTTCGGAATTTCTGCTATAATTTGTTTTTGAGATATGATGATAACGGACGGACACACACACAGACCAACCGTTAAAAACATGATTTTTAGATTCATGGGACCTCAAAATGTATAAATATAACAAAAAACTCAATTTGGTAAATTTGACCCATAAACAATACTTTCTCTACCTTATGGTTAAGAGAAAGTAAAAAGTAAATCATGCGATTTTAAATACGTTTAAAATGGAACACAGATAAACACTTTCTTTAATTCACAGTAAATTAAAAGTTTCATTTTAATTATGATATCCTTTTAACATTTTACGGTATAAATATAAATATTTTTATGCAATTTACTATATATTAATTCTAATTTTAAAATAGGCGGGAGGCTCAGTAACACCATTTCCTAATAAATATATTTGGCATTATTATTACAGGATTAAATATATTGGGAAATGCATTTAGAAATTTAAGGAAGTTATTTCAGGACAAAAAAAAAAGTGAAAATGGCTACGATATCTTCCTCAAACAACCTAATTATAATAACGATGTATTTTATATCTCAGATTTATTGTGATATAATTTTGTTTAATAAAAATGTATAAACCAGCCTGTATTTTCGGATGTATGAATAATATTTAAATGTCTGTACTACTGTTTAAATAAATTACATGATAATTCAGACTAATAAATAACAGGATTCTACAGGGTGACAAGAGATAACTTGGACACACATGATACATTATAATTTTAATGCTAATGAAAATATTACGACCAAACTTCAATAAATATGAATACATTATTTTGTCTATTATATTTACAAATTTTCAAAGTGGCTATCTTTCGCCTTAATACAGAGCTTTAAACGTGTCACAAAATATTCGACTATGGGCCGCAACTCACTTACTAATATTTTATCCCATACCTTGCATAAGAACTCCTTTAGGGATGCCAAAGTTTTATGAGATTTAGCACACACCCTTATCTCCAAGATGGTCCAAACAGAATAATCCATTGCGTTCAAATCTGGGGAATACGGTGGCCATTCTTGAGCTACAATGAAGTCAGGAAAATTTGTCTTGCACAAATCTTGATTGCCTCTAGCTCTGTGTGCAGACGCGGAATCCTGTTGGAATGTCCATCTTTTGTTACCAAAGAACTTTTGCGAACAAGGTAAGACAACATCTTACAAAATGAGTTTGCAAAAGTGTTAGTTACAGATATTTGGTTTGAAACTTCGTCCAAGTTATTTCTTGTCACCCTGTATATTTGCGAACGTAATTCCTGCATGCAAAGCGTCTATAAATTCCTGCAAGCTAATTTAGTGACTTCCAAAAAATAGCTAAATGAAGGGAATTAACAGAAAATTTTAAAATAGTACCTCAGTGTTTGTAGATTAAGAAGTAACTGAGTCGGAAGAGTAAGTATTTATAGTATTCTTTTGCTTTTTTCGAGTGGTCACCAATTTGAAAAAGATAGCAGATCAATAAAAATAGTTGAGAGTTCAATTCGGGCTAGCTTCATACCGAGTTTCGCGTAAATCGATTAATAAATGCATTTTTATGGGTATTTTAAATTTTCATTTAGTCACCTTTTAAACCTAAAATGGCAGTTCACATTGATTAATAAGTTTTTATATTTTGATATGAGCTCGGTACGTACTGAATTTTAAATAGAAAGAAAAGCGCTTTTCATCTGAGTTTGAAATCAAATAATAAACTTACTCGAAGTTTATATTTGAGCTATATGTATGTATCATGTTCTAGGCAAATCGATTCTATATTTGCACAGTTGTTACTATTTCAGTCTTACGTGCATATATTAGTTTGATACAACTGTATTCAAAAATTAAACATTAAAAAATAATAATAACAATAAATAAATAAAAATAGCTTTTTTCCTAAATGAATTACACCAAAACAATAAAGAAAATTGCGTGTTTTTGAATTAATCTGTGTAGATTTGTTATTTTCTTAGAAGCAAATAGAAATTATTATCAATTCATCAGTGTAATTCTTTTTTGGCAATGTAATTTTTCCTTAAATATCATAGCTTTAAACACAATTTCTGACGCATTTGAACTTCCTCATCCAAGATTATATAATTTGTTACTTCAATTTATTAAAAATAATAATAATAATAATAATAATAATAATAAAAATAAAGGAATACTCCCGTAATATTGAAGGAAAATTACGGGAAAAATAAAAAATATTTCATAATTAGTACCTAAATGACGTTATGAGCTATGACTTATGAGGAGAGCAGCTCTAGCAGGACTTTGACATCTAGCCACATCGACTAGAGGTTTGTCGTACCCAAACTTAAAAGCATCCTTAAAAGAAAAGTAAAGTTCAGCAAATACCTAACAGGAATATCCTGCAGTTCTCAAGGATCAATGATTTGCCGACCAAGATTGTCAATCCTGTGAGAAGAAAAAGGCTCCTAGTCACATACAATGTGTCTTCCAGTATCCTCTTCCAGACATCAACCATAACAAAGTACCTACATATAGTGCAACCACGTTTTCCTTGCCTAGCATTGATGACGATTCTAAAGGCTTGGAGGAGGTGCCAAAATAACTCATAGATTGCAATTTGGTAAATATCCAGTAATTCCGACGTTCCCTTATCGTTTATTTTCTCTCAATCACAAGGGTTATCACCCCTATTCTAACACTGAACTCGTTGAGTCAGCATATGCGCAGAGGTTTTCATGGTCACAGGAAGTGTGGTTGATAAAACAATTACATGCTATAAATAGACTACATGCATTTAAAAAAATAAAAAAAAATAAGTTATTTTATACAAATTCAATCGTTAAGTATGAAGAGAGAATCGTAGAGATTTTATTGCTACTAAAAAATATTCTAGTGTTGTATTAACACTACTTTCTTTTAACTACAGTACAATAGACATTTTATTTCAGATTAATCCATATATGTCTGTTTTTTTTTTTTTTTTTTTTTTTTTTTTTTTTTTATAATTTTGACCGAAAAAAAATTACGCAGACTATTATATAGGTTTATGCAAAAATTTAAAAGAAAAATAGTATGTAGATTTTAATTTTTTTAATGAAGTATTTTATAAATGATAAACCATGCAGTAGAAACATAAAAGATATTTTTTTGCTAAGAAAAAATGTATTCACTTACTAATTATTATGAAATGAATAAAAGCAGATTGAATTTTGAAGTAAATTTCCAAAAATATTAATTTTATTGTCACTTCTAACTTTCACGAACTTCTTCGGACGCGACAAAACAATTCAGCAATCTGATTGTCACATTGAAAAGCTCGTGAATTTGCTTTTTTCGGTTTTCATATATCATACTTCGTTTGAACGGACCAAAGTAATGTGGCGTATAGCAAAAAAAGTAAAACTTTCACTACAATTAATACTTTAATAAGGAGTTTAAAACAGTGTTTCATTTTTGAGACACTATGTATTTAAGGGTTAAAGTGTAATATATAAGGTAATGTATCTAATAATTTCAATCACTTTTAAAACATTAGCTTAAAACAGTTTTAGAAAACTTTGTTTGACAAAAATTTCGTTTATGAAATTAGAAGCAATTTTATTTAACAAAAAGTAAAAAGGGGGTACCGGCCCCCTTCAAGTTCTTAACTGAGCATTGTAGTTATAATACATTCATAACACATTTATAGATTTTATAAAATTAAAATATTTCTAATTATTGAGAAAAATGCATCCCAAGCCACTCTCTGAAACGTACTGGATTGATTTTTAGTAGCCTTCAGTATTATCCATTTTTACTTTCTCTTACCCATAGGATCGAGAAAGTATTGTTTTAGGGTCAAATTTTCGAAAGTGAGTTTTTGTTATATTTACATTATCTGAGGTCCCATGAATACGAAAATCATGTTTTTAGCGAATGGTCTGTGTGGATGTCTGTGTGTCTGTTATCAGCATATCTCAAGAACAAATAGTAGCAGAAATTCCAAACTCGGTATTCGAAATGTGTATCATATAGGGATGCTGCAGTAAGCTTTTCGTTGAGATGAAGCAAATGGTTCGTGTACAGGGACACTCAAAGTATTCAAATACATTACGTCTATGGGGGAAATTGCAGGAAAGTGGAGTTTAAACCCTACAGACTGCACTAAACCAAATGAAACGAATATATATTTTTTGTAATAGAGATAGTCAACTGGGAAATTTTTTTTTTGTGTATCTAGGAGCCTCGCCTACCCCCCTGAGGGGATGAAGTCCCCCCTCGAGGGGATTTACTTTTCATGGTGGGTATCTTTCAAAAGAGATCACAAATACATTTAAAACAAATGGTTGAACCATCGATCTGCAGTTATTTAAAATAAAGTTATCGATTTTTTTCATTTTTAAGAAATAAAAAAAATTGTAATATTGAGAATAAATTCAACTTTTTTTTTTTTTTATTATTTAGTGTTACACTACTTCTCTAATATGGAAATCGTCTGTATTATCATAAAAGATAATTTTTTAAATAATAATTTTAATAAATTATTTATTAAAAACAGAATTATTTTTTAATAACCGAATTAAATTCTATAGAAATATAGGTGCATTAATGTAACGAGGGGTTGAGGGGAGCGGTAGTCCCCCTCACACAGAACTAATTATCATACAAAACTCTTCCGAAGCCAAATTTGAATTGTTTAACATAGGTTTACATAACAGTACTCGTTATCTTACCTCTTAATCTCCAATCCATATTTATAGTATTAAATTTCAGGGTAAGAGAAAGTCGTGTGAGTGACACACCAGATTATTTATATACGTATCAAACGATGGAAACCTAGCCCAGCACACGCATACACGCGCGCGAGAAAAATATTTAAAATTTAACTTTAAAACATTTCCATTTCCAACTTTGAACCATTTCCAAGCGTAGCACTAATATAACAGAATTCTTTCTGTGGCACTGTACATGAAGGATATGTTTTTTTATACCATCATTTATGTGAAACACGCCTTTTTGCATATAAAGAATGTATGTCTGTTCCATTTTATTTAGTGCAGTCTAAATGGGTTAAAGTGCATGTTTCAGAAACTTCGCATAGAAATATAGAATCGTGAAAAAATAAGAGAATTTTAGAAATAATAGAGTAGCGTAAAAATAATAGAATGCTAGAAATAATAGAATTATGTAGAAATAATAGAAGTAATAGAAGTAATAGAATCACATAGAAATGATAGAATTATAGAAATAATATAATCGAGTGAAAATAATAAAACTCCAGACGTATTGGGTACGCAGTATAAAGAGATTTTGCAAAATCCCCCCCCCCTTTTTTTTTATTTTAAGCTTTAAAAGGGGGGGGGGGCAAAAACACGTTTACAAAACTTTTTCTGGTCCAAATTATCTCAGAATGGTGATTTTTTAATGTATCGGCTGGTTATATGAATGCAATACGCACTATAAAGGAATTTTGGTAAATTCCTACCACCCTCCTTAAAGCGGACGACTCAAAAAATACATTTTCAAGCTTAAATCTGCTTTAAATTACCATAGAAGGGCTTATTTTGGTGTGTTTGTTGATTAAGTATGCACACAAATCACCTTAGGGGAATTTCGCGAAACTTCAAATTTACCCGCGCGGTTGGGGGGAGTAATAAGCAGGTAAGACGCTGCTGAAGTTAGTCAGCACCCGAACTCCTCAGATTGCGAGCGGAAAAACCACTACAGAACGCAACTGGAAAACTACCTTAAGTTTTGAAGGATTTCAGTTACTATTGTTTGTATTATTACTATTTCTTTCTTTTTTTCTTTCTTGAGAATTTAATGATGACGATATGGAATTTTGAGAATTCACTTAAATATAGTGTCCAGCGAAGCAAGCAAAGCCTGCTAGTATTTTTATATTTTTATATTGCACAAAATATAAGGGAATTAACAAACATATATTTTTTACAAGTACAAAATCGCATTTCGAATAGAATTAGGTATGATTACATCAACGCTTAATTCACAGGGCAACGCCAAAGTATTTACATAGATTGCAGGATACATGTGAAAATTTCTTAACGATTATATTAAGTTTCTATGAGTTTTTAACGTTTTTCATAACTATATTTTAAGATACCATCCCAGATTTTAAATACAATGAAAGATAAACAATCTACAGATACGTAAATTTCGAAAGAGTTTATTTATTTATGCATATGGCAGGAATTTTTTTCCCTTAAGTAAAAATCGTTTTTAGAACGAAGTTCCTTAACGCCGGTTGCGGTAGGGAGTTAATTAGTAGAAAACATTACGTAACGAAAAACCGTTACGCTTGTTTGTGGCAACTGTGTCGCCAGAACTACTGCTCAGAATTGTATATGAATTTATATATAGATGCACCTTGACTTAATTTAGTGCCGGTCAACTTTTGGTGTTAACCGCTCAATAGGTGGCGTTGCTATACAGCGATTTCCGCAATTTAAGGGACGCTATATCTCAGGTTCTATGGTGCATAATCAAACAAAACTTGATATGTGAGAAGGCCATTATGAGACATTTTGCTGATTCAAGTTAGATGCTTTTAGGCCAATAGATGGAGCTGCTATACTGGAAATTTCCTTGATAACGGGAAGGCTGTATCTCCAATTGTATGGCACAAAACTGTACGAAACTTGATATGTGAGATAACGATAACCATTATAAAAATGCATTTTTTAAGATATTATTTATAGAAAATAAATCTGTTTTTCTTTGGATATTTATTGTTAGTTTTCTCTCTGATGAAAATCATTCGCATTCACCCTGTTAGATAATTTTAATAAATAATAGTTTTCATAAATTATTTGTCCTTTGTATAGAAAATATAGAAGAAAGTTTTGCGGTTACCACAATATACTAGTTTTATTTTAGTTTATTTTTAATATAATTTATAATTCATGCTTTTATATTTAATTTTTAATAAACAAGTGTTTTCGCTAAAATATTAAACGAAACTTTTTAATTTGATTCCTTACATTGCATTATTTGCATTGAGGATAAAAGAAAAAAAAAAAAAAAGATAGAAAATAAACAATAAAATAGTGAGAGAGAGAGAATGAGCAATCTAGATCTCTATATCAAATCAAATTCGGAATTGGAGAACAGGCGTAAGGAACCTTCTTCCTGACGGGAAATCCACCGACCAAATACACTTTTTTTTTTTTTTTTTGGATTTTCTCAAAGACTAAATGACATGGATTTAAATCCTTTGTACCAATCGATAGAGAATTTTTTTCTGAGTCTGACTATGTACTTAACTCAAAATCGACATTTTTCGACTTAAATCCTTTATACTTACCAGTAAAGATTTGAACTAAAGTATCGAAGCACTTTAATTTGTTTTAAAATAAAATGAATTTATTACGTTAAAAGCAATGTGATAAACCAATATAATTGCTTTTTTTTTTTTTGTAAATTCTAAAATATTTAAATTCCCCAAATTAATTTTATTTAGTTATCATATCTTAAATATTATATTCATGTTTTCTAACTATTCAGCTAATGACATTCTTTTTTTTTTTTTTTTTTATCATCAGTCAGTGTTTTATGCATGTATAATCTTAGACATATGTGCTTAGGCATTTAGATCATAATACTTATATATTCAACGAGGTTTTAGAGTGTATTTGTGTACTGATGTTATTATTATTATTATTATTTTCTTTTGTAACTTGAATGGAATTATATTAAACATTTATATGTCGAAATCTATGAATGCGAAACATTAATTTCACTTTGTTATGATCTGTTTATTTCAGTTCTGATTTCATTTTCTCATTTAGTAAGAAAACATGTACTATAAATAGCTTAAGTGTCAAGATCATTATATTCGTTTTTTCTTTTTCATTAAAAAAGTTATTGAAACGAAATCATGATAAATATAATTATTAATAGGTATATGTATATATATGTGTGTGTGTGTATATATATATTAGGTTGTAACATATGAAATGTCCGATTTTCATGGTCTACTTAAAGAAAGAATATATTTTTACAGAACAAATTTTATTAATCAAAATAGGAACCATTAGCTTCAATACACTTTTTCCAACGAGAAACAAGTTTCATTATGCCGGTATCATAAAATGTAGTCGTCCTGGAGGCAACAAATTCATTGAATGCCGCTTCAGCATCCTTTGGATTTCTGAAGCATTTCTCCTGCAAGAAGTTATCGAGGTGTTTGAAAAAGTGAAAATCTGTATGTGAGAGGTCAGGTGAATATGGTGGATGGTCTAAAACTTCATAGTTTAACATGTGCAGCTTCTGACGAGTGATCATTGAAACATGCGGTCTAGCGTTATCATGGAGAAGAATAGGGCCCTTCCTATTGACCAATGCCGGCTGTTTACGTGTAAGTTCCTGGTGCATTTCATTGATTTCATTACAATATTTCTCCGCTGTGGTGGTTTCGCCTGATTTTAGAAGCTATGGTGAATTAAACCAGCTGAGGACCACCAAACAGTCACCATAATCTTCTTTTGATGGAGTTTCGGCTTTGGGAAGTGTTGTGGAGCCTTGTCAGCTGCCAGCCACTGTGCTGAACGTTTACCATTGTCGTACAGAATCCACTTTTCGTCACAAGTTACAAGGATCGATTGAGAAAAGGATCATTTTGGTTGCGAAGAAGAAAGGCAGACGAGATTTCAAAACGTTTGCGTTTCTGATTCTCATTCAATTCATGCGGTACCCATTTATCCAATTTTTTAACTTTGCCAATCAATTTTAGATTACGTGAAATGGTTGTAGGCGATATACCTAGTTCTTCTGCATAATCTCTAACAATATTGCCTGGATTTTTTTCAACTATTGCTCGTAAAACTTCATTGTCCACAACAGTCTCTGGTCTGCCCCGGTCTTCGTTTGTGAGACTCTCATCCCCAGTTTCGAACTTTGCATACAAACATCAAATGGTACGTTCATTTACAGAACCGTTTCCAAATGCAGCATTAATGTTTCGGGCAGCTGCTACAGCATTATGCTTACTTTTCCACTCATACAAAAATAGCACTCTAAAATCTCTAGAATTCATCCTACGATTAAAGCTATAAACTTACCACCAAATCACAATATTTTTATATGAAACACACCAGATGAAAAACACAAGGTTTTAGCTTTAAAATGATACATAATAAAGGAACATAATAAGGAACCAAATCTCAAAAGTTTTACTGGTGAGAATCGGACATTTCATATGTTACAACCTGATATATATATATATATATATATATACATATTTATTTATTTTTCTCTCTTCATAGTGTATATTCAAAGAGAAGACTAAAAATATAATTTAAAGTATCAATTTGTTAAAAATATTTATTATTTTTATTAAAATATTGTTGGATAGTCTGTTTAAGCGAAACAATTTTATTCAGGTAAAATAAGAAATGTTATTGATAGATATTGCAGTTCTCTTGTCAGAAACCTTGATTTATCCAGAAATTTCTTTATGAAAAACCTCCGCTTTGAAATAGCGTTTGTCGATTTGACGAAGTTTTCCGGTTCTGTTGATATCCATAGCCAGATAATTCAAAAACCTGACCTTTTGGGAAAGAAAAGGAAACTCGATATTTTCTATTTATCTGTAAGCAATGGTTGATTAACTTTTTATTCTTATCCGTTTCAGTGAAACTTGTTTCTGGATCTTTCCCAATATTCCAATACACTGGTACTCATAATTATAAAGACACTCGTTTTTCTCTGTTAACTAAACACTGAACACTATTATTTAAATAAATATATTTTTTATTTATTTGAATTTTATTAATAGACGATATTTAAAAAGTTTTATCGTTTTTCTATCTTAAAAAAACTTTAAATACGGTAAAAAAAAAAATGATTTTTCAGGTTTCACAATTATAAGGACAGCTCGAATCTTAGTAATTTTTTTTCTAGTTATTCTTTAAATAATTATTTTATGGGTCTCTTTTTAGGGTGAATCAGACATTCTCTCTGGTAAATATATATATATAATTTTTTTTTTTTTTAATATTCAGTTTCAATACCATTTCACACAGAATAGATGATGTTCTGAATACATTTAAACTATTTAAAATTGCTTTCCACTTGCATGCACTTTTCTAATATGATAAGTTAAGGTTTTTTCAACTTTTAGGCCACGGGAAAGGCAATGACACAGAAGTTTCTTTCTTCAAACTATTTCCTATTGCTCTAGAAGTAGAGCAAAAATGTAAGTCTTGTCGAAAAAAAAATTATTACCCACAAAATCTAACAAAAATCTGAGAATTCCACGTTTAAATTTTGCGGATATTCTCTTAATGTTTATAATAATAGAAAAAATTACTAAATTCATTCTGCCTTCAGTATAAAAAGCTCCCCAGAGCACCATAAATTAACCTTTAAAATGCCTGATTCATATCTGCCTTTAAAAAATCTGCTCTGTATTTCGCTATCTTCAGATCGTGCCAGTAACTGATAAAACCATTTGATTAATGAAGAATTAAATGTTTTTCATCCGAAAATGCAACATTTTACCATTTAATATTGTCTTTATTCAACTTTAACACAGACGTTCTTTCCCCCATTAAATGCTTATTGTTTATTACAGGTTTTTTATTCGTTTTAACATATTATTAATTATTTTAAACATGCATAAATGTGGATCCCAATCTTTCGTTTAAAATTACGAGCAAATTCAGCAGAAGTCATTATGAGTAGAACAGTAAGAGGAATTATGAGTCTTCGATCTCTGTGAAACAACTCTAATTTAGCATCAGATCTCTCTCCTATCGAACCAGCAGTTCGACGTTTGATCACATTTCCTTCAGGAATTTTAAATCTTCGAATTTCATTAGAAATTCGGCGGATGGAAATTATCCTTCCACTTAAAAAACGCATTTATCACATTTTACTACATGAACGTTCTTTTTTTTTTTGAGGAATTATCAGTAATGTCCGTCCAAGAAAAATTGAAGGCTTATATATGAATTAATCTAGCCCAGTAGTTAACAAATTTGCAAGTCAAATGTAATTTATCCGCTAGTAAGTTAAGTAAAACGAAAATATCTTGATTGTCCCTATAATTATGAACATCTAAAAACGTGGGGAAAAAAATATTTTGCATTATTTTTTATTAATTTTGTTTCATATTAAGAAAATTATAGCAGTTTTGGTTTTTAGAATACTAGATATATTAAGTGCACTAAGTATAATCTTGTTCACAATTATTTTTACATTAGTTATTTCAAAACATAAAGTGTCCTTATAAATATGAGAAGGAGTGTACATCCAATATACCACGAGTCGTTCTATTGTTCCTTTTTTTTTCTCTTATTTGTTATACGAGCACTTGGACAACATTTACAAAATTTATCATTTTTGCATCAAAATTCCTTTTTTTTATACTTTGACATAGGTACCAAACTGATGTGATCAGCATGAACTTTACAGTTTATATTTGGATGTTAAACAAACATAGATACCAATAGTTTTAATATTTTTAATAAGAGTTTTCAGCATTGCTTTTGATAAAAAAATCTTTGTACTGTTTACTACAGTTAAAACTTTTAAAAATATTGTTTTAAAATAATGGTGAAAGTTTCTTCACAACTTCGAGTGAGTTGGAGGCTAGTAGGCAATGTACTAAGAAGTATTTTAACTCTAATTTGTTTCTTTTCTTCCGTTTTATTCGTTACAACAACCACTATCGGAGTCACAATTGGTGATTGTTTTATTTTGTAGGATCTGAAATAATTTACTTATTCACCTACGTAATTTAGCGTATATGTGAATTACTACACATTTTCGGAAATAAATATGAAATTCAACTATAAATTTGAGTAAAAAAATTAATTTTTAACAACAAAGTTTTATATTATTTTAGTTTGAATTACCATGGAAAAGCTAGTAATGCAGTTATTAGACAGTTAATAAAATGTTTTTGGCTGTCATAACACATTAATCGGACGTTACACCTCCTGAGAGAATGTTTTTCATTTTGGTCAATAGCGTTCTATTTATAATCAAATATGCAAATAAGTAATTATAATGTATTTCAGAAAATTTTGGAGTGAAAGGCTGATTTTTTATACTAACTATGTGAAAAATAACAGAGCCGGGAATCGAACCCAAGCCTTCCGCTTTACGTGCGGATGCTCAAACCATTGAGCTACCCTGGCTGATTACCAGCTAGGCATTTCTCACATAACATTCGTTGGCAAAGTCACCGAGTCTGTAAACACAGCTGTATAAGCGGAAGGCCTGGGTTCGATTCCCGGCTCTGGTATTTTTCACATAGTTGGTATAAAAAATCAGCCTTTCACTCCAAAATTTTCTGAAATGAACTTTCATGGTTAATGAATAAATTTCTAAATTAAATTAAAGTTTCTTCGTCTATTGGAGTTGTGCCATGAATATTAATGTCACTTGATATAGCTGTGTTTACAGACTCGGTGACTTTGCCAACGAATGTTATGTGAGAAATGCCTGGCTGGTAATCAGCCAGGGTAGTTCAATGGTTTGAGCATCCGCACGTAAAGCGGAAGGCCTGGGTTCGATTCCCGGCTCTGGTATTTTTCACATAGTTAGTATAAAAAATCAGCCTTTCACTCCAAAATTTTCTGAAATGAACTTTCATGGTTGATGAATAAATTTTTTAAATAATTATAATGTATTTTCCACATTCTAATTAAATTTGTTTTCTACAATTGATTGAATAATAAATTTTACTAATAAATTTTACTTCCGATATTCTAGACAATTGGCTTTCTTCATATAATCACATTGATTACAATCTTTAAGGACTGATATAAAAGGGCAAACGACATATCTGTCAGTCATAGATATAGTAATAAGTTATAGATTTATGATCGCGGTGGAAAATATGATTCCTTTTCACTCGGGGAAAGACAGCCATTTTACCCTGTAATGGAGGTCTTTCCTCGAATAAATACACACAGATACTTTTCTATTTTCTTAAAATAAATTTAAGCAATTGAATAAATTTGAACATTTAAAGAATTATATATCTATGAATTATTTAAAATTAATTAATTAATTAATTAATTAAAAATAATTAAAAAATTAAAAAATTCTCTGAAATATAGTAGTAGTATTTGAATCATAATAATAACAAAGCAACTGATTATTAAAATTATGCTTTTAATAAATCAGTGAAATGTACCGGTTACACAAAGATATGTAGAATATAACGTAACTAGCAAACCCTTGCGAAACTTTCGCAGTTTATTTCTTTTTATTTTAATTACCTTCAAAATTTGAAACTTTTAAGTCTTACACCAATTTCACCACCCAATATAAATTTTAATTCATCAGAAGCCAAATTATTATTAGTTTTTTTTTTTTTTTTTTTTTCGGGGGGGGGGATGAAACACTAATGACAGCTAACCCAGAATCATTTTAAGAAAAATTTCCAAATAAAATTCATATTTGGCGATCTAGTTTTTATATTTCTTAAGGCAAGAGAGCTTTTGTATAGGACCCCCATGGCGACTTTTACATTTTTGCCGCCATGTTGGCGATGCGTTTTAGTTTATTTATTTTTTAATTTATTCATTTTGGCATATTTTTTTGTAAAAAAAAAAAAAAACTTAGTGCCTAATTTGATTATATTTTTTATAGTTGCGTTTTTTAGTCAATTTATAACACAAAAGTTCATGTTTTGCTTATATGTTTAAAGAAAGTATTGCTAGGTTTAAAACGACGCTTGCAGACTCTAAAGATGCAAATTTAAAAAATAAATTTTTCTGTAAAATTATCTCATCAGACAAATGTTGTCCTTTTGTTTTAATTAATTAATTTTATTTTATTTGTTTATTTATTTATTTTTTATTAGATCACTAAACTGAGTTCGCATGCTTAAATATTGCTTTTTTTTTTTTTTTTTTAACCCTCGCGTATTTTATTGTCACTGTCACTATCGTATCGTTTCCACAAAATATAATCGTAACTGAACCACGTTAGAGAAATATTATATAGATTATGGAAAGTTATCCTACTTGCGTTAATAAATTGTTTCGAACAATTAAATTCCACGCAAATTTCGTCATTTAGAATATTCATCAAATTTTGGAAGAGTTCCTGGTTCTATTATATTTCTGTTGCCGATTTTTAATACTCGCTAGTGGCTGATGCCAAAATTTTTCGGTATCAAAATCTTTGCTCGATTGGGACGACAGATCTATACGAATTACTATATTTATGGTATCAGCATGCATGGTAAATGAAGTTAACTCTTGTCTATTCAAGATGGCTACCGCAATAGCAACCAAGGCTACCGCAGGATCCATATTGTGTGTACCAAAACACTGGCTTGAGTACTGTGTTATTTTATTTATCTGACAGCTTTGAGACCTATAGTTACAATGACTTTAGTCTCGAATGGTCCACATTACATAATTTCAACATAACATTGCAGAATTTCTTATAAAACTGAGTAACTCCAGTAGCACATTACGTTGTTTTAACGTTTTTATAACTAATTTGTCACTGCTCAGACTTATTTGCAACGCTATAACAACGTTATGTGCTACCTGAGAACTGAATGGCTTCTGAGGTTACGATTTTGGCTTCATGTTTTTCCGGACATGTCATCTCTTTTTACATCCATCCTATGCAGTTAAAATCGTATTTTAGCAAATTAATTACATTTACGTTTAGTTTTAGATACTATACCTTTTCATATATTCATATAGTCTTAAAACACATTTTAACTCATGCACACAGAAAAATGGAAAAGCGAATCTTGTCAAGAGACTTGTCATCTTTATTATACTAGACGTTTGCCAAGTACATTGACAAATTAGCACAAAATTACGCAAAATTTTAAACAATCAAAACACTACATGATGATCCTAGTTAATCATCAGACACAAATTTTACTATGTATCTTTAATAATGTTTCCTCTGATGATCAGTTTTGGCTCTAAAACTTGTCAAACGACCAGTTTCCCTGGTACAGTTTTCATTTTTCTCAAATTTGACTGGTTAGTCAAATGATAGAATAAAAATAAAATGTTCCAATCATGTCAACTGTTTAAGAAGAATTTTTAAAGTGTAGATTCTGACTAACTTACCTTGTCTGATATCTGCGGTTGTTGGCTAAATTTTCTGGTCAGATAATTACCATTGTCGACTAGCCTTCTTTGTCGGATAATATTAACCTTCCTAGTCTGGAGTATTATTTTGGAGAAAAATCAACTAAACACGCGTCATAATAAGAACTGATGGTGCTGTGGTAGCGTGCTTGACTTCTGATACGAAGGTCCTGAAATCGGGTTACCACAAGGGCGTTTTATATTTTAATTTTCTCAAGTGTAGATTCTGACTAACTTGCCTTGTCTGGTAACTGTCGTTGTTAACTAACCTTCGTGGTCAGATAATTACGATTGTCGTTAACCGCCTTTGTCTGATAATATTAACCTTCCTAGTCTGGGGTATTGTTTTGGAGACTAGTTCAGCTAGTACACTTTTTAACTGAAGTTTCCTAGTCAGCTGTTTGGGTTAGCCAGTTTTGTATTGTCAACTGAGCACTTTGCCTGGTCACTTTGACAAACTTTTTTTTCTATGTGTAATTAACGTTATTTTTTAAGATAGGGATGTAAAATTATATATTTTTTGTTAAATGGGACATAGCAAAGAGAAAACGTAAGCGTAAATCTTTTGTATTAAGGAATTCAAAGATGAAGAAAACAAAATTGTTGACAATCCCTACAACAAATATTTTATAACATTATAGAGAATCGTAAAAATGTATAAATAGATTCCAATTTCTTCGCCATATTTTATAATAGGAGTTTTAATTAGCATACAATATTTGTATTTATTTATAGATAGATGCACTGCATAGCACTGTTCATTGTTACAATGAAAACTGGTGTTGAAATTTCCCCTTGTTTTGCACTGTGGTTTATTATGTTTCTATTTTAACATACTAATGTATGATCCTATATTTAAAAAAATTCTATAATTCTGTACAATTTACTATATACTTCATTAAATTTTATCTAGAAATCATGCAATGTCTAAAGAATAAAAAGTCGTCTACGGCTAAACCAGCAAAAAAAAAAAAAAAAAAAAAGTGGATTACGTACCGGGTGCGCCAAAAGTTCGTGAAAACTTTTAAAAATAAAAAAAAAGAACAAAAGATGATAAAAAAGTGTAGTTTCCCCGAATGATATCAGAAAGAGGGCGGATTTATTTTAAGAACGAAAAAAAAAAAAGTTCAAAAAATTACCGATAGGTGGCACTGACGTTGAATATGTTAAGCAAATTAATGAAAATGAGTCATACATTAAAATATAATGAGCAGAAACACAAAACCAATACAATTCAACTTTTCAAAGCTTTATTTAAGCTGAGTTATTCAACATGAAGTACCACATGGTATGAAGCAAGTAAAGCGAGTCACAACACCTGTGACAGATGAGTACAGCATATCTGGATGAATCACAAACAAGGTCTGTTGAATGGCATAAAATTAAACCTGATTTGCATAAATCAACTTCGTGTATGCACCGCAGCGCCACCTATCGGTCATTTTTTTTATTTTAATTTTTCTTCTTCTTATTTATTTATTTTATTTTTTGTTCTTAAAAAAAAAAAAAAAAAAAAAAAATCCCTTTTTCTGATGTCATTTGTGCAAACCGCACTTTTTTATCATATATAAGGTACCTGTACCCAATATGGACACCCTAAGGAAAATGTATTTTTTTCACCCCCGTGTACACGTCATAGGACTCCAAAAATGTATGACCACTATCCTTGGACTGTTGACTATCATTATTAAAATTAGCGACCTTGTAATTATTATGGTTTAATTTAAATGATAAAAACAAAAAATGTTTACAAGTGTCCATATAAGGAACCACCTGTTCCTATTGTGGACATGCATGTCCATATTAGGGACAGGTGGCTCCTTATTGACCTACTACGCAGGGTGTAAGGAATAGCCACTCTTCCAAGTTATTTTAGAGGAGAGGGAATAAAAAAAAATATATCTTAAAGTATTGCGGGGGAGGGGGGCACAGTAAATATCTTCAGAACATGCACTTTAGAAGGAGGGGAGGGGGGGTATTTTCTGTTGTGGCTCTTCGATGACCCATGCAAAGAACCTCAGTTACTACAAAATATTATGAAATAATATAGTTGCTTTTGCTTAGATTTATTGCATCTGTCTGCAGAATTTACATCTGTTATTACTCAGTTCTCACAGGATGGACAAATAAAATCTTCTTCATCATATGCGCTAAGTCCCACACAGTCCTCATGAACATATCTGCCGCATTTGATGCATGGTCGCATGTCTGCAACAGCATCAATACTGCATAAGAAGCAGTACCAGCTCTCCTTTGTTGAGGAAGTGATACCGCTGGTACCTGCGATTTCGCCAACAGATACCCTACTGAGGGGAGGCTTCTTTTGATTTTTCTGCAAGGGCTTTTTGGAGGATTTTTTTCTTGGAGGAGGTTTCTTGGAGGATTGTTCAGATAGCATCTTGTTGAACAAGCATTTTACCACTTTGATGCCTTTTGAGTTTATCGCCTGGCGACGTTGTGTCTTCTTTCTTCTTACAGTTGGAGTCGATAATACGCTGGTGAAAGAATTTTCCATGGAAAATGATCTCGCAGGTGATGAAGGTGGATCAATAACAGGAGAAGGTATGTTGTTAACAGGAGCTTCAACATCTGTTACAGTTTCCAAATTTGGTGCATTTTCCTCCCCTTCTGCTGCTGGTTCCGGAATTGCAGTAATGTCACTTGGCGCGAAGGCTTCATCTGGAATTATAGTTGGATCGAAAGGAAAAATTCCAGTTGCCTGAAAACCTGAAGTTATGTTCGACAGAATCATCGAACGATTCCAAACCTTCCTAAAGATTTCCCCAAATCTAAGTCGTGTGATCTGTCTATCAGGGTGACGAGTGAAATGGAGCAATACTTCATCATCCCAGTATGATTCAAAAGCTTTAAAAGCAGCTTTGTCCAAGGGCTGCAATTCATGAGTCGTGTTGCTGGGCAGGCAGTAGAGTGTTACATTGTACTCGTCTGCCTTTGTCACGATTTCTGCGTCCAAATGAGAACTGGCTCCATCGAAAACAAGAAGAGTGGGGCCTTCAGTTTTGAACTTAGCGAAATGTTCCAACCAAGTGCAGAAAACCTCAGTGGTCATGCTGCCTTTGGGGGCCATCATAACTTCTGTTCCTGGAAGCATGTTATTCTTCCATTCTTGTTTCATCCTCTTTCCTTTGAAAAGCACCATAGGAGGAATGCTGTGGCCGAGGGCATTACAGCATGAAACAATTGTTACATTTTCTGCATGCTCTGGTGCAATAAAATGCACCCTTTTTTGCCCCTTTTCGTGAAAGAACATTCTGTTGATGGTGGATAGTAAGCCGGCACCCTTTTTCATCAATGTTATAAATGTGCTGCGGTTGATTTACAATATCCAGTTCTTCCAAGCACGCTTGCAGTTTCTGAAAATGATCAGAAACAATTGCCCGGTTCAGCTTCTGGGCTCTCCCTGGATTGAGGTTCTGAGACTTCCTTTTAGCAACAAGTGGGTTGTTTTTCAAGAAAGCTGCCAACCACTTCCTTCCAGCCATGTGCGTTGCTTGGCTGAAATTGTGCTTCAAACCCATCTTCTCAGCATAGGTGAAAATACTCCTTCGTAGTAATCTCCCTGTAATTGGTATGCCAATGTCTGCTAGTCTAAATATTCTTGAACAAAGTTCAGCTTGCAGCTTTTCTGTGAGCATGAATTTGCGGTCCAACTTTGGCTTTCGGATTTGATCATTCACCTGGACAGTCTTGAAAATTCTCATGAGAGTTGTCCTTGGAATCCCTGCTGCTTTAGCTGCACTGGCAAATGATGTCCCACTGTGTACGGCTCGAATGGCATTCTGCAATTTTTCCTCTGTCCACTTGCCTCTTTTTTTCGGCACCATAATGAGCAAATCTGAAAAAAATCTGAAAAAAAAAAAAAAAAAAAGTGAACACATAAGAAGGAAAAATTTGACAGTTTATTCCTAAGTAATTTTGACGACCTTTATTTTCTCTTTTGAAAAATTTTTTTTAACGTTTTGCCCCCCCCCCCCCTCCCCCCAGGTCCCACCTCATCTTAAAATTAAAATTTCTCGATGCAAATTTTTTACATTACATTTTACTCAGCACCTGATTTGAAACATTTTTGCAATTGAAAACAAAAATTTTAAGTAACAGTTCAGAAAATAAAAGTCGTTCAAGTAATCACTGACAAACCTGTAAAAAGTTGTACTTCCACCCTTAATTCGTAATGTAATGTACGGATACTATAATTAAGATTAAAAATGCATATAAACATTGATTTATTATGAATTAGCTAAATAAAATAACATTAAACAGATATTTTACAAATTTGTGAATCAGAAGATTCACTTGCTGCCCATGTGGACATAAGGTGTCCATATTGGGAATCAGGCGTAGTTTTACTAAATCTTATAATAAATAAACAATGAAAACATTTTAAAGCAATATATGCAATAGCAATCGAAAATATGTTTTATAAGCTTTCTAAAACACTCCACTTTTCAATATTTAAAGTAATTTTACCATATCTAATAAGAATTTAAACTTACCTGTAATTACGATCAGCACACCACGAAAACACAAGTTTCCTTCAAAATGGCGAACCGCACGCTTTTTTGCACTTTCCAGGATAAATTATCTTTACAACTGCTTTTCTTCACGGACATGTAGCGCCATCTCTCGATCAAATTTGTTACTTTTAAAGATATTAGGGGTGTCCATATTGAGAGCACTGTCCATATTGGGTACAAGTACCTTATATATTAATAATTTTTTTTAATTTTCACGAACATTTGGTGCACCCGGTATATATATATATATATATATATATATATATAAAGGATTTCACATATATATATATATATATATTATATATATATATGAAAACATTTTCAAACACTTCAGTAGATGAAACAAAGTATCATATAAAGAACTAAATAAAACATGAATTTAAAAAAAAAAAAAAAAAAAAAAATTCTGAAAATATTAATTATCTTTTATTTAAAACATACAACTACAATATCAATACTTTTTCAAGGGCATAGATTGATTTTTACATGCAAATTAAGTGATATTTCGGTCTTATTGTATGCAATTTGATAAAAATTTGCAATAAGCTATGCCCAATCTTACTCAAAGGACGAGTAAATATTGCCAAACTCAAAAAGAAAGAGGAAAAACCAATAGAAAAACATACGTTTAAATTCTTCAATCACCAATATTACTTAAAAAATAAAATTAATCCTAAGAATAAATAATAAAACCAAAATTACAGATATATAGACGGACAAAGGGATCCAAGACGAAAGGATATTCGAAGTAATATATGTAATTTTTTGGTTTTAAATTTATAATCCGTGTACCACTTAAAGTAATTTAAATCGGAAAATTTAATAATGGTTATTGGAAAACTGAGAATAAATCATCCATGTTCCTAACTATTCAAACAATTTCACACTCCCCTTTTGTTTATTTTCTCATGCATTAAAATAGGAATTAGTGTTTGGTTGAATTATTGTAAATCCCTTTTAAAGCATTTACTAGAATACGTAAATAATTTATTGAATATTTGAATACATTTAATTTACAAATGATCAAAGATAGGTATTTATAATATTAATCGCTATTTATGTATAAAACACTTAAGAATGTATTAATTTTAAATACATTATATTATTTCAGTTATTTCACTGAAAAAGAAAATGTAGTAAATAGTTTGAATGCCAACTGAATAGCACACACAATCCTATCAAATTTATGTAAATTCATGCATTGCGTACATTAATGTACGAAACGATTAATGCATCATAAATAATGCATTTGTGCTTTAACATATTCGAGCAATTTGATTCAATTTCCTTTTAGTAGATCACACCTTTTAAATTTAGAATAGGGTACATATTTATTTTAAATGGTAAATAAATATATATATATATCAATTTTATATATTATATATATTATATATATATATTATATCAAGATATAATATTTTGATATATATCTTGATATATATCTTGATATATATATTATATCAAGTGAAAATATGCATTTTATAAACAAGTTAATTGTTAAACTAGTTTTATTTGAGTTTAAATTTAAGGGGTCTAGTGGGTTTTAACCTTAAAATAAAAGTAGAGTATTACATTTTCGTTCGTAGCTTACAAGGAAACATTCAAAAGGTGTCGTCTTCAAAAAATACTGAAAAAAATATATGTGATTCTACTCTTCCTAAAACACCAGAAAGTGAAAAAATTATCATCTAAAATGAATTACAGCGACCACAAAATATTATCAAAATTAAGCATATTTGGCGATTTCACACTGTTAGGCGACTGATTTTGAGTGCTTGGCGGAGAAACAAAACACGGTTCTGTTCGGACACGACACGGAGCACGGCAATCTCGGTGCTAGCGAACTGAACGCCTAACAGCGCTAAATCGCCAAATATGATTAATTTTGATAATTTTTTGTGGTCGCTGTAATTCATTTCAGCCGATATTTTTTTCACTTTCTGGTGTTTTAGGAAGAGTAGAATCACATATATTTTTTTCAATATTTTTTTAAGACGACACCTTTTGAAAGTTTCCTTGTTAGTGAAGAATTAATTAAATGTATTATTTTTCGGAACCATCTTGATATTAAAAGTACGAATATGAAATCAAAAATGACAATAACCAAAAAAAAAAAAAAAAGAAGTTGATGCAAATTTTAACATGTAGATATCACATAGAGCGAAATTTAACTATAGAAATAATAACTAGACGTTATTACAAATCAACCGGCAACACCTGTATATTTATACAATAATTTCCCAGGAAATTTTTCAGGGTAGCTTTTACTTTTATTTTTTATTTTTGACTGTACATTTTATTCTATAATTTTTTGCTAGTAAGTGTTAAGTGACTAATTCAATTTTAAATAATTTAATGTAATTAATTCAATTAATTCACGGAAATGAACTATATATGTATATATATATATATATATATTAAACATTTAAATGTTTAAATGTATTGAATATATTTTTACAGCAATAAAATAATTCACTTTGCTTTTCCAGATTTTATCAATAATGCATTTTGCAAAACAACCTTTAAAGACTAAAATATATCGACGAGCAATTCATTTAGTAATTAAACCTGTAGACTTGACTTTGCCAGGTTGGCCGAACAGAGGTTTTTGTCAATTCATTTATGATTTACGATTTTGTAAATTGGGCTCTAATATATTTATTAATATAAAAATTCTAATTTTTATTAAACAAAATAAATATAAATTTATAATAAACTTTAAAAACTAGAATAAATTAAAACCTTGAATCATATACCTTTTTTTTTTTATTTTTTTATTCAAAGATTCAAATAATATTTATAATTACTGCATGTATAACCACCAATATCTTATAACACATTTGAAAGCAATTTTACAATTCAGAAAAATATTTTTCACAAACTTCACTTAGTTTTGCATAGTAAATTCTCAAAACTGAAGATATAAAATACTCCAAAAAATTTATCAGCTTCACAGATTGAATTTGCTTTATCCATTTATCTTAAAGGGAATTAAGTGATTTCAGTAAAAGGATATTAATCTTTAGAACATCCTTTAAAGGAAAGAGTTCGTAATTTACATCTACAAGTGCTCTCTACTGATATCAATTAATGTTACTGCAATAAAAACTATTTAAGCGGTACATTTTAACAAACTGTATTTAAGCTTTTTAATACATAAATTAATTTATTAAAATTAGATATTCAATGATAAAAGTGTATTAGGACAACATTTAATCCTTATTTAGTATTTCGGAAAAAAAAAAAAAAAAAAAAAAAAAAAACCTTTTACTTATCTTTTTACTTTTTCTTACCCATAGGGTCGAGAAGGAATTGTTTTAGGGTAAATTTTCGAACGTCAGTTTTTGTTATATTTACATGTTCTGAGGTCAAATGAATACGAAAATGATGTTTTTAGCGAATGGTCTGTGTGTCTGTCTGTCTGTCTGTTATCAGCATATCTCAAGAACAAATAGTATCAGAAATTCCAAACTCCGTATTCTAAATGTGTATCATATAGGGATGCTACAGTAAGCTTTTTGTTGAGATGAAGCAAATGGTTCGTGTACAGGGACACTCAAAAGTATTTAAATACATTACGTCTATGGTGGATATTGCAGGTAAGTACAGTTTAACATCTATAAACTGCACTAAACCAAATGAAACGAATATATATTTTTTTTAATAGAGATAGTCAACAGGGAAAAAAATTTTGTGTATGTAGGAGCCTCGCCTCCCCTCCCCCCCCCCCCTGAGGGAAGTCCCCTCTCGTGGGGAGTAAATTTTGATGATGGGTATCTTTCAAAAGAGCTCGCCAATACCTTTAAAACGAATTGTTGAACCATCGATCTGCGATAATTTAAAATAAAGTTATCGATTTTTTTCATTTTTAACAAAAAAAAAAAAAAAAAAAAATAATGTAATATTGAGAATAAATTCAACTTTTTTTTGGATATTTAGTGTTCCCTAATATGGAAGTCGTCTCCATTATCATGGAAAATAATTATTTTAAATAATAATTTTAATAAAATATTTTTTAAAAACAGAATTATTTTTTAATAACCGAATTAAATTCTATATAATTGTAGGTGCATTAATGAAACGGGGGTTGAGGGGGGCAGTAGCCCCCCTCACACAGAACTCCTCTGTACTGTGCTGTAAAAATTTGTAATGAGTATGGAAATTGACTCTCCAGCGGACAGAAAAATTTTTCAAGACCGTAGACACAAATTTTTTTCAAGTAGATCTGAAATTTACATAAAATTAAATGTTAAAAAAGATACATAACTCAAAAAATTTCAACAAATCGGCAAAATTTCGGGGTTGGGGAACCTCCAAACCCCTCCTTGGATACGGCCTTGGGGTATCGACTCTAGAATACGATCCGTAATTTGTTTCTTGAGCGAAGAAATTTGGAAACAGCGTAAATTCACCTGCAGATTTCAGAAGGTTACGGGTGTCAATAAATTTCGAGAGATGGTCAGAATGTTCAAAGATCGACGGGTAAATATATATGAAAGTCTAATCAGGTCAAGAGTCCAAACCTTGCGCCGTGTTTTTTGATTTTTTTTAGTACTTAGAAAATTTCTTTAATTCTTTTTTTTTTTTAGGGAGTGGGGTGTCCATGGTTCAATGACAAGGAACACAAATCTGCAGTCATGTATTTGGATAGATGGTTGGATGGTTGGGTTTTACATCGCACTAGTGCTGCGCAGATGGGCAATTGGCGATGGTCTGGGACACACCCCTAGAGGTGGTCCGGAGACATGCCATCACAATTTTGATCCTCCCCAGAAGGGATGGCTCTTCCGCTTCGGTGACCCCCAAAGGTATCATTTTTTATGGGAACCTGGAGGACATTGCGGCCACGACAAATTTTACGTGCACCATTAGTGTACACGACGGTCTTTGACCGGCTCGAGTACCGAACCCGCAATCTTCTAATTACGAGGCCGGCGCTCTACCGACTGGGCTACACCGGCCCGTCATGGATTTGGCTTCTTCATAAGGCGTAGATTACTTTGACACCAAAATTTAAAAACTTGTTGAGCAATATGACAAATGTCTAAATAAAATATGAAATTATGTGGAAAAGTAAATAAAAGTATATAGAATATAGAAGAAAATATTTTTTAAGGATATTTAAAGTATTCTTCTTATTAAAAAAAAAAAAAAAAAAAAAATCGTAATTTTTATTACAATTGTATTTATCCAATGAGTTATTTATCTAAGTTATTTATCTACGTTACTTTTTTAAGTGCCATCGATATCTATTAAAGTATGCTTTTACACTTTTTGACAGATCACAGATTTTTTTACCTATTCATAATTTAAATTTATTAAGGAATTTGATTTTCTGACAAAAACTGCATAAAAGAAATTTAGTCATATCTTAAGAATAAATTACTAAGCATTTTGATTTATTATTTTATCATCAAAATGTTTCAATATGTTCGTTTATAATGTTACATTTTCTCAATTTTTCTTAGAGAAATACGTTAAGTTTCAATTTTACTATGTATTTTAACTATACAAAGAACTAAACTTGAAAATTTTAAGATTTTAACTTCTTTATTTACTTTCAAACCTGGATTATATTGAACCAAAATTACATCTTTTTTCAAGTTCAACATTTTCACAAAATAGTTCCGTATTAAAATAACTATAAATTGAAAAACAACTTGTGTTCAGACACACCATCTTTTCGAAAGTGATACAAATTTTCCTTTTTTTTTAAAACACACTTTTTCTGAAAAAAAAAAAAAAAAAAAAAGACGTTCTTATTTTTGAGCAGCATTCTACTAAAAAATGATAATATGTCAGCTGCCGCACTCATGAGCCGCCATATGATGTCTTCCATTGAAGATAATGTCATTGTATATTCAAATTCTAGTCCAGGGAGTAGCTGAACTATATTTTACCTTAACACCGTGTAGAACAAAAAATATATATATATATATATATATATCAATACTCCCTTTTGTTTGAAAAATACATAAAAGAAGACCCAATGATTGGTCTTAAAAAAAAAAAAAAAAAAAAAAAAAAAAAATCTGTTGGTGCAAAAAAATTACCAAGCGGCATCGATAATCTAGTTCAACTAGTTTTGGAAGGTAAAATTAGGGTACAGTCATGCCACACTCTTCTTACTCAACTGATTTAACATCTTGTTATGACTTACAAAATAAAGAAGATTTGGAAAAAAAGAACTTATGTGAAATTTTGGAATAATTTTAAACCGCTACTGCCGAATTATCTTTTGTCCACAGCAATGAATTCGGTTTTTATTTTTCTGATCTTCTGAATGAAATTGAAAGACTGTGTGAATATTAATGGTGATTGTATTAAAGGGAACATTTTGTGCTTTAAAATAAATAGGTTGATAAATGTTATTTTTTGTGTTATTGATCTATTGCTTGTAAAGTTTCTTTTGAAAAACTAAAATACCCTTTCCGCATACGGAAAGTATAATATAAAAAACAAAAACTCTTTTTAAGATTCAGTGGGTTTTAACGGTATATACGTTTTTCTTTTAAAATAAAATATATCATTAAAAAATTATAAATCACACGTCAACATTAATTAACCCTTTTGCACCGACTGTCACGCATACGTGCCAGTATAATACATATAATATACGTATACGAGCACTTATATAAGAGCACTTCTCCAGATTCAGAATTCTTTTTGCACTGAAGACGGTACGCTTAAGGCTACCGAAACAGCTATATGCATCGCAAATATTTTTCTTTTGGCGTTTGTGACGTAGTAGTTATTCGGGTTTCAGCATAATACATACTCATTATCCGGCCGGCACGCTGGCGTGCCAAAGTGTTTTCTTGTTCACGCCCGGCGTCACATATTGGTGCCGGAGTTCTGAAACGTTTTAAAAACTATAATTTTTGGTACAAGACGGCATTGTTTATCCATAGGATTCGAGATACAATATAGTCGACTTCCTACTCGAAATGAGAATAACATGACTTATATGCATGTGTATTTTGATTATATAAACAAAACATAAGGGAAAAGGAATGTTTCCAAATCCATGCTTTATGACAGCTCTTTAAGAGAGCACGTGTTCTGTGTTTATAGTAAAAAGGGTAGTTTTATTTTTGCTAGAGCGATGGACTTTCACCAACACTCTCACGCACTGCTTCGATATTGATATTTGAACGGCTTGTTTTTGGACTATCAGTGTGTTTAGAATCACCAATTGTCCCAGTCTGCCTGAAATTTTCAATTACTTTCTTCACAGTTGAGTAAGTTAAATCACTATTCCGACCATATTAAGTACGAAATTTTTGAACTGTGGCCGCCAGACTTTCATTATTTTCGAAATGTTGTGTAACACTCCATTTTTACTAACTCTAAACTATCATCTGTCAAGGGTTACATACAAACGGAACGCTTTCAGTTTCGATAACGTAAATTTTGCAAGTTTTTTGCAAATACAATCGGCAACAAAAGTAACAGAGCACTAGCGAAAATTCCTATCTCAAAAAAGTACACTTAATGCGGATTCATTTAACAAAACAGTGTTAAGTGTGCTTTTTTCATTTAGGAATTTTTGCTAGTGCTCGGATACTTTTGCTGCCCACTGCAGTCATACATTTGGAAAGCCTGCAAACTGCTTTGCAACTGGATGGATGGATGGATGGATGGATGGGTTTAACGTCGCACTAATGCTGCGCAGATGGGCAATTGGCGACGGTCTGGGACACACCCCTAGAGGTGGTCCGGAGACATGCCATCAAAATTTTGATCCTCCACGGAAGGGATGCTTTGCAACTGGAAGTGTTTCATTTGTATGTACCCCTAGATGTTTTTTCTAATAGGGTTACCAACACTTTACTGCACGAACGGCGGAAAATTCAAATCTTAAGATAATTTTGAGACGCCCTTTATATGGGATTGTAGTGTAATTTTTAATCGATAATTAAATCTTATAGACGTGAAATTTTTCTGTTTTTACCGTTACAATGTGAAGCGCAGAAAATGTTCAACTGAATTTGAAATACCAGAAATTATGCATAATATTTCAGATTCCGCTGCAATGTAGTGATAGTGACACTATTATATTTGTGCAAAAGAAACAGCTAAGAAAGTAAGACTGCGATGCTTCATTTGTTCGCATTCCCGCAAAAATCCTCCAAAACGGCAAATGAGTTTTTACGAGTGCAAGGATTGTAACCTAGGATTGTGTGTAGGTTCCTGTTTTCAAAATTTTCATACCAAAAAATAATTTTAAGTTATATATTTAGTTGTCAAATGAATAATATCAAAAGTCATTAAATGGTAAGTAAATACTGAAAACAAAAGTGTAAAAAAAAAATTATTTAAACAAGAAATATCTTAAATAACTAAAGCATGCAATTAAAAATATGTAAAGCATATGCGATTTATATACTCTACAGAAAATTATTAACCCATTTTATCCCATTTTCCTATTTAAAGGACAACTGAAAAATAGCATATAGAAATCAGAATTTACTTGGTGCGAATATTTTGTCAGCTGGAATATATAATGGTATATACAAGCTTCTGCTAGCGTGTTATGTGTCTCACCTCCTCCTCGTCCATCTGGAATCTTTGTTTAATCATTACATTAGCGGGCGTGGTTTATCTTCTATTTGCGGTTGAAAATTATTTCTGGAGAACAATCATGTAAGTATTATACAGAGTAAGAAAGTATTATACAGATAAAGCAAAACTTTATACTCGGAAAGCACTTTTCACTATTGAAGAGAACACTAAAACATATAAGTGCAAATTTCATCCTTTTTATTTCAATGTCCTGCGTACAAGGTGGATAAAATTTCTTATACAATATATATATATATATTAAATTTTGTTGTATTTAGTTTATTTAGGTTTAATTAACCATAAAAAATATAATATTTCTCAAATTTGAGCAAAATAAATAAATTGGGATAAAAGGGATTAAACATAGTGTTCATATCTCGGTAATTTCGTGGATTTAGGCTTAATAGCAAAACCCTCCGGCCCTAGATGCGAAAGAGAGTGCCGGCTTAAGTGGTAAACACATGTATGCGCTTCCCGTAATTTTGCGAAGGGGATAATATTCATACACACAAGTTAATTTTTTAGATGCAAAAAAGATTATGTATTCTAAAATTTCGATTTCATTTTTATTGATAAAATGATTTTTTTTTTTTTTTTTTTTTTTTTTTTCAATAAATGAAGTTTTAATAGCTTGAAAACGATACACATAAGTATTACTAGTTAATCTTAATAAATTTTAACTCGGTGTTAAGTCATTATAGCTCAGACAATTTTTACACACTCCCTTTTTAAATATTTTTTTTCAACCTATACGATTTACCTATCCACAGATAAAATCTCCTTCTGAATAAGAATACTCCTTCTGAATTAATTTCAATCGCCACGCTGATCCTCATTAAAATTTGTAAGTAGTTTCAATAAGTTGTCATTCACTTTAATCTGTAAGACAGAATTTTGCCTAATTTTCGGCGACAAGTGCTATAAGTTTCTTTTTAAAAAGTACAGTCGGTAGCAAAAGTATCCGAGCACTATCCAATAATTCAGATATCAAAAAAGTAAACTTAATACTGGTATCTTAAATAAATCCTTGTCGAATCGTGTTCTTAGGCTGACTAAGAACATGGCTCGATAAGGATTTATTTAACAAAGCAATATTAAGTGTACTTTTTTTAGACAGGGATTATCGCTCGTGCTCGGATATTTTTTCTGCCGACTGTATTCTTATAATAAAATAATTTGTAAGGAATTTTATAATATAAAAAACAGCGTTATTGTTTATTCATATACATTCAGGCGTTTTCAAGTTACTAAATAAAAGCTATAGCTAAAAAAATTTCTTACATTATTTTTTAATTTCTTTTATGTAATTTGGCAAACCAGAAAGAAGTTTTAATATTCAAAAATTAAAAAAAATTCTCTGCAGTGCTTATATTGCCGACATAGATTCTTATAAAATGCTGTAAGTCGTTTCAATAAGCTTGTATTAATATTCAGAGAAATAAATGAAATATTAAGACATGCACTGTCCACTCATTAACTCTTAGTAGAAATATTACTTTCCATATTATTAATTTTCATGAAACTTTCTTTCAAATTTGAATTTTAGGACAATTATGATCAAAAATACTTGTATGACTTCACTTTGAAGTATCGTCTTGTTCGAGCTCTTCATATTTATCCAATATAAAGAAGTGAAATGCAAAGCCTAAAGTAAACTTAACAAAACAATTTATTTTAAGCTTTTAAATGGGGGGGGGGAGGATGATGGGATTACTCTCTCTCAGCGTAGTAATTAAATTGATGACTTCCATTTTCACTTAAATATGAAACAATAAATAGTTTTTATACATTACATGGGCAACCAGATTTTTTAAAATTGATTTTGAGGACAAATGTAGTGGTATCCCCGAATTTTGAGGACAAAATAAATAAATTATCTTAAATTTCAAAATTTTAGTAATTTTTATGTTTGAAGTACCTGAAATACGGTACTCGTAAATTATTATAGTGAAACATTATTAACTTTAAAACCGGCGTCCTCAAATGTGTTATAATTTTTGAGGACGAATAAGGTGACAAAATGTCCCCATTTTTGGGGGATAACTTTATTTTGAAGACATTTTTTCTAAGTTTTGAAAAACTGTAGAAAGTAAATTATTGATCACTGATACTTTATTTTTAGCTCTTATTTATTGAAATGAAAAGATTCATCCGTAATTGGATAATTGTAGCAATTTTAACTCTTCTCTGTGACAAAAGTACTCATCTGATCTGACCACTATAGATGAAACAGTAGTTTTCGAGGACTAGAAAGTCTCTATGGAGAGAGGCGACAGATGATGTAATTACGCTACGGCGTACGTTCGTAGCAGACATTTTTTCTACCAAACTGGATTTTGGTTGAAAAACTCGAACATTTTTCAGTTGAATATCAACAACAAAAATTTTACAGTTATCGTTTTTATTTATTTATTTATTTTATTTTATTTTTGATCATTTATTTATTTATTTATTTGTAATAATCTTTTATTTTAGTTACAGTTTTAGTGCTTTAAAGCAATTAAAAACAATTTTAAATGTGGATGAAAATAAAGAAAAAGAAAAAAAATTCAAGCCAATCAGAAGCTGATTATTGACGGTTCTCTAAACAAACTTATTTAAAATTAATTACCTTCTAAATTCCACAAACCCCAAAGTTTTCCTTTGAAACACGTAACTACTGACTATCCTTAGAGTACCTTTCTAAATCAGATCTAAGATTTCGAACCTAACTTGACTTCTTCTCAACTCTCGATTTACAAAATTCCTACGAAAATTCGGTGATGCCTCAGATCACAAGGGCCCTCCGTGGCCGAGTGGTTATGTCACCACGCTGCCAATCGCCTGCGAGCGTAGGAGAACGTGTTCGATTCCCGTGATGGCCCTGGGTGTTTTTCCAATTCTTCGTCCTGTAATTCTGTCATGTGCTATCTGTCCTTTTCTGACGAAGATTTATAAGCGGACTTAGGGTGAAGCACGCAAATCTGATGTATATGTGTTATCACATCACAAATAAAGGCAGTTTCATAAATAAATAGTTTGGCACATCATTAATGTAGTTAGAGAGATTTATTCAATCCATATTTATGAATTCGACATGAAGTGTAACGTCATGGTTGCACAGTCGGTAGGGTGCTATCCTCTGGAGCCTCACATCCCGGGTTCGAAGTACGGTTCAGGCAAGGTTTGTTGGTTGATTGTTTGGAAGGGTTTTACGTCGCATTAGTACTGCACAATGGGCATTTGACGACGGTCTGCGACTCACCCCTAGAGGTGATCCGGAGACATGCCATCACAATTTTGGTCCTCCACGGAAGGGAGGTCTCTCCCGCTTTGATAACTCCCAGAGGTATAATTTTTGATGGGAACATGGAGGACATTACGGCCACGACAGATTTTACGTGCATCAGCCACCCTTAGGGTGCACGACGGTCTTTGAGGAGCTCAAATACCGAACACGCAATCTTCCAATTATGAGCCCGGCACTCTACCGACTGGGCTACTGCGGCCCGATTCAGGCATAGATATTTGTAGTTTCCTTTACGTCTGATATATATTTAAGAAATTGTGAATTATTTTTGCGAAACTACGTAATATGGATCAATCAAGGCAAAAGTCATTGTAACTATAGGTCTCAAAGCTGTGAAATAAATACCCAAAATACCCAAGGCATGAAATATTACATTGTATTTCACTTTTCCGATATGATCGAATATATATATATATTTTTTTTTTTTTACTCATAATAAAAGTTTTTATTTTCTGAAATATTTTCTGACTTTTGCAAAGGAAATTGTAAAAAATATATATTTTCCAGCAATAATACCTATGAATTATTTTACAAATAAGCATATTAACATTATTAATTAATCATCCCCAAACATATTATAAGGATACCACAGTTAAGAAAATGTCTTTACTTTTTTATTTTAAATTTCTTTTTGAACCTATGCAATTTAACTCTTCAGAAATGAAGTCTACACTTGAAACTTCTGCACTGATTTTATTGACCACATTCATCCTCATAAAATGCTGTAAGTGGTTTCAGTGAGCTTATATTAATCTTCACAGTAATCCGTAAAAGAGGATATTGAGTAATTGAGTGTGTCAAGAGCTATATAATGTTTTTTTCTCTAGAAGTACTTCAAAACAAATTGCTTTATTAGTATGATTATAAGCTTCGATCTTCGTTATTTTAATCAAAATTCCTTTATTATGCAGTTTTTACTTTCGGAGCATACTATACCTAACAGCACATCGACTCCAAATGACATCTTCCGGATATCTTATGGATGAAAAGACATCCTATGGAGAACTACAGGCTGTAATATGGACAAGTGTGTTGTTAGGGATATAAGAAAAGTATTGTAGTCATGACAAAAATTCATCTTTGAGTTTTTGGTGTCTTTATGCGTTTTGAGGTCCATTGAATTCCTTTTTGCCATTTTTACAGTGATGTATGTATTTGTGTATGAACACGATGGCGTCTAAAGGCTTTGTCTGAATCTGCTGAAAGATTGTACATATGCTGTAAGTCACCGTAGTATCCTATTAATTGTGGGGAATTCTAGCACTTTCTTTTTTTTTTTTCAGGGACACAAAACAAATTATATGTCATCATGGCCTACGGCACAAATTATTTAAAGGACAAATTACTTAAAGTGCGAGTAAAGTATCTAAAAGCCTTATTAAAATAAATTGAAAATTTATACGCATGTTAAAAGTCACTGTCACACAACTTGTACAAATTTTGAGAAATTTAGCACGTACAGTTTTTTTTTTTACAGGGACACACACACACACAAAAAGTATATGTCATCATTGCTTAGGGCACAAATTATTTAAAGGGCAAATTATTTAAAGTGCGAGTAAAGTATATAAAAGCCTTATTAAAATAAATGGAAAATTTATATACATGTTAAAAGTCACTGTCACACGACTTGTACAAATCTTGCGGAATTTAGCACGTACAGTGTTTTTTTTTTTTTTTTTTTTTTTTTTTTTTTTACAGGCATAACAAAAATTTCTTTATCATTATGGTCTATGGGATCAAATTATGTAAAGTGCGATAGTGTCTAAAAGCCTTAATCAAATAAACTGAAAATTTATATACGTGTTATAGGTCACTGTAACATGAACTGTATAAATTTTAGAGAATCGATCACTTACAGTTTTTTACAGGGACACAAGGAAAAATTCTTTATCATTATGGCTTATAGGCTCAAATTATTGAAGGTGCGACAGCGTCTAAATATCCATATTATAGGTCACAGTCGCACGAACTGTATAGATTTTGGTGAATCTAGCACTTATAGATTTTTACAGGGACACACAACAAAAAATTCTTTATTATTGTGATGTAACAGCTCAAATTATTTCAAGTACAATAGCGTTAAATTAAACATCATACTATATGAAAAAAAAATATTGAAAAACCCTATTGTAATTTTCTCTTTTCTTTATTTAACGATATCTCTTTACTTTACATTATCTAAATAACCATTAATTACTTAATGTTCAGAAAGTCGTGTGGGGTCACTCCAGATTTTTGTCTTATTAATTATAGTTAAAAATAATTGAATGATTAAGAAAAATAAAGACATAGATGAATATGTAAATATATTACATATACACAACTTGATATAGTTGCAAATTTGGGAATATTGGGAATATAATCAATTATTAAATTTCCAGATCAATAATATGGAGGGCTGTCGGTGAGGATAGCGCATGATATTTCTGTGTGATAAACGCATCTTCGGATATTGTTAAATGTACATATATAAACTTTATAATTAATCTTGACTTAAGACTAATGCAATTTTAAGTTATTATACCTAAGTTAAATATTTTATACTCTTTCCCTTAAATTTTTACTTTCTTCACTATGTATATATAGAGAAAGTATTGGATTCGTGAAAATTTTCGAATTCCAGTTTTCGATGGATTTACACGTTTCGGGATGTCCTGAACACGATTTGACTTTTTTTAGAAAATGTCCGTCTGTCTGTGTGTGTGTATCACAAATTTTGTAGACGCTGTGTCTCACGAACCAATGAACGATATTTAACCAAACTTTGGTATTTAGTTGGACCCTGACATAAACTGGTGCTGATTAAATTTGGGGATCATTCAATCAACTGGTGGCGCCGTGATCGCATTTTTCTAAATTTTTAACATGGCAGTATAGGACAAAATTTCGTATAAATGTACATAATGAGAGTTATTTTAACCATGTCATTGTAAATTAATATGAATTATTGATAATAGTAGTAGTTAACTAGGAAAAAATTATGTGCATGGGGGAGCATCGTTTCCCCTTCCCCTCCTGGGGGAGCAAATTTTCAATATGGGTATCTTTCGAAAGATCTCGTCAATATCTTTAAAACGAATGGTTGAACTACAGATCTGTGATAATTTAAAACTAAGTTATCGATTTTTTTTTTACCTTTAACGAAAAAAAAAACTTAAAAAAAAATCGCATTTGTTCTGATAATTGAAAAAAAAAAAAGGCATTCTTTCGGCATTTAATGATATAATTCGGTCAGATAAAAATCGTCAGCATTTATAATGAAAAATAATTTGATAATTTAATAAACAATTTGTATTGAATAAATTTTGTATAAAATTATATATAGAAGAAAGTCATGTGGTGGCCACATCATACTAGTTCTCCTATCCGTTAAAATTAAACTACTCTGAAATAAACACTTAACTCAAAGATTCCTTCTGCACTGATTTTATTGACCACATCGATCCTTGCAGAATTCTATAAAGGGTTTCAACAAGCTGCTATTAATCTTCAGAGTAATCCATTAGAGAGGGTATTACGAGACTTTATGTAGCAAGTGTTATAATGTTTCATTTTTAAGAAGTTTTATAATAAGAAATTATTTCCTTAATGCATGAACAAGATTCAATCTTATTCATTTTCATAAAAAAAATGCTTTCAAATGTAAATTCTTAGAATAGTTACACTTAAAACTAATATGATGATTTATCAAGTTTAAAATTTTATATCATTTTTTTACTTTCTCTTACCCATAAGGTAGAGAAAGTATTGTTTTTGGATCAAATTTTCGAACGCGAGTTTTTGTTATATTTACATGTTCTGAGGTCCCCTGAAAACGAAAATCATGTTTTTAGCAAATGCTCTGTGTCTATATCTGTGTGTCTGTGTGTGTGTCTGTCTGTTATCAGCATATCTCAAAAACAAATTATGGCAGAAAGTTCAAACTTGGTATTCAAAATGTGTATCATATAAGTATGCTACACTAAACTTTTCGTTAAGATCACGCAAATGGTTCGTGTACAGGGACACTCAAAAGTATTCAAATACATTACGTCTATAGGGGAAATTGCAGGTAAGTAGAGTTTAACATCTATAGACCGCACTAAACCAAATGAAACGAATATATATTTTTTGTAATAGCGATAGTCAACAGTGAAAAAAATTGTGTATGTAGGGGCCTCGCCTCCCCCCCCCCTCTGGGGAGGAAGTCCCCTCTCGAGGGGAGTAAATTTTTATGATGGGTATCTTTCAAAAGAGCTCGCCAATACATTTGAAACGAATGGTTGAACCCTCGATCTGCGATAATTTAAAACAAAGCTATCGATTTTTTTTTTACTCTTAACGAAAACAAACTTATCGTATATATATATATATATATATATATATATATATTGAGAATAAAATGGACTTTTTTTTTGGATATTTGGTGTTATACTACTTTTCTAATATGGAAATCGTCTGCATTATCATAAAAGATAATTTTTTAAAATAATAATTTTAATAAATTATTTTTTAAAAACAGAATTATTTTTTAATAGCCAAATTAAATTCTATATAAATGTAGTTGCATTAATGAAACGGGGAGGGGGGGGGGTTGAGGGAGGCGGCAGCCCTCCCCTCACACAGAACTAATTATTATATAAAACTCGTCCGAAGCCTAATTTGAATTGTTTAACACGGGTTTACATAACAGTACTCGTTTTCTTACCTTTTAATCTGCAACCTGTATTTATAGTATTAAATTTCAGGGTAAGAGAAAGTCGTGTGAGTGACACACCAGAATATTTTTCCTTATAGAGTTGTCTTTAAAAATAATTCCAATGAAAACTATTGTATTGTCTCTACTCACAAAGCCTGATTTTTTCCCCCTGTACCTCAAATAAATATATGTGATGATATTAAAGATCAGTAATTGGGGGGGGGGGGAATAATACTCCCTAAGCTTATTTTTATTTTCTAAGTACTAGGCATAAAATTCTGCACGAAATAGAATTTTTATTTAGTACATCGCGGCTTACTAATCTACACTGGTAAAAAATTTCAACAAAAAACTCTGTGTAATCTATTATTTTAAGTCTTACGTAAAATTAGAGAGAGAAAAAAAACGGAGATGTTAAAAAACCTATTTTATGTATTCATTTTAATAACTAATAATAATTTAATTAATTATTGTTGAGAATATATTTCGGTGTTGGAATGCTTTATCTAAAGTAGAAACAGTCATTTTTAATTTTAATTAAAAAATTAAATAATAAAATTAGGTAAAAATACAGGATAAATATCGAGAATCTCCATTATTTACATTTAACTAAGAATTACTGTAAATTTACAGAAACTCTGGATAAATATTTACATTAAATTTACAGAAATTTTTAACAGTGTATTCTTCCACATAAAGGCATGCATTAACAGTGTTTCATACCATAGCATTGTTTACTATATTTATTTCTTAAAATTTACTTGGTAAAGCTTTAGCACAGGAGCTCCTTGGCGGTTCTTAATCTTCCGTTGTCATTTTGGCGATGAATTAAAATGGCTATTGCTATTGCGTTTGTAAAGATCTTGGCAAGAAACGTCCAAGCTCTACTTTGGTGCCAAATTCCAAACTTAGCCAAAGGGTACTATAATGAAGCTGTTCCTTTCTTTTAGCACGATTTTTCTCAATTTTGTTTTAATTATTTAAAAAGTAAATGTTTGATATCAACTTTTTGAATTTTTAATGAGTAGTTTTGAAGTTATGCGAGTTAAGCTCATGAATCATAGAACCTTTCGATATATAGTTTTTGTAGTTTTAATCTTTTCAAATAAATTTCTTAGTTACCTAACGCCGTAGTATGAAATCATCATAAATGCATGCATATTAACTTTACTTTTACTTTTTCTGCATATATAAATAATAATAATAATACATAATACCATAGACCTATTATAAGAGTGGACGGAGCATTCCGTTATTAAGGGAATATAAGAAAAGGTGCAACGATGAAACCATGTGAATGTTGAAAAAGGTTACCTTTTTTGGCATTTATCGCGTTATTGGCAATTTTTTTTATTTTGAATATAAATATATATATTATTATTATTATTATTAAAAGATACAACAAGCAAAACTATTGTAAAATATTACAGCTGCTGAAATTTATTTTTACCTTGTTATTAACATCTAACAAAGTTCAAAAGTTTTTATAACTTTGGTTTGTCTATACTCGGTCTAACTCTCACAAATAATTATGGATGGACATTTTTGAAATAATGTAACATATAATATAGTTAAATTAATTCAATTTAGAGAAATAAGTGTAGCAAAAAAAGCATTTTATAAAAATAATTACTTAAAAAGTACGAAATAATAAAATATTTAAAAGAATCTTATCTGTGAAATAAAATCCTTATTTTACATAACTTCTATGGTTTTTAAAGTACATCTAATTACTATTCCTTGCTATAAAATTCTTTTTAAATTCAAAGCAATCTAACTTTTAAAGTGAAATAAAAATTCTAAAAAGAACTTTCAAAGAAAAAGGGAAAATATCGTCTGCTTAATAAAAAGCAGAGTTTAGAGCATGGCGAGTAAATTTCAATATTGACCAGTCTGGCCTCCTGTAGATCAACATTCACATGACCTTTTTATGAGTTTTCTTTGCTACTAAAAAATGTTGCCATTGTCCCGTCCTCTCTTATAATAGGTTTATGCATAATACATAATATATATATATCGTTTTGTATTGAAGCTGTTCGACTTCTTTAGCACGATTTTTCTCAATTTTATTTTAATTATTAAAAAAAAAAATGTTTACACGTTTATTTATTTTTAAATAGCTAGGGGGCTTTGCCCCCTGTTTACTCTGCTCACCAACCCCCGAAAATTATCAGCGCGAAATTACAGAATGCTGCCATTTATAAATGAGTTTCACTCTAAAATATTTCTTATGCCAAAATATATCCGAAGTATCTTAAAATATGTTTTTAAATAAAAAGATAAATACATTTTAGAGAAAAAAGGAAACGTAGTTAGTTATACAAATGCGACATTATTTCATTATTCGCAAGAAAAATGACACATAAAAAAATTATAAACAGTATAAGAAAATTAATTCTCTAAAAGTAAAAAAAAAAAAAAAAAGAGAGAGAGAGAGAGAGATATCTGCAGACGACAAATTGCAATCCTAAATTAATTTTTTCGTTGAAAATATCTGAAATAAAGCGTTTTATTTATTTGCAGACAACAAATTTCTTTGTTACCAATAGCAAATAGACATTTTTTTCCCACCATGAATAACATTTTATATTCTTTGGTAATTGTGATGTCATAAGACTGGAAGAACAACGATTTGAAGAACTTTTTTCATGTTGACAAATAGAGTACCTTTATTAACCAAAAGTTTTTAATTAATAACTTCGTTAATTAAGATGACAAAAAATTCGAACCAACTGAAATGTCTTCTTTGGAGTATTCGGCTCACATTGATACCAGTTATGACTCAGAGGACACTGCCGTTGGCGAGGAGGTGCGGTCAAAGTAAAAATATTTTACTCTAGCGACAGCACACATCAGCTAGACTTTTATAATTCATTATAAGTAACATTAATACAATAATTTATCAAGATATAACATAAAGAATAATTCATAAATCATTCAAGTTTTCCTTTTTGATGTCAGTTACACATTCGCGTTTAGAATAAATATAATTAAAGGAAATGCAATGATTTACTGCATAAGAAAATGAAGCAATATGTAGCACTTACAAGGAAACATTCAAAAGGTGTCATCTTCAAAAAATATTGAAAAAAATGCATATGATTCTACTCTTCCTAAAACACCAGAAAGTGATAAAATTATCGGCTGAAATGAATTACAGCGGCAAAAAAAAAATTATCAAAATTAAGCATATTTGGTGATTTAGCGCTATTAGGCGTTCAGTTCGCTAGCACCGAGATTGCCGTGTACGAACAGAACCGTGTTTTGTTTCTTCGCCAAGTACTCAAAATCATTTTTATATTTTACATTTTATTACTCGTATTACACTGAAATAAATTCCGTGACTTATAGAAAATAAATTATGGCTCTAGTAAAAAAAAAATAGTTCCCGTAATCCTTATAATTTATGGTTCCACTTCTTAGCGAGTTCTAGAAATCCATATAAAAATTCTAGATCGTTTTCCTATATTATAGAGTTCAAATTTATTTAAATATCTCTGCAAATGAATACGAACATAAGAGGCGAGTTTGAGTAACTATAATTCGAGTTTATTACCCAATTCTAGGCAATCAAGAGAAACCAATCAGTACAAACGAATCATGATATTCGTAAAATTCGTAGTATTGTTTCACCATCTAGAAAATTATAGACTAGAAATTCGTGATTATTTCCTCGATTCAGTTTGTTCTAACCTACTACGCTTAACTCGAAATCTATATTTCTATTTTAGGTATTTAGAAAACAGCGACTTATTCGTTCTAGATGAAGGCGGTATATTTATTTTACCATGTTTTTATTAACTCGCTTTATTGTTTGTTTGTTTGTTTTTCCAGTACAAATCTTGCAATCGATTTTTAGCTAACTTCCCGACTAGCTAGACATTTGAAACTTTTAGAATAGCTCAGAACACGATGATAATGCATTCTTTTAATACTTTTGTTCAATTAATAAATGTTTGAAAATTTCTTATAATTGCTCTCTTTATTATGCATTTGATGATTTTTTTTTCAAGTTGATGGGATAATTCATCAAAAAAATTTTTTTTTAAAGTATTTTTTAATATATAGAATTGTTAAGTTTATATGATTCAACAGAAAATTTAAAAACGTTTTACATAAAAAGTTCTTTTTATCTTGTAATTATATCTTTTAAAATCTCTTTTTAGATTATTTAGAATAGTAATAATTAAAATTAATACAGTAATTTACCAATCAAATATATTAAGCACAAAGCATAAATTATTCACGTTTAAAATTTATTTGTTAATATTCTTTACATATATTAACACAAAAAAATTGTAATTAGAATTAATGTAATGACTTACTAAGTATTGTATTATTGCTTTATACATAAATTATTCACGTTTAAAATTTATATTTTCTCATGACTTTCAAATTGCACTTTTAGAACAGACAAATTAAAACTAATGCGATGGTTTAAAAACTAAGAAAATAAGGCAATTACGTATAAAATTCACAGTTGAAATTTGTAATTAAAGTAAATTCGGGAAATTTACTAAGTCTGTATTTAACAACTTGCCATTATTATATTGTATCCCAGGTTTTTAATGTGACCCTCGAGAAAAATTTTATTTGTATAATTACCATCATATATTTCCCTCAAATAGTATTAAAATTTATTTCTGTGTAAACATTCGAAAAAATGCGAAGTTAGCCAGCAAGAAAAGAAAAACTATTCTTATTTTTTATTTAGTTTTTTTTTACTATACGAAAATAAGTTTTGATTAAGACAAAAATTTTAGAACATTACGTATGAGACCCTTTACATTTTTATTAGTAAATAAAACTTTTCCACACCAAAATAAAATTTATTTACGTTGTAGACTGTCTTATTTATCCACTATTATCTAATCTCAAAAATTAAAAGTTATGTTTAACTAATCGATCTTTGCCAGCCTTACGGTCGATTTTTTCAACTGAACCTATTTCCAAATTTGCGATATTCGCCAAATCATAAATAGCAGTCAAATGTCGTGATAAATAGCCAATAATGGAAAAAAAACTATTATGTAAAATATAACAGTGTTTTTCACTTTCAGAACATACATATGTAAAGAAAGTATTGTACTCATAAAAAATTTAAAATTGCAGATTTTGGTGTATTCATATATTTTGAGGTTTCCTGATTTCATTTTAGCTATTTTTACGGTGATGTACAGTCGGTAACAAAAGTCTCCAAACACTAGCAAAAATTCCTTTATAAAAAAAGTGCACTTAATACAGTTTTGTTAAATAAATCTTTGTCGAGTCCTGTTTTTAGACTGACTAAAAACAGGATTCGACAAGGACTTATTTAACAAAACTGTATTAAGTGTACTTTTTTACATAAGAATTTTTGCTAGTGTTCGGAGACTTCTGTTACCGACTGTATGTTTGTATTCATGTGTGTGTGTATATGTGTGAGTATATATGTGTGTATGTGAATGAACCCGATAAGGTCTAAACGTTTTGTTCAATAAAGCTGAAATTTGGTACGTTGCCACAAATCCTATTGATTTTGGTGAATCTAGCACTTATAGTTTTTTAGAAAGACACAAAGAAAAATTCTTTAAAATTATGGCCTATGGATTTAAATCATTTAAAGTACGAGAGAATTTAAATATCTTATTCAATTTAGCTGAAAATTCGTATACATGTTTTAGGATCATCGTCGCATGAACTGTACAAATTTTGGTGAATCCACCATATATATATGTATATGTTACCGTTAAAACTCAAAATCCGTTAATGTGCAGATTACCTAGCTAATCTTCAGATTAACTAAAATGATCCGTTAAAGTGTGGAATCAAGAGTTTTCCGCATTTTAACTAGGTAATCTGCAGATTAGCGGCTTCTGTGTCGTTAAAGTTCAAATGTTTGTTTCGAGCCTTAGTTTTTTTCCATTCACTATGACGTCAAACAGTCATGTGATACAGATACGCGAATGACCTTCAAACACAAACCAAAATTTTCATCCTTTCTGCTCCGCTTCTGCCTATGATAATTGGTAAACGCAAAACTTGGAGCATCGAAGACATGGTTATCATAGGTTTCTTATCATGACCAACACAAAACTTAAAGTAACAAGTAAGTTATAATTGTTTTAATTTTGATTTTATTTCTTCTCTTTTTTAATTCTGTCAATATATAAGTTTTATAAGGGTCTGCACTGCATTTTATTATTGAAATTTAATCTTAATCTAAACGCTCTACCTCCTGAAACTTCATTTTGAATTATGAATATTAAAATTTACAACACAGTAATTATTTCCTCCCGAAATAAAACTATTAAAACACAACTTTTTAAAACTAATTTATTTAAAAATTGATTTAAATTACTATTACTTACTGAAAAGAAAAGTTTTAATTTTTAACTCTGAAAAATATGGCATTCAATATTATGGCTTTCTTTAATAAATTCTTAATATGATTTTTTTATGCATTTTTTAGCATTTCATTACATTTTGTTGTTGTTTCTTTCAATTTCAAGTTTCCTTTATATATTTTATATATCATGATTACATTTTTATTTTTATTTTGTTCGCTTTTTCATATAATTTCGTTGTAGTTTATAACATAAAATGTGCTAATAAAGTATTTTTTTTTTTTTTTTTTTTTTTTTTGTAAAATTAATATATTTGCTAAACTTGTACTTGTTGCTGTAATATGTATGCTGCAAAATATAGTTTAATAAAACATTGGAAAACAGTCATTTTACTTTTCCTGCTGTCTAAAAATTATTAAATCAGTTTTAATTCTTTATAATGCTTCTGAATTGTCTAATTTAATATATCTTTATCGAATTAAAAATTGGTGCATAACATTTAAAAAAAAAAAAATAGTAGTAACAATGTAAGCTGTTAATAAAACTTTTTTTTTTTAAATTTAAATGGTTAAATATTTTTATTTTGAAAAGAAATCATTACTGTATTATAATTCTGACATTCATTTATAAAATAGAATTTATTGAAAGCTATTAAAGTTATTATATTTCATATTAAAAATGCTTAATATCTTCAAACTTATATTGACAGAATAAAAAGGATGAAATAAGTAAAAAAATCAAAACACATATAACTTTAAAAGACATAAAAATTAAAACACATACAGATTAAAATAAGTAAAGAAAGAAAGAAAAGGAAATAAAACTATTTTCTCCCGAATGAAAAAAACAAATACAACACAGCGCGTGCTGTAAAATTACACCACCAGAGATCTTATTTTCACTTTAACGAGTGCCTAGTAGGTAATGTGCAGATTATCTAGTTAATTCGCAAATTACCTAGGTAATTTGAGAAATGAAAAAATGTTCCTCACTTTAACGGATCGCCCTAGTTAATGTGCAGATTACCTAGCTAATCTGCAGATTAAAAGATTTCTGCACTTTAGCGGTAACATATATATATATATATATATATATATACATATATTTACAGTGATACAATGAAAAATTCTTTAACTTTCTGGGCAGTGGGTTTAATTTATTTGAAGTGCGAAAGAGTCTAACCGCCTTATTCGAACGAACTGAAAATTTATATGCATATTATAGGCCACTGTCCCAGGAACGGACTAATCTTGTTAAATCTAGCATTTATAGATTTTTAAAGGGAAATAACGAAACATTTTGAGCTATGGATTAAACTTATTTTAAGTGCAATAGCCTTCAATTTGGGGGAAAATATTCAATTAAACTTTTCTCTTATGGTTACTTAATGACTTTTCTTACTTTAATTTGATTAAAATGCCGTTAATTACTTAATATGTTGAAAATCGAGTGCAGTCACTCAGACTTTCTTTTTTCTTAATCAAAGTAAGTGGTCGTGTATTCAACTTATTTTTAAGAATTCGTCTAACTCTTCTCGGAGATATGATAGGCATTTGCTCCTATTGTGTATTCAACTTATTTGCTTGCTTGAGATAGGCATTTCAGCCTATCTCAACAGCGATTTTCTTTGCACTCAAGCAATGATTTCTATTCAATTCTTCTTTGCACTTTCTTCACGTTCACTGCAGTCACAACTATAGATCTGCGACCGTTATTAGCAATTATTTGTTTTAATTTTTTTTTATTAATTAAAACGTAAACCAAGCAAAAATAGCTTGGCTTTCAGCTCTTTTTTTTTTTTTTTTTTTTTTTTTTTTATGCAATAACCTAGACATAAGTATAATTACCATTAATTATTATAAAATAAAAATGGGTTTTTTTGTTTTTTTTTTTTAAGTACGACAGGACTTTATTTATTTATTTTATTTTTTTTTTCAATCTGTGATTTTGCTTTGTCGCCATTTGTAGTATTCCACCTTGAATGTAGTGTTTCTTTTTATGGCGAAAAAATATATATATAATAATAAAAATAAATATGCAACATACTGTTACTGAAAATAATGTTTGTAAAAACAATTATGACAATATAAAATTTACAAATAATGTCATCAGATTTTTTTTTTCCTTTTTATTTCAAGGTATGCAACTGTTTTTCATTTATTTATTTAAGGAACTAAATATAGCAGTTATAAGAACTTTACAAAAACAATTACTTAAAAATCACAAACTAATAAAATACACACACACACACACGCTCATATATATATATAACTTTGAATCACCATTGCTCGCGGTAAAATATGTTTTATATGCAAAACGATCTAACTTTGAAAGGAAAATATAAATTTTAAATAGAACTTCCAAAAATAAGGAAGTTATCGTCTGCATCAAAAAATAAAATAACAACGAATAAAAAGACGAGGTTTTTGTCAAATATAGTCATTTTAATATATCTAAATACCCAAGTATAATTTTTAATTGTTTGTTTTTAATTGTTCATATATCTGTAAATTCATTTAAAATTTTGAATGGTTCGATATGATTTTAAGTTGGGTAAAGACCTAAACCTCAGCCAAGTTTCACTTATTTCCATCCAGCCATTTTCATGTGGTACTTCGTCGAACAAAACAAACTAGTATGTTGTGGCCACCACAAGACTTTCTTCTATATTTTCCTATACATATTCACTCAGTAACAATATTTAAAATGTTAAAAGTAAAAAAAAATCTATAACTTTGTTTTAAATTATCACAGATTTATTATAGTTCAACCATTCGTTTTAAAGGTATTGACGAGACCTTTCGAAAGATACCCATCTTGAAAATCTACTCCCCCTGATGGGGTACTGCCCCCCAGGGGGGTAAGGGATGTCCCCACATGCACAGAATTTTTTTCCTAGTTAACTACTACTATCATCCATAATTCATATTAATTTTACAATCACAAGTTAAAAATAACTCTCATTATGTACATTTATACGGAATTTTGTCCTATACTGCCATGTTAAAAATTTAGAAAAAAACGCGATCACAGCGCCACCTGTTGAGCGATTGGTCCCCAAATGTAATCAGCACCAGTTTATGTCGGGAACCAACTAAATACAAAGTTTGGTTAAATTTCATTCATTGGTTCGTGAGATACAATAAACGTGATACACACAGACAGACAGACATTTTCTAATAACTATCAATTCGTGTTCAGGGCATCCCAAAACGTGTAAATCCATCAAAAAACGGAGGTCGAAAATTTTCATGAATCTAATACTTTCTCTATATTACATATAGAAGAAAATAAAAAAGTTCTAAACCTTCACTCCTCCCATGCACGCAAAGAAAATATTCTGAAATCATTTTGGGGATTTTCTGAAATCATTTGGATGGTCAAATGTCTTTGAAAAAGAAACGTAATGAGATGACAGACACAAAATATATGACTACTGACAGAAATCACATAAATTTCTTAGCAATAACTTCTGTGTTATAAAAACTTTTTTTTTTTTCATAAAAGTCTTATTCAATAACTACGTTGATTCAAAATCAATCCTTCTCAACGAGTAAACAAAAACTTATAAAATATTTTAAAATAAATTCATTTACCATCTCTATAAATTTTACTTTGTTTGTTCTATTTGTTTCCAAATCAAAATTTTCATAGTTTAGGAAGATATATTCTTGATTCAATTCAACTGTCTATTTTATCCTTCTAAAAAATGTCTGCCGCCGGATAAAAAAAAAAAAAAAAAAAAAAAAAAAAAAAAAAACTTCTCTTTCTTAAAAGTCTGTCTACGGTAAAGAAATAATTTATAACATTTTCAAAACTTACAGGCATTCTTCTCTAAAAGTCACTTTGATCCACTTTTGAAAATTTATAGCTAGGTATTTTTGAAAAAGAGGCTTAATGTGGTGGTACACGAAAATCTATAAAAATTGACAGAAATCACATAAATGTGTTATTAATAACCTCATAAAAACATCTTGCTGTTTTCTTAAGAATGTAATTTATTATATTTGTGAATCAGAATTAATCATTCTCGATTAAAAAAAAAAAAGAGAGAGAGAGAGAGAGAAAGAGAATTTTATGGTTTATTCAATTTTATATTTATAAGCTATTATTTTAATTAAATATAAAAGATTTTAAAAATATATATAATCGCCCATGCGTATGTTTTGGGTTATAATATATACATATATATATATATTATTCAAAACGTACTGACTGTAGGACTGTAGCTCTATGCGATTTATACTAAAATGTACAGAAAAGTATGGAAATTTTTAATATATATAAGAAAACATATTAGTTACGTTTTTCTTTGGCATGTCGTGCTGCATTTGCAGTATCATCTCACGTTTTAAACAGATCCGTTTGATCAAATGACGAAATTTTGTGAATACTGAAGATTTTTTTAGGAGAATTTCCAATGCGCAATGTCTGACGGTCATTCTAATGAACACTGAGAAAAAAATATACCGCCTTCATCTAGAATGAATAAATGGTCATCTTCTAAATCCTTAAACTAGAAATATAGATCTCCGAGCTATACGCATAAGGCACGCCCATAAACTTAGTAAACGAAATGGTCGAGAATTTCTAATCTACACATTTCTAGATGGTGAAACAATATTCTGAATATTCTGAATCTTTTGTATGAGAGTAAATTCTAGCTTGATTTTCTAGAATTGAGTCATAAACCAAGATTATAGCTGCTGAAACCCGTCTCTTTTATTCACATTTATTTGGAGATGTTTTCACAAAGGTTTGTCCTCGATAGTATAGGCAAATGCTCAAGAATTCTAATAGAGGTCTCTAGAATTCGCTTTCGAAGGGGACTAGAAATTTTTTTATAAGAAATTTATAAGAATGTCATGGAACTATTTTTTCTAGAGCCACAATTTAGATTCTAGATGTCACAGAATTTTTTCTCAGTGTATTGGCGTGCCTTATACTCATAGCTCGGAAATCTATATTTCTAGTTTAGGCATTTAGAAAAGGACCACCTATTCGTCCTTGTTGAAAGCGGTATATTTTTTTTTTCTCAGTGAAGGACGGTCGCGTCATATTGAGCATTTAAAGTCTGAATTACGCTGTTGAATGCGCTGCGAAACTGTAAAAAAGTAATTTTACAGTTAAAGCGCTTCTTGATGAAAAAAAAAATGAAACTAATTTGCTAATAAATCTTTTGTTATCTAAAACAAATCCCATGTTTTTTTATACATTTCAGTGAAAACCACATAGTTCTATAGTCAATACTTTTTGAATAATATATATATGTATATATATATATATATATATATATATATATATATATATATGACTTTTGGATCACCCGGTATTTGAAATATGCGTTTGTGTGTGCTCCTATTTTAAAATATGTATGAGAGACATGTATAGAGCGAAAGTGTGTGTGTAAGAGACAGAGTGGGTTTGAAACAGAGAGAGAGCATATGTTCTTGTAATTTAAATTATGTATGCCTTTTAATATGCGTGTATATTTCAAAAGATGCGTTCTTTATGTATTCTAATAGATCTGTGCATGTGTACTCTAAAACAAACTGGTATGTAACAGTCACACGACTCAAATTGCCCACAATTATGTGTATTTTATGCAATTTTTGGCTATAATGTGGTCAGAAGACGTAAAGTTGACCTAACAAATTAGACAACTAAGAATTTTTCTGTGACAGAAAACTGATACAAGTGTAAAGACATATAAACTAAATTTGCATAGCAAGTTAAAAAAAACTAGTTGGCATAGGTGGGCTCTGCTCAGTTCCCCATCATATGTATGTTCTCGTAAATTTCTTGTACAGGACTTATTATATGCATGTTAAGAAAAATGAATTTGACCAAACGCTTGACACAGTGACAGAACGAAATCCTCGCCTAATAGGCTACCCACCATTCAGTTCGATATCTTATTCAAATCTATTAATTTATTTTGTTGGGGTCAATTTCATAGTTTATTTTCATGCTACTATTTCCAATGCAACTTTCCTAAAAATGCGTATTTTTATGAAATATCTCCCGATTTTGCTATGTTGATAAAATCTTAAATTTCGAAAAACTTACGAAATTTTCCTATTAGAATATTTGTAGTCAATCATGTTCATACAAGTATCATAAATGTTATTTTGAAATTGTCTGATATATTTATGATCCTTAAAATGGACGTTTATGCTCGATTTGCCTTATTCTGCCATTTTAAGTAAATCGTAAATTCCAAATAACTTACGAATTTTTTAAATTGGAAAAATCATACTCTATGGTATTCATGTCAGTATCCTAAATAATATTTCGAAAGTGGTTTGACATCTTTACGAGGAAAATATCCCTCAAGATTGACGTTTATATGAAATTTTGCTCTATTCTGCCATGTTAAGAAATTCGTAAATTTAAAATAGCTTACGAAATTTTTATATTGGATAATTCATAGTCATTAATACTCATGCCAGTATCCTAGATAATATTTCAAAAGTAGTCTGACATCTTTACGATGAAAATATCTCTCAAAATTGACGTTTATGTGAAATTTTGCCCTATACTGCCATGTTAAGAAATTCGTAAATATCCAATAATTTGCGAAATTTTCAAAGTAGCATATTTATAGTTACTGATGTTCATTCCGGCATCAAAACTGATATTTTAAAACTGGTCAGACATTTTTACAGTAAAACGTTTCCATTTAATGCACGTTTAAGTGAATTTCTGTCCTATTCTCCCATGTTAAGAAAATCGTAAATTTCGAATAACTGCTGAAGTTTTTAAATTCGATTATTGCAAATAAATAGGTTCTTGCCAGTGTCGAAAGTAATATTTTAAAACTGATCTGACCTCTCTGCGACAATTTGTTCTTGAGATATCGTGTACACAGACTAACAAACTAACGGACTAACACACTAACCCACTAACAGACTAACCCACTAACAGACACCCTACAGACAGACACCATACCAATTTTGTCATTTTTGGATTCCTCACACCTGAAAACGTGTAAAAAAGTCAAAAAACCGAGGTCGAAAATTTTCACGACTACCTAAGTTCCCCATACCTATAGAATGATGGGGAACTAATAAAAAAAGATAGAGCCGTTTTTTGAAATGTCCATTCCTAATATCTAAAATTGACTTATTTAATAAGAATGACTGTTAAATTTCCTATATTAACCAAGTAATACGTGCGAAAGTATAGCCAAAAAAGGCAATTTTCAAGAAAATCGTTCGAGCCATTTTTCAGATACCGACTTTCACCAAAACTTGGCAAACTCAATTATTGACCGGAAAAGAATAACTACACACGAAAATATAATAAAAAGAAAGTTAATATGACGAGTTTGTAAATAAATACAACCATTTTTAAAAAAACGCATTTGAGAGACCTCAAAGTGGCCTACTTATATAGAACATCGAACAACTTCCATGAACTAACCAACTATTACATACGAAAGGCAATTTTGAAGAGCCGTTTTTGAGATATGGATTTACGTCCTACTTCCAGTTTCATATGTCCTACTTTCGGTTTTCCAAATTTTCACCAAAAGTTAAAAAAGTCATCTATACGTCAGAACTAACTCATTTCTGAAGTTTCGTTGTTCGACCTTTATTAGTTTTGGAGATATGATAGTGAGAAAATTTCCCACACACATAGTGACAAATTGCCGAAAATCCCTTTTTTGGACTCGGGAGACTTTAAAACATGTGAATAATTTAAAAACTCGATATGGAATCTTTGGACCCAATACAATACTCCCATTACCTACGGTATTGTTTGTTTATCGATTAAAATCTAGTGACCGCTATTACGCATATGGCAGATCTACTACGATATTATCAAAATAGGGGTGGAAAAATATATGGCTAAAAAAAAAATAATATTTTTGAAAGAAAAGACTTGACGAGATTCCAAACAAAAAAGTATAAAAATTGACAAAAGCAAAAGGAATTAACTAGAATATACTTATGCGGTGTAAAATCATTTTACTGCTTTATTTATTTATTTATTTATTTATTTAATTTTTATTTATTTATTTATTTATTTAATTTTTATTTATTCATTTATTTATTTAATTTTAATTTTAATTTATTTATTTATTTTTTTGTATAAATCAATACGATCAGAGTGGCTACTGTTTTGGCTACTATTTCAGATTCAGTGGCTACTATTTTGGCCACTTCTTACATTAAAGGCAACTATTTTTGAGTGTCTTTCATGCTGGGAATCCTGCGTAGATGTACTTATTTATTTGCAGACTTTGTTTTCATTGCCTTTATCTATGAACCCTTCTGGTTGTCACATATAGATATCCTCATCTAAATTTCCATACAAAAATCAAAATTGCAATTGAAAATCAGAATTAAAAATGCCGGTAAATCAAAATCAATTATTTACCATAAAAAAAATACAAATCAATAAAAGAAATAATCTTATTTTTTTTTTTTTTTTTTTAATATTTAACTAGTTGTTGTTAAAATTTAATGTAAGGAATTAAAAAACTAAAATTGTTTTCGTGGCTTTATTTTAAATTGCGTGTTTTTGTTTTTTCGCATTTTTTATATGAAATTTTAAGCTTCGAAAGGAAGGCGACAGCCTTCCTTTGACTATACATTTGAAGAAAACGATCATACTTTATCAAAATTTTACGCTTTACCTTCAAAATAAAAGATTTCTGCTTGCATATCTTGCAGCTAAGTTGCTTCAAAATAAGAACTAGAAACTCTATTTGAATATCTAAAAACAGAAAAAAATACTCATCGGCCAATCATTTGGGGAATTCATTCCTTGAATTCATAACTACAACACACGGTGGGGCGTGGTTTTTTTTTTTTTTTTTTTTTTTGGCGTAAAATTTTTGACAAAGAGCAATAATGTGATGGCTTGATATGTTTTGTTTCTTTTTTTCATTTCAAAGGTCCTGTGAGAAAATATAATTCGTTGTTTAGCTTACATACTTGATCATTTTTACTATTGAAGAAATTTTCTTTTGAGTTTATTAACCGGCGATGCTGATTTTATTAAGCGGCAGTTTCTATTGATTTCATTCGGGACCCAGTAATTTCATCAGATTAAGCGGCTGATTTTATTAACCAGTGATTTTATAAAGCGGCGGGTACTGTATCTCTAAAACGGAAAATTATAGAAAGTTCAATAAAAGAGGAGCACAACTAGTTGTTAAAACAAACCTATATACCAATTTGCAACGTTCTACGTCCAACCGTTTTTGAGTTGTATGAAATACATTTCGGACTCTATCTACGAGCTGAATATTCATTAAATAAAATGCATTCGTCGACTAGAACTTGCTTATGTATTTAAGCATAACTTTCTAAACGCAAAAAGTCTTCGACTTTCATGAAAATATCATTACTGGCTTTATCATTAGCTTCTCTTGAAATCTCTATTATGGTCGTTCATGAATAATAGTCAAAACCTTTGTATTTTTGGTCATTACGAATGTTATTTTTCTAAATATCTCCAAAACGGGAGAGTCTAAAAGGGAAGGGTCTTAAAAAATCAGTTTGTATTACATTTAGAACATAGCAGGGATTCAGAAAAGTATTTAGTAACATAATTTATCTAACTACAGTGAAATAACAATTAAACAAAGCAGGTTTAATTGCCAGAAAATCTGAAAAAAATTCATTCTTAACAAAAAGAATTTGAAAACCAAGACATTAGAGGGTTAAAAAAATTTAAAAATGACCAATTAATTATTAGACTGAAGTTTTTTTCTCTGATGAGCCAAATTTAACTTAATTCAAACTGACGGAAACAAGTAGATCCTATCACGAAAATGTGACTGACTTAATGAAAATAGCATTTTTAAAACAATGACATATTCCCCGTACATTACGATACGAAAATGCTTAACTTTTCGGTGAGTCTGGCAAATTTTCATGTTTAAGGGATAAATTAACCCGAAATAAAACTTGGCATTAAAAAAATGATACCTGACCGACTACTTTGGGGGTTTTTCAGACTCTTCCATAATCAGCATTTCAAGATGATAATGCACCTTGTTATATGGCGCTTGTGATATATTTATTTGATTCAAGTTGTTAAAATTACTTATCCATTCTCATGAGCACCTAGTTTCCTCCGAAACTTGCGTAAATACGGGCTAGGACCCCTTAGAAAGACCCCCACGGAGGGCATTCCCCCTCTAGGCCTAGGACACATCAGGAGTCAATCGGCCTTAATTCCTACAACCAATCATGAGCACCTATAATTTTGTAAGTTATCATAACTTTTTTTACTTAAAATTAAATCCCACAAAAAATATCGCAGGATTTCTTCTTTATTTGACCTGAAAATTGTCCTAATCTCAATCCGCACGAAAAGGTTTTGTCTTTAAAAGAAGGTGGTTATTAGAAATTTGCAGACTACAGCTTTGAAAGAAGTATAAAAAAATATTTATGATATTTGACATACTGAAATTTTTCAGTTTCATGTTAAAAAACTGTAAAATACTATGCCATTGCGCATTAAAGCAGTAATTGCATATAAAGGCGGAATTATCCTATCCAGAATAAATATTTTTATTAAATAATTGTTTAGATCTAACAAATAAATAGTTTTATTTCATTCACTAAAATAGCACTTGTTTATTTCATATAATAAATCATGATAGAATACAAAGTATATGTTTATTATATTACGTTTAAAAAGACAATTTTACGTATATTTTTATTAAATACTTCATAGAGTGTAATAAAACGAATTCTTAAGTCGAAAATATACATAGGTATCATGTTATGACTTCCGTATTATACAAATATAGCAATTTTATTTGTTGCAATCATTGATTTTTGAATTATTACAAACCCAAAAGGTATAAGTCAATTTTCTGCAGTGCGGCTTTTTTTTTTCTCTTGTCGCTTAGTGTATATATATATATATATATTTCTTTTAAGCAAAATAAAATAAATATATGTATCTTTTAAGCACAAAACATTTTTCAGATAAAATATGGCATGAAAATTAAAAAAGCATTCATTATTCGTGTACAAAGTCATCTAAAAGAATTAGCATCTGTTACGGGCTATATATATAAGTTCATCGAAGTGAATTTCATATAGTATAATGAGCTTTTGTTATTAGGCTAATTTTGAGTGCATTATATGGCGCATATATAAATAACAGGCAATGTAGAGGTTACATAAAATTAATCAAATACATTATTAGTATTTGATTTACCTGATGAATGTTCTTTGGCATAATTATACCATGTTCAGAGAAATTGCTTAGAAATAAGCATTACTTTATGTTATTCATATGGTAGACAAAATATCGTTTTGGATTTAAATTCTTCAACCTTGTGTTTTTGGTATTATTGCACGTTTTGTGTTCACCTGAAAATAGTTATCAAGCTTTTAGTGTTTGGTCTTTTTTATCAACATAAATTAAACAAAAGTAAATAATATTCCAATTTTATATTTTGAAGAAAATATGGGGATGCCATTTTAAAATTTTGACTAATATTGATAAATTTTAAAGAGTGGCATGGGTAAACATTCTCTGAAAAATTTTATTTTTATTTTTATTTATTTATTTATTTATTATTATTATTTATTAACATTATTATATTTACTTAAAAAATTAAAAGAAAGTATTTCATAATCTTTTATATACAATTTTTATGCTTTGCTATATTTTAAAAAAGCAATATTTTCCGTTTTAATTTAAATTATTGTTGAAAAAAATAAATCAAAAATTAAACTTTGAATGTTTTTAAAATGTAGGTACAATATTAAAACTGTAGACTGGTAGGGCAGTACTCCCTCCTTATTTAAAAATTTATGTAAAAGCAAACTGTCTCTATAACTAGCAGGTAAGAGAAAGTAGTGTGGTACAACACAAGATTAACTTTTGTCTTTACATTTAAGAAATAACTTTTAACCTTGAGTTCATTATTACTTTTATCTACAGACGAAAAAAAAAGAATCTTTCACTATTATTAAACTTTTTTAAAAAGTATTTCAGTTAAAAAAGAAAAAAACTTATTATATACCGAAGGAAATTCATTCAATATTTATGTACGCCCTCTCATTGTATGTCAAATTTATAGTTCCAAGTTTTTTGTTTTTATCGTCTATGTGGAGCAGACAAATAAGATTTGAGAAATCTTTTGGGAAAAGTAGCCGAAAAGAAATTAAAGACAAGTGCAAGAGTTGTCAAAAATCATGTACAAAATGTTGTCAATAACTTCTGTACTACCATAACAATTTGTTTTTCGACAAAACATTAGTTTAATACGTTTGTATCTTTAAAATTATACGAGAAAAGTATATTTATATTGTTTTATAAATATTTATGTTGTACGACATCGAATGGAAGGAACAAATAGAACTTTTTATTTTGGATTAGAAAAGTACACTGTTTACAAATAATTTTTTGAAAAATAATGTTTAAAGTATAAAATAAAGAAGTTATCATGTAAAGCCATATAATTTTAAACAATAACACTTTGAAAAGAGGTTAAATCAATGTATTAATATGTATATATATATATAGGTAGGTAGGTAGGTTGGTTGGGTTTAACGTTGCACCAGTACTGCGTTATGAGTAATTAGCGACGGTCTAGAACAAACCCCTAGGGATGTTCCGGAGACATGCCATCACAATTTTTATACTCCACGAAGGGGATGGCTCCATCGCTTAGGTGATCCTAGAGGTATAGTTTTGATGAGAACATGGAGGACTTAGCGCCCACAACGTATTTTATGTGCACCAACCACAATTTATGTACAGGACGGTCTTTGGCCGGCTCAGATGTGGAACCGGCAGTCTTCCAATTACGAGCTCAGCGTTATACCGACTGGGATGCAGCGGCCTGGATCCATGGTTATAAAAAATAAATAAAAAGGGTCATATACTAAAGCTGTAATGCAAAATGGGCTAGATATTACGAATTTCTTTGTATTCCAAAAAGAAATTACGGATTTTCAGCATAATTTTATAAAAATAAAAATAAATAAAAATAAATAGTGTGGTATTAAATATTATGTATTTCAATTTGACATTGAATATGGGGATTTTTATAATATCTTTCTAATTTTTTCTTGTGTTATGCTCTATTAATATTTCTGTTCACTGAAAAACAAAGCAGCGAATACGCGGGCAGAGCTCTGCATGGGTTGATAAGTAAAGTAAATCGGGGGGGAGGCGAAGCCTCCTTCGGAGGTTGATGAGTGGAGCGAGCAGGGGGCTAGCTATTATATAAAAATGGTAATTATTAATAGAAATATTGTAATACGTAAACATTTATTTTTTTATAAAACACACACGCACACACACACACAAAAAAAAAAAAAAGAAGCAAGAAAGGAAAGAAAGAAAGAAAGAACGTTTAAAAATATTATTTCTATGGCAAAATTCCTTCACTAATGAACCTAGAAAAATAAACTGCTTTTTGATTTTTTCTCTTTTGTCATATTAACTTTTTCATATCAAAAATACTCATCAATTTCTTGGCAATGTTTCTCTTTTCTAGAAAAATGTCTTTATTTATTTGAACTGTTTGTTCCCTAATAGATATCCAGTCAGCAGTCTTTAGCTTAAAAATAAATCTAAAGAAACTACGGACTGTCTCACTTTATAAATAACGTGGTTAACAAAGTGTTTATTGTTATAATGCTTGGTAGCGCTTTTTTTTTTTTTTTTTTTTAATTCAGAAAAAGAAGATTATACAATATTCAACAGATATATCTAAACGAATAAGGAATTTTTCGTTTACAAAAAAATATTTAAGTTAAAAATTGTAAATGTTTTTGATTTAACCAGAAAAATGCTTTTTATTTCGAGGATTCAAATTCTTAATATTTGAATCAACATGCACTATTTTACACTAAATTTAATGGGGAGAAAAAAAGAAAAAAAAAACTTATTATTTTATTTTATTTTCAGAGAAAACTGTATTGATGATAATTTTTTTAATTCTCGCGATATCACCTTTTGTTTTATATATTAGTAACTCTCAGCATTTGGCTAACAAGGAAACATTCAAAAGGTATTGTCTTCAAAAAATATTGTAAAAAATATATGTGGTTCTACTCTTTGTAAAACACCAGAAAGTGAAAAAAATTATCGGCTGAAATGAATTACAGCGACCAGAAAAAATTATCAAAAATTAAGCATATTTGGCCATTTCACATTGTTAGGCGATTCATTTTGAGTACTTGGCGGGGAAACAAAACATGGTTCTGTTCGAACACGGTAATCTCGGTGCTAGCGAACTGAACGCCTAATAGCGCTAAATCGCCAAAAATGCTTACTTTTGATAATTTTTTGTGGTCGCTGTAATTCATTTCAGTCGATAATGTTTTTCACTTCTTGGTGTTTTATGAAGTGTAAAATCACATATATATTTTTTTAATATTTTTTGAAGACGACACCTTTTGAATGTTTCCTTTTAAGACATTACGAAAAAAAAAAAAAAAACTTAATGCTTGCACATACGCAGTTAAAAATTACTTAAGTAAAAATGCTCATTCTTCATGAGATATTTAATATTTTTACATTCTAATTGAAATATGATGTCTCTATTGTAGTACGTATATAGCTGCAAACCATTTTAATATTTTAATCAGATTTAACACCACTATGTATTAAAAGGAAAATGTCGCATATATTTTCAATGATTAAATAAGCTGAAAACAGTTTAAAAACTTACTGGTGCTAAGTCTTCTTTGGAAAACTTTGCAGCTTCGTTTCATCATTACTGGAAATTATTAATATTAAATAAACTGGGCTTTTTTGCATCGATTTTGAAGTAGTTTAAAAAACTTATTTCAAGCAAAGAAGTATAAAATAGACATGTGGATTTGAATTATTTAGCATAATTGTAATTTCATACAGTACAGAAGTAAATTTCTGAAATGCATTATACATATATTTAAAATAAATAATATAAAATATTTTTTGAATGCAAGATATTTCTCACGGTTATTTCTTCTTGAATTTTTCTTTTTAAATTCTTACTTCCATTACCCTACTACCGTAAGTAATGGGCATATTATATTCGTTCTAAAACTTCAATATCAAATTTTTTCCTGATTTATATGTTTTAAGGTCTTTTGAATCCGATTTTTTTTTTTTTTTCTGGCAATTGGTCAGTGTGTGTATTGGTCAGTTTGGCAATGTGTGTATGCGTGTGTGTGTGTAGGGGGTTGTCTTCTTACTACCATAACTCAGAAACTAATGAAAGTAAAACGGCAAAACTTCAGAACTGAGTTAAGTCTGGTGTACAGATGAGTTTTTTAACTTTCGGTGAAAACTAGAAAATCGAAAGGGGAAGATATAAAACCTTAAGTAGCCGTAAGTCCATATCTCGAAAACGGCTCTAACGATTTCCTTTAAAGTTACTATATAATCACCCTATTAAATGTCCTTTTGTATGTAATAGTTGGTTAGTTCATGTAAATGGATAGGCATCTTGTATAAGTAGGCCAATTTCAAGTCTCGCAAGTGCGTTCTTTTAAAAATGGTTGAATGGATTCTTTCAAATTCGTCATATAAGCTCTCTTTTAGATACCCTTTCGTATGTCGTAATTGTTGTTTTTCTGTTAATAATTAAGTTTAATAAGTTCTGATGAATTTCGATATCTCAAAAACGGCTCAAACGATTTTCTTGAAAATTACTACGTAAATCCCTTTATAAATATCCTTTCGATTGTATTATCTGATTTTTACAGGAAAATTAACGGTCATATTACCTACCCTGATTACATAGGTCTATTTTAGATCTCTTAAATGGGTGTTTCAAAAAAAAAAAAAAACCCTACTATATATATATTTAACTCGCTATGGAAATTCTGTTTTATATGTCTTTACACATGTATCAGTTTTCTGTTAGAGGAAAATTGTTATATGTCTAATTTTTTAGGTCAATTTTATATCTTCTGACCACATTATCTCCAAAAATTGCATTTTTTTTTTTTTTTTTTTAATTAATTTTTGACACCAGTCCTCCAATTTTTTTTTCACCAATATTCCCGTTGCTTCTTTGGGCTTCTTGCATCAAATAATTAGTTTTGCGAGTGTTATTCCATCTCAACACTTATTAGATTTTATGTATTGCCCTTTGTTTGCTGCACTCGTGTCAACTTTGTTTACCTGAGAAAAGCAATACTTGAAACAATTGCCAGTGGACTTTTTTGAGCAATTAATGATATTTATACAAAGATTTTTATTTATTAATTTTCAACGCTCTGGTGTATTATTTACTAAAGTTTTTGAAGTAGATTTGAACTCTGAAAAGAGAAATTACAGAGTTATCTGGATTTTATTTAACTTTTATATGTTTTATTTTTCATAAATTTTAAAAATGTATATATTTTTACGTAACATATAATATTTTAAAAATAAAATATAAAATTAGTTGGAAATTAAAATGTGTTATAACATTTTCTAAAACAATTAAGAAATGTCTATTCCGCTTCAACGGTTGGTGTGTCTCAGTGTTGCCAGATATGGGGATTTTTCCCCACTTTGGGGGGATTTCTGAAGCTTCCGGGGAAATATTTGGGGACAGAGATTTCATAGGAAGCAGTTTGAGGTAGTGAAAAATTTTGTGGGAAAATATAGAGATCTTCTTTAAAATTTGCAAAAAATTACTTTTTTCTAAAATCCCACAAAAGAAGAAAGAAAAAAGATTACTCAAGTTTATCAGATGATAATGCATTGATTCTGAATTCTGTTTCAGAAATAGAAAAACATCATTTACAGCATTTGATCATAAAACTTATCCTGATTTTTGCCTTTGTATTCCTTGATTTAAGGAATTATTTGGTTCATGTGCGCTGAAGCAAGCATAGTGAATACTCGATACGCATTGGTTCCGGCTTGAAAAATCAAGCTTGAAGTAAGATGAACCAGTCTAAACAGGAATAATTGAACTTTAAATATGAATTAAACTTGTAGGCCTGAAATATATATCTTGAATCCAAGCTCTTTAAGTTCTCAGGATATCTTGTTTTTCATGTATTTTATATTTTCCACAGACTTTTTTTTATTTATACGTATGGAATAAGTTCATATGATAAAAGGGTAGGAAACTACACTCAAACTATTGTGTTGAAATTTATTTTTGCAAATGGGGATTTTTTCTGGAAAAAGCTTCATTTTGAGAAAAGTGTGCGCTTAAACTTATTAAATATTCTTTAAACATTTTTAAAAAAAATTTACAATTTTAGTATTAATTGAGTAGGGGATTTTTTTGAAAAAATCCCTTTATTTAGGGAAATTAAAAAAAAAAAAATTGGGGAAATCGATTTTTGACCATCTGGCAACACTGGTTTGTCTGTTCCTGTGTGCATAAATTATTCAAATTATACACAGAATGCTCCTAAAATTTATTAAACTCCGCTTTTCTAAAAGAAAAGCTTTTAAAATCTATGCATAATGTAGGATTTTTATTTGTTGGTTTTTCATTAAAATAAGATAATTTGATGAGTATACATTTATATACTTTCTGTATGCTATTTTTTATAAGCAAAATCGATAAATAGCTATTGAAAATACCAAAGCGTCAAGCTATATAATAATTGAATTTGATTTATAGTATTCTTAATAAATTAAATATCAAAAACAATCAGATATTTTATTACTTTTATTTATTTATTAATCAGGAATTTTATTATTTATTAATCAGGAATTTTATTTATTTAATAATCAAGACATTTTTGTTGATATTCAACAATCTGTATAATATTTCTCTAACGTGGTCCAGTTACGATTAAATTTTGTTGAAACGGTACGATAGTGACACATTTAATAAAATACGCGAGCATAAAAAATAATATTTATCGGCAATATTTAAGCACCCGGACTGATGATGTTCAATGATTTAATCAGAAAAATGAGGACATTTGTCTGGTGAGATCTTTTTATGGGAAAATGTACCGGGTGATCCAAAAGTCAGGACAAACTTTAAAAATGAATAATTCGAAAAGGAATCAAGATACAAAGATACGGTTTGCACCAAACGGAGATAAAGAAGCCTGGTTTTGTGTGGAAAAGAAAAAAAGAATTCTGTTGGCGACCAACAGATGGCGCTGTCGGATTTCTAATGTAGGATTATGTAAAGCAACAAACGACATAAAAAGGAACAACTACAGCAGGTAATGGTAGTCGAAGCTTATATGCATCGAATTATCGTATTCTCAGTCGCTACTTTCATCACGCATGGCCTCCAGGATCTCCCGATCTGACACCCTGTGACTTTTGGCTGTGGGGATTCTTGGAAGTCAAAAGTGTACCGCGACCAACCGGCATCACTAGCAGCACTGAAAGATGCCATCCGCCAAAATGTGTCTGCCATAACGCAAGAAATGCTACTAAATGCTGTGAACGATATGGTGAATCATCTCACAGCTCTACTTCTGAATGATGGACATTGAATAGTTACTGTAGTAGTACTAATTAAGTGTAATTAAGCTGACTTGTAAGTTGTCAACATTTTTTTTCATTTGTAAATCATCTTTTGGTGAAATAAAAGACTATAGCGCCATCTGTTGGTCGCCAACGGAACTAATTTTTTTCCTTTGCCACACAGAACCCGGTTTCTTTTTCATCCGTTTGGTGCAAACCGTATCTTTGTATCTTGATTCGTTTTTGAATTATTCATTTTTAAAGTTTGTCCTGACTTTTGGATCACCCGGTATTTTGAAAGTTGCATCGTTACAACCTTTGCACACGTCATTTTAAAGCTAGTAATACTTTAAATATATAAACAGAATATGAATTATTGTCAAGCATTAACTAAAAAAATACAATAATAAAAAGTATAATAAAAATAGGTACCAGTTTTTTTTTTTTTTTTTTTTTTTTTTTTTTAGGACTGAGGGCCTATTAGTCTCAGACAGTGATTTTTGCGTGCGTTGTCGCTTTCGATAGTTGGACATTTGTCGAAATCATTTTTCGATAGTTGGACATTTATCGAAATCTAAAATTTATCGAAACTATAATTGAATAATTTGAAAGCGATGTTATAATTGGGAAGAAAAAAAAACTAATAGTCCTCCGTCCTAAACTAAATTCTGCTTTTGCCAGAATTTCATCAAAACCTTTTTTTTTTTTTTTAAAGAAAATTAATAATAATCAGTATCGTTACAAGAGATGTCTAAAACGTTTTTTCTTTTTTAATAATTTTGAATTAGGAAATAAATAGTGCGCGTGCAATGATATGAAATAAAAATAAATAAAAATATGAATTTAATGATTTGATTTTTTATATAAAACACGATCGCGTGCTATTTTAAAAAGTAGATCTAAAATTTAAAGTTTAATTTTCTTGGCAACAATTATAAATTAAAATAAATAATTTAATGAAAGCTTGTTCTTTAGATATACGTCCGTGTAAAATGTCAAAAAATATACGACAAAGTATTATATCTCTTTATTTTAGTTTATATTATTAGTTAAGTTTATACTATTAGTTTAGTTTATATTATTAGTTTTTATTTTAACGTTAGGCGAAATAGATTTAGTAATGAATATAATAATTATTTTAAACAACGATTGATATAGAATTAAAGGTTAAGTCCAGAAATTTTTTAAATGAAATTTACGAGGCAACAACATAGATTAGTTTATATAAAGATTTAGTTTTTTTTTTTTTTTTTTACAAAAAACTATGTCAAAATAAATAAATAAATAAGTAAAAAAGCATCGCCAACTTGGCAGCCAAAATCGCCATGGGGGCCTTATACTAAAACTGTACTGCCTGCGCAAGTGTGGAAATTGGGTCGTCAAACATGAATTTCATTTTGAAACCTTTCTTTGAACGGTTTTGTTTTCACTATCACACAATATTAATTTGGTTCTAATAATAATTTGAACTACAATTCAAACTGGGTGGGGAAATTGGTATAATATTTATCACTTTCAAATTTTAAATGTAAATAAGAAGAAAATAAATAAATAAAGCGCGAAACTTTCGCACTGGTTTGCTAGTATTAAAAAATTATATTCGCATATTTATTTATTTATTTATTTTACATTACAGATGGTGCTATCTCTCGTGAGTCTTTCTGAAGCCTTACTCTTAGTTTATTTAGGATACAAAGTAAGTAATACATTTTTTGACAGTTTTATTTCTATTTTAAAACTGAACTGTACTTTGGAATTTACTTAAAACTATACTGTTAAAAATTTCAGTTCAAACTTGAATCACTATATGGAATAAAGTTATAAGTGATACCATATGGTTCAACTTCACTTTTTAGTTTTCTACTTCTTGCGATTGAATTTAAGTTGCACCAAAACTTGGAGAAGTGTTTCCGCGTACATGCAATAATAATTACCTTTGTATTCAGGAGATGGCGCCACTAGAGGACCGAAAATCATCGGCTGTAAGCCGGAAAGTGAAAATAAAATTGGTGAAGTGATGATGTGAGTGATATTATGTCATTCAAAACCAACATTCATTACAAGAAAAAAAGAGTTCTTTATTCAATTCATCACTAACCAGATGTTACTATACGAAAGTTTATTGAAGTATATATATATATATATATATATATTACTTTGTTCCAAGCTTCCTGGCTATTTTGTACAGACATTATATATATTTTATTTCTCTTTTTCTTTTATAATCTATTTCTTTTATTACTTATTCATTTTATTTTATTTTTCCATTATTTTCATCTCATTACTCTAGATGGCAGCACTATTCACGAAACAATAATTATGAATAATAATCTGATTAATTTTAGGACTTGAATCCTTATCTGAATCCTTAATTTACATGAATTCCACTGTGAATCCTTTATATTACTCCATGGCCACTGCAATTTTGAACTAATTAACTGTATGTTTAACTGGTATCTGATTGTTAAATTTTTACATGTGTATCGTTTATTGCTTCAATTTCATTTATAAAGTTTAAAGTAATCTTTATTTTATTCTACAATTTTATGGCTTTTATTTTAATCTTCCATTTAAATGGTTTTGGATTTTCATTTTTAGGTAATGGTTTTATTATGATCTTCGTTTTTTCTGGATTGACTATGTGTGTTTCTTTACATGTGTTTCGTTTGAGTTGTGTTCGTTTCAAATATATTTTATTAAGTAATTTTGTATTTTTGTATTTTTATTTTAATCTACAATTTTATATATTTTTGGATTATCATTTTGATATAGTTTTATTTTGATCTTCATTTTTATGGATTTTCTATGGGTGTTTCGGGCCTGTGAACAAAGAAATTCTTAGCTTTTGCTTTCTTTGTGACAGAAAAACATCCATTTTTTAGCATATTTGCATTCTACCAGGCCCTTGAAAACGTTAGAATGCAAATTAGGCTTTTTTCTCATTCCAATTTCCAATATTCTTTTCGATTTTTCTTTTCTTTTCTTTTTTTTTTTTTTTTTTATTTGATATTGGTAGTCTTCGCTTATGATCGGAATAATTGTTTTAATACTGAAGTTAAATCATCTTTAAATTTCAAAAATATTTTGCACTGATATTATTATATTATTGTATTACTATATATATATATATAGTCCGGTCAAATTAGACCAAAAAATTAGAGTGAACATACACAAATTTACAACAAGCTGATAATCAGTAAAATTGTTCAAAATATAATTATAAATAAAATTTTGAAATTCCCCACCATTCCGGTGTATGGAAAAAATTTTACTCAAGGTCAACGGTAAAAAAAATGAGTTTTTCGCGATTTTCAGCAAAACGGTATGTTTTATCATAAAAATACCTCAGACAAAAATTGTAGATAATAAAATTATCTACAAAAAATGTATCAGGTGAACAAAGTAGGCACGAGTGCTGCAGATAAAGCGGCAACACAGTGGTGTCTGTCACTGCTGTTGTCTGCAGCACTCGTGTCTGCTTTGCTCGCTTGACGAAGGGTCATGTTTTCTTTCGAGTCAAAGTTGCGTGTTTTTTTTTTTGCATATTTCGTTTTAACGCTAGCCCTCTGGTGCATTTTTATTATACATAATGTTGATTGTTAAAAATGGTGTATAAAACTCTAAAGTTTTCCACAAATCTTTAAAATTTCGGGCGGGTGGAGGGGTTTGAGATCGTGAAGTTGGACTTGCTTCTATAGCAAAAATGACAGGACTGACATTCAGTAATATTGAATTAAAACGCGCTGACAAAGTTGTTCCTCTTTTAGCTATGACTAGTACCCTAAAAGTTCATGAAGAGAAAATGACTGTTGACTCTGTATTATTGTTCCAACGCATGAGTATTACTGCGGCATTTCAAGATGAAATAGAAACATATTTTGAATATGAATTAGCTCCCTACCCTTTAACGTTGTTTGATGAGATCGGAATGCGTAAAACACAGAAGTCTGATATTTACGATTGTTTTGAAAAGGTAAATATTGATATGAACAACACTAATGCGACATACATCATTGACGAGGGATATTTACTACATCGCGTTGTGTGGGATAGCGAAGAAACATTCAACGTAATCTTAGATAACTACGTTCAGTATGTACGTCGACATTTCTGTTCCAGAGTTACTGTCGTATTTGATGGCTACAATGATTACACGAGAAATATCAAAGCTGCAGAACAACATCGTCGAACTTTAGCAACATCTTCATCTTCTGATATTTTATTTGATGAATTCATGACAGTTCCAACCAGTCAATGATGTATGTCGCATTAGTGTTGTTAATTTCAATATTTACCTTTTCAAAACAATCGTAAATGGCAAACTTCTGTGTTTTACGCATTCCGATCTCATCAAACAACGTTAAAGGGTAGGGAGCTAATTCAAAATATGTTTCTATTTCATCTTGAAATGCTGCAGTAATACTCATGCGTTGGAACAATAATACAGAGTCAACAGTCATTTTCTCTTCATGAACTTTTAGGGTACTAGTCATAGCTAAAAGAGGAACAACTTTGTCAGCGCGTTTTAATTTAATATTACTGAATGTCAGTCCTGTCATTTTTGCCATAGAAGCAAGTCCAACTTCACGAGCTCAAACCCCTCCCCCCGCCCGAAATTTTAAAGATTTGTGGAAAACTTTAGAGTTTTATACACCATTTTTAACAATCAACATTATGTATAATAAAAATGCACCAGAGGGCTAGCGTTAAAACGAAATATGCAAAAAAAAAAAAAAAAAAACACGCAACTTCGACTCGAAAGAAAACATGACCCTTCGTCAAGCGAACAAAGCAGACACGAGTGCTGCAGACAATAGCAGTGAATGGCACACTACTAGGGTATTAGATTTGAGACAAGAAGGTCTTCAATTCAGTGGCGGCTCTTGCACTGAAAATAGGTGAAGAGCTCAAAAATAATATTTAAGTAATTTCAATGCATGACTTTTATTAAGCATGGTCTTGGCTAAAATTAACTAAAAATACTTATTTAAACGTAAAATTTTATTCTATAAATGAATACAGTGTAAAATACAGTGTGCCTCTTCACCTATTTTCGGTGCACGAGCCGCCACTGCTTCAATTCAATGCCGCTTCAGTCGATTTTTTTTTTTTAAACATAATACCAGTGTGTGGTTAAACATAAAATTACAAATTATGGTAAAAGGTTAAACCATCGGGTGGTTGCAGCTGCTTCAGTACCACGTTTTGGTTCAAACTAACACTAAAAATTAAAAGACAAATATAGTGTTCCAAGGTCATTTGCGAGTGATCCATTTAGTATTACGATTTACGGGCTACTTAATCTTAATTTACTATAATCTTGATTTATGACCCAATTCTAGACAATTCAGCGAGAACTTCTCGCTATACAAAAGATTCAGAATATTGTTTCACCATCTAGAAATGTGTAGACTAGAAATTTTCGATCATTTCGTCTATTCATTTTATTGGCGAGGCTCGGAAATCTATATTTTTAGTTAATGGATTTAGAAAAGGGCCACTTATTCATAATAGATGAAGGCGGTATATTTTTTTCTCGGTGTACCCGAACACGAATTTATGTTACTGCATATTCTAATAATTGTAATAAATATAGGGGAAGGTAGCTTAAAATGATCTCCTTAAGGGAAAAACTTGTGTAAAACAACATAACTATTTAACTAAAACTTTGACCATTTGCTTGTGTGTTTTACACTTAATTTTGCATTATAAACATACTTTAATAATATTTTCTAAGTAATGAAAAAAATAAATTTTCCAACAAGGGATCAAAAGATCATTTTATCCTCCCTAAAGGGCAAAATGATAGTTCATGTTCGAAATATTTGTAAATTGTTTATTATCTTCAAAATAAAGACAGACTATAAATGTCATTATGAAATAAAACAGGTTTTACAGTCAAATCGCATAGATAATTTATTTAATGAAATTAAAAAAAAAAAAAAAAAAAAGAAAAAGAAAGAAAGAAAAGAAAAGAAAAGAAAACAAGAAAATGAAATATTTGAAAATTGTGATCCAAAAATAATAGGTAACCCTTTGTAATAGACCTACAATAAAGTCAGGAATAAATTAAATAGGGTAGGTACTCCAGTGATTGGCATGCTCCAGTAATTGACATCTATCCCGAAATAATTAATAAATAAGAAAAATAATAAAATCATATATTTTACATATAAGAATTTTAACATTTTATGTCAAACAATGGAGCATAGGGTGCGAATAACTGGTAAAATGAATAACTAGCAGTATCAAACATTGGAACATAGGGTGCCAATTACTCATAAATTGAAAAACTGGCAGTGTCAATTACTGGAACATTGAGTGGGTGTCAAATAAAAATTCATAAAAGAAAAATAATTGTTATCATATGTAGATCTTTTAACATATATATGGTTCTGAATGTCTTTCATACCATATGTATTAACTTAAGATTTTTAAAAATATTTTCTGATGACCAGAACATTAAAAACATCAGAGATTGCTCTAAAAGTGTCGATCACTGGTGCACATACCCTAATGCCTATTTCCGCCACATCCGTTCCAAAAAAAGAATTCTTAACGATATACATAATGGATCCAAAACTATTCACATAATGGATCATTTTACCCGACAACATGGTCATCCATTTTAGGTCATATTACTGCATGACCTCGAGAAACATAACAAAATTAGCAAGTGTAAAAACATATTTTATTAAGTATACTAAATCATATTTCTGTACATCAAAGACTATGTATCTAAACAAACAAGAAAGTCAGTGGTTATATTGTAACATATTTTATAAAACCCACATTTTCAAAGAATTCCATTCAGATGCGTAACACTGCAGTCGCTTGAATACCGCCATTGCTTCGTCTTGACTTGGTACAACTAGTTTACATGTTACCCGGTACATAGCGCTACCTGTTTCGAAGAAAACATATGTGGATTATTTTGCCCGTTAAGACCATTTTAGGCTACTTTTATTCTATATGCTGCAAGAAATAATAATAGTAGTAGTACAAACTCTTTAATGTATGCATTGTTAAGATCTACGTGAAACTTAACAGGAATTGCTCGCTAATAATAACACAGGCCTACAAAAATGAAGTTGACAAAATTTGATTTGATGATTTCAGCTGATCTTTATGTTTTTCGATATGCTGAAACCGAAAATGCAGCCCATTTTTCTCTATAACGTATAGATTTTTGTCAATACAGGGTGTTTACCGACACGGTTTCTTACATACACCATCATAACAATAGGTTGGTATGGTTTTAAGTCGCACTAGTGCTTCACAATTACAACAATAGATATTTATGATTAATTAATCATGGAAACGTACTATAAAACTTTCCATATAATCATATTGGTGGGAGAGTAATGGAAGAAATTGTATAGGCAAGCACCCTGTATTGACAAAAATCTATACGTGATAGAGAAAAACTGGCTTCATTTTCGGTTTCAGCACACCAAAAAAAATAAAAATCAGCCAAAATTATAAAATCAAAATTTTACATTTCGACCTGTGTAATGTAAATATCTATTATATCGTTACCTTTAAATTATCTGTTATTTATAAATCTTAACCCTATTGTAGAATAAAATTTTGTATGTTTCAACCATATTAAATGCATAAATAGCTTCAATGTAAAACAGTTATTTAGATATTTAACAACGTATATTAGAAAGAACTTCATACATTAGAAAAACTTCATAGAATGTAATACAATGTATGCTATTTCACATTCCTTGCAATACTTTGGCCTCAAAACATTTTATAACTAAAATGTCAAAAGTCGGAAAAACTTTTATATTTTTACAGTTGAAAATAGCTGAAATCGATTTATTCAAAACTGAACATTTACTTCATATATTGATGGATTTCTGATGCAAAGAACTGTATAAAACGTGCATTGGAATTATGGTAATTTTAAATATTGGATGTGTAACTTGCAGTTAAAAAAAAAGAAAAAAAGAAAAAAGAAAGAAACTTTTTGTTTAATTCAAAATAGAGACTGTAAACATAAATGTCAAATCTACTATTAATAAACAATGCTCTTTTGGCGTTTGTAAAGATATATATTGCGTGCAAGTTTCTTTATTAACACAATCCTATTTAAATAAAAGCATAAATGAGTAAAATTTATTTACCTTTTTTTTTAGGACTGAGGGCCTATTAGTCTCAATCTGGGATTTTTGCGTTGTCGTTTTCGATAGTTGGACATTTATCGAAAACTAAAATTTATCGAAAATATAATTGAATAATTTGAAAGCGATGTTATAATTGGGAAGAAAAAAAAACTAATAGTCCTCCGTCCTAAACTAAATTCTGCTTTTGCCAGAATTTCATCAAAATCTTTTTATTATTATTATTATTATTATTGAAAGAAAAAGAAAAGGAAATAAATAATAATCAGTATCGTTACAAGCGATATCGATAAAGTTTTTTTTTAATAATTTTGAATTAGGAAATAAAAAGTGCGCATAAAATAATATGAAATAAAAATAAGTAAAAAAATGAATTTAATGATTTAATGTTTTTGTTTTTCGAGGGCTGCTCATGCATATAAAAAATGCGTATTAAAACGAGTCGAAGAAGGAAGCGAAATAAGTATTGAGTTATATTACGATAAATACGATATATAATATGATACGATATATTAGGCCTATCGTCCAGGGTTAGTAAGCATTTTCGTTGAAAGAAATAGTTTGTTCGTTCGGTGCAACTTGCACATTAGTCCCGTGAGGTACAACTTTCACATTAGTCCCTTGAGGTACAACTTTCACTTTCAGGTACAACTTGCACATCAGTCCCCTTTAATTTCCTTTTTTCTTTTTCTTTCTTTCTTTCTTTTTCTTTTTTTTTGTGTGTGTGTAACAATATACAATACTGATGTATACGAAGTAGTAGTACAGTAATATTTATGATGCCATTTTTAATTTCTAGGAGACGTTTGGAATTCAAAAGATATAAATATCATGATGCAAAAAAAAAAGGCATTTTGTTTTAAATATAATGTAAAGGAATATTTAATAGTTCGAACTGAATCGAGAATTAAATTTGGAAGTACATGTGTAAAAAACTTTTTTTTTTTTTTTTGTTTGTTCGTGTAAGTTTGTAATAAATCGTTTCAAATGCAAAAGTATTTTTTTTTCCTTTAGATTCAAATATTGAAATTATACCTTTCTTTTTACATTATACTTTATACTCCAAAAGTATTTTTGTTTTTAAACAATTAAGTAATTGTATAATTTTTATCATAGTTTTTAACATTACATTAATTAGAGGACCTGGTGGTGAATTTGACCAAAATATTGATTTCTACTTTTTTAACTTATCAAATATTTTAAACTTTTATCTGAACGATGTATCACACATGTTATATATACATACATATATATATATATATATATATAAGCATGTGTTTATAGAAACATATGTATATAGAAAACTTATATATAAAGTTTTCATTCTTTATAAATTCACTCCATAGCTTACAGTTGTCTCTGTCATGACACTTAAGAACTCGTATTTGTAATGACAGTTATATTAGCAGGGGTCCCAGCGTTCCAATATTTTTACGATCCTATTATTATACTGTCACCACAATTTTCATAAAGTAAATTTTCACGTAGCTTTTGATACTATTTTGTCATGAAAACCTTCATAAAAATTTCCTTTTCGAAAATTGTGGTGAGAATATAATAAAGTGATTGTAAAAATGTAGGAACGTTGGGATCCCTGTATTAGGACATATTGTACACGTTAACACAGGTGTTTGTTCATTGTTGAGAATTATTTATCTCAAACAGTGACATTTTACAAAAAAAAAAAAAAAAAAATGCTAATTCAAAAGTGATTTTCAATAAATAATTAACAATAATTTTTCAGTTTCTCTTAAAGAAAAAAAAAAAACGGTCTTTTAAAGTATGTAAAATATACTGTTCTATCTGCCATAAAAAATTATAACTCTAACTTTCACTGTTTCTGAGGAAAAAGTACATGAAGTTGGTGCATTTATTGTGGTGGAGATAGGACATTAAATAATTAATAATATTTTTTCAATTTCACTTAGAAAGAAAAAGGCCTGTCAATATATGTAAAACGTGATATTCAAACTGCCATTATAATTCAAGTTTTCACCATTTCTTAGAAAAAGGCAAATAAAGTTGGTGAATATAACATGACGGATATAGGGCCTTCCCTATCCCCTTAAATTAATTTAAGATTACAAGTTGATTTTTTTTCTGGACGAAATATTGTCTTCACCATTAATTGAATCTGCTACCTACAGTTCTACTTCTTTAACTTATTAAATATTTTAAATTTTTAATAATAATTTTGCAATTTCACTTAGAAAGAAAAAGGCCTGTCAATATATGTAAAACGTGATATTCAAACTGCCATTATAATTCAATTTTTCACCATTTCTTAAAAAAAGACACATAAAGTTGGTGAATATAACATGACGGATATAGGACTTTCCCTATCCACTTAAATTAATTTAAGATTACAAGTTGATTTTTTTTTCTGGACGAAATATTGTCTTCACCATTAATTGAATCTGCTACCTACAGTTTAGTGGAAGATATTGTTCTAAATAGAGCAGTGGTAGACCATAGTTATAGGTGTCACGCTCGATTCCCGACTAAAGCATTTTTCGCTCTTAAAATAATAATAATAATAATTTAGTTGAAGTATAAAATTTAATTTTTATTCTAATTATATTAATTATTAAAGTATGATATTTTTGGTTATTAACTTTCCTAATAATGAATACTTGGATAAAATTATTTTAAATGTTTTTCCCATTAATAATCAAATTATTGATCTCAAATCCTTTTATGTTGATAATATCAAAATTCAGGGAAAAGTTATTAATTCGAATTAAAAACTGACTTTAATCGATTTATTGACACAAAGCTTTTGGTTAATTTAGTAAATATTGACAAAGTACAGAAAAATTGCCATAAAAATTATCATAATTTAAGCGTATATGTAAATGTTTAAAGTGGACTTAATAAAGCGTGTTTATTTAAGTTATTAAAATAAAGCAAAATTTTTGTTCTGTATGAATTTCATAAAGAAAAAAATGAAAACCAGTCGCATTTCTAAATTCAAATTTTAAATTCGATAGTTTTAAAATACAGTATTATTTTCTAATGAAATAATTAATTGCATAATTGTAACCATAATTTTTTTCACATTACATTAATTGCTTAAGAGCAAATTTTAGGGTTATTTTAGATATTTTGTTAATCATATATACTAAAATAAAATTATTTTAATATATTTTATTACTTACCAAAAATATTGATTTTAAATCATTTCGTGTTGATAATGTCAAAATTGATGAAAAGCTTTTAAATTCAAACTTCTGAATTATTGTAATCGATTGATAAAAGTGAAACAATAAGTTAATTTTGTAAATATTGTGTTGACAAAGCACTGCAAAAAACTACCTGCAAGTTATCATAATTTAAGTGTGTTTAGAATCGTTCGAAATAGGTTTTATAAAGAAAATTGCTTAAATTTTGAATAAAAAAGCAAAATTTATATGTTATATGAATACAGAAATATAGATGTGAAAATAGTATGTATAAAATGTTTATTTTAGGAACTTTATTTATTTATTTGAACAAACATGGTATGTGAATTTGGGTTGTTATCGACTGATTGTTAAAAATAAAATATTTTTTATGTCATCTATGTTGTTGTTGTTGTTGTCGTGTGCCACTCGGAAATTCAGAGTCCCGGTAGTGGAACTAACCGGATTTTTAAGGCATGAAGGGTGCGTCTTCCGTTATTTAGGAGCGCCTCATAGGGAAGAAGTACGACTTTTAACTCCAGAGGCTGGTGAAAGATGGTAGCACCAGCCAAACAACAGGAACTCGAATTTTTATCTGGATCAGAGCAGGGGGACTCTCTACTTATCGTCTCAAAAAGCCGCAGCCAATGTTATTCTATGGGGAATTTTGCCCCTTTATAACTCATTAACGAATTAATATTTTTAAATTCCGTTTTCACATTCAGAAAATTCACAATGGTTAAACAATTTATCGCTTTCTAAAAATCGCGTTTCTTAATTTTTACGATTTCATTTTTAAGCTTATAAAGGCAAAATTTCACATTGTGAAAATTTGTATTTTAGAACCTCAAAATAAAATATTAAAAATAAAATAAATCAATTTTTGGAAAGCGATAAATTGTTAAATAGTTGGGAATTTTCTGAATGTGAAAACGGAACTTAAAAATATACATTCATTAAGGAGTTTTAAAGGGGCAAAATTCTCCATAGAATAACATTGGCTTTGGGAGACGATAAGTAGAGAGTCCTCTTAAACCCATGTTCCGGTACCCCCAGAGGTATAATTTTTGATGGGAACTTGGAGGACTTTAACGTGCACCAGTCGCCATTAGCGTACACGACGGTCTTCGGCCGGCTCGAGGACCGAACCCGCAATCTTTCGATCACGAACTCGCTGCTCTTACCGACCAGGCTACCGCGGCCCTATGTTCAGTGTCATCTATATTCACTGTAAAAAATGAACATATTAGATTACACCACAATGTGCGGGTAAAAAAATCGCCAGCACCATGTGTGGTAAATTTCAAGAGTGTTGTAAATACATACGTGCTTGAATTTTCAAAGGGAGTGTTGTTATTTTACAACACGCTGTACTGTATTTTTTTATTTATTTATTTATTTATTTTTTTTTTTTTTTTTCATTCGGAAAAAAAATAAAGATTACATTAGTTTCCTTTTTTGTTTTATTTTCTTTTCTTTTATCTATTTATTTTAAGCTATATATGTTTTAATTTTTATTTCTTTTATAGTTATATTTGTTTTAATTTGTTCTACTTATTTCATCTTTTTTATTCTGTCAAGTTTGAAGATGTTATGCATTTTTAATAGGAAATATAATATGTATAATAACTTTCAATAAATTCTGTTTTATAAAGGAATATTAGAATCGTAATACAGTAACGATTTCTTTTCAACATAAAAATATTTAACCATTTAAATAAATAAATAAATAAAAAAGTCTTATATTGCTGATTCTATTTTTAAAATAATTATGTATCAATTTTTAATCCGCTAAAGAAATATTTAATTAGTCAAATCAGAAGCATTATTTAATAAGTACTTCAAATAATTATCACAACTTTAATATTTTTTAGAACATATGAAAATTAAAATGACAGTTTTCAATGCTTTATTAAACTATATTTTGCAGAATGCATATATCTATACAATTTTAGCAAACATATTAATTTTACAAAATAAACAAGTTAAAAGAAAAAAAAATATATCAATACATTCTGCGTAATAAACTACATCGAAATTATCTAAAAAAGCGAACAAAATTTAAAAAATAAAAATGTAATCATGATGCAGAAAATAAAAGAAACTAGAAATTTAAAGAAAGAAAAAAATATTGTAATGGAATGCTAAAAATTGCACAAAAGTTTCATATTAAGTAGTTATCAAATACTGTTCTTATTTTGACTGCCATAATATTTTTAAGAGTTAAAAACTAATACATCATTTTCTTTTTACCAGTAAGTAATAGTAATTTAAGTCATTTTTAAAATAAATTGGTTTGGAAAAGTTGTTGTTTAATAGTTTTATTTCGGGGGGAAATAATCCCTGTGTTGTAGCTTTTACTACTTATAATTCAAAATGGAGTTTCATGAGAGAGAGCTTTTAATTAAGATTAGATTTCATTGATAAAACGTAGACCCTCATGAATCTTATATTGACAGAATTAAAAAAAGAGAAGAAATAAAATCAAAATTAAAACAATTATAACTTACTTGTTTGTCGTTGGACCTAATGTGAATTCTAATCACAGGTTCTATCCTCTATTTTTTCGATTACCATTTATCATAGCGGAAGACGTAATAAACATTTAAATGTTTTAGTTTGCGTTTGAAGCTCATTCGCTTATCTGTGTCACATGACTGTTTGATGTTATAGAGAATTAAAGAAAACAGCACGTTCTGCTTGAAAATTTTTTACAACTCGAGTGCTTGATTTTATCACATAACAATATGAGGGATATCCGTTGTAATTTTACATTTTTTATTTTTATTGTTTTTTACAGTGTTTTATACTAGCGGATGTGCTTTTGGTGCGAAAAATTCAACCCCAGTCGCTTTTTAGTTGATATTAAATTCGGTTCCGTTCACGTTTTATTTACTATCTCTAAAACATTTTTTGTTTTTACTACCATTTGCGGCGCATTTTATTCTACCTGTATACCAATTTCTGTAATTCTGTGACACGTATACGCTGAATGCATAGCTGTACAGACACACGAACAAATAACTTTTATTATTATAGATTTTACTTTCCAAATTACCTAAGTTTTAGTATTCGTTTAAAAAATAAATATTTTGTTTTTTAATTTTAAAAATATTGTGTTACAAAAAGTTTAATTTAATTTAATTTATTTTATTTTATTTTATTTTATTCTATTTATTTTATTTTATTTTATTTTATTTTATTTTATTTATTTATATATTTATTTATTGCTGTGGAGTACGAATATAAAATTTCTTTTTCAATAATAATAAGAAGAACAATAAGAACAAAATTTGAGTGCTGCCATACTTAAATAAACATTTTAAAACTTATAAATTTTTAAAATTTATAGGAAATTAAACTTCTTTTGTTCATAAACCATTGGCTTGAAATAAACAACACAGAGACTGAAACTAATAACAATAATAATAATAATAATAAAATAAGTAAATTACAAACAAGTCTCGAAACTCTTTATGTATATAAGCTATTTATTTACTAACATGAACGCAAAATTTGATAATTAAAACTCAATTATTCTGCAGATTAACACCATTGGTTGGCAGAATAAAAAAATATTTTTTTCTTCCTGAAAAATAAATAAATGAATAAATAAATATAATAATAATAATAATGAACTGGATGAATAAGATATTACTAGCTCCAAATTTGTAACCGAAATGACTTTATCATGTACCATTTTTTAGAGAGGTAAAAAGTAAAACTTATAGCACTAAATTAAAAACAATGTTTTCCTTAACAAATACTACAAAGCAATAAAGGACCAATTTTCATAAAATGTTTTCAGAAATATTCTGTCACGGAAAAGTCATTTTGTTGATATTTGCCTTTTAATAACGCGTATGTATGAACTCAGATCACAGACTTTCAAAGGAGAATATACAACTTTTTCAAAAAATCATAGGGATTGTTTTAGATAAAACATAGACATAAAATAAGGTTAAGAAAAAAGTAAGGAAGAGACAGAGCGCTGATAGCGCTAATGCTTACGCAAGAGAAAACATTTATATATATATACATATATATATATATATATATATATATATGACTCCCTCCACCCACTCTCACTCCCGAAATATTCGTAAGCAATTTAATTGTCATAATTATGCTTAGTATAATTAAATTTATTAAAATTGGTCACTACTACACAAGGAGAATTTTGGTATTGACGTGTGTAATCATTGGAAAACTTGTAAATTACGTTTATATATACAATATAATATCACTAACTGATTAAAGCAAAAGCTCTAAAATGTTTTAATCTACTGTAATATAAAAGAAAACATTTCGTATGTAACAAAAGAAAAAAAATCTGGCATGAAACAGCCACACGAATTCCATTGCCCACTATTACACGTATTATGTGGATTTTTTGTAGATAATGTAATCAGAAGGCATAAATTTTACCTAACGAAGTAGGCATCTAAAAATTTTCCAGTAAGAGAAACTTGATACACGTATAAAGATAGATAAGCAGAATTTACATAGCTAGTTAAAAAATTGGTAGATTCATTTTTTGAAAAACCAATTTCTAAGATCTAAAACTAACTTACCTAATCAAGATAACTGTTAATTTTCCTGTAATAGCCACGTACTACATGAAAAAGATATCTAAAATGGATTTATGTAATAAATTTTAAAGAAAATCGTTAGAGCCGTTTTTGAGAAACCAACTTTTACCAAAACTTGGCATACAAAATTATTGTCCGGAAAACAATACTTACATGCAAAAGGATATTTGGAAAGGAGTTAATATGGCGAATTAAAAAAAAAAAAAATACGTGCAACTGTTTTTAAAGAAACGCATTTGAAAGACCTGAAATTGAACTATTTCTACAGGACGCCTATTAATTTTTTTGAGCTAACCAATTATATCATTCAAAAAGACATTTAATAGAGTGTTTATATAGTAATTTTGAGATACAGACTTACGGTCCCTCTTCCGGTTTCTGATGTCCCACTTCTGTTTTTCAATTTTCACCAAAATTTATAAAATTCATCTGTATACCAGACCTGTCTCAATTCTGAAGTTTTGTAGTTCTATCTTTATTAGTGCTGGAGATATGATAGCCAGAAGATTCCCTTCATACATACATACACACAGACCAATTTCCAAAAGCTACTTTTTTAAACTCAGGAGACGTTAAAACATGTAATTCAAGTGAAAACTCTACAGCGAATTTTTGGACAGAATACAATACTTCCATTACTTACTGTAGTCATGTAATGGAAGTAAAAAATGGTAAACGAAGAATTTTTTTTAAATCCTATATTATAAATCAACTTATTTTATTTTTATGCTTGTGATTTTTTTTTCTTTTTTTTTTTACAAAATCCTTAATTTATAAAATGAAAAGAAAGTTTAAAATATTAATCACAATTTAATTTATCAGTAAAAGTTTAAAAACGATATATATTTTTCAAAATGCAGACTTCATATAACCTCGTTTTAAAACTTTGGAAATAAAACCATTATAATTGTTATTTTTTATAATTTTGACCAAATGTAACGTATAGTTAGATGAAATTTATCATTTGAATCTGTATATTTGTTCAACGCATTATATGATGAAGTTATATGGGGTGTATAACTTCTTCTTAATATAACTTATGGGGTGTATAACTTCAAATATATACTATTGAAGTTATATGGGGTGTATAACTTCAATAGTATATAAGTTGATATAACAGGGTAAACAGGGTTGTATTTGATTTAACAAACTTAAAGGGATGATAATACTCATCAAGACGAACAAACACTGTAATTGAACATACGGTCTCAAATGACGTTTAGTGGGTGAAAATCGTGAAGATATACAAACATCAAAACCTCATTTGTTGCATGTTCCTTCCGATAACTTAGAGGGTTAATGGTACTCATCAAAACGAAAAAAAAGGAAACGAGAAAAGAAATGCAGTAGAACATGGGGTAACAAGTGACGTATAATTGGTAAACATCGTGAAAATGTACAAGCATTGAAACCTAGCATGTAGCACAATCATTCAGCAAACTTAGAGGGATAATGGTATTTATCAAGACAAACAAAAACTGCAATAAAACATGGGAGTATATATGGTGTTTATTGAACGAAAATCGCTAAAATATACAAGCATCGAAACCTCGCTTGTTGCGAACTCCCTCAGAAAACTTACAGGAATTATTATACTGACCAAGATGTACAAAAACTGCAATAAAATATGGGGTCGAAAATGGCATTTAATGGATGAAAATCGCAAAAAATGTGCAAGCATCGAAACCTCGCTTGTTGCTTTTTTGCGAAAGTGACAAGTAGTGTAGCACGGAGCTTAATAAGAAAGCACCACTGAGCTGGCGTTTTAAAGAAATATGTACAAAATTTTGAATAAACGCCATAAAATGCAATAAACTCGCAACAATTGTTTCGGGTCGAAAACTATACGACTCTTCGTCAGGCGAACAAATTGGGCACGAGTGCTACAATCATGCGTTGCCGCTTTGATTGCAGCACGTGCCTACTTTGTTCGCCTGACGAAGGGTCATGTGTCTTTTCGACCCGAAACAATTGTTGCGAGTTTAATGCATTTTATGATGTTAATTCAAAGTTTTGTACTTATTAGTACGGAGCCTGTTTTCCTTTCACGTTGTACATATTCGGGTAGAAAGACCTAAAGAAAACGACGGGAAAAGGCCAATCTAACCTGTCAACTAAAACCCGTCTATGTAAATTTGGCCCCTGTGCAGAACCGGACCAGTAAGCGTAACTGTGTAAGATGCATGCGTTGTAGTTACACGGAATGCGAACGAAAATAGGCAGCGTGATTTTGAGAACATTCTATTTGTGAATGCTTTAAAAATAGCTGTCAATTCTAACATAGCCTACTTAACTAGATGCCTGTCTCGTGGCTCATAAATTTGGCAACAGTTGAAGCTGTAGACAGCGCCATCTGGTACAGATTGCGTGAATTTTTTATTCAACTGTCACCAATAACTTTAAGAAGTGATATATATAATATATATAATCGACGTTTCTTCGATTCTTTTCGCCTTTAATTTATATCACATCCTACTTTAAAAACTTTTTGGTGGCTGTTGAATAAAATAGTCGTGCAATCTGTACCAGGTGGCGCTGTCTACCGCTTCAACTGTTGCCAAGTTTATGAGCCACGCGACAGGCATCTAGTTAAGGAGGCTATGATTCTAATAAAGAATGTCGAGTTTTCAAACGGTGTATGGAAAAGGTGTAGGAAATAGCCACATAGCACAACGGATTTATCAAGAACGATATTCGAGAAAGCATTGTCAGTACCACTTTCCCATGAAAACTGGTGAAGACATCAATATTCTACTTAATAAACCACGATATTAAATCATTTATTTTTGAAACTACATAAGTTATTCGACATTTATGATTTATATAATCGAGCAAAACCGTGCGAAATTTCTAAAAAACTTATTTTATGAGAACTAGGCTAAGTGCACCAGTGATTGACACTTTTAGAGCAATCTCTGGTGTTTTTAATGTTCTGGTCATGAGAAAATATTTTTAGAAATCTTAAGTTAGTACATATGGTATGAAAGACATTCAGAACCACATATACGTTAAAATATATGCATTTGATAACAATTATTATTTTTTTATGAATTTTTATTTGACACCCAATCAATGTTGCCAGTTTTTCATTTTATCAGTAATTGGCACCCTATGTTTCAGTGTTTGACACTGCTATTTATTCATTTTACCAGTTATTAGCACCCTATGCTCCAGTATTTGACACAAAATGTTAAAATTCTTATATGTAAAATATATGATTTTATTATTTTTATTATTTATTAATTATTTCGGGATAGATGTCAATTACTGGAGCATGCCAATCACTGTAGCACCTACCCTATTCTCACGCGAAAGAATTTTGGCGAGTTTTGAAGTATGAAACTGGTCAGAACCTAATAAATTTATCTTCTACTTTTAGAACTTTAAACGTTATTAGAAATGTAACATTTATTTAAACAAGCAAATGAGAACAAAATTTTGCTTAAACGAGTATTATAAGGATTATCTTTTTTTTTTTGCAAACATTTTAGACAAATTTTAAAATGTTGTTTTTAAATACAGCATGATTATCATTGAAAATCAATATTCTACTTTAAACTTTACATGATATTCAAACAAAGTTTTCTAAAAAGTGCAAAGTAAATATTTTGACTAAATCTAAAAAAAAAAAAAAAAAAAAAAAAAAATTATTGGGAATATTACATACATGGGAAATTGCATGTGATTACCTTCAGAAACTAAAATATGAAACTGAGAGTAGCAAAATTGCATAGCAAATTAAATTAAGGTAAACTTATCGAAGCTTGGAGTAAAACAGCCAAAAGGGTTGAGCAGTTCAGTTTTTCATCATGCCAGGATACCAACCTAGTTCATTGCCCTTATCCCAAATATAGCACAATAGTAATTTATGAGAAAAACTAGCACAGTAGAATCTCGTACAACGCGCTCTCACAAAATGCGATTTCGTATAATGCGACGAAAAATCTTGCGTCTATAACTAATACAACGCGATGAAGAGTCTATAACGCGTAAAATAAAGGAAGCACGTGACGACATCTTTTCTACTTTCAACCTGTTCAGGGAAGGATTGCTCCGTTACTATGGCAACACCCGACGCTTTTGGTCTCATTGCGGAATGAAATAGTCTGCTCAGTGTATGTCTCCTATAACACGATTTTCTATTACGCGGAACGTATCCCCCGCGTTATACGAGAGTCTACTGTATATGACGGGGAACTAAGCAGAATCTACCTATACTTAATAGTTTTATTTCATAAAAATGTTAAAAACAACGGAATAAAATGCATTCATTGATTAAAAATATAGTAAATACTAGATAAAATTGCGTAAAAACGTAAACGTTTCGTGCTATATCATAGTACCTCATCACAGATAACAAGCCATACCTCACAACTGTAGACACAAGGGATACGAGGAAGGATAGCGCATATAGATGGGACTGCGCAAACGTCAATTAATGGAGCGAGTGGAATGTTTGTAAACTACCATTCTAAAAAAAAATACTAGAATGATATTATCACAGCTGGAAATTAGAATTTTTATAATTTTGAAGCTAAGCGCATGGTTAAGCAATTTTGATCGAAAACTACATAATCGAAAACTTTTAGGTACAAAAATCATCAGAATTTTTTAATCACGTGTATGCTCGTTAAGGGGACTGAGACCAGAAGTGGGAAATTTAGGTTGTTGCTTTTAATAGCCATATATTTTTTAATTATGCATGTATCAATAAAAAAATTTTATGAAAATATTAACAAGAAGTTCAAAAAATATTTGATGCAAATTATTTATTCTTACGTGTTACAGTTTTTTTATAATAGCACTGTAAACATATGTATTTTACTCTTAAGGATTTTTTCACTTTGGTACACTTTTCTAAAAAAATATTGAAAATCTTACCTTGAAATCATGCATGATGATAGAAAATACTTTTGTTTATGTACTGAACCTATTTTATGTTTTGTTGTTCTATTTTTAAAATTAAAAAAAAAAAATGGCAATTTTTACTTATTAGAAATATGCATTTTTGAACACATATTTTAGCTCTTTTAAAAAAATATCACAAGGTATATACATAAAGAAATAGGTTCACTGTATGCAGAGATTCCCTCTAAAATTTCAAGGAACTACTTTCAACAGATTTTTCACAAAGTGTACCAAAGTGAAAAAAATCCTTAAGAGTAAAATACGCATGTTTACAGTGCTATTATAAAAAAAAACTGTAATACGTAAGAGCAAATAATTTGCATCAAATATTTCTTGAACTTCTTGTTAATATTTTCATAAAAAAATTATATTGATACATGCATAATTAAAGAATATATGGCTATTAAAAGCAACAACCTAAATTTCCCACTTCACGGTTGTCGCAGTCGTCTCAGTCAATTAACGCGAATATCGCCTTGTCTCACCAACATAGGTTAGATTCACAATTTTTATAAAGTATAAAGTATGCAATACCATGCATGACATAGTTTTATTTTATTTATCTATATATTCTTTAATTCTTTATACTTTATTTATATAAAAATCTATTTGTTTATTTTTGTGAAAAAATAAAATAAAAGAGCTTGTTATTGATATACATGTGTGTGTTTTTATACTGCATGGTTGTTAATCCATTTTTTTTATAATTACACATGATGCATTTATAACACAACACATTTTTTTCTTTGTTTCTAGGGCAATTTATGGCATCTTCTTTTGTCTTTCAACTTCATTTTAGAATTAGTAAATAATGTACCTTTTATAGCTACTGTAAGTATACTTTGAATTTATATTTTTTGTGAAATTTTATATATGTATATACAAAATTTTTTTAGTAAATGATTTAAAAGAATGTCTTGTACATTTGTGTCCTTATAAGGTAGTATATTTATAATATATTCTACCTAAAAACTGCCCGTTGCTTATACAAACTTTATCGTTGATATTTTAGAAAGGAATTTAAGATTAGCTTTACAAACAAAAATGAAAAAAACAATTAAGTGGTTACATAGGTTTCAAAGGCTTAAAAAGCAAATTCTCTCTTTCTCTACCTCCCCTCCTCCCCCTCCTTTTTTAAAATGATAAATAACAAGTCCTTCCGGCTCATTCGGAAAGGTAGGTTGATTTCCTTTTCCTTATCAAGTAGCCGCCGTTTTGAAACAAAATGGTGGCTACAACTTATTCATGGACTTGGTAGAAATATTTATATAGGCTATGTACATATCGAGTTTAAAGCAAATCGGTTCATAAATACCCTTTTATGTTAATTTAAAATTTTCAAGTGTCCAGCACTTCGAAATAAGATGGCCGGCCAGGCTGGTAAACAAATATATGAAATGCACTTGTGAGATATGTCTGCTGTACAAATTTAGTTCGGATTAATTCAAAATCTCAAAAGTTATCGTGTCGAAAAATGAAGTGGCTGCCACTTGGATTACAATGGCGGAGCAAATTACTCATTAAATTAATCCAAAGTAAGATAAGTCCACTGTCAAACTTTCGTTCGAATAAATTCAGTATTTCAAAAGTTATCGCGATAACAAAATCTCAAATAGCAGCATTCAAGTGGATGCAACTCGGAAACAAAATTCAGGAGAAACATGCCCACCGAAATAAAAGATATTTGAGTGACAAATCCATTTTTTAACTTTCATTTGAATAGACTAAGTATTTCAAAAGTTATTTTCAAGTGGCCGCTACTTGAAAACAATATAACGGAGCAAATTGCTTAGCAAACTCATCCAAGATTTTTGAAGCATAACTTCATTGTCGAACTTTGGTTCGAATAATTGCAGTGTTCCAAAAGTTATTGTTATGACAAATTTTCAAGTGGCAGTCTAAGTAGCTGTCTTAAAGTAAATACTTTTTCACATTTTTTTTTAATCTCCTGATCTTTATTTTTACCTCTGTGCACCAATGGAACACTGAAAGATCGATTTTTTGATCAAGATTGATTAAAAGATTTAATAGCTATGTATCTGACTAATATAGGTAATGGAATAATTACATTTTGTCAAAAATTTCGATGTCAAATTTTCATCTGATTAAAAAAATTTTAAGGTCTCCTGAATCCAAAAAGATTGGTTTTTAAAAATAGTCAGTACGTAATTATGTGTGGGTTAGGGGGCGGGGAATCTTGCAAATATCATATCGCTAAACCGAAAAAAAGACAGAACGATGTAGAACGATAAACTTTATTATTAAAACATGTCCAGTGTACCGCTGATTTTGTACATTTTTGATAAAAATCGAAAAACCGGATGTGATACAGTACGTTCATATCTTAAAAACGGCTCTAACGATTTCGTTCAAAGTTGCTATATAAACCCACTTTTAGATGACTTTTCGTATATATTATTTCATTACTTCAAGAAAATTTACAGGCGTCATTTGAAAATAGGTCAATTTTCAATCTCTCAAGTGGGTTTTTTAAAAAAGGGTTCTACAGATTTTCTTCAAACTCGCCGTATCAGCGACCTTTTATGTGTCCTTCTGTGTGCAATTGTTGTCTTCGGGTGAACATATGAGTTCGCCAAGTTGTTTTGAAAATTAGAAGTGCGATCAAAAATCGCTATTTTAAAAAAAATTCTAACAATTTTCTTCAAACTTCTTACTCCGTTTCAAATGTTTTTTCGCATATATTATTAGGTTACTACATGAAAATTTATAGGTATCCTGATTAGGTAGGTCTGTTTTAGAGGCCTAAAATAACAGTTTAAAAGAAAACCTCTACCGATTTTATTTAAACTTGCTATATAAACTCTCTTTTATATGTCATTACGAGATATGCATTTCTTTCTTACTATGCGAAAATTGTTAGGCATGTGATTGGTCAGGTCAATTTTATGTCTTGTTCCCACACTATCTTCAAAGAGAGTTTATAATATAAGTCGTAATGCAAGTTATAATGTAAGTTGTAATGTAAGTTATAATGTACAGTCGGCAACAAAAGTCTCCGAACACTAGCAAAAATTCCTATATAAAAAAAGTACACGTAATACAGTTTTGATAAATAAGTCCTTGTTGAATCCTGTTCTTAGTCAGTCTAAAAACAGGATTCGACAAGGATTTATTTAACAAAACAGTATTAAGTGTACTTTTTTTACAGAGGAATTTTTGCTAGTGTTCGGAGACTTTTGTTACCGACTGTAAGTAAGTAATGTAAGTCGTATAAGTGTTACACACTAGATTTTTATTTATTTACTAGCAGGCTTTGCCCGCTTCGCTGGTCACTAAATTTAAAGGAAACTCTTTTCTATATAGCTTTATAAAAATAAAATAAAATACTAAAATTGCTCAAAAGCTCGCTTCGGATCCCTGCTGCCTTCGGTAGCGATTTGGTCATCCGCTAAAACTCGGGCGCTTGTCCCTATTACCTGAGACAATGGTTTACCAATAGGCTTGCATTAAGTCCTTATTAGATAACAGTTTCGAAATAGATAGTGTCGAAAAATAAAATGAAGTATCCCCTTTATATTTGAATCCCAGTTACATATGAACAACACTATACGTGGTGCACATAATATTTGCTTTTACGTTATTTCCTATGTTTATTTTGTTTATCCCCGATCAACCATAAAAATGATAACAATTTCACGCTAAATATTATAATATGCTATGACCGGCTACGTCTGTTGCATGAGACAATTAGTTTTTTGTGGTTATTAGTATTCATGGTTTGTAAGCATGTTCATAGTACCGCCTTAATATAGCTCTCTTTGGCGACTTTTGAATTTTTGTCACCATTTTCGATTTTATCCCTTGTAAAAATAAGACTTAATACCTTGTAAAAATATGCTATGAGCGCTATTTCTGACATATTTTAGACAACTAAACTTTTAATGGTTATATATATTTCCCATTAAGCATATTTTTATTTTCATTTATTTATTTAAATATTGATGAAATTTGAACTTCAATTTGGTCTAGTGTTGTACAGGCTGTATACTACACGTTTGTGTTTGTGAAAGAAAATTTATAAAATACATACATTAGTTAATTTTAAAAAATCTAATTGTCCGATCGATAAGCTGTTTAATCCGTTGGATTCACAAAAATTGCATCTTTCATTTGGTATCTTATTTGTAACGATACGACTGATATTTCTAATTTTTTTAATTTACTTTCCTTATTTTAAATACATGTAATTTTTATTCTTCACGTTTTTTACTTTCTTCTATATGTAATATAGAGAAAGTATTGGATTCGCGAAAATTTTCGACCTCCGTTTTTTGACGGATCTACACGTTTTGGGATGTCCTGAACACGAATTGATAGTTTTTAGAAAATGTCTGTCTGTGTGTCTGTCTGTGTGTCTGTCTGTCTGTCTGTCTGTCTGTCTGTATCATTTTTTTGTGGACGCTGTATCTCACGAACATATGAATGAAATTTAACCAAACTTGGTATTTAGTTGCACCCTGACATGAACTGGTGCCCATTAGATTTGGGGATCAATAGCTCAACAGGTGGCGCTGTAATCGCATTTTATGCAAATTTTTAACATGGCAGCATAGGACAAAATTCCGTATAAATGGGCATAATGAGAGTTATTTTAAACTTGTGATTGTAAAATGAATTTGAATTATTGATGATAGTAGTAGTTAACTAGGAAAAAAAAATTGTGCATGGGGGGGCATCGGTTCCCCCCCCTGGGGGGGAAGTACCCCCCCGGGGGGGTTAAATTTTGAAGATGGGTATCATTCGAAAGATCTCGTCAATACCTTTAAAACGAATGGTTGAACCATAAATCTGTGATAATTTAAAACAAAGTTATCGATTTTTTTTACTTTTAACAAAAAAAAAACTTAGAAAAATAATCGTATTTTTTTTTTTTTTTTTTTTTTTTTTTAACGAAATTTTACCAAACTTGGTATTTAGTTGGTCCCCGACATAAACTGTTGCTGATTATATTTGGGGATCAATAGCTCAACAGGTGGCGCTGTGATAGCATTTTATCTAAATTTTTAACATGGCAGCATAGGACAAAAATTCGTATAAATGTGCATAATAAGAGTTATTTTACACTTGTGTTTGTAAAATTAATATGAATTATTGATAATAGTAGTACGTAACTAGGAAAAAAAATTTGTGCATGGGGGGGCATCGCTTCCCCCCCGGGGGGGGGGGGTAAATTTTGAAGATGGGTATCATTCGAAAGGTCTCGTCAATACCTTTAAAACGAATGGTTGAACTATAAATCTGTGATAATTTAAAACAAAGTTATCGATTTTTTTTACTTTTAACCAAAAAAAAAAAAAAAACTTAGAAAAAAATTCTATTTTTTTTTTTTTTTTTTTTTTTTTAAATATTGTTAGTGATTAAATATGTATTAATTTTCACAAAAAAAAAAAAAAAAAAAAAAAAAAAAAAAGGAAAAAAAAATCTTTTTTTTTTTTTTAAATATTGTTACTGATTGAATATGTATAGGAAAATATAGAAGAAAGTCTTGTGGTGGCCACAACATACTAGTTTTTTTTTCCGTCGAAAAAATAATGATAATTTTTTTGGCAATAAAATTAAATATTTTAAATAAATGTAATTTTTATTGTTCACGTTTTTTTTTTCTTTTTTTCTGTCCAAAAAAGAATAATTTTTTTTGGCAACAATTAAATTAAGGATTAAAATTAAATGGCCAATTTATCAGTTATTAGAAAGTTTTTATTTTAACATTTTAATTAATTAAAAGAAAACTAAAACAAAATTCGAAAATCCGGCTTCGAGGTGCACCAGGGGAGGTCATTATGAATCAACATGCAAATTTTTGTAGCTCAGCCATCAGCCGTTAGGAACACACCTAAACTTTATTGAATAGCAATAAAGTTCAAATTGACTCTAGAAAACGTTTGTATGGGAAATAGAAAAGGGCTGTTTTTAGGGTTTTCCCGGAAATTATTCGATTTTTTCTCGCCTTTTAAACCTTCCCTAGACCTCCACGAACATTTCAAGAATAAGATAAGATAAATCCGTTCAGCCGTTCTCGAGTTTTAGTGAGACTAACGAACAGCAATTCATTTTTATATATATAGATTTAATTAATTAAATCTGAATTTGGCTAAAGGCAGGCGTATTTTGCTGTTAAAATTATATAGAAAAGTTAAAAACAAGAAAATACTATATAATTTCATTTATTTTCATTTATTTGTTTATTTATTTGTTAAAAAATGTCTGATATCGGGATTCATTCCAATTAGTCAGATTTCTGAACAGATTTTGAAAAAAAAATATTTTCAGAAATAGTATACTTATATAAGATTAAAATTAATGTGAATTTAAATTGATATTTCTATTCCAAATGTTTGCAATACGATAAAATAATAATCTATATAATATTTCTCTAACGTGGACCAGTTTCAATTATTTTTTGTCGAAAAGATACGATACACGAGGATAAAAAAAAATAATATTTATACACGGACAATATTTAAGCACGCGGACTTAGCTCAATGGACTAATAAGAAAAAATGACGACATTTGTCGATGAGATTATTTTACGAAAAAAATTTATTTTTAACAGTTGTTTCTTCAGAATCTTTGCAAGCGCCATTTTAAACCTAGCAGTATTTTAAAGATATATACCGAATATGAACTTTTCTGTCATAAATTGACTAAAAAACACAATCATAAAAATTATAATCAAAATAGGAATTATTTTATTTTATTATATATATATATATTAGCAAAAAGAATATACCAAAATTAATAAAAAGTCATCACCAACATGGCGACAAAAATGTAAAAGGCGTCGTGGGAGTCTTATATTAAAACTGTACTACCTGTGGAAGTACGAAAATTGGGTCGTGAACCATGAATTTTATTTGGAAACTTTTCTTTGAATGATTTTGGTTTCCGTATTGTACAATATTAATTTGGTTTTAATAATAATTTGGCTTCTGGTAAATTAAAATTTTAATTAGATGGTGAAATTGTATAACATTTATGAGTTTCAAGTTTTGAAGGTAAATAAGAAAAGAAATAAAGGATAAATATTTTGCACGGGTTTGCTATTAGCAATAATAATAATTTTTTTTGTAGATATATCTAAAGGCATAAAAAAATACGTTATGACAATTTTTGTAATGAAAAAATATGACTCAATGACATATATGTCAAAACGAGTTTCCCATTGAAGTGTCATAAAACATATTTCTGATGTAATTTTAAATGAAAATATCACTGCTTATTTTCCAGACAGGTCTTTTATATTTTCTCAGTCAAGTTTGAAATTCTTTCATGTTTGGTGAAATAAATGACAGAACTTGAAAAGTCTTGTATTAAATGTCTAAATGGGTTAGATGACCCCTATAGCGGTTTACAAATCTGGCAAAATTTCAAATACAATCTGAAAAGCAGCATTGTCTATGTATATATGATTATAAAAGATTTTTTTTTTTTTCTGTCGTTAAAAGAAGAAAGATGTTACAAAACTGCCGAAGTCTATAATATAAATAAAATAATATAATAAAAATAATCGGAATAATTATAAGATAAAAAACTTTTTATAAACCATGTTTTTAAATTTTCTGTTGAATCTTAGCTATAGAACTAACTACATTAGCACTTTATCAATGCGTATTGTTACGAAAGTGTAAATAATTGTACTTATTTTTGTATAAATTCTTTCAAAAAGGCTTAGTAAGTTGATAAAATGTCGATTTTCCGAATTTCCAGCTCTTTTTCGCGTTAAAATAGCTTAATTTTCCCTTTAAAACGCATTAAAAAGCTCCAATAAGCAAGTAATAGATTTGGCGCCAAATTTGGCAATTTTTTGCCCTTGGCGACTTTTGGCGAGAAAATCTTGATTATCGATATTCCAAAGATGGACGTTCTAATGTGATTATTTAAAGAGTTACGAGAAATTTGAATTTTTAAAAAAAGTTGGTTTTAAAAATAAAATATTAATCCTTTCAGAACAACATATATTTGCATCATGAGCTGCATTAGCGCTTTATCAATGTGTAGAAAATCTTTAAAGTGATAATGACGTTAATTTTCGCCAGATGCATAATTTAACTTTTCACAATTTTTTAACGCTCACGTTTAATTAAATGTATTTATTTTTATGTCGAAAGAAAATAAACTCTTTTTTTTTTTTTGGCTACAATTAAATTATAGCTAATATTTTAATGAATGTTTTTATTGCTATTAGGAGCTTATTATTTCATATTTTAATTAATTAAAAGAAAACTATTCGAAAATTCGAAAATCTGACTTCGAAGTATTGTGTTGTCGCCGGGTTCTGAGCTAGTGTGGAAGTTTCAAATGTCTAGCTACTAGGGAAGTTTATTAAAAATTGATTGCAAGATTTGTACCGGACAAACAAACACACAAACAAACAAGAATAGACATTAATAAAAACATGGTAAAATATAAATTAAAATGTGCATATGCATTTGTTGAAAGTTGAAATCATAAATCTCCGAAAATTCTTAACCGATTGCTTTGAAATTTTCACACAAACTTCGTATTCGTATTTTTTTTACATATGCAGCTTTCCGAAAGTTCTACCTGTTTCACCTCTCTAGGGACGAAAAGGTGGACAAAAAACACGTTTGTTAAAAATCTTAAATCTCAGAAAGTTTTTCACCAGCTGCTTTGAAACTTTGACACAAATGCGCATTCGAATACGCGCGTGTTTCTATAAATGAAACTATTTCTATGTTCGCGGATGTTCCTATTGCGAAATTCTACCTACCTCTTCGCGTCATTAGACTGGGATTGCGTATTGGGACAAAAGAAAAAAAAAAAAAATGTTTCTAACCGTATCTCTACTCCGAACTATCACACAGTGATGCCAGATTGGGGATTTTATCCCCATTTTTGGGATTTTTGAGGCTTCTGGTGAATATTTTGGGGACCAAATGTTTGTGGGGACTTTTTTGGGGAATTCTTAAATTTTTGGGGACAAATCAGGGAGTTCTTCAATTTTCTGTCAATGTTGGCCACGTATGGCCGTATTCACCAATAACTTCAACTCCCGGTTGAACACAAAAACTTGAAAAGCGTACAAAGTCAGAGTTCAACATTTTAGCAAAGTTTGACGCGTTGCATCTGCCATCTAGCGGCATTGTTAGTTTCAGATTTTTTAGCTGAAAATAACCAATCAAAAGTTATATGAAAACTTTGTCACTAGATGGCAGAAGAAGCGTGCCAAATTTTCTTTAAAAGCTACACTCTGCCTTTAGACGCTTTTCAAGTTTTGGCGTTGAACCGGGAGTTGAAGTTAATGGTGAATACGGCCGTTAATGATTTATCCCTACGGCTAGAGACTTTTAATAGCTTTATTGTTATTTGGGGATTTTTTTCAAATATTACCTTCATTTGGGGAAAAATCTGAGCTTAAATCAAAGAAAAATCTTCTTGTTTTATATATATACATATATATATATATATATATATATATATATATTTTTTTTTTTAATTTTTTTCCCCTTTTTAGTAGAAATCAAGTTGGGGATTTTTTCGAAAAAAAACCCTGATTTGGGGAAATTTGAAGACCTGTTTGGGAAAATAATTTTCGACCATCTGGCAATACTGCTATCACAGGAAGTGGATTTTTTGTGTTTTGGTTAGATAAACCTACCCACCACACACTATAAAGAGAATTTGCAAAATCTCCCCTTTCAGTCATTCCTATTGAGTCGGGGGCAAAAAACGCGTTTCCAAACGTAACTTTGTTCAAAATTACCTCAGAAAGGCGATTTTTGATATGTGAGTTAGTTTTTGGGCCTGAGATTTGATTACACTTACTTTCGTGTCTGTAAAATAAAATGGAAACATGCAAATGTATATGACACTACTGCACGCAAATGGGTACTGGAATCTGAGAGAGTACAAGTGGGGAAGACGCTGCCGAAGGCATTGGTGATTGAATGAGGTTCGTGTGTGAACATGTTTGTTTCTGCGTGCGCGTTCGTGTAAGATGCTGGCAAAGGGGGTGGGTTAGTGTGAGGGCAGCGTTTTTCAAGCTATTGAAGATAGCGGGAATGTAGATCGATGATTTGATTGATTTCAATGAATTTCTTTTTTCTTTTATTCTTTCTTTTCTTTCTTTCTGTCTTTCTTTTATTTTAGATTTTTTTAGATATTTATATTATAATATATATATTATATTATATTTTATATAAAATATATATTTTATGCACATTTTATTACATATTTAAATTTATAATATTTATTTTTATTTTATTTATATATAAGCGATATTGAATTATAAGTAATCATTTTTAATACAGTGACCAACGAATCGGACATAACCTTCTAGAGCCACAACAAAGCATGTCTGGGTGCAGCTAGTTGATAATAACTAATAATAACTACTATTATCATTTGATTATTTACTATAATAATTTTAACCTTTTTTTTTTTTTTTTTTTTTTTAACGTTTTCCTCTAATTTAGCCAAATATTTTGATCATGATTTGGCGGTTCACAGTGGTGACCGAAAAAGACAACCGCCAATTCAGCAATTGGCGGTCGATTGGCGGTCGATTGACGGTCGCAATTCAGCAATTGACGGCAATAGAATTTACATCTATACTTTTAAATTATGTTTTAAACATGTTTTATAAGTCATGCATTCTTGCAATTGTGACTTCATTTTTTTTTTTTTTTTTGGCTAAATCATTTTTTTTTTCCACGAATTTATTAATTACTCTAAAGCAAAAATAAAGATTTATTTTATTTCTATTTTTCCCTCATATATTTTTGTAGCAATGACATCAGTTTTGAGGGTTAGTTTCATAAAACATGGGCTTTTATTATTAAGGAGATTTTTACTCTTCTCGCGATTAGCGATGAAAGAAAAAACATAAGAAAATCTTTTAAACGAATATAAACATAAAAAAGGACACATTAGCTCCGGTATAAAACAAATCTTCAAACATGTGATAAATCTTATGAATCAACTAACACTCAGTAAAAAATGGTTTCTCAAAAATGAACAAGATTGTGTCAAAATAGCTCCAAAAAAAATATACTCAAATTCGAAAACCCCATGTACTCAAACTCATTTATTAGTATAATGACATGCTCAAAAATGGGTTTGACCATCGTGAATCCCAATATCTTAATCATAGATTCCGACTGGTGATGTATTCTGCCACACACTTGTATAAAACTTCTACCAAATGGAAGTTCTGAAGATTTAAGGATATATATATATATATTTTTTTTTTAATTCTTATTGTTTAAGTATGTACAGACTCTATAAAAGAACTTCATTTAGTTCGGCATATTTATGATAAATTATGAACTGAATAGCTATCAATCTGAAATTATGCGATATTTCATAAAGGTGACAGACATGTTTAATAATAATATAATTATACAAAAGTTTGTATCATTATTTCAATATAAACTTTTTATTATTATTATTAAAAAGGGTAAAAATTTTCAGTAGTTGGAATTTTAATTGTTGAAATATTTATACAAAAATTTCTAAATAAATACTGGTATGCGAAAAAATACATCACCAATCAGAATCTATGATTAAGGTATTGGGATTCACGATGGTGAACGTCATTTTTGAGCATGTCAATATACAATAATCTGGTGTGTCACTCACACGACTTTCTCTTACCCTGAAATTTAACACTATAAATACAGGTTGCAGATTAAAAGGTAAGATAACGAGTACTGTTATGTAAACCTGTGTTAAACAATTCATATTAGGCTTCTGAAGAGTTTTATATGATAATTAGTTCTGTGTGACGGGGGGCTACCGCCCCCCTCAACACCCCGTTTCATTAATGCACCTACATTTACATAGAATTTAATTCGGTTATTAAAAAATAATTCTGTTTTTAAAAAATAATTTATTAAAATTATTATTTTAAAAAATTATCTCTTATGATAATGCAGACGATTTCCAAATTAGAGAAGTAGTATAACACCAAATATCCAAAAAAAGTCCATTTTATTCTCATCATTAAAAAAAGGGGGGGGGGGGAGGGAAAAAAAAAAACGTTTTTTTTTTTTTAAGTTTTTTTTTTTCTTAAAAGTAAAAAAACTCGATAACTTTGTTTTAAATTATCGCAGATCGATGGTTCAACCATTCGTTTTAAAGGTATTGGCGCGCTCTTTTGAAAGATACCCGTCATGAAAATTTACTCCCCTCGAGGGGGGACTTCCCCCCCCAGGGGGGGACGCGAGGCTCCTACATACACAAAAAAATTTTTCCAGTTAATTATCTCTATTACAAAAAATATATATTCGTTTCATTTGGTTTAGTGCCGTCTATAGACGTTATACTCTACTTTCCTGCAATTTCCTCCATAGACGTAATGTATTAGAATTCTCTTGATTGTCCCTGTACACGAACTATTTGCTTGATCTTAACGAAAAGCTTACTGTAGTATCTCTATATGATACACATTTAGAATACCAAGTTTGAACTTTCTGCCATAATTTGTTTTTGAGATATGCTGATAACAGACAGACACACAGACACACACACACACACACACACACACACACACACAGACACACAGACCATTTGCTAAAAACATGATTTTCGTATTCAAGGGACCTCAAAACATGTAAATATAACAAAATCTCGCGTTCGAAAATTTGACCCAAAAACAATACTTTCTCTACCTTATGGGTAAGAGAAAGTAAAAATGAGTACATGGGATTTTCAAATTTGAGTATATATTTGTTTCGGAGCTATTTTGACACAATTTTGTTCTCTTTTGAGATTTTTTTTTTTTTTTTTAAAGTACATTATTTTCTATTTTTATTTAATTTGATTCAAATGATTGAAGTATATATTTATATTTTTAATGACGTTTAAATCGAAAATATTTTCGTAAATCAAATACTTTAAGAAAAAATTCGTCTGTATGTTCTATATCTATAAAAACATATAATGAAATTTTAAAAGTTTTAAGTAATTTTAAACAGTATGAAAATTGTACACTCATATTAGAAATCCGTGTTATTAAATTTTAATGCTATTCGAGTGTATAAATAGTTTATTTAATGAAGCACTTGACACAGTTTTGACTGCAAACATCTAATAAAATTTTAGAAACTTACATGAGATGTTAATTAGTAAGAGCACTCTGAAATTAAAAATGTTTAAAACATTCATATTAAGTAAACTAGATAATCTGTCTGTAAAATCTTATGGTAAACATTATATAATCATATTAGCAGAAACAGCATTTGAATTTTATCATAAACTTGGCCACATATTTAACTAATAACGTTATTTAGTACACGCAGTTAAATGTTAAAATATGCATAGTTAATCTGTTTTTAACATAGTAAAGATCTGGTAGGATTATACTGCTAAAAAAAAAAAAAAAAAAAAAAAACATTATTGTAATTAAATTTTAAAAGTTTTTTTTTTCTTTTAAGTTAAATCTATAAAATAATTAAATTTGTATGTTAATTATAAATGAATCTAGAAATATGTATACTAGAAATTCTTAATCATTTCATCTATTGAGTTTATTGGCGTGTTTTATGTGCATAGCTCGGAAATCTATATTTTTAGTTAAAGGATTCAGAAAATGACCACTTATTCATTCTAGATGAAGGCAGTTTAATATTTTTCTCAGTGTTGAAATGCATATTTATTCAAAAAAATTCTGCACATTTGCGTGGAAAAATATAATTACTTTTCTAAATTTATTAACTTATATTTAATTAATTTGTATGCTACAGTCGGTAACAAAATTCTCCGAACACTACCAAAAATTCCTATATAAAAAAAGTACACTTAATACAGTTTTGTCAAACAAATCCTTGTCGAATCATGCTTTTAGACTGATTAAGAACAGGATTCGACAAGGATTTGTTTAACAAAATTGTATTAAGTGTACTTTTTTTACATAGGAATTTTGTGCTATTGTTCGGAGACTTCTGTTATCGACTGTACTAAAACCATCGCTTGTTCCAGGAGATCTGTTTTCAAGAACTTCTCTTTATTTTAAATCAGTTTGGATATTTCAGGAATGTTCGTTGTAGTCTTATAACTTTATTTTGTGTTAAAAAAATTTAAAAAATTTAAATATTATTGAGAATGTTTGAGAATGGATGTTTAACATCTCTGCATTTCAAGTCGCGGCGTAGTGGTAACGCAATTGCCTTCCACGGGATTGATCTGGGAATCAGTCCTCACAGAGGATAAAAGTATTTTAGAGTGTCAAACAGTTTCACTCAAATATCGTTCAAATTTTCACAAAAATAAACTGTTTCAAATACCTCATATCTGAACTACTCACAACATATCAATTATTTGAGGGGAATTCACTCTGCGTCAGAAGGAACCTGTCAATAAGATGAAGGAATGAAAAATGGCTCAAATTGTTGAAAGACAGTTAGTTTTAAACACGGAAGAAGATTGTATAGGAATTAAAACGAGATAGGGCAGCGAGCGCGTGAACCGGAGCTTTCTTTTCCGTATTAATACAGCCGAGTGTAGGAAAGCGAATCGATTGCCACCTGGTGTAGTATCTTTGAAACTTATCGGAAAAAATGGAAAGCCCGCCCCTTCGGTTTCAGTCATCATCCGATTTCCGAGAACGACCTACGAACGAACAGCCAGAAATGTTAAAACGCGCTGATTGGTGGATTTTCGAGATCTGGTCGCCCTCTATCTGTAAGATGAAAATTACTAGCTTTCCATAACATTCGTAATACATCCTACTCTTTTAAATTTGTGGTTTAAAGACAGTACGTTTATTCCAGAGATTACCCTACAGATAGTGTAGTGAACACGGATTAAAAGAGAAGGATGTATTACTAATGTTACGGAAAGGTAGTAATTTTCATCTTACAGATAGAGGGCGACCAAATCTCGAAAATACACCAATCAGCGCGTTTTTGCATTTCTGGCTGTTCCTTCGTTGGATGACTGAAGCCGAAGGGGCGGGCTTTCCCTTTCCTCCGATGAGTTTCAAAGATACTACCACCAGGCGGCGATCGGATCGCTTACTCTGTTCGGCTGAATTAATGCGGAAAATAAAGCTCCGTTCCCCACGCTGACCACCCTATCTAGTTTGTCATCCTGTATCCTAATCCGTGGTAGTGAAGCTAAAACTCGAACTGGGGCGATAGTAGCATCATTAGAGCACTGAGCTGAAGAACAACTGGAGAGAATGCTAGACCGGTTTTGCGTGCCGTTTTTGGAAGAAAGGTTTGTCTTCCGAGCGTTGCACGGCAAGAAGCATTTGATATGTTTATATTTCAAAGTAAGTCTGTTCGAACAACCATATGCTTAACATGATATTACAATTTTAAATTTTAATTCTTTAAAGTGTATAATAGTAACAGACGACCCGATAAATGTTGCTTGCCGTGCAAGGTTTGACTCTGTACGGCAAATGATTGCAGAAAAACTGGCACGCACGAACACTGTGTAAAGGTATTGGAAGCATTTGCTCCAGTTGTTCTTCAGCTCAGTGCATTAGAGTCAACGTAGGGGAACTACAAACATCCACATTTGTTAGGTCTTCATGAATAGCATCTTTGATCAAAAATTGCTTTACTATTTCATGAATCTTTAGTAGCAGGCTAGTACGTAAAGTTTTTCTTTTTCATTACTTTTTATTATCTTTGAATTCACAAAATCGAACTCGAAACATTTAGAGCTATTCTTCAAAGAAATAAAATTAATTTTTATAATGTTTAATTATATACTTTACCAAACACATTCATATTCAAGTACAAATAAAAATTACGTACTGTGACTCTGAAATAGAAATATGAAATAGTTAAATATTTAACATTGCTTGGTTTTAAAAATTACAAAATGCTTTAAAAGGAAAAAAAATATTTTTAGTTCATGTATGTTTTCTTAATTTATTTGCTTAATATTTGGTACTTGCTTTTTAAAATAAATTGCTTTTCACGATGATATATGTGAAGAAGAATAAAGTTGCTAAAATAAAACATAGATAAAATAAAAGTTTGACGAAGGATTATGTAAGCTGGAGAACTCTAAAAACTTACAGCCGTTGCCAACATGGTCGCTGTAGTTGCTTTTCGGTTATCGCTGAGTATACGGGAGGGGAGTATCGTATCTGTATAGCAATCTGTGATTCGTTGTTTATCCCACTTCCATTAAAAGATTCGTGGAAGAAAGAATAAGATCTGTCAGCTCATTAGTGACATTTCTGCTGAGATTGAGGAAGGTCATTACGAACTTATCTATTCATTTAACCCTTTCAGGGACGGTGGTATATATTTTATACCACCTAATTTCAGTTCTCAACTGCAAAAATTCATCCTAGAAATTTGATATAAAATTTTACTTTTTTACCTTATCTGAAAACATTCATTTATTACTTTTCCTCTAATCTTGATCTCAGACTCTGGTGGTATTTGATTTTAAATGAACTTAAATTCCTTGCCTCTGAAGAGGTTAAGAGAATGTCGAAAGAATACTGGAGCACACGTGGAGTTGTAATTTTTGGAAAGATAATAGCATGTAATAAAGTACATGTGCACAAAATATTTAATTTACACTTACAATACTATAGTAGGGACAAATATTTAAAATAGGGAATCTCTCTTTCAGAAAGTAACAAATCACTGTACAAATCACTTGTTAACTTCCCTGGCATCATTTACATTTTTGTTCAAAACCTTTAGAACAAAATTTGATAAAACCCATTTTTTAAACAAAAAATTGGTTTCAAAGATAGTAATCTCAGAAATCAATTAACAAAATTATAGAACAATTATTTTATCACTAATTGTTCCCGTTCACTTTTCTTCTCATTGATAAAAAAACATTAAGAAATCCTCAAGAAATTGTCGAGAAAAAAAAAATCTTATATTCTTTAAGGAAAACTTTTTCAGTTAAAAGAATAAAATGCAAAACAAATGCATTTGAATGCATTCATTTGTAAAACAAAAGCTCGAAATTTGCACCTATTATTTGAATGAATTAAAATTTAAGAATTTCATTACAGAGTTCATCAAGTTAAGTGTTTTACGAGATTAGGTAGTTTTTTAAAGAGGTTTACCTTTTTAGCAATTGATAAAATAAGAGATTTAATCTTTGCATCTTATCTTTAATTTAAGTATTGTTTAAGTATAAATAATATTAATGGTAATAAAAATAATAATAGTAATAATAATAATAATCTGAAATATCCTGCACTTTTGTTTTCAAATCATTGTCTTTATTTTTATTTTTATGTATTTATTTTTCAATAAGAATTTCAGCTTTCTTATGCAGAAATTCAACAATTTAAGTATCAGTTTTTATTCGCATAAAATATCGGTTTATCTTTGGACTTTTGTTAATATTTTTATAATGATATTTTTGGTTTTGTAGAAAATTATACTTAGCTATCTGGTATAGGATTCTTTTTTTGGTTAGTTTATGCAACAATGTGGTTGATTCAGATTACCTCAATAGAAGATAATATCTGAATCAGTCATTTTATACATGTTTTGTGGGCAGTTTCACAACCTTCTTAAATTTCTCCCATTATGAATATTAATTTTTCATGTAACTTTAATAATTTACATGCGTTCAGCCAATAAAAAGTTTATATAGCTTAAGATGTCAGTGGGGCTAGTAGTGCGCCCCCCCCCCTTCCCCAAGGGAGTCTAAACTATCTCATTGAGGAATCCATTAATCCAAGAGTTGTCAACTTGCAGTCCTCCATATAGTTGTTTTATGTGTCTTGCGAGGAAACTAGCGATATTTAAAATTTGACAACTTTGGTTAACACATTAAAACTTAGTTAGTTTTGACTTTTCAAAGGGAAAATATTTTTTAACGATTATGGAAGTTAAAGAATCACACTGTTGTAACGAAATATTATCATATCCATTATTCATTCTTTTTATTATAATTATTAATGTACATGTCATATTTTTTTGTGATTCTATTGTTATTTTAGGAATGAAAATAATTTAAATTAATGTATTCTGCTCCGAATCTTCCCCCAATTCTCGCCTGAAAAAAGTATATACATACATTATTCATACACTCACAAACATATATCTATAATATATATACATACACATATATACATACATGCGGCCTGCATGAATAAAATAGTTGGCTTGGACATGTCTGCATTAATCAACACCTTAAGCTGCATCAATGCCAGAGATGCCATTTTTATAAATTATTCTGGAGCATTATTAGCACTGCTTTCTTTTCATACCACTTTTTTTTTTAAGAGAAATTTTCTTCTCATTTAATCCTAGCACGAATGGTATAGATTTTCGTGAATTTACCACTTATAAATTTTATACAGAGGCACAATCAAAAATTCGTTAACATTATGGCCTATGGGCTCAAATTATTTGAAGTGCAATAGCGTTTGAAGCCTAATAAGATTGAGCTGATTGATTTCAGACTTCTCTTACTTTTATTTATTTAAACAACTTACTTGCCAACAACCTAAGTATGAACCGGAAGATTTTTTAGTACACGCCCCTTTTTTCACACCAGTGTATTTTTGAGTGTTTTTCTTCCAATTTAATCGTATTTAAATTTGGAGAAAATTACTCTAAAAATATACTGGTGAGGAAAATAGGGGCGTGTACTAAAATTCTTCCGATTTATAATTAGGATGTTGGCAAGTATGAAATAACTATTAATTACTTAATGTTCGGAAAGTAGAGTGGAGTCACTCCAGATTTTTTCCTACTGAAAATAACGATCTATCTCTAATGCCACTTGTGCAATCCGTAATTTTTTTATCAACATCTATTCTGTGAGAACGATTGTCAAGCATTTTATAAACTTTAGACAAACCTGGAATACAACATTTATAAGAGCATCTGAGTATATAAATTAAACCAAGTAGAAAATAAAATAAACCGATTTAGAAATTAACTTTTCTCAAAATGTATTTTTCTAATTAAAGATTTTTTTTTATACTTCTTGTGACACTTTTAATGAAATTAGGAAGTAAATCTACAGGGTATCCCATAAGTCTGTAGACATTTTAAAAATTCATAATTATTGAATGAAATGGTACAATTGGGCGTGGTTTGCAAAATAATCATTCTAATGAAAGTTTTTTTTTTTTTTTTTTTTTTGTAAAGAAAAAATAATAATTAAGCTATTTGTAGATAGATGGCGCTGTGCGTGACCAGATCACACATTTTCAAGAAAAACTTTACTTATTCGCATGCAAATGTTTACAGGTATATGAATCCTATTCCATGTGTCGATTGTCACCACAAATTACAGTTTGCAAACGAATTATAACACTTAACTGCAGCTTCGATTGGCGGTTCTTACCTGAGGGAAAACCTCTTCGCCAATAACACTTTATCCACTGAGTCAGCATCGCAATTAAAACTTCTTGTATGCACAAGTAAAAGGCAAAATAAGAAATAAACTGTTCTAATCGTAAAATTGTGCAATTTATAGGACTTTCATTTGCATATTTTTCTTTCACATCCGTGCGAAAAATTTAACTATTTGTCTAACTGTCGTTGACAAAAAATGTACAGTCGGTAACAAAAGACACCGAACACTAGCGAAAATTCCTACGTAAAAAATGTACATTAATACAGTTTTGTTAAATAAATCCTTGTCGAATCCTGTTCTTAGTCAGTCTAAAAACAGGAACCGACAAGGATTTGTTTAACAAAACTGTATTAAGTGTACTTCTTTTATATAGGAATTTTTGCTAGTGTTCAGAGACTTTTGTTACCGACTGTACTATACTGTACCGACTGAACTATATATATATTTTTTTTTTCGTTACCAAAAGAAAAAATCCCCCTTTACGAGAATGATTTCTTCGCAAAACGCGTTCAATTGTATCAATGGGCAATATTCCTCCTTCGGGTTCGAGACTATATAAAATCAGCTGTTTTCGGTAAACAATCCTGAACTCTACCATAGCAAAGCATTGTGGCTTGCAAATTTTTATCTTGCAATATTATTTATAAGAGTTACAGATTATATGAAATTGAAGTAAGAGTGATATAGTGATACCTTTGTTTTGTTTTTAATCCAGTTTTTGTAATATACTTTAATATTAATCAACATATGTAATATTAAAAGTTGCCATGTGAACTGTGATGATGTTAACAAATTTAAATGGATGTTCCATTTAATAAATTCCTTTATTAAAGTGATTGAAATTCTAATTATTTAAGTTTTGATGTGTATGTACAATGTAATCAATGACATGTTTTTTCTATTTTATTAATTATAATGTGATTTGTTTGTAATCTTTAATTTTCTTCACAATAGGCTTCGCTATTTTCGTTTTAAACATTGGCATTAGTTTCATGATTCATAAGTGATGATTGATTTACTTTTTACGCATTTTTTGACGCGTTTAATTTTTATTATCTTTTATTCATTATATATATATGTATATATATATATATGTGTGTGTGTGTGTGTGCGTGTGTGTGTGTGTGTGTGTGTGTGTGTGTGTGTGTGTATATATAAAATGTTCAGCAATTTTACGATAGGGAATAGTCTTAACTTTACCATTCGATTCAGTTGTTTACATTTCTCTTTTGTTCTTGTTTGAACAGATATCTGATTATTAAGTTTCACTGGAGAAATATTTAGACTGGAAAATGTTATGCGTAACAATAAAATGACATCTTGAATCTATTTTGTTTACAAAACTTCGGCTACGTGTTCGGCGATTGTACCTACTGTGACGTCACAGGAATATTGTCCATTCATTCAATAATTGTGAATTTTTTAAATGTCTACAGACTTATGGGACACCCTGTATTTATTATAAGCGAGATTACAATAAGAAAACTTAAAAAAAAAAAAAGAAAAATTATTCAAGTCATCCTAGAAATTTTCATACCAACAATAACAGAACAGTTTCAACTATTTGTATGCAAATAACATGATCAATAGACTAAATTATGTTTCTAGAATTTTCGCAAACTGTTTACAGTAATATGCGTGTTTTTCTTTCAAGTAAGCCTTATCACGCAAAGTTTTAAGTAATCCAATTACCTTGCTGAACGTAAAGATGAAACATTGTTGTACATATTTACATATTCGTAAACTAGACAAAAAATATTATGACACAAAATGTATAGAGCAACTTTTATATCGTGCAACAATAAGAGCTTTTTTTTTTTAATGCTAAATGATGCAAGAATCTCATTTACGTGCAAAAGAACAATAAACAAGAATTTTTTTAATTTTAGTTTGAATATTACAAATATGTCATTTCTTTACTAAATAATGGTACATATCTGAATTAGAATGGAGCACGTAAAATTCTTTAAATGCATTAAATTTACTATGAGGTATTTAACGTAAATTAAGAAAAAAAAAAAAAAAGATGCAAAGCAATTTTTTTACTCTAATGTATAGTTCTTGTGGTACTTAAAGTTTGGTATCTGTACATTAAGTCTATTACAAAATTGCGTAAGTTTTTTAATTAAAATAATTAATGCAATGATGTGTAAAAAAATAATTTTATTTTGTTTTTAGATTAACAGTTGTAATAAGATTACAAGCTGCTTCCATATAAGAAATAATAATGAAAAAGTAATATAAAGCTTACGTCCTGAATAAATGTACAATAATGATGCAATCCATACAAAATCAGCATTTTTTGAATGGAATATACTTACCAGGATTTTTTTTTAACAAAAAGAATATTATATTTAAAAATAATAATTATTGTTGTTATAAGGGAAGAAGCACATAAAAAAAGAAATAATAGGATTATTACAAGTATATTTTTTTTTTCTTTAAACAGGCTGAATGAGTGAATGAATGAGCGGATTGTACGTCGCACTATTGCTACGCTATATGCAATTGGCGACGGTGTGGGACTTGCAATTAAGGTGGCTTTCATTGGGTTGTGTGGCTTAAAGCCGATTGACTGCTGTATGGTCCTAGGCCTGTGGGTGGATTGGGGGTCTTTCTAAAGGTTCCTAGCCCGTATTTACGCGAGTTTCGAGAAAACCACGGAAAACTCCAAATGGCTAGGTAGATAAACGCGACCTAGTGTAGAACTTGGCACATCCCATCTGCCAGATTTGAGCGCAAAACGGCTCAGTCACGTACTACCTAAAAGTGGCCCGGAGACATGTCACCGCGATTTTCATCCTCCATGGCTCCCCTGCTTCTTTGAACCTCAGAAGTATTGTCTGTACAACAAAAGTTATACTGTCTGAAGAATTTAAACCCTGACGTAAAAGTTAGTGATTAAATTTTCACGAATTTTTGATATCATAGAACAAAACAATCAACAAACAATGATATGACGTTAATAAACAATATTTTTACTTTTTAACACTTTCCAAGAAGGTTCAAAAGTGTTAATAACTTCGGTTTGTCTCTCTGTCTGTCCGCACTCTAACTCCCATAAATATTTATGGAATTTCTTGAAACTGATGCATGTTATTCCTGTTCACTATCGGAGAATCTCTATTGAAAATGGGGTTAATGTATTTACTGGTTTGTGAACAGGGACACCTGAAAGTATTCCAAAGCATTGTGTTCTATGAGATGTATTTCTATAAATCATATTTTAAAGACTTTACTGTACACAAATCTTAATGAAACTGAAATATGTTATTCCAGTTCACTATCGAATGTTGCGTATGCAAAATGTTTAAATAGCACCACTCATTTGTGTATCTCACAAACTATTAGACGGAATTCAACAAAAATTTATATGTTATTGAATTTTCATTTAAACTGATGCTTTTAAGGTATTGGGATATATTGCCCAAAAGGTGGTACTGCTATCTTGCAATTTCACCCATTTAAGAAATTCTATATCTCAGTTTTTAAAGTGCATAAGGGAAAAAAAACTTAATATGTATGAACATCATGGTGAAAAAGTATGTTGATTCAATTTGGGTGTATATCGACTGACATGTAGCGCTGCTGTACAGCAATTAAACTGAGCAGTATTTTAGCAGTTGTAATATACATTTGGTATAAAAGATGGATATTGTGAAAAACTATGTTAATTTAATTTTAATGCATATCGGATGACAGGTGGCGCTTCTATGAAGCAACAACTCTACCCGTAGGAATGCTACATCTCAGCTTTTATGATATGTAAATCTATCAAACTTGTAAAACAGATAGCTTGAAAAATAATTATCATTTAATTTAGGTGTGCAACGCACTAAAGTTGGGACTTCCGTTCTCCAATTTCTATAATTTTTTAAATGACCATATCTCAGAAACTAACGTTGAAATTTGCTCCAAACTGCATATGTAAACATCTTTATTGTGAAAAGCTGTGTTTCTTAAATTTATGTACATGTGAACCTATAGATGCTGTACTGTTACAAAAGGCGTTTTCTAATGCCTACATCATACCATTATTATTTACAATGACAATTAGGGTAGGTGCTCCACTGATTGGCATGCTCCAGTAATTGACTTCTATCCCGAAATAATTAATAAATAAGAAAAAATAATAAAATCATATATTTTACGTATAAGAATTTTAACATTTTATGTCAAACACTGGAGCATAGGATGCTAATAACTGGTAAAATGAATAACTAGCAGTGTCAAACACTGGAACATAGGGGGCCAACTACTGATAAAATGAAAAACTAGCTGCGTCAATTACTGGAACATTGAGTAGGTGTCAAATAAAAATTCATAAAAAAAAAATAATTGTTATCAAATGTATATATTTTAACATATATGTGGTTCTGGATGTCTTTCATACCATATGTACTAACTTAAGATTTCTAAAAATATTTTCTGATGATCAGAACATTAAAATCATCAGAGATTGCTCTAAAAGTGTCAATCACTGGTGCACTTACCCTATATGCTAATTTCTAAGTACCTTTCAAAAAAAAAAAAAAAAAAAAAAAAAAAAAACGAAAGGAGAAAAAAAAACCTTCGTGAAATATTATATAGTATGTTTATAAATTGCAAAATTTTGTATTTTCTTAATTTATTTTTCGATTTTTAACATTTTAAGTTTTTTCATAGAATTATTTAATAAAAACAAAAATTTGAACTTTTTCAATGTCTCTTCATCGTATGTATATTTACGTTAAAAAATATTTGTCTTTTTTTTTTTTTTTTTTTTTTTCCACTTATAGCTCATTTTTTATCTTCACGCGTATATTTTGTAATATACTTATATAAATATTTTTCTTAATTTTGTTTATAGATTTTCTACCCGCCTTTACGTAACCTCTTCATACCTTCTTTCCTTAACTGCTGGTTGGCCAAGTTCGCCCTCGAGCACATGTTTGTAAGTAAATAGTTTTTCAATGTTTTAATTTCTTATCTGTTAAGTTTAAATAATGTTAATTATGGTTTAGTAATTAGATACTCTATTTTACAGTTTAAATTCAGGCGTATATCTCCAATGGATTGCGCTGTATTGTATAATTTAAATTTGTACTTACAAGGAAACATTCAAAAGATGTGTTCTTAAAAAAATGTTGAAAAAAATATATGTGATTCTACTCTTCATAAAACACCAGAAAGTGAAAATATTATCGGCTGAAATGAATTACAGCGACCACAAACAATTATCAAAATTAAGCATATTTGGCGATTTCACACAGCTAGGCGATTGATTTTGAGTACTTGGCGGAGAAGCAAAACACGGTTCTGTTCGTACACGGCAATCTCTGTGCTAGCGAACTTATCGCCTAACAGCGCTAAATCTCCAAAAATGCTTACTTTTGATAATTTTTTGTGGTCGCGGTAATTCATTTCAGCTGATAATTTTTTTCACTTTCTGGTGTTTTATGGAGAGTAGAATCACATATATTTTTTTCAATATTTTTTGAAGACGACACCTTTTGAATGTTTTCTTGTTAGTATAGTCGGCAGCAAGAGTATCCGAGCACTAGTAAAAATTCCTATATAAAAAATGTACACTTAATACAGTTTTCTTAAATAAATCCTTGTCGAATCCTATTCTTAGTCAGTCTAAAAACATGATTCGACAGGGATTTATTTAACAAAACAATATTAAGTATACTTTTTTATATAGGAATCTTTGCTAGTGCTCAGATACTTTTGCTGCCGACTGTAGCTATATCTTAATTTCTTTAACATAAAAAGATTATAAGGCAAGATTATTTAATTATCGTTATGAGTTAACTAATCTACAGAAAACTTTCTTTCCAGAAAAAAACTTAAAAAAAAAAAAAAAAAAAAAAAACTTTTAAACAAATAAGTGTTTTCTAATTATAACCGATTCCTATTTCTCTCAGACAGGAAAAAATCTTCGTCACCAATTGCGGTAAACCTCCTTGGATGTTTCATCTAAGAAATATTCTATTATCAAAGCCTCCTAAACTAGATGCCTTCCGCCTGGCTCGGAAACTTGGCAACAGTCCATGCGGTAGACAGCGCCTCCTGGTACAGATTGCGAGACTTTTTTATTGAACCGTCACCAATAATTTTAAGAAGCGATATATGATATACATAATCGACGTTTCTTCGATTCTATTCGCCTTTTATGTATATCAAATCCCACTTTTAAGAATTGTTGGTGGCTGTTGAATAAAAAAGTCGCGCAATCTGTACCAGGTGGCGCTGTCTACCGCTTGAACTGTTGCCAAGTTTCGAAGCCACGCGGAAGACATCTAGTTTAGAAGGCTATGCTATTATACAGTCTACTAGTATTGAAATATGTAATGAGTAATATTAAATAAAAGTTAGCTACTAAATTTAATTTTGTCCATGAAAGAAATTTTTTAACTTTAATAAAATTTAATTTATTATTTATCTTTTAATTTAAATAAAAAAATAAGTTTACAAAAACCGATTCTTCGTTTTAAATATGAAGATGCGTCCCTTAGCAACAGTTACTACATTAATTTAGATAAAAACTCTCACTGCATTATAATCTTACGAATAAAAATTGAAAATTAAAAGAGGATATAAGAAACATATAAGAATAGTTTATATATATATACTTCGGATTGCTGAAAAAATAAAATATCGTAACAAAGCCAAGTCTTTATTTTAGTTTAAAAAATCATTATATAGCTAGGTATAGATATAGATATAAATAAGTAGATCGATAAATACTATTTAACATATTTATTACTGTATTAAGTCATATTAAATTTCTTTTAATAAATTGTTTGAAAAATATTTAACATTCAGTTTGTTGGTAAAGTTTTGTTTTAATATAAAAACAAATCGTTGCCTGCAACGTATGTAATGTTATACGATAATTGAACTATTTGTTTCTTTGTTTTCTTTTTTCTAAGCAATTTAAATGGAATGAAAAGCTGAATGGAACTGCAATAAATTGAAACAATCTTACTTAAAAGTGGGGTGGGGGAAGAAAAGAAAAGAACACATGAAACATATTGCACATTTACATTTGTTGCTGTGAAACTGTTTGCTTAAAAACAGGCCAGTAGTTTTTTGAAAAAAAAAACTTTTCTTTCAGGTTTTTTTTTTTTTTTTTCACATTTTAAAGTAAGGGATTAAAGTTTGGGTATTTTTTTAATTGCATATATATGTGTGTGTATTTAAAAAGATTTTTTTTTTCTTTTTAAGAAAGTTTTACTTTATTGTTATTATTATTGAAAATGCTTTTAATTACTTCCATAAATAAATTAATTATTTTTAATTGTTTCTTTATCATAAAAAAAAGAGATTTTTTTTGTGCAACATAATAAAGCAATTGGAGTATTCATAGATAATAATTCTTAATTACTTCCTTAAAATATTATCTAATTTTCACATAAATCGTGTGCTTTTTGTATATATTTGATAATGAATGAAGCAATTACTTTATAAACATTAAAAAGAAAAAAGAAACTTTCTGTTTGAAAGAATGCAATTATTATAAATTAGATTTTTTAAATCATTAAATATTTTAAATGAAAATAAATAACTGTAAATAATACATAAATTATTTTCTGTTCTAGTTAATGTGAATTAAAATAACTATTTCTCGTTCTCTATTTATAATATTTTATGGTATATTATTGCTGTTACACTAGTTTTGATTTATTACTTTTTCACAGTCATACATGTAGAAGGCCTAGGACCCTAGTGCAGTCAATCGGCCTGAATCCCCACAATCTAACCCAACCCATACGTGTAGATAATTTATTGTTTGTGGAATGAAGTTTCCAAATTGAGTTTTTGTAATAATTATATAGCTCGAGGTTCTCTAAATACTAGAATCAGGTTTATGGCTGTTGGACTGTATGTCTGAGCGCCTTTGTGCTTTTTACCAATAATTCAAAAAAGGATATTAGAAGTCAAACTCAATGATAGGAAACTCAAAATCAAACACCAAATCCCTGAAATCAGTACCAAATAGAACTCTCACCAGCACCCTAACAAGACACCGGACAGGACATTTTAGGGGTATGAAGATCCATAAAGACGGGACAAGAACTTACTGCCTCTGCAAAAACTGCCCAGACATAGAACTAACCTCCAAACATCTTTTCAACTGTCCCGCTATTCTGGCGCAATTAATGGCGCAACAAATAAGTGACAATCCGTGGGCGGACTCATATGAAGAAAATTGCCTTCAAATCGCAGATGCTGTATATAGGACCTTTGGTCCCATTTAAAATTATTTTCTATCCATGACACGACACCAACCAACCAGTAAGAAGTCATATTCTAAAAATCTGTATAATATGGTACTGTCGCTTGAAATTTTCTGTAGAGATGAGACATATTGTTCATGCATACGGACATGCAAAAAATTCAAATGCATTACGTCTATGAGCAAAATTTCTGGTTGAAGTACTTTGACATTTTTAGATATTTCAGATAAGGAAACATTCAAAAGGTGTCGTTTTCAAAAAATATTGAAAAAAATATATGTGATTCTACTCTTCCTGGCGATTTCACATTGTTAGGCAATTGATTTTGAGTACTTGGCGGAGAAACGAAACACGGTTCTGTTCGTACACGGCAATCTCGGTGCCATCGAACTGAATGCCTAACAGCGCTAAATCGCCAAAAGTGTTTAATTTTGATAATTTTTTGTGATCGCTGTAATTCATTTCAGATGATGATTTTTTCACTTCCTAGTGTTTTATGAAGAGTAGAATCACATATATTTTGTTCAATGTTTTTTTAAGACGACACCTTTTGAATGTTTCCTTGTGAGTATAATTAAATTAAAATATGCAATGTGATTAGTAACTCCAAATGAGAACTTAAAAGGGAGGTAAAGAACATAGTTATGTACCGAGATCACATATAATAATATGATCAGACAATTTGCACGACCGAATAACACATTTTCTTCGGTCACTTTTCTATTTTGAACACATAGATCCGCACTTTGGATGCTCTTCTAAACCTTTATATTATTTTGCGAAAATATTTTACATACTCGTGTTTAAAACATTTAAATTTTATCCTCAGAAATCAATGCGAAACAGCAACTTATGTCACTGGTGAATATAAATAGTAACAGCATTTCAAAGGTGTAACACAACTATGTGGAAATCCTTTTGTGAAAAAAAAAATGCATTGTTTTAGAGCAGTGTTTCTTGAAAATTACGCCCTAGAAGTTTTTGCGTGCGCCCTGTAGTATTTCAGACAAATATGTATCCAGACATAAGAAATATAGTTACTCTGTTATACCATTTCATTATGGATGTGTGATATGTAATGTCCTATTTGCTGGCAGAAATTCTCTGTAATTTGAGAAAATACGTTCTGACAACGTAATTTTTTCGTAAATTACGCGTATTTTCTCAAATTACAGAGAATTTCTGGCAGCAAATAGGACGTATTTTTTACAGTGATCATTATTAATTATCAACTGTTTTTCGACAATATGTTAACAGGTCGCATAAAATCTTATTTTTGACAATGCTTTCTTACGTGATTATGATTGTTAACAATGTTCTCTACTTTGATGCAAATTATCACGTATAATAAAAAATTATACAATTTTAGAAAAACATCTTAACATAACAAAGGGATTTCTCTGATTTCTAAATAACTTAAATTCACATACAGTCTTTTATGTGCTTTTCCTAATTTTTTCTATCCTCTCTTTTAGCGCAAAAAAAATTGTTTATAATTGCATCACATGCAAAATCTTTTATCATGTATTGTTCTTTAATGCGTAACCCAGTCGATTTACAACAGCGTGTTATTTCCTTTTATTTTGCACATAGATGTAACGTATCGCATACATGTGCAGTGATGCCAGATGGTCAAAAATTATTTCCCCAAACAGGTCTTCAAATTTCCACAAATCAGGTTTTTTTTTTTTTTTTTTTTTTTCTTTTCAAAAAAATCCCCAATTTGATTTCTACTAAAAAGCGAATATATATATATATCAAGCAGATTTAAGTGGATTTAAGCTCAGATTTTTCCCCAAATGAAGGCAATTTTTGAAAAATTCCCAAAATAACAATAAAGCTATTGAAAATCCCTGGTCGTAGGGATAAATCATTCCGTTCCCAACATTGACAGAAAGTTGAAGAACTCCCCAGATTTGTCTCAAAAATTTTTAGAATTCCCCAAAAACGTCCCAACAAACATTTGGTCCCCAAAATTGTCCCCAGAAGCCTCAAAAATCCCCAAAATGGGGACAAAATCCCCAATCTGACATCACTGCCCATATGTGGCATACTTAGTTCTAAATTATGGTAAGAAAAATCTGTTTACTTTTCAGTTTTCCACTAACTCATTTGGCGAAAGTTTGCCACTTACTAAGAATCATTTGAATTGAATATTTTTAGCAGAGTATTCAAAAAATGTATATGTTTACACGTAACAGAATTATAACCATGTTTCTCCCTGCAGTTGTGAATTTGGCTTGAATTTAAAATGTAAATCCATCACTCTGGATTTCGTGAGTAGGAATAGGTTAGTAAATAAAATAATTATTATCTTATCTCTCACTTTTAAAATTTATTATATTTGTGAAAACATATTTAAAAGATTTAGAGCTTTTTTTTTTTTTTTCTTAAGAAACAAAATTTGTTTTCATAATATCTAACAATATTTTATAAAGCACATTCTTGTTCAAACACAAACAAGAATTTAAAGCTGTCGTCCTTTTCTTTTTTTACTATCATTAAATATTGTCATTTTATTGATGTAAATTATAATACAAATAAGGCTTTAAAATAAAATATATTGATGGTGGTTGTATATTTTCAAAACTAAAAAAATTATCACTTAATATTGAAATTTATACAAAAACAAAGCTTAAATGGTACTAAAAGCAACTATCGATGCAATGTAATTAAGGCGATCACTTGCGAAGCTCAAAAAAAGTTCAGAAGCTTACAGACATTGCCCATAAAGTCGCTGTATTTTTGTGACCACGGAGTTTATGGAGGGGTCATATTTGTCTGTGTAAGTAATCTGGGCTCTGGAGAACACGAAGGGTGAATACCAGACCATACATTGCCTATTGTGTAGCTCTAGTGCTACGTAAGCCCATTCGCAATCAATCGTTTTTAATCAATAAAACTTTAAAAACTAAAATTACTTTAAGTATATTAATATCCTCTATTGAAAAAACGAAACAAAAACTGGTTTACAATTGGTAACAAAAGTAACCGAGCACTAGCAAAAATTCCTATTTAAAAAAAAGTAGAGTTAATACTATTTTGTTAAATAAATCTTTGTCGAATCATGTTCTTAGACTGACTAAGAACATTATTCGACAAGGATTTATTTAACAAAACAATATTAACTCTCTCTTTTTATGTAGGAATTTTGCTAGTGTTCGGATACTTTTGTTACCGACTGTACTTACCTATTTTTATTTATTTATTTATTTTAAGAATAAATTGCATATTAAATTTCGCGCAAACCAATCTTATTAACTGGCGAAACAAGTTTAATAAAACACTTCAATGTAAGAGCAGAATAAACTATAATTAGGTTGGTGCTTTTCTGAACAAGAAATATAAGACTACACTCCAGTGGATTTGTTTTAGCGATAACATCTGAGGAAGAAAATCTTTCTCTTATAAAATAGAAATAAGTAATTATGTGGTGTTATACCTAAAACAAAATTCGAAAGTATTTGAAGGAAAATAGCTTAAAAATAAAAAAATCTTTTTCTCAACTAATGGTTTATAAATACCCCTTTTCACTAGAAACATTATTTGCAAATTACTTTTAGATTAAAAATAAAATTATTTTGTTGTGATTGCTTATTACTTAATTTTATCATTATTAACTTTAGCAAATTTCTGTTTTATTTTTCGTATATTTTCTTTAATATAACGACATTATAGTTACGAAAATTTTTCCATTAGCCTATTAATTCATTCGTTAATAAAGCGTTCTTATATGCACCGATTATGTACCTATATTATATTACGTACGGAATTCCTATTTTAAAAGACTGATGTATGGAATTCAGATACTAGGATGAATGTACAATTAATAGTTAGTATTATAAATGTCTTACATTACCAGAAAAAAACTTAGTGCTTGTCTTAGGCAAAGTTTGGACGGAAGTATTTACGGAATTCCTATATTAAAAGACTGATGTATGGAATTCAGATACCAGGATGAATGTTCAATTAATAGTTAGTATTATAAATGTCTTACATTACCAGAAAAAAAACTTAGTGCTTGTCTTAGGCAAAGTTTGGACGGAAGTATTTACGGAATTCCTATATTAAAAGACTGATGTATGGAATTCAGATACTAGGATGAATGTTCAATTAATAGTTAGTATTATAAATGTCTTACATTACCAGAAAAAAACTTAGTACTTGTCTTAGGCAAAGTTTGGACGGAAGTATTTACGGAATTCCTATATTAAAAGACTGATGTATGGAATTCAGATACTAGGATGAATGTTCAATTAATAGTTAGTATTATAAATGTCTTACATTACCAGAAAAAAACTTAGTACTTGTCTTAGGCAAAGTTTGGACGGAAGTATTTACGGAATTCCTATATTAAAAGACTGATGTATGGAATTCAGATACTAGGATGAATGTTCAATTAATAGTTAGTATTATAAATGTCTTACATTACCAGAAAAAAACTTAGTACTTGTCTTAGGCAAAGTTTGGACGGAAGTATTTACGGAATTCCTATATTAAAAGACTGATGTATGGAATTCAGATACTAGGATGAATGTTCAATTAATAGTTAGTATTATAAATGTCTTACATTACCAGAAAAAAACTTAGTACTTGTCTTAGGCAAAGTTTGGACGGAAGAATTTACATTGTAATAGCATTTAGTATTTGTTATCATAATTGAATATTATTGCTATTTATTTATGGATAGTATTATGCTATTTTTTCACACAAAGAAATTGAAAAAACAAATACGCATATAAATCACCTGCGATCTTACAAAAAAAAATTATTATGTATATATCTCGAATATATACGTTGTTGTCTATAAATGGATATCCAAAGTAATTTGTATACCATTCTGATAAATCTGGCGGTTGTTAAGTAAATTATGCGTAAGGTATATATATAAACAGGGTGTCCCATAGGTCCGTAGACATTTTAAAACTATTGAATGCATTGATAGAATAGGACGCGGTTTGCGAAAAAATCATTCTCGAGAAGGGAGATATTTTTTAAAGGAAAAATAATAATCAATCTTTTTGTCAACAGATGGCGCTGTGCATGACCCGACCGCATATTTTTAGGAAAAACTGTACTTATTCGCATGCAAATGTTTATTCTAAATATAAACATTTATAAAGGCATATAAATCCTAATGATTTATACGGCATATAAATCCTATACTATGAGCCCGTCGTCACCACAAATTACAGTTTGCAAACGAGTAATAACACCGCTAACTGCACCTTCAGTCGGCGGTTCTTACCTGAGGGAAAACATATTCACCAATAACGCTTTATCCACCAAGTCAGTATCGCAATTGAAACTTCATGCATGCGCAAGTAGGAGGCAAAATAAGAAAAAAAAATGTATTAATCGCAAAACCGTGGAATCTAAAGAACTCTGATTTGCATATTTTTCGTTACGCAGCCGTGCAACGCCCTCTGTCAACAAAAATTTTAATTATTATTAAGTTTCTTTACCGAAAAAATCCTCCTTCATGAGAATAACTTTTTCGCAAACCGCGTTCAATTCTACCAATTCCTTTATTTTTTATGAATTTTTAAAAAGTCTACAGACTTATGGGACACCCGATATATATATATATATATATATATATATATATATATATATATATATATAAATGATAGTTATCGTAATAAAATTTAACCTTAATATTTAGCAATTAATAGATACAAAACAATACCAACACAACAAAAATAGAACTGATTGTAACATATAGGTAAGACTGACACAAAAATGTTGCGATACAGATTAAGAACCAATAAGAGACAAAAACAATTTGAATTACTTACGCCGACATGAATAATAATAATAATGAAAAAAAAAAGGGACCCTTAAACTTAATGACGGAGAAAGTAAATAAAGGACCACAGAAATAATAATTGGATAAAAATGCTTAAAATTTGAAGTTTAAACTCTTCAGGGGGCATGTACTTCATAAAGCAGTGAAAGCTGCATCGATTTCGTAAAACAATATAGCTAATTATAACAATTTGTTTTTCAGCCCCGATCGAAGCAGCAAAACCATATTGAATGAGAAATTAATTAAAATATTAAAATAATTCTTCATGGAAACCAGAGATAAAACTAGAAAAAAGCATACTAGTCACATGTAAAACTTTTAACACAAACATGAGAATAGGATGATGCCAAAAAAAAGAAATAAAAATAAAAGCTTTGCAAACATCGATTAATCGATAAAGAATGAGTATAAATATAAATAAATATATATATATATATATGACAATGTAGTTATTGGAGGAAAAAAACATTTTTTTATTTGATGAAAAGGAGTTCCAAAAATTATTTGAATGAAAGATAAGAATAAACTATAATTTTATCAGTGGTTTTCTAAACGCAAGAAATATAAAATTACACTCCAGTAGATTTACGTCAGCAATAATGTCTGCGGAAATGCCTTTATATGATAAAATAGAAAAAGTAACTACATGTTGTTACTTAAAAGGAAATTCGAGGGAAAATGTTTAGAAATAGTGCTGATATCAACAGATAGAATAGAAATACATTTTCTCCCAAGAAATGCCCTTTTTTAATTATTTCTAGTTTATAAAAATTGATTTTTCGGGAAGAATTTTAATTATCTTTACCATGATTAACATTAACTAATTTTCAGTTTTATATTTTGTAAAATTGTTGTTATTAAAATCCCTTTAAGCGTTAAGTCCATCTTTTTCTGTCATGCATAGTCAAAATAAAAGGCTGGTGTGGCTAAATTTTGAAATATATGCTGCTATTTTCGAAAAAATATGATTCATAAATATGTGTACCATATAATAATAAATTCTCATATTTGTAATGTGCATAATATTAATTTCATGAATTATTAAACAGATACACCGAGAAACGACTAACGCTGAAAGAGTTAAAAAGATTCCAATAACGAAATTTTTGTTATTAACACATTATCTTCAATTGTTTAAAAAGTGTTCTTAATTGAATTGTACCTACAGTACAGTATGTTAAAGGTAAAATGTACAATTGTACAATATACACAAGTAAAATAAAAATGCTACTTTGCTTACAACACTCGTGCCTACTTTGTTCGCCTGACGAAGGGTCTTGTTTTCTTTCACCCCAAAACAATTGTTGCGATATTTTTCATTTTATGGTGTTTTTCCAAAATCTTGTACTTATTAAAACAAAACTTAGGCAAAATGAAATGAGCACATATTCTTTATATGCATAAAATCATGTTTTGTATAGAATATGATATGGAAATTATTTATCATTCGTTTACAAAACTACATAAAAATATAGAAATATATTGAGGCTACACTTGCAAATTGCTGGAAATGAATTTCGGATTGTCTTATGTGTTTTTCATATCGGACGAAATTTGAGTATACATCTGGTGTGTATATATCTTATCTACAATGTACAGGTTTACCCAAAATTAAGAGAAGGCATTCTTTTCTTTTGAATGCAATTGACACATATGTTTAACTGCATTTTACCATGTATACGAAAACTGCTCAGGAATAAAAACTAATTTTTCCTACACACACAGTATCCAAAGTAATTTATAGTTCAATTTTCAGTTTTATATATATATATATATATATATATATATATAATATCGCATTGTGATGCCCCTTGAATACGAATATAAAATTTTTAGCGGTTTATCTGCATGTATGTGTTTTTTTTATCACAGCTTAAAAAGAAATATTTGTAAGAAAATAAAATTGGCATTTTTATATTTATGTCAATTGTCACTTGAACAGTTTGATTCAGATCAGTAGGTTTCAAACAGTATTGAGGGTAAAAGTTGTGTGTGTGTCTAAATATTTCGAAATAAACTTTAAATTTGAATAAATATTATGATTTTACTATAAAAGTAGTTACTTATATTTAAAGAGGGAATCAAAGGGGTGGTAGACATATCACACAGAATTAAATGTACAGTCATTTGCAAAAGTTTAAGACCACCCATAGAAAACTCAGATTTAATAGAATTCCGCAAAAATAATATACATATTTTACACATAAAAGAGCAAAATAGACTGTACATGGTTATTTACTGTAATTAAACTCAGTACTTTGAAGGACCTCCTTTGTTTTTAATAACTTGTGCAATCCTCTTAGGCATGCTATAAATAAGACACTTGCAGTAATCTTTAGAAATGCCTGAGCACCAGACATGCTTTGTTGCTTCAACAAGTGCCGTAGCAGTGGATAGTTGCTTTTCGGAGACTTTATTTTTCACAATACACCACAGATTCTCTATTGAATTCAAATCTTGGCTGTTACCTGGCCAGTCAAGCACTTTGATTTTCTGTGCTCTCAGATATTTCTTGACAATCCCCGCCCTGTGACACGGAGCCCCATCATGCATGGAAATTGAAGATTTATGAGCACACATGTGGAGCTTCAACTTCTCACTTAACAAATTAAGGTACCGCTTTCCGTTTTAGGTGGCACAAAATACAGACTAGCAGTACCGGACACAGACGTTGCACCCCATATCATTTGGCTTGGAGGATGTTTCACAGTTTGAATCGTATATCTCTCATCATTTCTTTTTCCCCTTGGGCGGCGAACACTTGTAGCACGTGCAGAAAATTGCTGCACACTTGACTCATCCGAAAATAAGACCCTACTCTACCATTTTACTGTCCAATTCTGATATTGCCTGGCGAAAGTCAGTCATTTCTTTTTCCTACTTGGAGTAAGTCGAGGTTTCCGTGCAGTTTTATGGGATGGTAAACCAAAATCTTTGGTCAAACGTCTTGAAATAGTACTCAAACTGACGTTTGTGGCTTTTGCAACCAGAGAATGTCTAATCGTATTGCAAAAGGTTCTTGGAACTCGTTCGACCATCCTTCTTATCACATGATCATCACGTGCACTCGTTTTTCTAGGGCGACCGCTTCTCTTAAGGTCCATAAATTTTTCCGAAATTTTAAATTTACTAATAGCTTGATGCACAGCTGTCTTGCTCATATTTACCCTCGAACTTATTTGACGTTCAGAAAATCCAATTTTATGCAGGGTCAATATTTCTGACCTTCTTTGTAACAGTAAGTGAAGGTTTTTTATCCATTACAATAATTACACAACAGCACTGTCTACGACAAAATCCAATAAACAACTGGCGATATACGTGCCGGGCACCTTTATTTACAGCAGTAGAATGCGTCTGATGCAATTCGTACATGGGATGACGCAGTAATTTGCGCAAATGATGCAATATGTCAAAATACAGAAAATCGGCTACTGGTCTTAAACTTTTGCAAACAACTGTAAAACTAAACTCATATTAAACCTATTTTAAACTGTTTTTAAATTAGGTTTATACAAATTAATTGTTATCCTGTTCCCTAATTTAGAATATGTGATTATAGCATTCAAATACAATGTAAGGGAAAATCGTGTGAATTACCCACTATGTAATTTGTTTTTCTTTTAGCTTTTACATAATTAAAATTAATTCTTATTAAAATTAGATTAATTAAAATTAATCTAATTAAAATTAATAAAATATAAGGTGCATTTAAACAAAAATTGTTGTTGAAAGACTAAATAAGGGATCAGCATAGTCCAATAAATAAAAAGAAATTATAACATTTTATCTAATTTAAATCTATGTTTCGCTGTATATTTGCCGTTTAGAAACTTCTCCCATCATTATTCAAAATAAATGCACTTTTTTTTTTTTTTTTTTTCATATGCTAATTTTCATTTTGTTTTAAAGGAATAATTGCAGTGTTAGCAGTTTTCTCATTTCTAAATAATTTTTCTTAGCAACTGTTTTCTACTTTTTTCACCACTTTAGTAACATTCATTCTGCCATAAAATTAAAAGAATTATACATGAAGTAATGTATTGTGAAATAATAAAAGGAATTGTAATGGAATTCTGAAAATTGGAACAAATAATTAATATCAACTCATTTGCATTAATAACAATATCTAGACTTAAAAAAAGAAAAAAAAATCAAAAGTAATGTGTGTAAATTAAGTAACGGTAATTATATTAAAAAACGTAAATAATAAGCATTCAAAAAATACTTGCTAAAATATTGCATAAAACTCAAAAATAAATGGAAAGTGGAAAATAAGACAACATCGAAAAGAATGGGGAAAAGAAAAGTTAAATGTTCTATTTATAAAAAAAAAGAAAAAAAAATTAAAGTGAACACTGAAGAATTCCAAAATACGAGATTAGTTTAAGGACAAATTAAGTAAAGCATAACCCATACCCAGTGTGTTTTATTTTGTATTTATAAAAAAATTCTCAAGAATTTAATTATGAAATTAAAAGCATTAAATAAAAGTAATTTGTGTTATTCTCAAATGAGAAATATCATTTTTTTTTTTTTTTTTTTTTATAAAATGCATGAATTAGTTACTGTAATTGTTTTAACTTTCCTCTATATATAATAGGAGAAAGTAAATTCGTAAAGATTTTAGAGTTTCAATTTTGATGCATTTATACATTTTTAAATACACTGAACACGATTTAACCATTTTTAGGAAATACTCGTCTGTCTGTCTCAACCATAGATATAGTAATAAGACATAGATTGATCAGCGAGAGGGAAAAGTGATAACTTTTTTTTTTCGGGAAAAGTCACTCTAATGGCTGCTTTTTCCCGAGTAAATCACACACAGGAATACACACGGATAATTTAGTAAATAAAATTTATGAATAATTTATTTACTAAAGGTGAATGAAAAACTCCAGATACAATTTCAAATTCTTTTTTCTTTTTATTCTTTTTTTCAATACTCTCTAATGGCTGATTTCAGAATTTTTTTTCCGCATCAAAATTTTTTGCACGATAACATGGGGAGGATAGATCTATATATATTACTATATCTATGGTCTCAACGCGCGTGACAAAAATTTCGAGGTAGTTCTAAATCAATAACTAATGCAGAGAATTTCATAAAAAATTACATTAACTACACTCTGATATAAATTAACGTATCAATTTTTAATGCATATCGCTTAATAGGTTTGCGCTGCCATCGTGTTTTACTCATAATTTTAAATATAGCAGTTTAGAATAAAATTTCCTACAAATGTACATAATGAGATTCTTTTGTAACCAATCATTGTGAAAATAAAAAATAATATTTAGAATAGTCATAGTAAAACAGTGTAAAATTCTTATATATAAAAAACTTTCGCTTCTCACTCACCCCATGCATATACACATGCACTGAGAAAAAATATATACTGCTTTCATCTAGAATGAATAAATGGTCTTTTTCTAAATCCTTAAACTAGAAATATAGATTTCCGAGCTATGTGCATAAGGCACGCCAACAAACTGAATAGACGAAATGGTCGAGAATTTCTAATCTACACGTTTCTAGATGGTGAAAGAATATTCTGAATATTCTGAATCTTTTGTATTACGAGAAATTCTCGCTTGATTTTCTAGAATTGGGTCATAAACCAAGATTATAACGGCTGAAACCCGCCTCTTGTATTCATATTTATTTCGCGATGTTTTCAAATAGGTTTGTCCTCGATAGTAATAGGCAAGCGTTCAAGAATTTTAATAGAGGTCTCTAGAATTCGCTTTCGAAGGGGACTAGAAAAATTTTTATAAGAAATTTATAAGAGTATGACATGGAACTATTTTTTCTAGAGCCACAATTTAGATTGTAGATGTCAATTATAGAATTTTTTCTCAGTGTATTGGTGTGCCTTATACTCATAGCTCGGAAATCTATATTTCAAGTTTAGGGATTTAAAAAAGGACCACCTATTCGTTCTAAATGAAAGCGGTATATTTTTTTTTCTCAGAGTGGAGAGAATCTCCTAAATTTCTAGTAAAGAACTCGTAGATATGGTTGAAATTAATGTCTGAACTGTATAATCTAGGATAATTTGAAATAGCGTTTTAGACTTTTTTAACAGAAAACAAAATGATTTTTACGCTTTTTTTGACGTTTTTTTCCCTCTATAATTGAAATTTAAACGCGACTGTTTTTTCTAAATTCCATTAATTTACATTATATAATGTAGAAGAGAGTTTTGTGATGGCCATAAAATACTAACATGTAAAAGCTGTTATTTTTATTTTTCACCTCTTTAGCATAATGCTTGTTCCACCGTAAAAATAAAAGAACTATCATGAAGTACGTACATAATTAAATTCGGAAAAATAACAAAGTAAATTGTAATGAAATCATCAAAACGGGAAGAAAACACTTTATTAAATTAATTTCCATTGTTAATAATATCTCGGTAGAAAAATGCGAAAACTCACTTGCGTAGATTAAATAACGTAATTAATAAGAATTAAAAAACAAATAGCAAACATTTTGCATAAAAATTAGAGATAAATGATAAAAATAAAGAATAACACAACTTCGAAAATAATGCGAAAAGGAAATGTTAAAAGAATGTTAATAAAACAATGATTAATACTAACATTCAAAAATTTATACGCTAGGTAATTTAAGGATCGAAATGAAACAATACAAATAAAATTTAGAAACATGTTGAGAGAAAATTGATCTTGTGAAATAAAATATGACCCTTTTTACTTTCTCTTACTCATAGGGTCGAGAAAGTATTGTTTTATGGTCAAATTTTAGAACGTGAGTTTTTGTTATATTTACATGTTCTCAGGTCCCCTAAATACGAAAATCATGTTTTTAGCAAATGGTCTGTGTGTCTGTCTGTGTGTCTGTTATCAGCATATCTCAAGAACAAATAGTAGCAGAAATTCCAAACTAGGTATTCTAAATGTGTATCATATAGGGATGCTACAGTAAGCTTTTCGTTGAGATGAAGCAAATGGTTCGTGTATAGGGACACTCAAAAGTATTGAAATACATTACATCTATGGGGGAAATTGCAGGTAAATAGAGTTTAGCATCTATAGACTGCACTAAACAAAATGAAACGAATATATATTTTTTGTATTAGAGATAGTCAACTGGGAAAAAAAATTGTGTATGTAGGAGCCTCGCCTCCTCCCCTGGGGGGGAAGTCCCCCCTCGAGGGGAGTAAGTTTTCATAATGGGTATCTTTCAAAAGAGCTCGCCAATACTTTTAAAACGAATGGTTGAACCATCGATCTGCGATAATTTAAAATAAAGTTATCGATTTTTTTTCATTTTTAACAAAAAAAAAAAAAAAAAGATTAAATTCAACTTTTTGTTTTTTATTTATTTATTTAGTGTTATACTACTTCTCTAATATGGAAATCGTCTGCATTATCATAAAAGATAATTTGTTTAAATAATAATTTTAATAAATTATTTTTTAAAAATAGAATTATATTTTAATAACGGAATTAAATTCTATGTATAAATGTAGGTGCATTAATGAAACGGGGGGGGGTTAGATCTCCCCCCTTCACACAGAACTAATTATCCTATTAAACTCTTCCGAAGCCTAATTTTAATTGTTTAACATAGGTTTACATAACAGTACTCGTTATCTTACCTCTTAATCTCCAACCTGTATTTATAGTATTAAATTTCAGGGTAAGAGAAAGTCGTGTGAGTGACACACCAGGTTATTTTTATTATTATTAATGTATTCTCAAGGAATTAATTATAAAATAAAAATGTTAAATAAATCTCATTGGAGATAATCCTCAGATAAGAAATTTTTTTTTCTTCATTTTTCTTCTAAAATGCATGAATTAGTTACTTTTATAAATTATGTTTAAACTAGAGGCGTTCAAAAAGAAAGTCGCACTCAATTAATGTAGGTCAAAACATAGTTTACTGAGGCATGCGTTACAAAAGAATATGATACACATACAACACCCTATTTCACTCCGCAGTCTCCCTTTCACTTCAGGCATTTGTTAGATCATTGCGCTAATCGTTAGATGTCCTGACGATAGAAACTCGCTCTTTACCTCTGGAGCCTGTTAGCACCGGACTAGTGTCAGAAGATGTAAAGAGCACAGCCAACAGATATTCTCAATTCCTGTGCAATTTGTACGACCCTCACGCTGCGTTTGCTGCGAAAAAGTCTTTCATCTGATACACCATGCCTGATTTGCTCACCAGTGTTGCCCTACCTTGCCTTTCAGCATCTATTAACTATGTGCGACCATCTTTGACTGCTGGCACCATTTCACGATGGTTAGAAGTGAAATCGAATGCGTCCCATGCACTGCCGATATTTCACGATCTATCTCCGAACTCGTGCATCCTGATCTTCCACGTACTTCAATATTGGAGTAAGTTTCCAGCTGACGTGCTATTTTTTCTACACAGCAACGGTTGCAATTATTCGATTGAAGTTGCTACCGTTTGGAAGACGGGTGAACCAGATCATCGTCTGAGCAAACTTAGTTCTTGTTTCGCAGTATTGCCATCTGTAAATGAAGAAGTTTAACTTACTTTTTGAGTTTTGTCCGGCTTCTAATCATTATTAAAAGTTTTAAAAAAAATCTAACAATTATAGCACATTTTCATTAACATATTCACCATTACTTTTCAACAACCATTTTCCAACGTGATTAACATTAAAATTCCACGGTTGTAAAAAGCCGCTATATTTTGAGCGAAGAAGTCGTCAATGCCTTGTCGGAGGTCGTATTCGTTGTTGAAGCGTTGATCACGCATAAAGTGTTCTAGCGACCTGAACAAATGATAATCTATAGGGGCAATGTCGGGACTATATGGCGGGTGAGCGAGCAGTTCCCAGCCCAACTCATTCAGCTTCCCACTCGTCTGGTTTTAAACGTGTGGTCTTGCGTTGTCTTGTTGAAAGAAAACTCGAGCAGTATTAAAGCCTTATTTGATGAGTTTCTGTTAAACGTGGTTCAGTTGAGTGCAATAGACATGTCAGTTCATTGTTTGCCCTTGAGGAAGAAGATTCCAATGCACAACTCTTGTCGACCTCCAAAAAACGCACAAAAGTGCGTTTTTAGAATGCATCCCAGGTTGAACCATTTTAACTCCAAGCTGATATGGGCTGAGCCATTGATAACCGGCTTTTTTGTTGTCGTATATTACCCACTTCTTATCACAGGTAAGAATTTGACGCCATCCATCTCGGCTAAACTCTCGCAGCAACGATTGGCAGACTGAATTTCTCTGATTCTTTTGCATTTTGTTGAGCTCATACGATACCATTTGACCGACTAACCTTCTTGGCAATTTTGTGATGGTGTCGATTGGCAGTTGACTGAAAAGTGCCAAAATCTTGCCCTAATTTTCGGGTGGTTTGAGTCGGATCGGCTTCAGTCTCACAAAGTAAAGCTCTTTCATCGGTTTTCCATGGTTGCCCAGAGTGTTTCTTATCGCCGCAGTGCGTATCCCTGGAACAGAAATTTGCATACCAACGTTCGCATGTTCTTTCCTTTACAGAATTCCTACCAAATGTTGCACATATGTTACGACTTGCTTCAGTTGCATTGTGGCCTTGTTTGAACTCGTTGAAGTTTAGGCTGCGGATTATTTCACGATTTTTTGACATACTTGAACTTTTTTAAAGAGAAATAAATCTGTAAAAATTAAAATAGCATAACAATTAAATACATCATTTTGATCAGCAGGAAATGAGCTTTCAAAAAATATATGACATTTACACTACAGCTTTAATGTAACATATTTATCGATACGCAAATAAAAAACGGACAAAACTTTTGACTCAACCTAATACAAAAAGTACGATGCACCTCGCATAACTCAAAATCAGGCCATGGAATGATTTTAATTTATACTTAAGACTGGTAACTTCTAGTTGTAAGAACCTCTAATTTTGGTCTTCATACGATCTTCTTATCGACGATTTTACAATTTTTTCCCGTGGCATGTGTGTACGTTTATGTACCTCACATAACTAAAATATGAATGACTAAAATGTTGCAAACTTGTGAGTAAGGTTTTAAATAACATCCAGTTGTACACCTCTTTTTGGTAATTAATGACTTTCTGTTTTAGAAATATTTAAGAAAACGTTATTGACTTATCATGTATTTATTTTCAAGAACAGAAATATCTTATTTAATAAGATTTTCAAAACTCGAATATTTATTTAAATTTTAAGTACTCTTTTCAACTTTAAATCTTGTTAAAAATACATTACTAAAAAAATACAGCTACCTGCACTTTCTTTATATTTTATTCAAGGCCTCTTTTCTTTACATTCATTTTTTTTTTTTTAATACAATCCAATATATAACTGCATTATTACTTTTCTACGTTCAATCTAAGTCTGTTTCCTCCTGTTCTTCAACCAGCTTATGTTTTAAAATCTGTTTAAAATCTCGAATAATGTAATATCAAAATCACAAATATTTAATGGCATTGCAAAGTCACTTACATGACATATTTTTTCCTTGCGTTGAATCTCATGCTTTGTTTACATTTTAAGCAATAAATCGTTGAATATTCAGTATTTGAAGCAGGATTTAATACACAATCTTCTTTGCTTTTGGTACCGAAGGAATCCTTTTGATTCCAATATTCAAGCGAAATAACTTTTGAACTGACATTCGATAGAAATGCAAGGATTTATACATTCATGAAAATTTTAATTTAAAATGCAAATGCCTTAACATGCATCGAATAATATAAGAGAAGGTGCATTAAAATATTATTTCTGCCTATCTTTTTCTTCTTTTAGATATTCCTTCTGCCTCTTAAAAACTATTACGTTTTAACATTCACAAATATTGTGTCTGTGTTAGAGAAATGTACTTAAAGGAATGGTGTACGTTATACACTTTTTTCTTTACTACATTCTAAGAGTTATGAATTTTTGCATGTATATATTTTTAAATAAAACAGTATATGTCATTTTGAACATTTTTTTTTTTATTATTATTATTATTAAAATATATATCTCTATATATGTGTGTATGTAAGATCTCGGCAAGGTGTCTAGGGGTGGGCTCAATTATGAAATGGAGTTTAAACTACAGCATATTTATTTGAAGATACGCAAAATATAAATTCCACAAAAAGGCACGTAAGAATCACTATATCTGAAGGTATTCACTAGTAACCATTTGCTGATTCCTTGGCTTAACAAACTCTCAAACTCACAGAATTAGAATACCACAATACAGTACTTAAGACAATAAAAGCACCTACGCGTGCTATAGTACATAGTAGGATTAAAGTATTGAGGCTTCCTTGGCTCTACCCAACTACTCAGAACGTTTCATGCTCTAACTAACAAAAAATGTGACCACATCAGCCTTCGCGATTACCAGCTCTCTCCACTGTTAGCCGGATACAAAGTTTTCCGCTTGTCGGCTTGTTCGTTGGTAACGTCAGAGGCAGCGCTATCTGTTGACTGGGCGAGGAAATACTTTCCACATATACATATATTAATTTTAAAACATTTTATGCATTTTTATTTTTAACACTTTTCAATAAAGTGAAAAAGTGTTTATGACTTCGTTTGAATGACAGTCCGTCTGTCTGCCAGACGGACAAAACTAACTCGCGCTCTATCTCCCGTAAATAATCATGGACTTATATGTTATTCAATTTCACTATTCGATGTTCCCTATTAAAAATGAAGTAAATACTACCATTGATTTGTGTACAGGGACACCCAAAATATTTCCAAAGTATTGCGTTCCCTGTCAGGTATTTCTATAAACCAAATTTTAATATACTTACTTTGCGCAAATCATAATAAAATTTACATTTATTATTTATATGCATATATATATATATATATATATATTCTGCAGAATAAAGTATGATTAGAATTAAGATTTACATGGACACATAAATATATTCAGATACATTAAGAGCTATGACTGGAAATTGCTGCAATTGCACTTTCATTTTTATCATACATTTTTTTTTTTTTTTTTTTTTCATTTCCTAAAAATGTTTAAGAGTGGTTACGATTTCAGTTATTCTATCTGTCAGTCTTTCTGTCCACCTTTAGCGTCTATAAATATTTTCAAAATTTCTTCAAAATGATATATGCTATTCAAAATCCCTATGGCATATTCTCTATTTAAAATTGTATAAATATCACTACCGCATGTTGTAAAAAGACACCCAAAAGAATGACAATATATTTCGTTGTATGAGAGGCATTTTTATAAATCATATTTAAATAACTTTGTTTTCTACGATTCATGATAAAAGTTGCATGGTTGTTTTCTGTGGAATAAAGTATGTTCAGCGTTAAGCTTTACAAGACAATATTTAAATATTCAAATATATTACAAGCCACTATTCGGAAATTGTTGTAATTACATTTCCTATTTATTGAAATTTAATTTTTCCGACTGAGTGAAAATAATGCCTGGACCGGGACTCGAACCCCGGATCATTTGACTTACAAGGTCAAGGCTCTACCAATTGAGCTATCCAGGCCGACATCCCGGTCAGCATTATTCACTCAGACAACCTTTTAGGCAGAAACAATCTGGTCTATCATTTAGATAGCTCAACAGAAATAAGCCGCAGGAAATGGAAAACACCATTAAACAATGGGAGAATGAAATACAATTTTTTCTGCCTAAAAGGTTGTCTGAGTGAATAATGCTGACCGGGATGTCGGCCTGGATAGCTCAATTGGTAGAGCCTTGACCTTGTAAGTCAAATGATCCGGGGTTCGAGTCCCGGTCCAGGCATTATTTTCACTCAGTCGGAAAAATTAAATTTCAATAAATATGATTTTCTTCCACAGTTGATTGTGTGATTTTATTAAAAAATTGAATTACATTTCCGTTTGTGCTAAATGTTTTTAGTACTTATCAATGACGTGTAAGAGTGATTTCGAATCAAATTAGTCTTCCTATCTGTCTTTTTGCATTCTTTCTGTCCGTTGTGTGATCACGTAGGCAAAGTGCATTGAAGGTTAAACGATGCAATGAGTACATATAGTACTCATTGTGAAAGTCCTAACAATCTATCCAAAGTATTACTAATCTATCTGTACGAGATTACTAATAATCTATTCAAACCGCATGGCATTTTGTTCTTGGTTAATCTTTATCTTAATATTAAATTGTTACTGTGAAGGCGTTGAATCGGCCATCGTAAAGAGATTGGTTGATGACGATGGCTGAAAAATAAAAAATTCATTATTAAAACTTAATTTCCATTCAAAAATCCAGGCTCGGAATTAAACTCAGAGACATATATTGTTCTCTTGCAAGTTTATTCAAAAAATTCCAGCGCATGTGACCATAGTCTATTAAAAGAATATTTTTGTCAAAACAATCTGGAGTGGGGGAAAAAGTACCGGGCATCAGGCCGGGCCCCAGACCCTAATCTTTCTTGCGTTACGTTATGAACGAAAGTCAGTAATAAAGTGAGTTCAAAAATTGGAGCGAAAAATGAAATTGCATTTGGCGTTTAATTTTATAGACGCCAATTTCAAAGTTTAAGATAAGGAACGGTTGCGGTTACGTTACGAATATTCATATGTATTTCATTTAACAGGCGACCAGTAATTTATTGACCGTCATTAGTGAATGTTGTCATGATTTCGCCAAGATTTTAGATCCTGGGAAATAACCAACTAAGCAAATATTTCATCTAGGTACTGATGTAAATTAAACGAGAAGAGAGCACTCGAGTTATATTTCGATGTAAGATTAAAAGAAGCCAAATTAATTATTTTCTGGTTTCACAACACAGAAGGATAGAAATAAGTCAAAACATTATCATTTACAGAGCGAAAATAATTTCCATTACGTTAGGATTGCTAAGTGAATACTGGGAACTAACCAAAGATTTTTGTTTCAGTTACAATGAAAAAGATATCAAAGGGAAGATATAAAAATTAGAAAACGTATATTGTAAATTTATTATTTATAGGTTAAAAACAGTTATATCGTTATATTCTAAATAATTATTTAAGATTAACTAATCTTATTTATAATTTAATTTATTTAGAGAATTTACCTATTAAAGAGAAAAATATAAATTTTATAATGTATGACAATCTACATCACGTGTAACTGCACGTGTAAAGTGTAACTGCAGTTACACTTTAAAAATATACATACAAGGTAGGGTAATTAAAGAGTAACATAAAAACGTTGTGTATAAACAAAAGAAAAAAAATTTCTTTAACCTTTTTCAGATAAAATGACTTTACACATCAAGGATTTTATTAAAGCTTTTCTAAATGAATCTAAACTGCTGTGTGTAGAAAAACAGACTTTGTTCTCCAATATACTCCACAGGGAATAATCTAGTGCATTGATATCAAGGCTATGAAGAGTACCATTCGGTTGCCTCTATAAATGAGGGAACATTTTTCTCCAACCGCACTTAGGTAGTACGCAGTGGCGGATTTAAGGGGGGGGGGGCTAGGGGGCTGAAGACACCCCCCTAAAAGTACTGATATTCACAATTGAATATTACTATTGTAAACTTTTCATTGGTATGGAGTAACATCCTGAAAAATCTTAGCCCCCCCCCCCCCAAAAAAAAAAAAAAAAAAAAAAAAAGTTAAGTTCTGGATCCGCCACTGGTAGTACGTATAATATCCGAGAGTGCAGAGTCTTGTTGAACGGTGAAAATTATTTTCCAAAATATGACTGAGCCCATGGCTTTATGCGAGCTTCCAAGATCAACTTTTGTTACTTTTGAGCAACATTTTTTATAGATTCAGGAACCAAAACAAGAGGGACGCGACCAGTGACAATTACACCAGCCCAAGCCATAATAGAAGCATATATTTGTCCTTCGATGACTCTTAACAAGTCTGGATCCACAGAAGATTATTTTCTCGACCAAACTCTATCGTTTTGTTTGTTGAGATGTTGTTCAACAATCAATAAATTCTTACTTGAGAACACAGCGTTTTTCAGTTGCCCATGCTCAAGCTTCTGCTTCAGTGCTCTTGCTCTTATAAGTTTATTTTTTTTCTGTATATTTAGAAAATGCGCTATGTATTTTTTATATGGTAATATATATAACTTATTTTTAATAAAACTTCTAACACTTCTTAGTGAAATGGCAATTTTAGCAGTCATTTTCCTTGCTCTCCTGCAATGATTTCTCTCGCACTTTCTTCACGTTCACTGAAGTCATAGACCTGCAGCTGTAAGTCACAGCTGCAGGTCGATGACTGCCATCATGTGTTTTTCTTACAAATTCACACTCTACATATTTTTTAAATCTACATATCAAAGTTCTGTTGTCTTTTTCCAATTTTAATTTTTTTAATAACTCACATGGTCTTTTCCCCAAAGAAAGAAGCATTATTCTCTTCTGCCTTTTTCATCCATTTTTCAAATGTGTTGTTATACTGCAAAAGAATTTCTTTCAAAAATATTTTCTTTTTGTAAAGAAAAACTTAAATTTTATTAAAAACAACAGTGTTACATTTCAATTGCACCACCCTGTATTTGAAAATTATTTTGTGAATTCATTAAAAAGTTAATTTTCTAGGAATATTTTTACATTTCAATGCTGAATCCTCCATTACTCGACTACTATAGGTAATGTAAGTATTGTATTCGATCAAAAAATTCGATATCTAGTTTTTTATCTGATTTATATGTTTTAAGGTTACTTTAGCAGACAAAAGTAACGATTTACCAAATGGTTAATGCGTATGTGTTTATGTATGCGTGTGCGAAATCTTTCAACTAGCATATCTCAAAAAAAAAAAAAAAAAAGAAAAGAAAGAAAGAAAAGAAAGAAAAGAAAAAAAGGTGAAACTTTTTAATTAAAACAGGCTAGGTGTACAGATGTCTTTGCCAACTTTTGATGAAAATTCAAAAACCTGAAGTAAGTCCATATCTCAAATATGCTTCTAACGATTTTCTTCAACGTTGCTATATAAGCACCCGTTTAGGTGTCCTTTTGTATGCATTTATTAGTAATTTCAGGGAAATTAACTGATGTCTTGCAAAATTATGTTAATTTTATGTCACGCAAATAGGTTTCTTAAACAACGGCTGAGGGAATTCCTTTAGACTCGCCCAATTAACTTTGGATGTCCCTTCGTATGTAATTTTTTTTCGGTGAACAGATGAGTTTACTAAATTTTAGTGAAAATCGGAAGTGGGGCCAAAAATCGGTTTCTCAAAAATGACTCGAACGATTTTCTTCATAGGTACACTGATTAGTTGGTCAGTTTTAGATTTCGAAAACAGGTATTTCAAAAACGGCTCTATTGATTTTCTTTAAACTCGCTATGAAAATCTCTTTTATAAGACCTGCGTATTAACTTATTACAACAGAAAAAATGTTTGGCGTTTGATTGGTTAGGTCAACTTTTTGTCTTCTGACAGAGCCTCCTTAACTGGATGCCTGTCGCGTAGCTCGGAAACTAGGCAACAATTCAAGCGGTAGACGGCGCCACCTGGTACAGATTGCGCGACTTTTTTATTCAACAGTCACCAAAAATTTTTTTAAGTGGGATATGATATACATAAAAGGCGAATAGAATTGAAGAAACGTCGATTATATATATCATGTATCACTTCTTTAAATTATTGGTGACAGTTGAATAAAAAAGTCCTGTAATCTGTACTAGGTAGCGCTGTCTACCGCTTCAACTGTTGCCTAGTTTCCAAGCTACGCGATAGGCATCTAGTTAAGGAGGCTATGCTTCTGACCATCATACTATCTCCAAAAGGTATTATAATATGTGTATGACTGGTTAATGGAAGTCGTGTAATTATGTAACACACAGGAGTTTTTATTCATTCATTTCATTCCATTCTCAATTCTTTAATAATATATTTTGAAGTTTGAAGCAACAAAAATCAATATTGCATTCAATTTATCCACATTCTTCTAAACATAAAAATCTAATCTTTATTTGCATTATTACTTTTCAACGTCCAATCTTATTCAGTTTCCCCTTCTCCATTGAACAGCATATATTTTAAAAACTGCTTTAAATTTTAAATAATGTATATAAATATAGTATACTCAAATATTTAATGATACCACGAAACGGGAAATATAACGTATTTCTCTCTTGCATTGAATATTATGTTTTGTTTGCATTTCGAAGAATGAATCATTGAATATTCAAGATTTGTAACAAGATTTGATGCACAATTTTTTGTGCTTGGTGATTCCGTTTCATTTATGTACTGTAGCAAAATAACTTTTGAATTTTCAATGAAATAATATTCAGTAATAATACGAAAATACATTTGTTCATGAATATACTAACCACAAATGTTTTAATATGGATCGAAGAACGTAATAAAGAATGCATTAAAATATTAATAAGTAATAAGTACAAAGCTTTAAATAAACATTATAAAATTCAAGAACTTGCAACAGTTGTTTCGGGTCGAATGAAAACACGACCCTTCGTCAGGCGAACAAAGTAGGCACGAGTTCTGCTGCCGTCAAAGTTTGTAAAACTTTTTCAAATTCCATTTTTTGAGGTATTCAGACGTTTTCAGATGCCCTGAATACGATTTGATAGGTTTTAGTAAATGTCTGTGTGTGTGTGTCACATACTGAAAAAAAAATTCTGTAACTGACATCTAGAATCTAAATTGTGGCTCTAGAAAAAATAGTTCCATGTTATCCCTATAAATTCTAGTCCCCTTGGAAAGCGAGTTCTAGAAGCCCCTATTAGAATTCTAGAGTGTTTGCCTATATCTCGAGGGCAAAGTTATTTAAAAATCTCCGCAAATAAATGAAACTAAAAGAGGCGGGTTTCTGCAACTATAATCTTGGTTTATTACCAAATTTTAGAAAATCAAGCGAGGATTTCTCGCAATATAAATGATTCAGAATATTTAGAGTATTCAGGATATTGTTTCCATCTAGAAATGTGTACACTAGAAATTCTCGATAATTTCGTCTATTCAGTTTATTGGCGTGCCTTATGCGCATAGCTTGGAAATCTATATTTCTAGTTAAGGGATTTAGAAAATGGCCCCTTATTCATTCTAGAGAAAGACGGTATATTTTTTTTTTCTCAGTGCAAATTTTCTGCGCACCATATCTCATTAACCAAGGAGCAAAATTTAACCAAACTTGGTATAGTTTAACCAAATTTCTTGCGACCATGGAAGCCTCTGCGCAAATGGGGATTGAACGAGTCCAGTGTTAAAATAGGGGTGACTGAGAGAAAACAAGCGATAAGGGAACACCGAATAACTGGATGTTTGCAAAATAACTATCTCTCGGCCAATTTTGCATCCCTCTAAACTTTTGGACTCGGCCTCACTGCTAGTCGTAGGAATTGTGGTCGCACTATATAGTTGTACCCTGAACTAAAATGGTACTGATTACATTTGGGGATTTCCCATATGGGTATAAATTTTCAATATGCATATTTCGTAAGATCTCGTAAAATTATCGTCAATATCGGCTGATTTACAATATACAGATTCAGTTTTCCCGTGCAGAAAAATTTCCCATTAGTATACATTATTTGGTATAGATTTAAAATGAATGTTGTGATGAATTACACCAAAAATTTAATCACAGTGATAAAATGAATTTATAAAGTAGAAAAAAAAATGAATAATGAATTCATAAAGTGCATGAGTGAATTCATGAAATGAATGGCAACAAAAATAAAATAATTTGCTTCATTTATGAAAATAAAAATATAATAAAATAAACAGAAGTGGAAAATAAATAAATAAATAAAAGCAAGGGTTCTACAAAGAGAAATAATAGCCCAGGAACGGCCAGTGGAAAAGAAGGTCATAGAAAAGTGAAAGATAGACCAATATCCAATAAAAAGTGGGTTTGGACACTCCTAAAAATCAACATATGTTAATAAGAAAAGAAGAGGGGCCAAGACTCCCAAGGAGTCACTCTTTCTCTCCTCCTGACGACGGTAGCCTGACGAACCAGACTTTATCGGAGGCTCTAGAATGACTGAAAACGCAGCGGTGATCCTACTACAAGAGCAACGGCCTGTCCATCATCTCCGGTGAACAACGTGAAAGAAAACTCTCTTTTCTCTTCTCTCCCCCCTCCCTTTGCAAGTAATCTATTTTTTTCTTCTTTAGATCAAAATTGCTTAAATTAAATAATATAGAGATAATTAAAATGTTAAGAGAACTATGCGTAGGGACTTTGTTATTAAAAAAAATGGTATCACATTATTATTATTATTGTAAAAAGATATTTTAATAATATTATTGTACTGTGTAAAATATATCCATTCTCAAATTTCTGTATTTAGCCTTGCAGTTGTTAATCATTTTATAGGAGATATCAGATTTGAATAAATAACCTTTGCAGTTTAAAGTATCTGTCCTTATTTGCTCACCTAGTAATTTTATTTTATGTAATATGTACATTATGTGTTTTATCAGAGCAATACTAAACTACTTTAGATTCTATGATGAAAAGGATCTGGTTTGAAGTAGAATAATAATAGAAGTACTAACAATAATATCAAGAATAATAATAATAAAATTTAATACTTGATAAAATAGTATTGTTATAAAAATTTATTAGGTTATTGGTTTGTTATTGATATTCTGGAAAGGTGTTAAAAATATCTGGAGTAACTCCACTCGACTTTCCGAACATTGAGTAATTAACAGTTTTGTAGATAAAGTAAAGAAAGAGGAGTTGTTAAACAAACAAAAGAGAGAAAACCATAATATTGTGTTTGACTATTTTTCTCCATATATTACACGATGTTTTATATAACGCTACTGAACTTTGAGCTCATAGATCATAATGATAAAGAATTTTTCGTTGTGTTCCTGTAAAACCGTATAAATGCTAGATTCACCAACATGCTTATAGTAAGTGCAACAGTGATTTATAATATTCATATAAATTGTCAGCTCAATTAAATAAGGCGTTTAGATGCTATCCCAATTTTAAAAATTTGGTCCCATAGGCCATAATGACAAAGAATTTTTCTTTGTGTACCTGTAAAAAAACTGTAAATGCTAAATTCACCAAAATCTATACAGTTGGTGCAACTGTGACCTATAATATGTGTACAAATTTTTTGCTTAGATTAATAAGGCGTTTAGACACTATCACACTTTTAAAAATTTGGCCCCATAGGCCATAATGATAAAGAATTTTTCTTTGTGTCCCTGTAAAAAAACTATAAGTGCTAGATTCTCCAAAATCTATGCAGATTGCGTATCTGTGACCTATAATATGTGTACAAATTTTTTGGTTAGATTAACAAGGTGTTTAGACGCTATCGCACTTTTAAAAATTTAGCCCCATAGGCCATTATGATACAGAATTTTCTCTTTGTGTCCCTATAAAAAAGCTACAAGTGCTAGATTCATCAAAATCAATAGGGTTCGTGCTACGATGACTTGCAACGTGCGTACCAACTTACAGCTCATTCGAGCAAAGCGTTTAGACGCTAGCGTGTTCACTCACACACATACACACATACATACACACACACATACGCACACACATACATACATCATCGTAAAAATAGTGAAAATGAACTCAGGGGACCTCGAAAAGTATAGAAACATCAAAATCTCAAATTCGGATTTTTGACATGATTACAATACTTTCCTCACTATAGTGTTCGGAAAGTAAAAATATTATGAATCTGGGTTTATTTTCTCACGTGCTATTTTGGTATAATTATGCAATTTTAGTAACGCAATGTATGTTGTGGGGCTGAGTGATTGCTTCATTTTATATTAAGTTTAAAATTGCTTAATTCATCCCAACAATTAACTTAAATTGTTGAAATACTAAATTTATATTGAGATAACTTTGAACAATTATAACGAATTTTAGATTGGAATTGGTGCACCAAAATAAAGAAACGCTATTTAAAGCACTCTAAATTAGTAAGTCCCACATTTTTCAAGACATTTAACCCGACATGTTCTGTAATTTAACAAGATATCTACTAAATTATTTTAACATAAAAGTGTTTCTTTATTCAATAATGAAGGAAAGTTGAACAGAATAGGAAGCTGTTAATATTACACTTTAATAATGCAAAAATGTAACCCAATTCAATAAAATACCAATAAAAACTTCCCTAAACCTTGTAATGACATTCAAAAGGAGGCATTCATGTCTAATATATCATTTAAAATTTCCGTATCTCAAGGTAATAAATTCAGACTGATCATTTCAAATGGCATCCTTAGGGAATTATTCTGACAGTTCTACAGAAGCTTTTCCATCATTAAAATATAATTATCTTCGCTTTTTTCACCAGGAAAAATAGCGAAAGAATTTATGCATATTCAGTCATAAATCATGTTAGAAATTCTTCTTGTAAGTGAAACTAGGTTTATTTTACGAAATTATTTTTATTATGATCAATTCTGTATGTATTTATTTTTTATTCTTGTGAATTAATATCATAAAGCAATAGAATTCTACGATAAATTTTTTAAAAATAAAGTGATGAATATGTTAATTTTTTATATTTTTTAATTAAAATATTTGTTGTTAAAATTTATCTTTTAAAGAGGCATGTTTTTATAGCGTATAGTCTTTGTATGTATATATATATATATATATATATATTTCCACTTTCTACTGTAGAAATTTTAGTTAAATAATGTTTAAGTCTTTTCTCATTTTAAAATTTTAATTCTATTAAAAATTGAAAAAAATAAAAATAAATAAATTTTATGATTATCTATATAGAGCTAATAATTACGCAAATTTTGTATTTATAGATATATTCATTACTACTATTTATAGTTCTGAATAAATATTTCAGAAAGAAGTTGAATTTTATGTAAATTTAAAATTATTTTTATCCATCAGTCCAAGCATTCAGAGCACTAAAATGAAACAATTCAGTCAGAAAACACATGTTGAATAATAATTAATTTCATCAAATAGGAAAATTTTATTGATGCCATTTTTGACATTTTTAGTATTTATTCACTAATTAAAACGCATAGATATTTCACAATCACGGTTCTAAAAATTTGAGTCAAAAATCATAAATCAGGATGTTTTAAGTCATCATATCTATATAAGAAGAAAGTGTAAGACAAATAAATTAAATAAAACATTTTAAAATGTTATTATTTAATCAACCCCAAAATGGCGAAATATAATCAAATTAATGTTGCGAAACCAAGCTTTTATATTATTTGATTTCTATGCTTTATTAACACGTTGCGTACCACGCCAGCCATCGATGGCTCACACTGAACTTTCCGTTTAGGCCGCTTCAACCACCGGTGGCTGGTAGTATAAAATATGACATAAAACTAAAAAAAAAAATTACATTGTTTAAAGTAATTGCTGAAAATTTATTAAAATTTACTTAATTTTTATTTATTACAGCATTATATCATTAAGGCATTTCAATGAATTTTATTGAAATACAGTAAACATAAAAATGTATTGCTATACTGCAATACTAGCACTTCTATGGCCTGACGGGAATTTTCTTTAGAATTCGCGTAGTGCTCAACGTGTTACAGGCATTTTTAAACTGAAATGAAGAAAAAAAAAATGAAAAAAAAAACCACTTTCTTACTATTAAAACTTAATAATTCGAAAATGAAAAGATATTAAAAAAATAATAATAATAAACATATTAATTAATTAAATATATATATATATATATATATATTTGTAAAGTAACTGAATTTTATTAAAATTTATATTTTGGCAATTGCTGTTTATTTATATATTAGTAAAATCTGTTTAATAATACATATCTTAATTTTATCTTTATACTGTGGAAAGTTAAGTTCATATAAGAAACATATATATTAATATATATACATTAGAGCACCAATTATCCGCGCAATTGGGTGGCAATCGCGGATAACCCGAAAAAACAGAGTAAAATGGGGTGCAAACATGAAAAAAATAAACGGTAGAACAGTATAACCCCTATATATAAATTTAAAAAATCCATTTCCTCCTAAAACCGTCAAAAAAATTTCAAAGTAGGCTTATAGAATTACGATGCACGGAAAACATGTCGGTAATTTTCGACCTTCGCACTGTAGAACCTATTTAACAGGGTATTTAACAGGGAGGAGAGGTGCGGCTCACCACTCCAAGAGTGGTGTCGAGCGCTTTTAGCTATGCTAGGCCCCTCCCGTGGAATGTTTATTTAAAAAAAAAAAAAAAGAAAAGAAAAGAAAAGACAATTACAAGGTTCGCCAGAATGAAGTTAACACACGACAAGGGGCGACATATAAGCCGCAGAAACAACATTCTCTCACGACATATGGCGAAGAAACGCATAGTAATTTGAATGTTTACAGTTACTCTAATTTCAACATATTTGAATAAGTACAGAGAGAGAGGGGAGGATATTAACAGAAGGTAAAATTCGCCAGAACAATATTCCCGCGCGACATAGGGCGAAGTATTACAAATAGATAATAATTATTAACAAACTTTAAAAAATAATACACAAGGTAAAATTCGCCAGTACAGAGTACTCACGCGACAGGGGTGCGAAATAAAAAAAATCTTGAAAACTCAAAAGCACAATAAGCTAGAATTGAACTGGAAGGAGGGAGATTTATTTACAAAGAAATCAGTTCACCAGAACAAGGTTAGGTTCCCACGCGACATAGGGCGAAGTAGGTTGTATTACGACATTTACAAACACATGAGGAAAGAATGGATATCTTAGGGCTAGTGGGTAAGTGAAAAAGATTATTTAACATATGAGATTATTAAAGACTTTTAATTTATTTAACTGTTTAGGAATTAGGTAATTATTAATGACTGAAGAAGAATTTAATTTGTTCTATTTGCAATATCTAAGAGAAATTCAAAAATTCTTTTTCGTTTAATGGCAAGTGAAGGTCTTGTTAAAATATTTGTCAGCCAACTGGCTGGTCTATTATCCGGATTTCTTAAATGTATTTTCCCTGTTGTTGGCTTGTGTTAAAATTGGGTTTTTTGGAAGTTAGTAATTTAAAATGTTTTTCGAGGTTCTCGCATTCGCGGATAATGCGTTCGCGGATAATCGGTGCTCTACTGTATATTGTAATTCCAATTTTATTAAAAATTTTGTAAAAATTTAAATATTATGGTTATATTATGTACAGTTATATAATTGGACGAATTTGTCAGTAAATAAAAGTATCAGTTCCTTCATTAGAACTATAATAATTACTAGTATTAGGGGTCCTAGAAAGTAATGCCGGTTATTTCCCATGTCGATATTCGTATGTTATTTACATACTTACCAACCATCTCATTATGAACCGTACAATTTTTAGTACGGGCCTTTTTTTTTTACACCAGTCATTTTTTACAGTAATTTTATTCTTATTTAATCGTAACAGCATTTGGAGAGAATTATTCTAAAAATAAAGTTGTGTGAAAAAAAAGGGCGTTTTTTCAAGGGCGTTAACAACTGTACGGTTATTAATGAGATGGTTGGCAAGTATGTATTTATCAGCTCATTGTGTACTCGAATATTATTTATCAGCAGCTCATTTGAAGTTGAGCCGAAGGTATTTCAAGGTTTGAAATGCTTGCTTATTCATAAATAACTAAAGCTTTAATTTCTTTTTTGCAATTTGTGGTGAAATGTCCAGCTAAATACGAGTAAGGAATAGATATCCAGCATTTTATGCTTTTTGAATTTTAAAAGTATAGTAAAGCAACAGTTGCTACCAAACACATTTACAGCGTTTATCCAAGAACATTAAACATTCGTAAATACTAAGTGTGGTCTTCTAAGTTCAAATCCGGTAATTGTGATTTTTCCGACTCGTATTGTTCAGGAAGACCAATAACTTTAGAGAATGACGTGTTAACCCATTCATAGCCACGCCATTTTTAATTTTTTCGTTTCGAAACCATTTTAGTGGGATGTGTTTTATATATTTTTAAGTCATTAAGTACTACTAATATTACAAATTTATCAGGAATACTGAGAAACTGATTGTTTTCTATTTAGCAAAATCGTAGCAATGAATAAATGACTCAGAAGTAAAAAACTCTGACCACGTATACGCGTTCAAGACCATGAAAGGGTTAAGATCGGAAGTGGAAGCAAAGCCATGTCAGACAATTCAGGAACTGTCAAACACTTTTAACCAATCTTGGTCGACCATCCAAAAACATTTGTAACAAATAGGTAAAATAAGCAGAGCTGGTCTTTATATTCCACATGGGTCATTCTCAGATAATGGTAAATATTGGTTTGAGAAAAAAAAAAATTAAAAAAAATTGTTTTAATTCCTGATTTTTTTACATTAATGCAATCATCCATGTCTGCTATAGAGGAAAAAATTACCAGCAGAGATCGTTTGCCTTAATTACAGATTAATTAATTTTTTTAATTTCCATTGCAACATGGTAATGACAGACAGAACCACAGAAATGACCAATGGCGAAATAATTACACATTTATTTATGGATAGCTGTATTTATCATTCTAATTTGTAACAGAAAAATTAAAATGTCTAGACGATATATAGTGGTGAGATTTTTTGGAATAATTTTCACTATACGAATCCTATAGGAAAGTAAGTGTTAAGCATAAAGTGATTTACACTTTACTGCCCAGCAGTCATTACCATGTTCCTAGACATCATTACCATGTTCCTAGATATCATTACCATGTTTTCAGAACACCTTGGTAATGATCACCTTGGTAATGACTTTTTTTATGTTAAGCCTATTTATGGCTAAATTATAGCAATTAAAAGCTAATGCAATATTCATTCTGTATGTGGTCCCAAAGATCTTCATAAATCATTCAGTAAATTTAAATTTATTAATTGTGTATTTCCGTAATAATGGACTTTGTAATGACACACAATAAGTACACTGACTATAATTTTAGAACAAAAAACAGCAAAATGAAACAATTTGTATTTACTTAAACTAAAAAAAACTTGTCTGCTTGTAAGGGCATGAAACACTTTACTTTTGACAGGTTGATAATTATGACAGCACCATCTAGTAGTGAGGTACTGAAAAAAAACTTACACACCTTGGTAATGACAATTACCCTTAGGGACAAATTTTAAATAAGAATAATTAATAGATTTTTTTTTTATGCCTAAAATTCCAAAGATATTAAAAATAGAAAAGTGAAATACACCAAGCAAATTCTTAGTTTTGTTTAAATTTTTTTCAATTCTTTAAAATAAAGGTTCAAATAAAAAGTTTGGAGTTTGGGACAAGCCTTGGTAATGACATTTACAACTTTAAAATTTTTTTAAATATTGAAATTTTACTTTTTTTGGTATTCAAATTACTGCTCAGTGTAGTGCTTGAAAAGAATTGTTGAAAAATGTTTTTAATTTTCATAGCTGACTTGCTCAAGTAACATTTTTTAGCCAAGGACACAAAATTTACCATTATGTGAGAATGACCCACATAATCTGTCCGAATAAAACAAAGCTAACCGATCAACTTCATACAACTTACTGCTTTAGCAGCACAACATACATGCGTTTTTTGATACCTTCATCACTGAAGATGAAAAATGGGTCATTTATCATAATCCAAAGCTCAAAAGGCAGTGGCTGTTTCTGAATGAATCACAACAAAATACAACTGTGCCAGGGGTATACTCAAAAAAGGCTCTCTAGTGTTTTTGGTGGAATATTCGAGGGGTTGTTGATTTTAAAGCGCTGAAACCTGGATAAACTGTAAAAACAGACCTTTATTGCGAACAATTGAATCGATTTAATCAATCTTTAACTGAAAAGTAACAACGATTGTCAAAATAATAATAATAATATACATAAACGTTATTCTGCAACACTATAATGCAAGACCACACTGAGCAAGAAGAATCTTGGAAAAAATTAATGAATTGGGGCGAGAAATATTGCCGCACCCACCATACTCATCCGACATTGCGCCATCGAATTTTCATTCATTCCGATCGCTAGAACATTTTCTAAGTGTCAAAAAATTTGAAAATTTGAATTTTTTTCAAAGTGCGATTTGCAGAAATTTTGCTCAAATTCCAGTTGATTTTTATCGATCTAGCATTGAAAAGGTTGTTGATAACGAGGGTGATTACATCATTGATTAAAAATGAAATTTTTTAAAAAAATTACCTGTTCAAATTTATTGTAAAATTTTTAGATTACTTTCCGGTCCTTCTAATATTTATAGTCCTACATAAATATTTCAGAAATAAGTTAAATTTATGAACATTTTAAAATTATTTGTATTCATTTGTTCAATCATTAAAGAACTAAAATAATAAATATCCGATATAAAGATATATTTTAATTAATAATCAATTTCCTAGAATAATAAAAAAATAGCAGTTTTGGCCTTTTTTAGTCATTTTCAGGAAATATTAAGCCATAAATGAAAATGTACATAGATTTCACAATTATTCGAGTCGTAATTCTCTTGTATCTTTTATATGAGAGATAAAAATAAAAATTTAAAAAAAAATCAATAAAGAAATTGCTTATTCAGTTACACAAAGAACAAAGTTAAAGCAAGTTGATGCTGCTAAAACAAGCCTTTATATTATTTACTTCCTTGAAGGCATAATGTAAAAGAGAAAAAAGAAACTTTAATTAGAAAACAATCTAATGATTCCTATATTTTACACATTTTATTTAACTTGGTAGGTTATTTATATGTAGATTTGTGTGTGTGTGTTTGGAAGGGGGGGGGGACTAAGAATTCGATTTTCACTCACTTCCTATCATATGATTGAGCTAAAATTTTGTACACATGTTTAATTTGGATACCAATTCATACTCAAGTATAATTCGAGGCAGGTATCCAGTTCAAAATTTGATTTAGAACTATTATCCACTTGCTACCATTAGACTGAGATGAAATTTTGCAAACAAGTATAATTTCGATGACGTTACATGCTCAAGGAAATGTAGACTTGAGGGGTTTGAGTGCCTGGGCCTCCAAATCCAGTTAAAAATTTATTTCCGAACGGACATCTAACGGACATCTTATCACCCAACTGATTAGAAGTTTTGCATACATGTATTTTATTAACACCCGCTGAATTGGAAGTTTAGTATATTTTGAAATGTAAAAAAGTTTTTAAATTTTTAAAATTTATTTATTATTTAATAAATAGTTTTTAAATAAAAACTGTCTTTCTCCAATGATTGCCAATAAAAAAACAATTATTTATTATTCATTATAAAAAAAATATGTATTTTTTTTTATTTATAAAATGTTTAATAAAGACCTGCAAGACTTATCTTTTTGAATGGTGAAAAATACAGTTTATTTTTCGTATATAATTCTCAATTGTATTTGACGCATTCAAATCTAATGTGTCAAGCAGAATGATAAATGAGATTTACATCCCATTTGAAACAACCAAATCATATTACATTTGAATATAAATTTTAAAATATAATAAAAAATCTTAAAATTATTTTTTTATCAGTCATATTTTATTTACTTTTTATTTTTTAATGTCAATGAGAATAAAAAATCTAAAAGCTTTATCTTTTTCTAGCATTTTTTTTTTTTTTTTTTTAAATTTTTTTAAGTAAATATTTTTTTGTGAGAATTTTTCTTTTTTCTGGATAATTTTTATATTGTTTAATTTTGGGAATAATATATTTTTTATTTTTACTTTTATCTATTGATTTTTTAAGTTTTAAAGGGATTTTTGAAACTACATATATATTATATATACAGGGTGATTCCGAGGTTACGGGGCAAATTTGGAGGGGAAGTAGAGAACACCACAACGATTCAGAATTGATGTCCCTACACGTCATTTTAACCCTTTAAGAAAAAGGCGTGGTTATGGGCATGGCTCTCCAATGTTGCATTTTCTCACTCTTTGCATACTAATGTTTACATAAATAAATTCCATATTTATCGATGTATTTTATTGCAGTATTGTAAACACTGTGCATGTTTTTGCGAAATAATGAAGCATGCAAGATTTAAAAATTTACACAGTAGGGGGAGTTTGTTATCAACACTGGATGTTTTGGGCAAGTAGCCCAAAACATCCAGTTCTTAAAGGGTTAAAATGACGGTTGCGCCCATGGGCTCCTCTACAATTCTGAATCCTTGTGATGTTCTCTACCTCCCCTCCAAGTTCGTCCCATGACCTCGGATCTGTATACCTTTTCAAATATTTCACAGGAAGAAAAAATAAATCACATGAAGAAACGGAATACTTAATTAAAAAAGATTGTAAAATAATTACAAGATAAAAAGAACTTTTTATGTACCACGTTTTTAAATTTTCTATTGAATCGTATAATCTTGACAATTCTATGTATTAAAACTTTTAATTTTTTTTTTCTTTTTTTAAGAATTATCCCATCAAATTGAAAGAAAATTATCAAATGCGTAATAAAGAGAGTAATAATAATAAATTTTCAAACCCTTTTTAATTGAATAAAAGCATTTAAAGAATATATTGTCATCGTGTTCTGAGCTATCCTAAAAGTTTTAAATGAATAGCTAGTCGGGAAGTTAGTTAAAAATCGATTGCAATATTTGTACTGGACAAACAAGAAAGCGAGTAAATAAAAACGGGGTAAAAATATAATAATGGAAGCATATATTATAACAGTACTTCTACAGAGACGATAACGGAATGATATACGCAAGTAACAGGTGGTTTTCTATATATCTATAAGCCTAAAGCTAAAACAAACTGACAAATAGCACCACCTAATTCATTTAAACCAGACAAAACCTTTGAAACATGAAAACAAGATAAATTTAATACAGAGATAAAAAAAAAAAGGATAAAGAGAATCTAGAATGACTACTTACTAACATACATGAAAAAGGCTTAAGTAAATAAATCAAATCGTTTTTATTCAGAATAATTTGTTAAAAATGAGTGTTTTCATGAGAAGTTTAACTTGCTTAGTAACTAAAAGCAACAGTTGAAGTAATTTCATAATTAGTCAAATAATAATAATAATACAGACTTATAAAGATAATAATTTATATTTTTATAACTAATCACTGTGATAATAATCGAAATTAAAATTAAAGATATTAATATCTGTGTTATATTTAAATTTAATTAATAACAATATTAAATTCCTTGGTATTTATGTATATTAAGTTGTTGAAGTAGGTTTTGCAAGTTTGAGAAATAATTTTATTTAAGTAATGATTTTTATCAGTATACCGTTTTAATGATACATAACGTACTTCGTGCGATCATTCAGCATTACTTAGCTTTTCTTTATGTTTACCTTTTTACATTACTTACTCTCGCTTTTTTCCAAAAATTGTTTCTTATACCCTTTTTACTTTCTCTTACCCATAAGGTAGAGTAAGTATTGTTTTAGGATCAAATTTTCGAAAGTGAGTTTTGGTTATATTTACATGTTCTGAGGTCCCCTGAATACGAAAATCATGTTTTTAGCGAATGGTCTGTGTATGTGTGTGTGTCTGTCTGGCTGTCTGGCTGTGTGTCTGTTATCAGCATATCTAAAAAAAAAAAAAAAAAAAAAAAATAGTAGCAGAAGTTCCAAACTCGGTATTCTAAATGTGTATCATACAGGGATGCTGCACTAAGTTTTTCGTTGAGATGAAGCAAATGGTTCGTGTACAGGGACACTCAAAAGTATTCAAATACATTACGTCTATGAGGGAAATTGCAGGTAAGTAGAGTTTAACATCTATAGATTGCACTAAACCAAATGAAACGAATATATATTTTTTGTTATAAAGATAGTAAACTGGGAAAAAAATTGTGTATGTAAGAGCCTCGCCTCCCCCCACTGGGGGTTGGGGGAGGCGATATCACTTTCGATAGATCACTTTCGATATCTTTCAAAAGAGCTCGCCAATACCTTTAAAACGAATGGTTGAACCATCGATCTGCGATAATTTAAAATAAAGTTATAATTTTTTTTCATTTTTAACAAGAAAAAAGATTTTTTTTTTAATGTAATATTGCATTGTAAGATTGATAAGTTTTAAGGAATGTTGCATGTGAACGTTTTCTGAATAATTTTAAGTGAACTTTTAATTTTAATTACAGATTTAAATTCTATATAAATATAGGTGCATTAATGAAACGGGGGGTTGTAGCTCCCCTCACACAGAACTAATTATCATATAAAACTCTTCTGAAGCCTAATTTGGATTGTTTAACATAGGTTTACATAACAGTACTCGTTATCTTACCTCTTAATCTCCAACCTGTATTTATAGTATTAAATTTCAGGATAAGAGAAAGTCGTGTGAGTGACACACTTTTTTTTTTTTTTTTTTTTTTTTTTTTTTTAAGCGAAACCATATTGTAAATTCCAGTTTTGTAACCCATGTGCAGTAAAACCTTTAAAGTATATTGTCTAAAAGCAATAAACATACAAAAGTATATATATATATATATTAAATATGCAGTAAAAAATCTCACAAAATCATCTTTATGGCTAAATTTCTAAACATAAAGAATTAAAAAGTTTGCTTTTATCTAGCCTTGTATATAGTCTAAACTTTGCATACTCACTATATGATGTACTAAAATATTCTCACATCACTGAAAATTTACTTTGAACAATTTCCTGTTCCATCTCAGAAATCAGAACAACTTTGATAGCCCGATAAACGAAACAATTACTTTAATCATACCTTATTTTATAGGGGGGGGGGGGAATGATTTTGTCAAACTTAAAAATGTATATTAATTTCATTATATTGTATGTAGTGTGTTAAATTATGCTTTAAAAGTACTCTTCTCATAGACCATAATGCATTGGAGATCTTTTGTGAATCCTTAAACTCAAACCAGTTGCGCTATTCATATCATTTTGAATAGAAAATATCCCGTAGTGAATTGGAATAACAATTTAATTTTAATGCATCATTTAAATGTTAACGGAAATTAAGGCGCGGACATACAGACTGACAGAAAAGTACAGTCGGTAACAAAAGTGTCCGAACACTAGCAAAAATTCCTATGTAAAAAAAGTACACTTCATACGGTTTTGTTAAATAAATCCTTATCGAATCATATTCTTACACTGACTAAAAACAGGATTCGACAAGGATTTATTTAACAAAACTGTATGAAGTGTACTTTTTTTACATAGGAATTTTTGCTAGTGTTCGGACACTAGACATAGTTACGGACTGTAGACATAGGTAGAATAATTGATCTCCTAATCATTTTTAAACATTGTTGAGATATGAGAACACTTAAAACAAACTAAAATAAAATTGCAGCTTTTTCCAATTACAGTTGTTAGTTATCTAATTATTTTGTTGTGTCACTGTAAACTTTAATACAAATCTCACCTTATTTCATAGAAAACATATTTTGTGAATATGAATAATAAATGTCAATTTAATTATGATTTGCGTTGTACAAAGGTATTTAAATATGTTTTATAAAAATACTTATCATAAAACTCAATGCATTAACATTCTTTTGAGCGTTTCTGTGCACACATCAGTCGTGCTATTTACACCATATTCAATAGGAAATAATAATGCTGCAATTTAGGCTGATAATTTCGGCTGTAGTGAATATGATTAATATATATCAGCTTGCAAAAATTCTGAAAATATTTGCGAACATTAGCGTCCAGACGTAAAGATAGAAAAGCCTTTTTCATAAACAATTTTCAACGTTGTTGGAAAGTGTTAAAAGTAATAGACTTAGTCTCCCTCAGAGTATTGAAACACCACTTCTGGTAACTTTAAATACACATGAAACTAAACTGCGTCTGAAAAGAGAAAAGTTATTCCATTAATCGTAAATCCTGCGTGAATTCTCGGATATTCAGTAATTCGTACCAAAGTAACCAAAACATTTGGGACACGTAAAGTTTCTTTTTAGCTTGGATTGAAATATCATTTGTAATTTTTGGAAAAATTATAAATCATTGCGGAAATGGGAAATGTTTGATCTTATAAGTATGAGTTTATTATTAACAAAAATATGTGCAGTATAAGAATAGTGTTTATACATATATATATATATATATATAACCTTGTGTGTTTATAAATGAAATGTTTAACCCTTTAACGTTCACTACTTATTTTATTTTAAAAATTACTAAACTAATTTTAAAAATGGCTTTCAGACACATAGCTGATCATAAATATTAAAAAAAAAAAAAAAAAAAAAAAAAACTTCCTTTTTGAGAAATTTTTAGTTTGAAACATCTATAAGTTAACCTTATTAAATTAAAATAATATTGAATTTAATAAATAAAACACTTTGTAAGTAAACATTATCGACTACAAAAACTCGTAAAAGTTGTTTGAGGTGAAAATATAATAATCCAGCTCTTCATTAAATGAAAAAAACTAGACATTAGTGCATCATCAAACCAACAATTCGCACTCACGCACGCTAAGAAACTTCAAGTGACTTATGCATTTAGCGTCGTTTGAAGCATTATTTGTTAAATTTTGAAATAGTGCTTCTATCTGCCGACAGAAAAGAAAAAAAAAGTTTAAAACCTGATTAAAACAAGGGGGGAAATGTTAATAAAAAAAAAAACTGCTGCATAAAAACTCTTAAATTATGTCAAATGTTTGGTTTCGCTGCGAAACCAATGATCGTTAAATTGTTAAAATATGGTTACGTTATTTCAACAACATGAATTGCAGCAGTTTAAACATTGATGTGGAACCTATTAAAAATATTTTACAAGCAGTTATTTATAATAATTATTAAAACTGATTATTTATTATATTTTATGAAATTCAAAAATTTTTAACCCTATAAGTTAAATTACTGAATTACATTAAATAATATCATGAAACAATCTCCCATATGTTTAATAAAGTAAAAAGATATTTAATTAAGCCAAAATTTATTAATTAAAATAGAATCTAAATAATATAAGTAGCGATCAATTCACTAAGAACAAAATCAGAATCATTCAATATGGTTGATTGTAGTTGATATTAATATTTTATCAACTTAAAGAAGCTAAAAATTTAAAATGTGTTTTGATGTAATATTTCTGTATAATCTCGTTCTGTGAAATTTAAGGGGATTTTCACTATCATCATATTCATTTGAACACGATGGTATCATTGTTGGTATAGAATTTAAAATAACAGATTTTTAACCCCTTTACATCATCAGTGTATGCATACGCTCAATTTTCCATGTCACTATCACCGGAGCCGTATGCATACGCTCAACCTTGTTGGTCACTATCATTATTCGTAAACAAAAATAATCTGGTGTGTCACTCACATGACTTTTTCTTACCCTGAAATTTAATACTGTAAATACAGAATGAAGATTAAGGAGTAAGATAACTAATACTGTTATGTAAACCTATGTTAAAACAATTCATATAAGGCTTCGGAACAGTTTTATTTGAGAAAACATTCTGTGCGTGTGTGTGTGAGGGGGGGGGGATACATTAGTGTACCTGCATTCATTTAAAATTCAAATCTGTTATTAAAATTAAATGTTCATTTCAATTTATTCAGACAGCTTTCACACGCAACATTCCTTGAAACTTATCAATCTTAATCAAATTTTTCTCCTAACAAACTTATAATAATTTCAAAATACAATATTTAGATCGCCTGAAATTATTTGTTTTTAATTTATTCTAAGAGACAAAGATCAAATGTTAAAATCTTGACTTCGATATTCATGAATCCTCAAAACATGTAGATATACAAAAAATTCCAAGCGATGAATATTTACCTTAAAAAAATATTTTATTCATTACATGGTTATGAAGAATTAATTTCGACTCCTGAGCAGCTTTCCTGAACGTGGTAAAATATTATTGTAAAGCATTTCCACTAATGATTAAAAAAATGTATTGTTTAAATATTGGCAGCCCTGTATATCTTCTGATGGTTATGAACACACCACATGGTGCACATAAATATAATAATATATTAATAACACACAGCACAACCTGAAATGCACTTCCATCAACTTTCAAGTACATCGCACTATAATCTAGTTCTCTGTGTAGCACTGGAAACGAACATTGAATGATTTCCATACCATATTCTACATGAAACATGTTTTTACGCATATAAAAAATATATACTCGTTTGTTTGGTTTAGTACAGTCTATAGACGTTAAACTCTACTTACCTGCAATTTTCTCCATAGGCATAATGTATTTGAATTCTCTTGGGTGTCCTTGTACACGAACCATTTGCTTCATCTCGACGAAAAGCTTAGAGTAGCATCCCTATACGATACACATTTAGAATACCAATTTTGGACTTTCTTCTGTTATCTGTTCTTGAGATATGCTGATTATAGACAGACACACACAGAGACAGACATGCACAGAGAGACAGATACACAGACCAGTCGCTAAAAATATGATTTTTTGATTCAAAGGACCTCAAAACATGTAAATAAAGCAAAAACGCAATTTCGAAAATTTGACTGAAAAAATATACGTTCGGGTACTCTCATATGGTTATAATAATAATAGCAATAGATTTATTCGCTCAAAATCAATTTGTCAGCGAAACACATCAGGACAGACCACTCCTATTTTTGATTGGTCTATATTTAATTACTTTGGTGATGAAAGTCGGTCTTTTTTTTTTTTTTTTTTTTTTTTTTTTCTTTTTAGTAAAAACTGATGCATTTAAAAGGTACTGCATAGATGTTATATTTTTTTAAAAGAGCTCTAAAAACTGTTCATTTTTTGTGCGGACACCATGTACATCAAGTTATTAGGTTTAAAGATATTACGTTGTGAAGTTTCACAACGCGATATCATTCAATTGCTTTTGATGAAAAACGGCTTTTTTTTTTTTTTTTTTTTTTTGAAGAAAAAACTTATGATTTTTTTTTTTTTTTTAAGATACTGCATAGATGTTATATTATTTTTTTTTTTTTTTAAGTTCTAAAAATTGTTTTTTTTTTTTTTTTTTTTTTTGTGAGGACACTATATACATCAAGTTATTAGATTTAAAGATAGTACATTGCAAAGTTTCACAACGGGATATCACTCGATTGCTTTTATCTTAAAATGAGAGTCTAATATTAAACAAAAAACAATATATTTCCTATACATAATCCGTTAAATTGAAAGAAATGACTCGTTGCCATTTTACTGATTACAAAATCATTAATTATCAGTTTCCTATGACTTGGCTTGCCAGATCTCCAGACTTTATTCAGTGCGATTTTCGGCAGTGTGGATACCTCAAAGATTTTTCTCTACTATTACTTGACCACATCTTTTCGATTTTAAAGATAGCATAACACTCCATGTTCAAAACGTCTTATAGCATACATAGTTTTAAACCACTGCACGTGCCATTTTACTCTTCCAGTCGTTAGCAGACAATGTTAATTAGCACACTGTGTATGTTTTGATAGATTTACGTAGATTTCTTAACAGTTTGTTATGATTTATATAAAGGTAGTATACACTATGTAGTAGTAGTTTTTGGAACTACCTTTTTTTTTTTGTGTGTGTTAAATAACATTCTGTTTATCTGAAAAAAACTACTCTCCAACTTTCATAAAATTTCGATAAATAGTTTTTGATACATACTGCCCACAAATTTAAAATTTAAATACCAGCAACTTTTTTACTTTCTTCTATATGTAATATAGAGAAAGTATTGGATTCGTTAAAATTTTCGACCTCCATTTTTTGATGGATTTACATGTTTTGGGATGTCCTGAAAACGAATTGATAGTTTTTAGAAAATGTCTGTCTGTTTGTCTGTCTGTCTGTATGTATCACGTTTTTTGTGGACGCTGTATCTCACGAACCAATGAATGAAATTTAACCAAACTTGGTATTTAGTTGCATCCTGACATAAACTGGTGCTCATTAGATTTGGGGATCAATCGCTCAACAGGTGGCGCTGTGATCACATTTTTTCTAAATTTTTAACATGGCAGTATAGGACAAAATTTCGTATAATTGTACATAATGAGAGTTATTTTTAACTTGTGATTTAAAATTAATATGAATTATTGATAATAGTAGTAGTTAACTAGAAAGAAAAGTCTGTGCATGTGAGGGTATCGCTTCCCCCCCGGGGGGTAAATTTTCAAGATGGGTATCTTTCGAAAGATCTCGTCACTACCTTTAAAACGAATGGTTGATCTATAAATCTGTGATAATTTAAAACAAAGTTATCGATTTTTGTTTACTTTTAGCAAAAAGAAAAAAAAAAGAGATTTTTTTTTTTTTTTTTTAAATATTGTTATTGAGTGAATGTGTATAGGAAAATATAGAAGAAAGTCTTGTGGTGGCCACATACCACTTAAAATTTAAGTAACAGGAGATTCAAAGCTGATTTGAAAATTTGAATCACTTCCATTATATTTATTAAAATTTACACTGATAAAGAGATTCATATTAAGATGATAAATATGTATGTCATAATTAATTAACATATTAATTTGGCAACGATAAATGCGATGGCATGTGAAAGATGAGATGTTTTATGTTGTTTGACGACTTTTTAAATACAGAATTATTTAAAAAAGAATAATCCATTAAAATTATTCTCTTTCTTTGAATTTTCTTGGCATTTACTTAAGTAATTTGACAATGTAAATGTCATTTTATTTTATACTTTCTTACTTGTTCACTTAGATAATGAAATAAAACTTTCACAGAAACATTCTTATTCTGTTTTAAATTTAAAACAATTCACGCGAACACTAGTCAAATGTAAATTGTTCTTTTTCTAAAGAAGAGGTTTAAGATTACCGTTTAAAGAAGAAGAAGAAAAAAATGTTTAAAGTGCTTATCCTACGTGTTTGAAATTTGTTTCTAGAGTAGAAAAAACAATAGTCGAGATTTAAAATAAAATACGCATTACTCAACTATTCGAAAAAAGTAGAAGAAGAAACAAAAAGATTCTTTTTGTATAAGCTTTTTGTAAAATTGAAAAATTTTAGTTGTGAATTCAGCAAGCATTGGATTTCTGTAATTGAAACATTGTTATTATTTTTATTTTACAGTATTGCAAACGGAGAATTAAAATTAGCATTTGTATGTGAAGATAATATACTTTTAAATAAAGGTTATAGTTTTATAGGTGAAGAACACAGAAAAGAATGAAAAAAAAAAAAAAAGCCTCCATCCAGAACGAATAATTGGTCAGTTTCTAAATTCCTAAACTATAAATAAAGATTCCCAAATTATTCCTATAAGATAAATAAAAAACCTGGATAGACGAAATGATCGAGAATTTCTATTCTATACTTTTTTAGATGGTAAAATCATGGTATGATTTTTTAAATCATTTGTATTTCGAGAAATTGTCGCTTGATTCCTTAGAAATGGGTCATAAACAAAAATTATAGTTACTAAAACTTGCTTCTTGTATTCGCATTTATTTACAGAGATATTTAAATTATATTGAGTACGATACTATAATAAAACGCTCTAGAATTGTAATAGGATTTTCTAGAATTCGCTTTCAAAGGGTACTTTAGTTTGTAAAGATGACGTGGAACTATTTTTACTAGAGACACAAATTATAGATTTTAGATGTCAGTCATAGGATATTTTTTCAGTGTAATTGATATTGTTACAAAATTGTAAATAATTGTGTTTATTTTTGTATAAATTCTTTCAAAGAGGCTTGGTAAGTTGATAAAGTGCTAATTTTGTGCAATTCTAGTCGTTTCAGCGTTAAAGTAGCCTTATTTTCCCTTAAAAACGCATTAAAAAGCTCCAATAAGGCAGGTAATGGATTTGGCGCCAAATTTGGCGAGTTTTTCCCTCCTTGGCGATTTTTTGTGACATTAACGAAAATAATCTTATTAGGGATATACCAAATATGGAAGCTCTAATCTCATTGGCTGATGAGATACGGAAATTTCTGGAATTTTCCACACTTTTCTACAGGAGTATAAAAAGCGACGTTTCTTCGCCAAGGCTAGTTCGGTTCCGTTCTCAGCCAGCTTTCGCTAATGCTTGCATTGCTTTGAGCCTCTTTGAAAGAGACTTGCTTCAAGTGTTATTGCTATACAGTTTGTACTGTGGATTTGCTATTGACAGCTGTTGTTTAAGCTGTGTTTACTGGTTGAATTGAAGCTGATACTTGGGTTATAGACCTGTATTTTTCTGGAACTTTCTGTGATTAAATTATTGAATTTTTGTAAGTTTCGCCTTTCATTCTCGGACAACTCACGAACCCCCAAGTACACAACATATTAATATCTAATTAATTCAAATAAACTGGTAATTTAAAATGTGATTTAATGAATGAGATCGTAATTAAAAAATTATTTTCTGTGGAATTTTAAACTCACAATTTTAAAACTGAAACTCTAATAAATTTAAATGCACACCAAACTAAATTACGTTGGTAATCAGAAAAGTTATTAACATTTCGGTAAAATAAATTCTGTGTGATCCTTCGGATTTTCTGCTAATTGGTTGTAAAGTAAGCAGAACAGTGTGTTTGATAGGTAAAGTTTCCTTTTAGCTTAGATTGAAGCATGATTTATGTTTCCTGAGAAGTTGATCTAATCACTGTAAAATAAGAAATGTTCGATCATAAAATTATGAATGTGTTATTATTAGACAAGATGATAAAGATTAAAATAAAGGTAAAGATTAAGATTTAAAAAAAATAAGTTTCATATATAGTTAAGGTATTTAATCAATGTTAATTATGCAAAATTAACTATTAATTACGATTGGTGCAAGAAACTACGTAGTCATAAGAATTGATAAAATCGAATATTTATAATATTTTAATGAAATTTAATTCATGAAAAGATGTTTAATTAATCATAAGTTTATTGATTGGAATAGTGCTAAAAATATTTTAAATAATAATTTATTTGTTCAATAATAATAATAATAATAATAATAATTACACTGTGCTGCAATTTTTTTTTTTTTTTTTTTTTTTTTTTTTCGAAACCTGATACCATTTTTGCTAATTCTTATGTAAAATGAACTCCTGAATACGAATATGACACCCCTTTTGTCCAATCACCCACAGTTTTTTCGGGGCGCCACCCCCTCCCCCAATTTTTATTACTATTCGGTAATTTTATGGGCATGAATTTGATTTGGAGAATGAAAAAGAATTATTTTAACAGTTAAAAACAAATTAAATATAATGTATATTAAATCATAATAATACTTCATTAATAAAATATAATAAATATAACATACAATTTCAGTAGCCAATCCACCCTAAATTTTCCCCTTTTTGCAAATGTTCATGTTTTAGAATATTCCAACTGTGTAGCCCCTCAGAAGATATTTAACAGTTAAAATACCCCCTCCCCCCTACAAATCAAATTTATAGCTTTAAAATTACTAAAAAGTGATAAAAATACGGGGCTTCTCTAAAAACAGTGGGTGATAGGGCAAAAAGGGCTTCATATTCAGTAGGTCATTTTACACAAGAATTTGTAAAAATGATGTTGGGGCTGATTTTCATGCAGAGCAGTGTTATTAGCAATAGTTGATTATTACTGATACTGAGATCTAATCAAATCAGACGAACTGATAATTTAAAATTTGACTGTTCTGTGGAGTTATCTGATTTTTATTTTCATGTATTATGCATTTAAATTTAATAAACTAGAATAACAGTATGGATTTAATATTTCATAATTAATATAAAGGCTAAATTTCTAAATCTGTAGACTTATAATTATTCGTAACCTGTGTGTCGAAAAACTAATAAAATTAATTAATTAAAAATTAATAATTAATATAAATTGTTTGAAGAGTTTTTAATATTTTTTTTTTCCTCAAAACTTATATTTCTCATGCTTAATAAGATACAGGATGATCCAAAATTCACAGAAAAATAAAAGATATATTATTCAAAATGTATTGATCCTACACTGTAAAAAATATGTCTTATTTGCTGCCAGAAAATACGTTCTGACAACGTATTTTTTTCATAAATTACGCGTATTTTCTCAAATTACAGAAAATGTCTGGCAGCAAATAGGACATATTTTTTACAGTGTAGCACTATGTGGTTTTCACCGAAATGCACAGAAAGACATTGGATTTTTTTAGGTAACAAAAGATCAGGTAACATCAAATCAGTTTAAATGTTCTTCATCAGGTGGCGCTTAATTTGCAAAATTACTTTTTTTATAGTGGCACAGTACATTCAACAAATGTAACTAGGAGTATAAATACTCAATGTGACAGCCATCATTCATTAGATTGACCATCAGACGTTGTGCATTGGAAATTCTAAAAAGAAGCTTCAGTATTCGAAAAATGACGTCATTTGATCAGGCGAATCTGTTTAAAATGTGAGAGGATACTACAAATACAGCGCGATTTGTTGGTGAAAATGTAACTAATATTTTTTCTTATACATATATAAAATAAAATGATGCTTTTAAAAAATTGAAGAACACGCTTTTATAGAAATGTGAACCAAAAAGCACAAAATATCTATCTTAGCATTAAAATGCAGGGTAAGAGAAAATCGTGTGAATGACACACCATAATATTTACATACACTTAAATCTTTAATTAAATAATTTAGAATTAAACAAAAACCATTTTTAAATCTCCCTTGACTAGGCTCGAACGTTAGACCTTTAGGCTCGTAGACCGGAGCTTTACCTCACAGCCACAGCGTTCACGTAGGGAAAGTCTTTTTTTATAATATAGATTTTTTGTTTGCTCCCAGAGCGGTTACAAACATACATACAGGTAAAGCTAATAAAAGCGTGTTAAAAAAAAAAAAAAAAAAAAAAATCCTATGCTTTTCTGTACGTTTTAGTGAAAACCGCATACAGCTAGTACTTCTTAAATAATATATTTTTTACTACTGTGACTTTTGGATGACCCGGTACATGACTGTAATTTACTTAGATAGTAATTTTACAGGGTATCATAGTTAATTAATATTAAACAATGTTAGAAAAAAAATCTTTTCACTCAAAGTTTTAAAACATCAACACTGATAAACTAAAATACATAAACACCAAACAAAATTGCGTCAAAAAGAGAAAAGTTATCGACATTCCGGTACTCCTAAATCCAGCGCCGTTTCCCGGATTTTCAGTAATTGATTGTAAAGTAACCAGAAAACTTCTGCTAAACAAAACTATCTTTTAGGATTGATTGAAGCATTATTTGTGATGTTTTAGAAAATGAACAAATCATGGTAGAAATTAAAAAAAAAAAATTTCGTTTTTGTCCGAAAAATGATTGAAAAGCGATACTCTAAACCAAAACCCATGTATTATTAAGTTAATACTATTTTGAGATATGAATATGTAGTATTTAGTCTTTGATTTAAACATAAATTTATTATAATTAGTCCAAATGCATGTTTTTAAAACGCAGACAAATGTTATCATATTACATAAGCTGATTCTAATTAGTTTTACAGTGTGTCCTAAAATTTCCAGTACTCCAACTTAAAGAACTCATTGTGTCCATGATTTTCTTTAAATATTAAATTTTATCGTCTGCTTATTATTGCACCAATTCTTTAATTTTTATCGTTTGTTTCTTTTCTCGCTCAAGTTGTGTGAGAATAAACTTTTATGTTATTTTGTTCTTCATAGTGAAATTAGTTTATCACGCATTCAGAGAATTGCGCTGTTTGAAGCTTATTTTGAATGTAAATCGTATGAAAAATGCAAAGATGTTTGGCGATATAAATATCCAGATGATGCAATACCGAGTAAAAATATGCTCTATCAGCTCGTTCGACAATTTCGTAATACAGGTTCTGTGCAGGTGTGTACAGGTTTCTATACAAGAAGTCACTCCCAGCATGTTAAAATGCGTTTCTAAACACATGAGCAAACGAGTTCAGCTTTATCTCCTAGAAAAGGGTGGACATTTTGAACATTCCTTATAAATGTAAGTTCTGTATTTTTTCCTCCGTTATTTTAAATGTGCCTTTTATCATTAGAGTAAAAACAATCGTTTTAAGTTTTGTTGTTTTGTAAATAAAAACTACATCAGCGTCAGTACTGGAACTTTTAGGACACTCTGTATATTTGTTACAATCAAGTCTTAATTTATTATAATGAATATTAACAGTTTTTACAAGAACTTCTTTTTGGCAAAAAGTTCCACCAATGTACTATCTACCAATAAATATTTGAATATTTTCGAATTTAGACGTTTGGTGAAATATCTAGAAAAATTCTTTAGGAATCATCTTGAAACTTTAGTAGTGTAAAGAACATTGTATACCTCATATATTTCTTCAAAAGTTTTGTCATGAAGAGAAAAGGGACCCAGTAAAAAATTAAATAAAATTCAAAATGGTTTGATCACCCTGTAAAAAGTACTTCTTGAAATGCGTTTTGGCTGTAGCATATGATTATATGATTTTGAAGATTATTCTAATTATCTGTATAAATGTTTATGACGCTACCACATATATTCGTCAAAATATAACGTTTTTTTTTTTTTTTTTTTTTTTTTTTTTTTTAATGAAAAAAAAAAAAAAAAAAAAAAAAAAAAAAAACGCTTTTTAAATAGTAATACGTTGGGTATTAGACCCAATGCAAAGTCATTTTCCCCCAAATTTTTATGCCCTTGCTCTCATCTGGAACGGTAGGTAGGTAGGTAAGTTCGTTTGTGAATGTCACACTAGAAAAAAGGGGAAAATAAATTAGAAATATTAGTTGCATCGTTACAAATAAGATACCAAATGAAAGGGGCGATCTTTCTGAATCCAGAGGATTAAACAGTTTATCGATCGGATAATTAGATTTTTTTTAAATTAACTAAAGTATTAAAATTAGGTGGCAACAGCAGAAGATTGTATTGAAACCGTCTGTTACTCATTAAGTCACATGTTTTTGAAGTGGGATTAAAAATTGCAGTTTTCAAATTTTCTCAAAATTTCTCTCACAAACAGAAAAATTAATATACAGCCTGTACAACACAAGACCAACTTGCAGTTTAAATATCATCAATTTTGGTTAATAAACAAAAAAAATTACATTTTTTGCAAATTAAATTTTATTCTAACATCGAAAAGATTTATGTGATACGATACATTAAGAATTTAGGTTTAAAAAGTTTTTTTTTTTTTTTTTTTTTTTTTTTTTTTTTTTTTTAATAGCTTATTAGGAAATTTGGGCACACTGTATTAGACACAGTATACTGCAATCAGAATGCAAAAATGTTAAATATCTTACGAAATATGAGTATAAAATGCTTAGTTAAAAATTATTTACTAAATAATTTTTAACTACGCATACGCAAGTTTAACGTAATTTCATTTGCGTAATATAATAGCCAAAGTTATTGAGCTATTTATATGAAAATCCCAAACAAATATTGTGTAAATTAAAAAAATTATGAGGTATAGAATAAACAGAATTTCAGTTTCTCTCAAAAGGAGGAAAAAAAGGAAGATGATAGGGGTTTTATAAATACTTATTTACAATCTGCGAACACTATATTACCATTGGACAATAACTGAATCAAAATAAATAAATAAATAAATAATGTGAGTAAAACCCCTTATAGTTTATCTTATAATTTTGAGAGAAGTGAAATTATATTCATTTTGTTTATACATGAAACACATTTAAACATTTTGCGTGCATAATGAACTATTAAAATTATTTTTTAGTATAACAGGTCTATTGCTTTCAGTAGGCGTCGTTATCATTTGCTGTGTTTCACCTTGTTGCATCAGAGTGTTTTTCCCTTATGCAATAAGTTAAATATATATATATATATATATATATTAACTTAAAATTGATATGAAACTTGCAAAAGGAAATTTCAAGAAATGAACATATTTTAATGTAAAAAATAAATTACTTGTTTTTGTTATAATTCTTTATTACACGTTTTGTGTATTTATCATTTTTTCTCCTTTTTCCCTGTTGCATCAATTTAAAAGAAATAATCTGGTGTGACACTCACACGACTTTCTCTTACCCTAAAATTTAATACTATAAATACAAGTTGCAGATTAAAAGGTAAGTAACGAATACTGTTATGTATACCTGTGTTAAACAATTCATATTAGGCTTCTGAAGAGTTTTGTATGATAATTAGTTCTAAGTGAGGGGGGCTACCGCCCCCCTCAACCCCCCGTTTCATTAATGCACCTACATTTATATAGAATTTAATTCGGTTATTAAAAAATAATTGTGTTTTTAAAAAATAATTTATTAAAATTATTATTTAAAAAAATTATCTTTTATGATAATGCAGACGATTTCATTCTTAGAGAAGTAGTATAACACCAAATATCCAAAAAAAGTCCATTTTATTCTCAATATTAAAAAGGAAAAAAAAAAAAAAAAAAAAAAAAAAAAAGATTTTTTTTTTTCATTACAAGTAAAAAAAATCGATAACTTTGTTTTAAATTATCGCAGATCGATGGTTCAACCATTCGTTTTAAAGGTATTAGCGAGCTCTTTTGAACGATACCCATCATGAAAATTTACTCCCCTCGAGGGGGGACTCCCCCCCCAGGGGGGGAGGCGAGGCTCCTACATACACAAAAAAAATTTACAAAAAATATATATTCGTTTCATTTGGTTTAGTGCAGTCTATAGACGTTAAACTCTGCTTACCTGCAATTTCCCCCATAGACGTAATGTATTAGAATTCTCTTGATTGTCACTGTACACGAACCGTTTGATTGATCTTAACGAAAAGCTTACTGTAGCATCCCTATATGATACACATTTAGAATACCAAGTTTTAACTTTCTGCCATAATTTGTTTTTGAGATATGCTGATAACAGACAGACACACAGACATACAGACACACACAGAGACATACAGACACACAGACACACACACAGACCATTTGCTAAAAACATGATTTTCGTATTCAAGGGACCTCAAAACGTGTAAATATAACAAAATCTCGCGTTCGAAAATTTGACCCAGAAACAATACTTTCTCTACCTTATGGGTAAGAGAAAGTAAAAAAACGAAAAATCATGTTAAAGAAAGATAATAACTTTAGTATATTATTTCTTAGGCGAAATGTGAAATTTGGCACTGAAATAACTCGGAAGTGCCTTACAAAGGTATGTAATATAGCCATTTTAATTTATCGCCAAAATGGCAACAGAAAAATGAAAAGAGTCCTGTAATAAGCCTGTACTAAAGGAATTTTAAGGAATGGATATATTAACCGTTGCTAAGGATCGTAACACAGTTACTGCATGCCTTTATATTGAAGAACACACTAAAAAATCTCGTCTTAAATCTCTTGTCTCTAAATTAACTTCTGTTTTGTACAAAATTTTATATCTGTTACTTAGAAAACAAAAGAAGGCTGCTTTTTTTTTTTAATTGTTTTGTTGTCAATATTCAGACATATCTCTATTCTGTTTTAGCATGATCTCCATCGTGCCATGCAACGTTCCCAATCGGCTCTCTCCCATCGCCTGATGATTCTCTCTGCAACACTCCTCTGTCTCATATTTACAAGGTAAGACTTTCTTTTAGTCTTTTAATGATACTAACTATTCTTTACTCAATCTCTTCATGAACAATTTGTCGTGAGAAAGAAATTTCTTAATTCACATTTCTAACTATACATCGTAAATTCTGTTATCAGTGCAACGAACCCATAAGATTTGTATTTTTAACACTTTCCAAGAAAGTTGAAAAGTCACAATGCTAAATTAAAGAACTGGTGTAAAATCAATATTTAAACTTCTTCACATACCATAAAATTAAAGAAATCACTATCGGTTTCGAAAGGACGTGGCCTTTCTTCTTCATGTGCTAAAAACGTGCTGCTGCCTTGGAGGTAAAACCAAAACTGAAGAAGAAAGGTTCCGTCCTTTCGAATCCCTAGTGCTTTCTTTAATTCTACGGTGTGTAAAGAAGTTTTTAAATTCAAATGTAAGTTGAAAAGTCCGCGCCTTAACTTCCTTAAAGCTTCAAGAAATTCTAAAGCTATGTCTATTTTTATATTTTAATTAATTTTAAAAAATCTAATCAAAAATTCGTTACAAATAAGGTACCAAATGAAGGGGTTATTTTTTTTTCTTTTTTTAAACCGTCGGATTAAACAGCATATCGATCGGACAATTAGATTTTTTTAATTAACTAAAGTATGAAAATTAAGTGGCAACTAGCGTTCATACACAGACAGAATCCAAAGAAATCTCTTAGTCTTTTTAAGCGTGACAGAGTCAGTCAGTCAGTCAGTGATGAGCGTAACTATATATGCTGATCATTCGATGAAAAGTTTCAAAATAAAATCCATATATGATGACCCAGTTTTCATACTTCCCCACGCAGAACAGCTTTAGTATAGGACCCCAATGGCGACTTTTAAATTTTTAAATAGACAATAAGACTTCTTCACACACCATAAATTTTAAGCCAGCACAACCGGTTTCGAAAGGGCGTAGCCTTCCTTCATCAGGTGCAAAAAAACACGTGCTACTGGCTTGGAGGCAAAAACAAGACTGAAAGCAGGGGAAAATCCAGAGGGGGGGGGGAGCAACACAAGCAAACTATAGGAAGCATCATGCAGGGCCACACAGAGAGGAACACACATGCACACACAAAAACAAAAGGAGGGAGGGAAGGAATAAACATAATTTTTATTTATTTTTTTTTTATTATTAATATTATACTAATAAGTAAATTTAATAAAATTTATTATTATTATTATTATTATTATTATTTATTTAATTATTAGAGTTATTTAATTATAACTATTATTATGTTATAAGCATAATGAAGGAAATTATTTAATTGAATTAAACAAATTTTTCCAGGCTGTAGACAGCAAAGTGGAATCAGATTTTTCATTGACAATTTTATCACGATTGAGGTAAATAGCTAAATTTTCCAAAAAATCCAATTCGGAAACGTGTTTGGCATGAAAGATAATTTTGGCACTCTTAAAATTTGGCGCTATGATCAAATTCCCAACAGTGCTTTGCAATAGAAGATTTAGAAATTTCTTGATTAACAACATACCGAGAATGTTTACGTAAACGGCATTCAAGATTTCTTTTTGTTTGACCAATATAAGATAAATCACAATTATTACAAGGGACATTATAGATACCCCACTTATGAAGCTCGGGAACAGGGGATTTAGTTGAAGGGAATTGGGATTTATTGACAGGTTTAAAAATAACGTGAAAATTGAAACTCTTCAAAACTTTGGCTAATTTAAAACATAAGGGGGGATAAAAAGGCAAGACAACAAGATTATCAGGTTTAATTTTATGATCAATCGAAAGAGTAGAATTATAAGTTGGCCTACTGAACTTTTTGATAGCTTTATCAATTATAGAAGGTCTAAAACCTCTTTTAATAGCAACGGACTTTAAATAATTGAGTTCTTCTTTAAGAGAAGAAGTATCAGAATTAATTTTAAGGGCACGATACACGTAAGTGTAAAAGGTGCCAATTTTTTGTTTAGCCGGATGATGAGGGAGAGAGCATGGGGAGGATTAGAAACAGAGAAAGGTTTCCTGTACACAGAGGTTTTAAAAGAGGAATCGCACCTAGTAACTAAAACGTCAAGAAAGGGAAGTTGATTACAATTTTCTAACTCGAAGGTAAACTGAATATGGGGATCAATAGCATTAGCAATATTAAGAATAGCAGAAACATCAAACGGATTTTCAACAAGAATGAAAGTGTCATCTACGTAACGTAACCAGCATTTTAAATTTAACATCTTTAATAATTTTTCCTGAAAATAATGCATATAGATATCGGCAAGAATAGGAGATAAAGGATTACCCATACTTAAACCATCACACTGTTTATAAAATTTGTTATTAAATTCAAAAGTAGTTTGGGAAACACAGAGTTTAGTTAGATTAACAAATTCTTTGATTTCAATGTCAGAATAATGAAATTCGCGTAGCCTTTTTTCTAAACAATTAAGCGCACCTTCAGTGGGGACATTAGTAAACAAAGACTTCACATCAAGAGATAACATTGAGCAATTAACAGGATTCAGATTAAATTTTTGCCGCCATATTGGCATTGCCTTTTAATTTATTTTTTGATTTATTCATTTTCCCACACTTTTTTGTTAAAAACAACTTAGTATCTATTTTGATTATGCTTTTTATTATTGCTTTTTAGTCAGTTTATGACAAAAGTTCATATTTTTTTATGTCTTTAAATTATTGCTAAGTTTAAAGTGATGTTTGCAAAGAATATAAAGATGCTACTTTTAAACATAAATTTTTCTATAAAAGCAGACAAATGCTGTCAGTTTTTATTTTTTATTAGATCACTAAAATGTGTCCGCGTGCTTAAATATTGCTTATGTATTATTTTTTATTCTCGCATATTTTATTAAGTCCCTATCGTATCTTTTTACAAAATTTAATCGTAACTGGTCCACATTGAAGAAATATTATATTAACTAGCAAACCCGTGAGAAAATTTCGGAATTCCTTTCTTTTATTATTTACCTTTAAAATTTGAAACTTATACGGCTTATATCAATTTTACCACCCAATTTAAATTTTAATTCATCAGGAACCAAATTATTATTAGTTTTAGTGGGATGAAATGCTAATGATAGTTAAACCAAAATCATTCAAAGAAAGGTTTTAAAAGAAAATTAATGTTTGAAGACCCAGATTTCAAACTTCTTCAGGGAGGACAGTTTTAATAGAAGACCTATGGCGACTTTTAAATTTTTGCCGCCATGTTGCCGATGCCTTTTAATTAATTCTTTTATTTATTCATTTTGGCATAATTTTTTATTAAAAAAAAAAAAAAAAAAAAAAAAAAAGAACCTATTTTGATTACACTTTTTATTATTGCATTTTTTAGTCAATTTATGATAAAAGTTTATATTTTGTTTATATCTTTAATGTATTGCTAGATTTAAAATGAGTCTTGCCAAGAATGTAAAGATACAACTTTTAAAAATAATCTCCTTATATTATTAAAATTGTTTCTATAAAATTAGACAAATTTCGTCTGTTTTTCTTATTAGATCACTAAACTGAGTCCACGTGCTTAAGTATTGCTTATGTAATATTTTTTATCCTCGTACATTTTATAAAGTCACTATCGTATCTTTTCTATAAAAATTTATTGTATGTTAGTTAAAACAAAATCATTCAAAGAAAAGTTTCAAAAGAAAATTCATGTTGGAAGACCCAGTTTTCACACTTCCCCAGACAGGACAGCTTTAATATAAGACGTATAAAAAATTTCAAATTTTTGCCCCCATGTTGGTGATAACTTTTAATTAATTATTTTATTTATTCATTTTGCCATAATTTTTTTGCTAAAATAACTTAGTACTTAGATTGATTATACTTTTTATTATTGCCTTTGTTACTCAATTTACGATAAAAATTTATATTTTGTTTATATCTTTAACGTATTGCTAGGTTTAAAATGACGCTTTCAAAGATTGTAAAAATGCAACTTTTAAAAATAGATTTTTCTATAAAATGATCTCATCAGACAAATATTGTCTTTATTATTATTATAAGATCACTAAACTAAGTCTGCAAGCTTTTTTTTTTTTTTTTTTTTTTTTTTTATGTATGTATGTATATATATACATATACTAGCTGTTACCCGCGACTTCGTTCACGTGGAAATTTTGATGTGCATGTGTGGGAACTGACGGTTTGATCATAATATGTAATGAAATGAAACCTTATCATTGTGGTGCTGTGCAAAATAGAGTCTGATAAATTACACTCAAAAATTTTTTTAACTCATTGAAAGCCAAAATAAAATGCCAAAATAAATAAATAAAAAGTTATCGCCAACATGGCGATAAAAATTTAAAATTCGTCCATAGGGATTCTGTACTAAAACAGTACTGCGTTGTGGAAGTATGAAAACTGGGTCGTCAATTATGAATTTTATTTCGAAACCTTTCTTTGTATGATTTTAGTTCACTATTGCACAATATTAATCTGGTTTTAATAATAATTCTGTGACTGGTTAATTAAAATTTTAACTATGTGGTGAAATTCATATAATATTTATGAGTTTCAAATTTTTAATTTTTTTTTTTTTTTTACAAATAAATGATTTTTTTTTCTTCATTTCCCGGCGATTGAATAATATTTTAGTTCTTAAACAATTTTGGACGGCTTTGCCCGCTTCGCTGGCAAACTCTTTTCTATATGCTTTATGGAAAAAAAAAAAAAAAAACTGAAATCGGTCAAAAGCTTGCTTTGGGTTCCCGCTGCCTCAGGCAGCGCCTTGTTCGTCCTTGCAATCTCCGGTGCCTGTCCCTATTGCCTGCGACAATGGCTTACCCGTGGGCTTCCATTTGGTTGCTTATCATACATAACAGTTTCGATACGGACAGTATCGAAAAATTTGAAGTAGCTCTTTTATATCTGAATCCCAGTTACATATGAACAACATTATATGTGATGTACATAATATTTGCTCTCAAGTTATTTCCTATATTTATTTGATTTAATCAATCAACCATAGAATGACAGCAATTTCAAGCCACATATAATATTACAATATGCTATGATCGGCAACTTCTATCGCATGAGACAATTATTATTTTGTGGTTATATATATTCATGCTTAGTTAATAGTAGTTGGTATATAGAAAAATAAATAAATTAGTATGTAAACTGGATCATGGTACAGCCTTAATGCCCTTGGCGACTATTAAATTTTTGTTGCCGTTTTAGACCAAAATTTAAATTATGCGATTATTGTTCCTATACGCAAGCGAAGTGTGACGTCACTGACCGTCCGTGGATGCAAGAAAATGATTTCCTATGTCAATCGCCCATTGGATTTTTTGTAAAAAATGATTAAAAATCGAAGAAAATTTTTTCCCGATTTTAATCCCCATATTTGGGTACACATATGTATTAGTTATCATGTGCATGTGTTAGATTGAGTTATTTTGCTGTCAAATTGACAAAATTTTAATTTTAAATTTCAAAACTCTGTCGTTCTTGGCGCTTATTGTATTTGGTGATCAAAAACGTAATACGAAAATATACATGCCAGATGTATATTTTCGTAATATGCATTGTACGAAATATTGTTTCATATTATTCATTACTGTCTTAAAATAAGTTGTTAAAATAACCATGATTTTTGAAAGGAATTAAATTATGTTCGCCAAATAATTTGGCGATATTTTATTTTTCTACCAAGGATGACCGATATCAAATCTATTCCGCTACAACATATTAGTATCTTATATCAGATACTTTATTTAGACATTTGAAAACAAATTTGACTTCAAATTATGATAGAATATTTATCATTTCCCTTTTAATCAGTATATTAGTTGGATATTTATTGTGTTAATATCATCCTTTGAAATTAAATGTTTGTGTTTTCAATCGAATATGGAAGTTTGCCATTTTTTTTTTTTTTTTTTTAGAGTTTTGAAATTAAAAATTAAAATTTTGTCAATTTTACAACAAAAATAACTTAATCTAATGCATGGACATGATAACTAATACATATCTATACCTAAATATGCGGATTAAAATCGGGAAGTATTTTTCCTCGATTTTTAATATTTTTTTACAAAAAATCCAATGGGCGTTTAACATAGGAAATATTTTTCTTGCATCCACGAACGGCCAGTGACGTCATCACTTCGCTTGCGTATTTCTTTCTATCTCTTCCTTGGCGAAAAATGTCCGATCTACTTCAGCATCAAAATTATAAAAAATTGTCAAGAATTATCAATAAGAAAATACCTTTACCATAATGCTGAATTAACTTTTATGCCAAGCGTGTTTCATCCGCCATACTAAAAAAAAAAAAAAAAAAAAAAAAAAAAAAAAATCTGAAGTTGAGGTATATAAAAAAAAATGCTGTGAAATAAAATTCAGAAGAAATATGTTAGATTTGTAATATTACTATTTTATTTTAAAATTATAATGTGTCATTTTCTCATCGACCAATTTAACATTTAGTAATTTGTTATTTTTCGCATGAAAGCATATTTCCTTTTATGCTGAAAACAATAAATAAATATATCTCGTAAACTTTTTTTGGCAACAATTAAAAATTTAAATGGCTTATATTAAGTCAATATCAGTCAATAAGTTTATTATTTTCATATTTTAATTAATTTTAAAGATTTTTTCAATTTTTTTTTCCTAAACCATCCCTGACCTATAAGGAAGAAAACAAAAAAAGAATGATCGAAATCGGTCAAGCCGTTTACGATTTTATAAATAACATACAGACAAACATTCATTTTTATATATATAGAAGATATGCTCGAGTATTACTTTAATTATGTCATTACCATATCGTTTCTACAAAATTAATCGTAATTAATCCACGTTAGAGAAATATTATATAGATTATACGTACTACATATGACAGTATCACAATTATTTCCTTGCTTAAATTTTTACATATTTATTTAGATAAAATTATTTTATACTAATTTTATAATATTAAATGAGTGGGCTATTATTGTTTATATATTATCATATTTATTCCGTTAATTTACATTATTTCTATATAAATATCATAAAAATAAATTCATGCTTTTGTTAACTTTATTGCATCTTAATATTTTCAAAATTTTGGGTTCAGCTGTAAACAAACTGATTCGCACGTTCTATGCATTGAGCTGGTAAGAAAATCTTAAATCGTCTCTTTTTTGGGTTTCGAGCATTAATAATTATGAATTCGTTAGCATTGCACATAAATAAACAGAAAACCACAAATTGTACATGCAACATTCTCATAATTTCTCCGGATGAGTTTACGAATTTGTAAGCTTACATTAATTTACTTGATTTTTTTTATTTCGATCTTTTTCCGCCTATTCGTACTTTGGTATTTTTTACTTTCCGAACACTATAGTGAGGAAAGTATTGTAATCATGTCAAAAATCCGAATTTGAGATTTTGATGTTTCTATACGTTTCGAGGTCCAATGAGTCCTTTTTCACTATTTTTGAGATGATGTATGTATGTGTGTGTGTATGTGTTTATGTGTGTATCTATGTGTGTATGTCTGTGAGTGAACACGCTAGCGTCTAAACGCTTTGTTCGAATAACCTGAAAGTTGGTACGTATATTGTAAGTCACCATAGTACGAACCCTATAGATTTTGGTGAATCTAGCACTTATAGTTTTTTTACAGGGACACAAAGAAAAATTCTTTATAATTATGGCCTATGGGAGCAAAATCTTAAAAGTGCGATAACATCTAAACGCCTTATTCAATTGAGCAAAAAATTTATACACATATTATAGGTCACAAATACGCAATCTGTATAGTTTTTGGAAAATCTAGCACTCATAGTTTTTTTACAGGGACACAAAGAAAAATTCTTTATCATTATGCCTATGGGGCCAAATTTTTAAAAGTGTGATAGCGTCTAAACGCCTTATTAATCTGAGCAAAAAATTTGTACACATGTTATAGGTTACAGTTGCACCAACTGTATAGATTTTGGAGAATCTAGCACTCATAGTTTTTTTACAGGGATACAAAGAAAATTTTTTTATCATTATGGCCTATGGGACTAAATTTTTTTCGGTAGCATCTAAACGCCTTATTCAATTGAGCTGAAAATTTATATGAGTATTATAAATCACTGTTGCACTAACTATAAGCATTTTGATGAATCTAGCATTTATAGGTTTTTACAGGGACACAACGAAAAATTCTTTATCATTATGATCTATGGGCTCAAAGTTCAGTAGCGTTAAATAAAACATCGTGTAATATAGGGAGAAAAATACTCAAACACTCTATTATGGTTTTCTCTCTTTTGTTTAACAACTCCTCTTTCTTTACTTTATCTACAAAACTGTTCATTACTCAATGTTCGGAAAGTCGAGTGGAGTCACTCCAGATTTTTTTTATATAGAGAGAGGTAAGAGCTACAGTGCGTTGCATGAATATAAACGCACCTTTTCCAATAACCAGAAATAGAATTTTTTTAATTTTAAAAGAAGGAATGTGACTTACAGTTATTGCATATGACTAACAACTGAATAAGTTGCTTTGAACACATATATTTAGGCTCATGCAAACTTATATAAATGAGTTTTAAGCATTTTCTTATTTTTCGCTGTTTTTCGTTTGTTGCGCGAAATTAAACGCACTCTGTATTTTGCGTTTAAATTTTAACAGTGCCATCGGAATTAAATTAAAACGCATATAGTAGTGTTGCTAAAGTTCTCTAAAATCAGTTTTAATGCTTGAGTGCAAAATTTACGGAGTTTGTTCAGAATGGCAAGAGGGAAACTTTGACAGTAGACGAGAGGATAAAAATCGACTTTATGCGTGAAAAGGCTTTAGCAATCGTGAAACTGGACACCGAATCGGAAGAAGTGAGAGTGTTGTGCGAAACAATATAAAGAAAGGAGCAAATTATGGGAAAAAAGCGTCAAGAAGCGAACGGGAAAGCTCGCTACTTACGACAAACGTCGACTATGCAACGCTGCAAGGAATAAGAATATTTCCTGTTGCTCAATACAAGTGGGGTGTTCATTGGACAACCATATGGAGTGCCATCAAAGCTGCAACTTTCATTAAATTTAAGAAAATGAAGGCGAAAGCACCTCTCACTCAGAAGCACAAAGATATGCGGTTGGAATGGGGAAGAAAATGGTTTCTAGATCGACTAAATTGGGAAAAAGTCATCTTCTCAGATGAAAAAAAGTTTAATCTCGATGACCCGAGCGGATTGCATAGCTACTGGCACGATTTGAGAACCGAAGAAATGTACTGTTCAAAACGTCAATCTCGTGATGGGTCTGTCATAGTGTGGGCAGTCATAGGTTTTAAAGGGACTTTCGAATTAGAGTTCGTGGAGAACACTATGATCTCTGTAGATTATGTCCATATGCTCACGAGGAACCTCCGCCGTCAAGCAGTCAAGAAAACTGGAAGAAATTATATTTTTTAGCAAGATTATGCATCTGTACATACAACACATATCGTGAAATCGTGATTACGTGACAATAAAATTAAAGTTATGGATTGGCCCTTAAAAAGCCCCGATTTAAACATAATGGAGAACGTATGGGAATTCTGTTTCGCCGTGTTTACGTAAACGGAAGGCAATTTAATACGAAAGATGAACTAAAATCGGCCATTCTATTAGCTTGGAAGACAATCAGCTTGGATGGCCTCATGTCATTATATCAGTCAATGCCAAGGCGTTTACTCGCTCTTCTAGAAGCCCATGGTGGCTTTTTAGAAGGTGGCTTTTTTAAGTATTAGATACAGTATTTGTTACTCAGTTATTTATTTTTTACATGTGCGTTTAAATTCACGCAACATATATTTTTGTCATAAATTCAATAAAGTTATTCTCTATAAAATCATATTGGTCTTTCATTGTTTTGACTCGTATTTTTATTTCTTGAATCATACACATAGAGTTTGGCTCAAGTGTCACCTATTCATATTTCTTTATTACACTTCTATACCCTCGCTCTGATCCGGATCAAAAATTCGAGTTTGGCTGGTGCTGCCATCTTTCACCAGCTTATGGAACTAGAAGTCGTACTTCCTCCCTGTGAGGCGTTCCTAATAACGGAAGACGCAACCCTCTTGCCTTAAAATAAGTCCGGTAGTTCCACTACCGAGGCTCGGAATTTCCGAGTGGCACACGACAACAACAACAACAACAACACTTCTATACCATTCTAATTCTTATAGCTAAGGTGCGTTTATATTCATGCAACGCACTGTAAAAGATACGTTTTTGTGTCCGTTGTCTCCTTTTAACACCTTTTTTTTTTACCTATATATGTATGGTAGAGAAAGAATTGTTTTGGGATCAAATTTTCTAAATTGAGTTTTTGTTATATTTACACGTTTTGATGTCCCCTGAATCCGAAAACAAGTTTTTAACGGTTGGTCTGTGTACGTGCTTGTGTGTCTGTTTGTCTGTGTGTATGTTATCCACATTTCTCAAGAACAAATGGCATCAGGAAGTCCAAACTCGGTATTCTAAATCTGTGTCACATAGGGATGCTACACTAAACTTTTTGTTGAGATTAAGCAAATGGTTCTTGTACAGGGCCATCCAAGAGACTTCAAATACATTACGTCTATGGGGGAAATTGCAAGTAAGTAGGGTTTAACGTCTATAGACTATACTAAACCAAATGAAATGAATATGAATTTTTTATAGGCATAAAGGCATGTTTCATGTATAATATGGTATGAAAATCCTTCACCGTTCGTTTACAGGGCTACACAAAAGAACTAGAATACAGTGGGATAATACTTGGAAATTCATGGAAGTGCATTTCAAGCTGTGTTATTAATATATGATTATATTTATGTGCACAATGTGGTTTGTGCATAAATTTTAGAAGATGTACAGGGCTGCCAATAGTTGATTGAAAGTATTCTTTTTTATTAAATATAATTAGGGGAAGTGCTTTATTATTATACTTTACCATGTTCAAGAAAACTGCTCAGAAATTAGATTTAATTCCTATTCCTCTTACCTGTGTGGTAAATAAAATATTTATAAAACTAAATATTTAACGTTCCTTTTTATGTATTGACACGTTTTGATGTTTCCTGAATTCTGAAGTCATGTTTTTACCGTTTAGTCTTTGTCTATGACTTTTATGAGAATAACTTAAAAACAAATAATTTCAGGCCATTCAAATGTCGTATTTTGAAGTTAATATAAGGTTGTTACTGAAGATTTATGTGAAAATTCCTAAGTTTCAAAGAATGGGGCGGGTGAAAGTTATGTGAGTAATTTTAAATGAACATTTAAACTGAATAACAGCTTTTGAATTCTCTTTTAATGTAAATACAATATTAAAACGTGGGTTCAAGTGGGGCGGTAGTCCCCCTCATACAGAATTATTTGTCAAGTAAAACTTTTCCGAAGCTTATTTTAAATTGTTTTTAACGAAGGTTTATGTAACAGTATTCGTTATCGTATCCCTTAATGTCCATTCTGCCTTTATGGTATTGAATTTCAGGGTAAGAGAAAGTCATGTGATTGCCACACTAGATTATTACATATATATATATATATTCCATTTTCATAATGACCACATATGATGACCCCTCTGTTCTCTCTCCTCTTTCAGTTTTCTTCAATGTATTGAAATATATGCCTACTGATTTTAATACAATGGCTTTTCTCTATGTAATATAACAAAAGAAATATTGATTTTGTGGGATATAATAAATAAGTTAAGTTTTTTTTTTTTCCCTCCTTTCTCTCTTTCGATTTCTTTTACAATTTAGGTAAATTTCTTTCACAGAAAGAATGGTAATAGTAATATTTTCGGAGAATAAATAAACTTTTAAAACCAATTCCTTATTCTTAATGAATAGGCTGAATGGAAACTTGGAATTTCAGAAAAATTAATCATGAATAACCAAATAGATGGAAATAGTTAACTGTTATTATTCAAGATATTTTTTCTAATTTAAACTGGGGTTCGGTTGGGAATTAGTCTCTAAGAAGTCATCCTGAAAAATTTCGTCTCTTATTACTTTTCATCATGAGAAAATTCGCTCGCAAAAATAAGTCCTTCCAATTATGTTCCCTGTAAAACGGTCATAAATCTTTAGATTATTTAAAAGATTATTTTGGTTAATTTAAATAGACTTTTTTCAATTGTTGTCGATTAAACTCTTACAAGCCAATGTTCTTAATTGGAAACATCGAATTAAAAATTCATTAAAAATTAAATTTCATCGATATTGTCTTATCGATATTGACTCATTAGAAATTCAGCACGTGTAATTTAAAGATGGCTCGATTTTTTAAAATATATCTTTATCATAAAAAAGGAAACATTCAAAAACTTATAAATATAACCTTTTTAACACATCATTTTCCATCTACGTATCATACAGAATCACATAAATACATTGTTAAAAAAATGCAACTTTACTTCCAGAAATTCTCCGTAATTTGAGAAAAAAGTCGTAAATTACGGAAAAATTACGTTGACAAAACGTATTTTTCTGTAATTACAGAGAATTTCTGGAAGCAAAGTTGCATTTTTGTAATAGTGTATCAAAAACAATTCAATATTTCTAAATACCGTATTAAATATATTGAAAATAGATAAATTGTTTTAAAATTATGAAAATTTATAATATTAATAAAAATGCATCTGACATGCTTTGTAAAATGTATGTTTCCAATAATAAATGTCATGTTTGTATATTAAAATGTACACTGTCAAAAAAAAGTCCTGTTTCTGCAGTTTTCTGTCAGAAATTTTATGTAATTCAGAAAAATACATTCTATCAACGTAATTTGTCCGTTGATAGAACGTATTTTTCTGAATTACAGAAAATTCTGTTAGCAAACTGCAGCAAATAGGACTTTTTTTTTGACAGTGTAAATATAATATTTTTTGGTATTGTTTTAAAATTTTAAATAAGTAATATCTTTAAATTAAAGAATTCTAAGATAAAGTTAAAACAAAAATAATTCACTATTTCCTTGGAACTGAATCGGGCTTGTAAAAGATTAAGAATAAATTTTGTATTTAATAGTTTGATAATATTTCAATAATTCACATATTTAAAGTATCACACTATTTCAATTAGAATATTAAAAAAATAATAATACATATATTTAATAGGCTTATCTGAGTAATATTGGAATACTTCAGTAGAAATAGCTGAAGAAAATTTTTATTTTAAATAAAACTTTCATAAATTTTTAGATAAAATAAACGAATCAAATTTATTATTACTTCTTTTATACATCTTTTCTTTATTTATAATTATTAATAATTATAATTAAATATACCAAATTATTAAAGTTTATTTTATTTATTATTGCTAGTTGAATTTTTACTTAAAACATAATAACAATATATTTTACATATTTTTATATTCAACAATTAATTAACTTTATCAATAATTTGATGTTTGTGAAACAGCAGTGATACATATACTCAATTTAATCAGATAAAATAAAAACCAAACTCAGTATACTGTATATTGGCACTTAATATTTCTAAGATATCCGATTTTGCTTTTCTAAATACATTTAGGCTACTAGAATTTTCTTCTAATAATTTCAGTAATTAATTATGCTTTCAATCTTAAGAATCGAAGTCGCCAAAGTAAATGTAAGTAAACATGTTTACGAACATTTTTTCTTGTTCAACCATTTTTAGAAAAAGTTTACTGTGAAAATGAATTAAAACATCCATTAAGGCTGTTAGTATTTAATGCACGAAAAACCAAAAGTTTTTATTTAAAGTGCCATTTTATACATATTAGTCGCCATTAAGGGTTCCCAATAAATATCACTCATAAACATAGGAAAGTTTACACTGAAATAGAAAATATGCATTTAAATATAAATATATGTGTTAAAACGCAGCATAGTAAAAATAATAATTATAAGAAGAAGAAAAACATAAATACCGTTCATGCTTTTAAAGGTTTTTTTAAGTGTAGATATTTAAATGATTTAGGTTAAGCATGGATTATTATATTAAGCATGGGTATTTCATTATGTCGTAGAAATTTTTGTTCATATCTATTAAAAGAATCATATTATCAGTTAAATATAAATTTTGCCTCTTCGAAGAAATAACTAATGTTAATATAATGTTATATTCCATTAATCAATAGATACTGCCTTACAGAAACCGTGCATTTTTGTAACTGTTGGAATTTATTTCATAATTTTTGTAAATTCCCTGGCCATAAAGTTTATTTTTCCGATAATGAAAGAATCTTCAAAACGAAAGTATCAAATTTGTTTTATATTATAATTGCTGTTGCGACATCTTTGGCGAAGGAAAAATATTAACCGCATTTGTTACATGACTTTTTAAAAGAAGTAAACCTAATAGGCAAATTGCAAAGCAAATAATGTTTATTATTTTTGCTTAGTTATCATTTTTAACTTATAAATGATAGTCGAAGCGGCTTTCTTCATATCAAGTATGAAATCTACCCTTTCTGATTCGCATACGTATATATACATATATACAGTCGGCTGCAAAATTATTTGAGCACTAGCAATAATCCTTTCCAAAAAAATGTACACTTAATACAGCTTTGTTAAATAAATCCTTGTCGAGTCATGTTCTTAATCAGTCTAAGAACATTATTCGACAAGGATTTACTTAGCAAAACAGTCTTAAGTGCACTTTTTAAATATAGGAATTATCGGCTAGAGCTCGAATAATTTTGCAGCTGACTGTATATGTACAGTCGGTAACAAAAGTGTCCGAACACTAGCAAAAATTCTTATGTAAAAAAAGTGCACTTTTTACAGTTTTGTTAAATAAATCCTTGTCGAATCCTATTCTTAGTCAGTCTAAGAACACGATTCGATAAGGATTTATTTAACAGAACCGTATGAAGTGTACTTTTTTTACATGGGAATTTTTGCTAGTGTTCGGACACTTCTGTTACCGACTGTATGAATGTATGTACAGTCGGTAACAAAAGTATCCGAACACTAGCAAAAATTCCTATGTAAAAAAGGTAGAGTTAATACTGTTTGTTAAATAAATCCTTGTCAAATCGTGTTCTTAGACTGACTAAGAACAGGATTCGACAAGGATTTATTTAACAAAACAGTATTAACTCTACTTTTTTTATATATGAATTTTTGCTAGTGCTCGGATACTTTTGTTACCGACTGTATGTTTTATAAGGTAATAATTGGAAATAAAACAGAATTTCAAATTAAATAATAATAATAATAATAATAATAAAACAGATAAGAACCATGGAACATCCAGGCGGTCTTTAGGGGAGTACCTACCTGTAGATTAGAAAATATGGCATGCTTCATGTGCTGCTGATGGTAAAATACTAAAAATTGGTGTACCCCCTGCACCACTGAAGAGAAAATAGGAAGTCACGCAAAGGTTTCATGCATAAATATATTAAAACATGTATTAAAATAATACAAATACAAATTTTCATACAAAATATGAAATAGTTTATATAAGTATATAAAATCTTATTAAGAGAAAAAAAAAAACTTAGATGAAAAGTGAAGTAATAGGAAAACATACACAAAAAATAAATAAATAGAGAGTAATGAACTCCAGAGAGTTAGGTAGATAAAAATTAATAGTTATGAATGTTAGTTAAGACATAAGAAAGATACTCATTAATACTCTTAATTTCAACCAATTTTTGAAATGTCACACTAAAACTGCCATAATTATTACAAATTCTTTTAATCCTAGCAGTTTTCGAAAATAATTTGTTTCAGATTTATAACGACATTCGGCATCTGGGCAATTCTCATATTCGATGAACTGCAAAATTCTTAATATGCTGAATTTGCATTGTTCTCACCCGATATCCATGTAAATCCATTTTAGAGAAATAATTGCCTAAGTAAAAAACTCCCTATTTCAATTCTAGACTTTATGGTAATTTTTAGGTTCCTGTTACTATTTGAAATGTTCAAATTTAAACAATGAATTATTTCTATGTTCTGTCTTTGGTAGTTTGAAGGTCAGAAATATATGACAAACTGTCAACTGTTAGCTAACGGAAGTCGACGGTTAGTTGGCATTAGGGGCTAGTTGGCACTCAGCATCATATCATCACGCCAGGGTTCCTCGTGAATCCACACAGATCATCGTTCCGATCCTCTCGAAGTTGCAAGCCCTCCTTCTGTGTTTTGTCTTTCTCTGGTGAAGGTAAGCGGCTGTCTTGACAGCCGTAGGAACTTCCAAAGCCCGTGATGATGATGATGATGACAGCTTCTATTTATAGGGGATAGAGCGCTATCATTTTACAAGTGGGAAGTGTTTGTATACGTGGACGATTCACTATAATTTTAGTCTGCTTGTGACCATCATGAAGAAAAAGTTTCCATTATATCATTTTCTGACTCATTAGATTCTGTAGAATCTATTTTATGTTGGGTATCCCTGTGGGACTTGTTGGCATATCTATCTATGAGGTCAACTGGCATAGTTACATTGTTAAAAATTTTGTCCTGGGTTGAACCAAAACATGGTGCATTGTAGCTGCAATTATGAGATGGTGAAGAGTTTTACCATGATATGGTATTTGATTCTACGAAAGTTTGGTATTATAGTTGTTGTAACCATAAGATGGTGTGATTTTTACCAAGATTTGGTGCTTTTTTATTAATAAGAAATACCAAATCATGGTAGAAGGTTGCACTATCGCATGGTTGCAGCTACTATAGCATCAAATTTTGGTTCAACCTAGCGTATTTCAAATATTGTTGTACCAAATTTTGGTTCAACCTAGCGTATTTCAAATATTGTTGTACCAAATTTTGGTTCAACCTAGCGTATTTCAAATATTGTTGTACCAAACTTTTGTTCAACCTAGCGTATTTCAAATATTGTTGTACCAAATTTTGGTTCAACCTTGAGCTGAAATTTTTAACAGTGTATAACATACCTACACTGTTAAAAAAATGCAGAAAAAATACAGAAATTCTCTGTAATTTCAGAAAAAAAGTCGTAAAATACGTTTTGTCTACGTAATTTTTCCGTAATTTACGCCTTTTTTTCTGAAATTACAGAGAATTTCTGTATTTTTTCTGCATTTTTTTAACAGTGTATAGCTGACTTTATTTAATGATAGTTCAAAAACTGGAGAACCTCTCCAAGACGAAGAGTTTTTGCCTTCAACTTTCTGATAAGACGATGATGAGGGTTCCTGCAAATCCCAGAAAACCTCAAAAATATACTAAATGGTCACATAAAGCAAAAGCATCAAAAAATCTTCTATAAAATCAAAGACCTCTATATCCCCCGGAATACAAAATAAATGACTTTGTTTTAGTGAAATACTAATACCACCAGTACTTTAGGAAAATCGACGAAACCGATGGCAATGAGATTTGCATGGCCACGATGGCCAAAACGGGAAAAAAAATGGAGATGGCTAAATTAGAATGATTTTATTTTGTACTATCAAAGATATATTTTGCAAAAATTTAACCCATCTGTTCAAATAAGCGAGCGCACAACACTTACATTCTAATTTACTTATTAAATTCTTAATAACTCTTACATTTATAATTTCTATTATAATAAAGAAATTGTATAAATATATATAAAATTGATTCTGCTATTAATAAAGGCTGTGGCATGTCTTTAACACGCTTTTATTAGCTTCACATGTATATATGTTTGTATGTATGTTTGTAACCGCTCTGGGAGCAAACAAAAAATCTATATTGTAAAAAAAGACTTTCCCTACGTGAACGCTGTGAGGTAAAGCTCCGGGCTACGAACCTAAAGGTCTAACGTTCGAGCCCAATCAGGGGAATTTTTTTAAGAATGGTTTTTGTTTAATTCTAAATTATTTTATAATCACTTTGTAATACAATTTTTTCTTACCCTGCATTTTAGTACTATAAAGATAGATATTCTGTGCTTTTTAGTTCACATTTCAATAAAAGCGTGTTCTTTAATTTTTTAAAAGTATAATTTTTTTTTATTTATATTTTGTTCAAATAATAATAAAATTTAAAAACCCATGCCTTTCGGTGTGTATGAATGATGTTGTAGCAGAAAGCAGTGAGGACTTCAAATGAGGTAATAATAGCTATAGTGCACACTAACCTTTATTATTTCTTGAAGATAAACTGAAATATACTGTAAAATCGATAACTATATTTTAAATTTTGAAACAGTAAATTAAAAAAAAAAAAAAAAAACTGCAAAATTGAATATTCTTTTTATTTATGTCATCGATACCTTCCATTAGCTAATTTCTGAAAACAGTGTGTGTGTTCCTAAATATTGTTTTGTAATCTAATTGTGTTTTTTCCTTTGTTGTTTCAGTGTGTGCGGCTTCCAGCATTTCCAGCGAGCAGGTGCTATACATGTCGACTTGTTTGAGAGCTTGTACTTTGTAGTGGTGACTTTTTCCACAGTCGGCTACGGTGATTATAAGCCAGATAACTGGCCGTCACAGCTCTTCATGGTGGTCATGATTTGTGTGGCTCTCATTGTGTTACCGACTCAGGTAAAAAATATGGAATTACTGCATTGGAAAGCAAACAACTATATTCTATATATTTTTGAAAAAAAATCTGATTAATCTATATAAATAAAGCAAAGAGTTTGTCCGGAACACAGCCGGGTGGACCACTCCCATTTTTGATTGGTCTAGATTTAACTACTTTGGTGATGAAAGTTGGTCATTTTTTTAGTTAAAACTGCTGATTTTTTTTTTTTTTTTTTTTTTTTTTTTTTTTATGATACTGCATAGATGTTATACTTTCTAAAAGAGCTCTAAAAATTGTTCATTTTTTGTGTGGACACTATATACATCAAGTTATTAAAGATATTACGTTACAAAGTTTTCTTTTAATTAATTAAAATATGAAAATAAATATTAGTTATAATTTAATAGTTGCCCCACCCCCCCTTCAAAAATAAAAAAAAAAAAAAAAAAACGAGTTTATTTTTTTTTTTGACATAAAAATAAATGCATTTAATTAAACGTGAACATTAAAAAATTGTAAAAAATTAAATTGTGCATCTAAAAAAATTGACGTCATTATCACTTTAAAATTTTCTAAACATTGATAAAGTTCTAATGTATATCTATAAGATTTAACAGAAAATTTAAAAAACATGGTATATGATTTTTTTTTTTTTTTTTAATCTTATAATTATTTATAATTTTGTTTTCATTTCGGCGATGAGTTGATATGGGTATCGCAAATTCATAAGCAAACAGTTTGGCGAGAAACGCCCGAGCTACTTCAGTGCCAAATTTCAAGTTCCGCTAAGAGGTCCAAGCGTTTACAATGTTTTTGCACAGTTTTTCTGAATTTTATTTTAAATATTTTTATAATGCGAGTGGGAAAAAGAAGAAAAAGCATTTTTTTTATAAATTGGTCTAATTATACAAAATATCTCCATGTAAAATATTATGCGTTTTCCGTTCTGTTTATTATCAAAAAGAAAATGACTAATGCAGTTTTTCCTGTATTATTGAAATTTCTATAAATTAAATTGAATTGAATTAAATTATCTAGTACCAAGACGTTGCAGTGAAGAAGTCTCTGCCGAAGTCAGCGAGGGCCCGAATCGAAGTTTTAAGCAATTTCAATGTATTTTCTTTTTAGTTTTAATTTGTAGAATGATATAAAAAAATATTGATTCGTTTTTTAATTCATTTAAATATAGTGACCAGCGAAGTGGGCAAAGCCTGCTAGTTATTAATAAGAGTGAAAAAGAATCAGGTCAGGATTTGAACCAGGTCCATATTTGAGACCTGGATTCGCCATTTTTTGCTTGTATTCAAACCATCCTGGTCTCTCCATAAAAAATTCTGGTATTTGGTATATGTAGCGAGCGTTCCAAAGGGTGAAAAAAAGCAAATTTATCCCCAGGAATAAGACTATTTTTTCTTTTTTTCTTTTATAAAATAATAATAATAATAATAAATAAAATAAATAAAAATATTCTTGAAATTTTTTAAAAGAATTATAGGAATGGGAGAAATAAAAGTAGAAATTTGAATTAATGAGATCAGTAATTTTTATTCCAATACCAAAAGTAATTTAAAACATTGTTATTTTACGTACACTGTTAAAAATTTCTGTAAATTTAATGTAAATATTTATCCAGAATTTCTGTAAATTTACAGTAATTCTTAGTTAAAAGTGAATAATCGAGATTCTCAATCATTATTCTGTATTTTTACCTAATTTTATTGTTTAATTTTTTAATTAAAATTAAAAATGACAGTTTCTACTTTAGAAAAAGCATTCTAAGTCCAAAATATATTCTCACCAATAATTAATTAAATTAATATTAGTTATTAAAATGAATGTATAAAATAAGATTTTTAACATCTCCGTTTATTTTTCTCTGCAATTTTACGTAAGACTTAAGATAATAGATTACACTGAGTTTTCTGTTGATATTTTTAACAGTGTACACTATTAAAAATTTCTGTAAATTTAATGTAAATATTTATCCAGAGTCTCAGTAAATTTACAGTAATTCTTAGTTAAAAGTGAATAATCGAGATTCTCAATCTTTATTCTGTATTTTTGCGTATTTTTATTATTTAATCTTTTAATTAAAATTAAAAATGACTGTTTCCACTTTAGAAAAAGCATTACAAGTCCGAAATATATTCTCACCAATAATTAATTAAATTAATATTAGTTATTAAAATGAATGTATAAAATATTTTTAACATATCCGTTTATTTTTCTCTGTAATTTTACGTAAGACTTGAGATAATAGATTACACAGAGTTTTCTGTTGAAATTTTTAACAGTGTAGATGTTATTTTCCGTTATATTGCAACGTTATTTTATGTAGACTTACCTCACATTTTATGCAATTTGTACATAATACTTTTTTATACACAATAATGAAGACCGTTATGTAATCGATATTGTAATATTTATCTTTTCACAGTTCGAGCAGTTAGCTTACACATGGATGGAACGGCAGAAGCTGGGATTCGCTTACAGTCGTCATCGCGCACAGAATGAGCGGCACGTGGTTGTCTGCAGCACAACGCTAAGGTCAGACACTGTTATGGACTTCCTCAATGAATTTTACGCACATCCTTTACTGCAGGTAATTTATAGTACATTCTACCATTAAACATCTTTTTTTTTTTTTTTCTTTTTTTCAAATGTTATTTCTCTTACAGACAGTGCATATCTAAGATGTCTGTTTGTCGAAAACTAATTATCATTAAAATTTACAGAATACAGTATTTCTAATAAAAAAATTTTACAGTTCAAATCTATATTTATTAGCGACAGATCTACACAGATCAGTTAATCAGGTCTAGTGGCGGCTCGTGAATAACGTATTGGGGGTGCTGTATTGAAACGTCTAGGAAAAGTAAATAGAATAGAATCTTTTTTCACTTATTGGCTTATTCGCTTATTTCGACCATCAACGTAAATAAGTTGACATTTTAAGAGCCAATTAGAAGACAAAGCTTTCGGTGCTAATGTACTGTTTTTAGTCACTAACCTGCAGTCTTCTCAAAACGTCACTCACGAGCCGCCACAGATCAGTTCTCAAAGTAATTGTGCATATGACTGTGAAATAACCAAAGAAAAAAACTGATGTTATAGTAAATGGTAAACTGGTAAAGTGTGCTAAATAAAATACATTTTAGACAAACACCATAATATTGAAAGGAGACTTGGCGCTAGATAAATAAATGTTAGGAAAAATAGACAATGTCTTGAAAGTCAAGGGAAATAATAAACTAGCAGGCAGCTGCTTCAATAGCATTTAGCGTCAGTTGCTTTTATGCACTGATGACGGTACGCTAAATGTTACCGAAACAGCTGTCTGCTAGTTTATTGCACTCTGAATTGTTCAAGACGTTGTTCATTTTTTCTGTGTTTATTAAGCACCATAAATTACAGAAACTCGCAAATAATAGCACGATCCTTCGTCAGGAGAAAGAAAAGCGAACATGAATGCAAGATAAAAGCAACAATATATCACAAAAGCAGCAACGATATATTACCGTTCATAAAGGTAACGAAATTCTCTTTTTAAATATTTTTTCACTCCAGCGGATACACCAAATATAAAGCTATATCGTATATTTTCGAAAGGACCTAAATTTTCAGTTTAATGCAACATTTCCTTATAAAGAAGGTCGCTTTTTACCGTTTAGCTACATTTTACCATATACTGCCGCTTATAAAAAGGACAAACTTCCATTTTAAATCTTTCTTCACTTTAGTCGATACACAAAATATAAAACTATATTGTACATTTTCGAAAGAACCTGAATTTTAAGTTTAATACAGCATTTTCTTATAAAGAAATTCGGGTGTTATCCAACTGCACTGGAAATATACCAACTACACCCCATTTCACTTACTCTCTTGCGAGTTTCTATCTTACCACCCCTTCGTTCTGAACAGGAAGAACTCAAAAGTTTGTTGGTGGAATTATACTAACTGCCCTAGCTGGAAGTTTATAATTTTATTTGTAATTTAACCGAGTTACGTGCGTTTTTTTTTTTTTTTTTTTTTTTTTTTTTACGTGCGTGATAGTGATTGTTGCGAAACCGAATTACGGGCGTTCTCCGATTCATGCACAGCAAGGTAAGGGTGTCCAGTAATGTTTTTTTTTTTTTTTTTTTTTTTTACGTGCGTGGTTGTGATTGCCGTGGAACCGAGTTACGGGCGTTCTCAGGTTCATGCACTGTGCGGTAGGGGTGCCCAGTGATATTTTTGTTTTGGTTTTTATGTGCGTGGTAGTGATTGCCGCGGAACCGAGTTACGGGTGTTCTCAGATTCATGCACAGCGAGGTAGTGGTGTCCAGCGATTTTTTGTTGTTGTTGTTGTTTCCCACTACATTTTTCGTTTTCTATTTCATTACTTTCAGTGGAAGGATCTAAATTCATAACAGGGGTTTCAGGTAGCAGGAGCCGTTTGCATGTCCGAGTGCAGTTGGTACTTTTTTAAAGTGGAGGAAAAATGAGCGAGTGCAGTTGGTAGGCGCCCAGAAATTCTCTTTTTACCGTTTAGCTACTTTTTACGATATATTGCCGCTTATGAAAAGGACAAAAATTTCGTTTTAAGTTTCTCTTCACTTTAGCGGATACACCAAATATAAAACTATATCGTACTTTTTTGAAAGGACCTGAATTACAGCATTTCGTTATAATGAAATTTTCTTTTTACCGTGTTTTTATTAACCTCTATTCTTGTTTGTCTGGTACAAATCTTGCAATAGATATTTAACTAACTTTCCTACTAACTAGACATTTGAAACTTTCAGAATAGCTCAGAACCCGATGACAGCAGAATACTTCGAGGCCCGATTTTCGAATTTTTGATTAGTTTTCTTTTAATTAATTAAAATATGAAAATAATAACCTACTAATAGCTTTAAAAATAGCCATTAAAATATTAGCTATAATTTAATTGTTGCCAAAAAAATTTACGAGTTCGTTTTCTTTCGACATAAAAATAAATACATTTAATTAATCGTGAGCGTTAAAAAATTGTAAAAAGTTAAATTATGCATCTCACAAAAATTAACGTCATTATATTTCTAAAACTTTTATACATAATTATAAAGTGTTAATGTAGTTCTATATCTAAGATTCAACAGAAGAATTAAAAACATGGTATATAAAAGTTTTTTATCTTGCAATTATTACAGGTTAGCAACATTTTACCATGTATTGCGCGTATGAAAAGAAACAAATTTTTGGTTTAAGACTTTCTTCACTTTAGCGGATACACCAAATATAAAACTATGTCGTATATTTTCAAAAAGACCTTAATTTTCAATTTAAGGCAGCATTTCTTTATAAAGAAATTCTCTATTTACCATTTAGCTACATTTTATTTCAAAAACCACAATATTAATACATACGAACTCATAAAATTTAAACATAAATATCAATAGAAGCAAAATTACAAACGCTACTTGAATTAACCAAGACTTTACAGTTTTTAATGGCATAAGCACAAATATTTTAACTAGTTTTTACAGCCATTTATTTACATTACTGAAATTAATAAAATTAATGCTTCAAATGCTTTGAGAGAACCTTTTTTAATTAAATTAGAATGGTCCTATTAAATGTCCCAAGTTCATTAAATAGTTGAGTTATAAGTTCATTTCAAAAGGAATGTGTTATTTTAGCGGCAATTTAAAGTGAAACACATTTAAACTTGAATGCGTGTTTTTAACTTTAATTCACATGAATCTTAAAGAGAATTACTTGTTTAGAAATTAAACAAATAAGTCTAATAAATGCACAAACTAATATTTATGCTAAAAGAAGCAGTGCAAACAGAAATTTACTTGAAAACCCAACTTAATTAGTACCTAGTAATGAAGTAATTTTACTCAATTTGAAATTTTAAGTTGCATCAAATTAAACTTGCATTCAATTTTTTTTTCTTTTGTAAAAGTTCAAAAAGCATTATTTAATAAGATAAATTTATTAAAAGACATTCAGATAAAGGTTTTTTACTTCCTTATACAAAGTATAAGGAAGTATAGTAATCCCGATTTGCGAAATGGATTTTGCATTTCACATTGCTCGAAAACGAATGATCGCTGAATGTTGCCAATTTATACGTGTGACTTCCATGATGTCTAGTTGCACACCTGCAAGTGTCATCTTAACACGAGCTCTCGTTTTAGAGATATAAGGGATTTTACACGATTTTTCGTGACGTCTGTATGTGTGTGTGTGTGTCTGTGTGTGGGTATGTCGCATAACTCAAAAACGGTTGGACGTAGAAAGTTGCGAATTGGTACATAGGTTTGTTATAACATCTAGTTGTGCACCTCCCTTTTTGGACTTTCTATGAATTTCCGTTTTGGAGATATTTAGGAAAATTAGGTTCATAATGACAAAAATTTGGCCATAATGTATCAAAAAACGGTAATAACTCAAAAACGGTTTAGACAAATCTTGCAATTTAACTGACTTTCCGATTAGCTAGACATTTGAAACTTTCAGAAAAGCTCAGAACACGTTGACAATGCATTTTTTTAATATTTTTAGCCAACTGTTTCCGATACCTGCTGCCTTCAGCAGCGTTTATGCGATTCAACAGAAAATTTATTTAACTAACTTCCCGACTAGCTAGACATTTGAAACTTTCAGATTAGATCAGAACACGGTGAAAATGCATTTTTTAAATACTTTTAGCCAACTGTATAGGGTTCCTGCTGCCTTCGGCAGCGTTACCAGTTCAAATCTTGGAATCGATTTGTAACTAACTTCCCGACTAGCTAGACATTTAAAACTTCCGGAAAAGCTCAAAATACGGTGACAATGCATTTTAAAAATATTTTTGGCCAATTGTTTCGGGTCACTGCTGCCTTCGGCAGCGTTTACATGGTTCAACAGAAAATTTATTTAACTAACTTCCCGACTAGCTAGACATTTGAAACATTCAGAATAGTTCAGAACACGGTGAATATGCATCTTTTTAATACTTTTAGCCAACTGTTTCAGGTCCCTGCTGCCTTCGGCAGCGTTTATATGGTCAAACAAAAAAAATATTTAACTAACTTCCCGACTAGGTAGACATTTGAAACTTTCAGAATAGTTCAAAACATGGTAAAATTCCTTTTTTTAATACTTTTAGCCAATTTTTTCGGGTCCCTGCTGCCTTCGTCAGCGTTACCAGTACAAATCTTGCAATCGGTTTTTAGCTAACTTTCAGAAAAGCTCAGAGCACGGTTATAATTCATTTTTTTTTTTATATTTTTAGCCAACTGTTTCGGGTCCAATGTCAATGTTTTTTAACATTATGTATATTTCTAAAAGTGTATAAGGAAGTCATGTGGTGCCCACATCAGATTTTTTTATTTTAAAATTCTTTGTTTTTCTTCCGCAATCTTTTCCTCGTATTGCGCATGCGTCAAGTCTGCTGTGATTTTATTAAAATAGAGGTGAGAAGAAATAAGTAGATATTTACTTCACATGAGTTACTTTTTTTTTTTTTTTTTTTTTTTTTTTTTAATGACTGAGGACTCAATCTGGGATTTTTGTGGTGTCATTTTTCGATAGTTGGACATTTATTGAAATCTAAAATATATCGAAAATATAACTGTATAATTTGAAAGCATTGTTATGATTTGAAAAAAAAAAAATAATAATAATAGTCCTCCATCTACTAAATTCTGCTTTTGTCAGAATTTCATCAAAATCATTTTTTTTTTTTTTTTTTTTTTTTTTTTTTTTGAAAGAGAAAGAAAAGAAAAATAATAGTAATTAGTATCGAAACAAACACTATCGAAAAAGTTTTTTTTTTAAATAAATTTGAATTATGAAATAAAAAGTGCGCGTGCAAAATGAAATAAAAATAAGTAAAAAAATGAATTTAATGATTTAATTTTATATAAAACATGATGGCTGGCCAGCTATCTTAAAAAGTAGATGTAAAATTTAAAGTTTATGTGGTGCGTGTGGCATCTATAAAAATTGTTTTAAGAAATAGAATAGAATAAAGAAAGCAACGATGTTGGTTTCATTTTGTTATAGAGTTTGAATTTTTGAATTTTATAGAAGTAATATCTACCGTAGGAATAATTTCTTATGTTAAAACTATAGGGAATTGTTATGCGAGCACAACCGATGCTACTTTATTTATTTTTTTTTTTTTTTTTACTGTGTGTACTTTTTAGAAACACTTACTGCTAACAATTTTCGGAGTATAATCGTCCATGAATAGTGCGACTCTCACGCGTGTATACGCGCAACATTATACATGGAAAACAAATATTTAATAATTTTGTAATATAAATATATAAATTCGTAATATAAATGTAATATAAAAAATTTGATATTATTATCTTAGTTTCATGATCAATTCTTAAAGAATATTTTAATAGCAATATTATCTTTATTATTAATTTTATTTTAATAGCAATATTATCTTTACTATTATTTTTATTGATTTTTTTTTCCTTTACTTTCTTGTACGATACAACGGAAGTATTCTAATTGATAAAAATAAAATGTATACGTTGAATTTTACATCCAACTTTGCTGAAAAATGTTAACCATACGATGTTGGAATTTTTTTATGATTGTGAAAACATCTAAATTGTTCACATTTCGTTTTTACTTCTGTATGATCTACTGTTTTTGACGTATCTAGGAATTGATGACTGATTTTTGCTAGTCGGCTGTATGTACGTATATGGGCATTTCACATTCCTCAAAAAAGATTAGCAGTAAAACATTGATTTTTTTAAACTAGCGTTCAATGAAACTAGTTCAATTAACTAGTAGCAATGAAAATTTGGCAATATAAAATAATCACCAAGGTTAAAATTATATAAAAATGCAATTCGGTAGACAAACGTAAAGAAGTATTCATTTTTATACATATTTTTACTGCCTTTGGCAAGGAATCTACAGAGAGAAGAAATTTTAGGCATAAACGATCTTTTATTAATACAAATTCCTACTAATGTAAAAAAAAAAGTGCGATTTCAATAGTTACACATATAAATTGTAGTATTTTATGGGAAGTATAGAGCTTTGGCGGTTTTTGCTGTCAGAGCTTCTTATGGCTCACATTGATATTTTACAAACAATTGATTTTTTACAAACCACTTAAAAAATTCTAATTTTTATTTATTTATTTATTTTTTATTTTATTATTATTATTATTATTATTATTATTATTTTTTTTTTTTGAGGGGGGAGTGAGGATTGTCCAATAAAAGTTACATAACAATATCAACTAATTGTTTTTTAAGGGAAGTATAGAACTTTGACGGTTTTACTGTCAAAAAACCTTTATGGCTCAACATTGATACCCCCATTTTTTACAAACTACTTGATAAATCTCCAAATAGGAAGAAAACTATCGTTTGAAGAATCGTTATGTTAAGAAAGCAAACCAGCGTCATGTTTTCATATCCAAACTTTATCAATTTGGCTGATTTTTTTTTTTTTTTTTTTTTTTCTTTGTTTTTCAAAATTATAAATCTTTTAGTACGATCACCATTTCAATTTTTGTTTATTTTTTGCAAATTTGAAAACTTTTAATTTCAATAAAATTTTTGAAAAGCTACGAATACAGTATCTTCCTACAAGTATCTTTTATCAAAAGAAAAGAAAATCAACGAAATTGATCAATTGTTTGCAATAAAACATGCTCCTAACTTTCTTTCACGTCATAACGACTCTTCAACGGCCAGTTGTCCCTCCTATTTGGAAATTTGAGATTGGAACAGTAACAATTAGCTGATATTGTTTAAGTAAATTTATTGAACAAATCCCCACAAAAAAATCCTCAAAATTCATCAAGTGATTTAGAAAAAACGAGGTAGGGTAGGGGCTCCAGTGATTGACATGCTCCAGTAATTGACATCTATCCCGAAATAATTAATAAATAAGAAAAATAATAAAAGCATATACAGTGGAACCTGTCTAAAGTGACCACCCTAGGGACCGACAAAAATGGTCACTATACGCAGGTGGTCACTTTATAAAGGGTCTTAAAAATTGGAAAAGGGTCGCTTTAGTCAAGAAAATGGTCACTTTAGTCAGGTGGTCACTTTACCAAGGTGGTCACTTTTACAGGTTCCACTGTATTTTACCTATAAGAATTTTAACATTTTATGTCAAACACTGGAGCACAGGGGGGTAATTAGTGGTAAAATGAAAAATTAGCAGTGTCAAACACTGGAACATAGGGTGCCAATAAGTGGTAAAATGAAAAACTTGCAGTGTCAATTACTGGAACATTGAGTGGGTGTCAAATAAAAATTCATAAAAAAAATAATTGTTATCAAATGTATAGATTTTAACATATATGTGATTCTGAATGTCTTTCATGCCATATGCATTAACTTAAGATTTCTAAAAATATTTTCTGATGACTAGAACATTAAAAACATCAAAGATTGCTCTAAAAGTGTCAATCACTGGTGCACTTTTGAGCTATAAGGAACACTTAGGGTAAAGATCGTCAAAATGCTTTATTCCCCATAGCTATTTTCAGTAAGATTGATAGAAAATCTAGTGAGAAAAAATAAAGATTGAGGCAAGCAATGAATTGCACAATTATTTCAGTTTAAAACTAGCAAGTTGGGGTCAACACAAAACTTTCTTCTATATTTTCTTATACAAATTCACGAGGTACAAATTATTTATTAAATTATTATTAAGTAAAGTTCTTTTACATGATGAATGCAGGCGATCTGCATCTCAGAAAAGTATAATACTAAATGGCGAATAAAAATCAATTTTGCCAACATCTAAAGAAAATGATTTTTTACATTCTTCTATATGTATATAAGAAGAAAATTTTGGATGCGTGAAGATTTTAGAATTCTGGTTTTCGATATATTTAGACTTTTGAGATGTCCTGAACTCGATTTGACCGTTTTTTAGAAAATGTCTGTCTATCAGTCAGTCTGTGTCTATCTGTGTGTATCACAAATGTTTTAGAAGCAGTATCAAACGAACCAATGAACGAAATTAAACCAAAGTTGGTATTTAGTTTAACCTTCACCTAAAATGGAACTGATAACATCTTGGGATCAATCGCTCAACAGGTGACGCTGTCACCTTTTTTTCAGAAATTTTAATATGGCAGTATAGGATAAAATTTAGTATAAATGCCAATAATGAGGGTTATTTTTAATAAATGGTTGCGAAATTAATATGAATTATTGATAATAGTAGTAGTAAATTAGGAAAAAATTGTGTGCACGTAGGACCATTATTTCACTTCCTAGGGGATGCATCTCGGGTTGTGTAAATTTTCAATATAGATATATTTCAAAACAGCTCGTCAATACCTTTAAAACGAATGATTTAACCATAGATCTGTGATAACTTAAAGCAAAGTTATTTCTTTTTCATTTTTAATAATAATAATAATAATAATAATAATAATAATAATAAAAACATTTTCTCAAATTTCGTCACAAAAATGATTTTCGGCATTTCTTTTTATACTTCTCTAAGATGCAAATAGTCTGCATTCATCCTGGGAAATAATTTTAACAAAGAATAATTTAATAATTAATTTGTATTTGTGAATTTGTATAGGAAGATATAGAGGGAAGTTTTGTGGTGGCCACAACATACTAATTTTTCCAATATTGACAAGTTTAAGATCAAAAAGAGTCAATTTTGTACTGACAAATAAATCAATAAATTTCTTTTAAATTATCACAGTTCTATGATTCAATCATTCGTTTTAAAGGCATTAATAAGTTCTTTCGAAAGATACTCATATTGAAAATTTACTCCTCCTTGGGGCTGAACGACGCTCCTGCATGCACACCTCGTTTATTGCTACTGTTATCAATAGTCCTATTAATTTTACGAGTATTCGTTAAAAATAACTCTCATTTATAACAAATCTTGTCCTATACTGCCATATTAAAAATTATGAAAAAAAAATGGATGACAGCGCCACCCTTTGAGCGATTGATCACAAAATGCAATGAGCACCAGTTCTGGTCAGGGTCCAACTAAATACTAATTTTGGTTAAACTCCGTTCATTGATTCGTGAGATACGGTATCCACAATATTTATGATGCACATACACAGACAGACTTATCTTCTGAAAATTGTCAAATCGTGTTCATGACACCTCAAATCGTGAAAATCCATCAGAAACCGGAAGCGAAGAATTTTCATGAATTTAATATTTTCTTCTTATACGTATAAGAAGAAAGTAATAATGAAGACTCACTCTTCATCAATTAAAAAAAAAAAATAAAATAAAATAAAATAAAATGCATTCTGAAAGAAAACCACATTATAGCCAAATTTAAGTAGAACACTGGTACGGATTTCGTAAATAAGCCTTGAAGACGGTAGTTAGGATATTAACGATGTTCAAAAAACAAACAACAAAAATTAGAGTTAGAAGTTTGTTTTAAATATACATGTAATTCGATTGCTTAAAAAGGATTTTATACCTACAGTTTCCAAATATATAAATGTATAAGTTTCAAATTATTTTAATAAAAATTGAAAATAGAAAAAATAGGTTTTTCTACATATAATGGGACAAAATGTGTGCGTGTGTCCGTCGACTTATAAGCAAACGGCTGATCGCAGAGGTACAAAATTTTGCATGGAAGTCGGTATTGACCTCCCTAGATAAACCTCGAAGCCCGATTTCCGAAATTGTGTAATAACATATTCTTTCATTATTCACTTTTTACAAATCATATGAATAAGATAGTTTTACGTTAGTTTTTTTATATTAATTTTGATATTATAATATAAACAAATTTAATTAAAATATTTATTATTTAAATATAAAATGTATGTAAAATGTAATATATTTAAATATAAAAATTAATTAAAACATGTTTTGATCTCATATGGACAGCCTGAATTAATTTTCAAATTGCGCTAATTTTTTACTCGGAACAATAAAGTTTATAATAACAGGAGTAACTCTTGGGGCATTTATAGTATTTCCTGTCAGTGTGGTTTATCATATATTGGCCAAACTAAACGCAGTCTTAAATTTCGTCTAAAAGAACATATGAATTACGTCCGCAAATAAGAAACCAATAAATCAACTATTTCTAAACATTGCTGGGAGAAAAATCATAATTTTAAATTTAATTCAGCTAAAATAATTTGCAGACCTAAATCCATTCATGAACTCGATTTTCTTTGAATTCTTTTCGTAGTTATAAAAATTTTAAAAACCTTGTAAATTGTGATTTGGCTGTTCCCTATTTGTCTGATTGTTGGATATTTTACATTCAGTCCACATTTTCTTAATTTTTCTTCTGTTTACACAGCTAACATTCCTAAATTCCTATTGGCCACACACTCCACCTTTCCCGTAATCCTATTGGTTGAACTAAATTCAGTCCCTCTCCTATATATACGAGCACTTCTCCAGATTCAGAATTCTTTTTGCACTGAAGACGGTACGCTTAAGGCAACCGAAACAGCTGTATGCATCGCAAATATATTTTGTTGTTGTTGTTGTTGTTGTTGTTGTTTCTGACGTAGTAGTTTATTCGGGTTTTAATAAAGTTTATACTTTTTAAGGTAGAAATGATGAATATTTGGTCTTTTAACAAATAGGATAAGGACTACTGAAGAGAACAATAATTAATTTAAAACTTCTTCGTAAGACAAATTTATTATGAAGTTTAATAATTAAGCAACAAAATTTGTAAAATTAATCAAACTGTAAATATAGTACACCTTTAGAAATCCCAGCTTAGTTCTCTTTATTCGAAAAATATCGGATGAATAAAGGCTGCACGAAATAGTGTTATCTATGTAGCAAACTACACGAGAAATAATGTTTGGTCATTAATCTTATAAAGATGCACTTTTCTGTCGAAAATCACGAATGGCGTCTGATATAAGTTTCAAGAAACTAAATTTTATTTTAGTTTTATTATGTAATAGTTGATTTGTTTGTAATACAGTTTCTGTTAATATTGGAATTTTCCTGAAAAAATATGTTTTGGCATCATAAGGATTTTCTCAATCAAGTTTCAGATTCTGCGAGTTTCGTAGTATGAAAATATTAATTTATAATTTTTAAGGTATTAATGATGATTATTTAGGTATTTAACAAGTATAATATTAAGTCTTAAATAGAAGACTAATTAGTTTTGAACTACTTAGTAAAGGTGAAGATTATCAATGTAATTAGGCAACGAAGTTTGAAAAATTGATCAAGCCCTTTAGAAATGTCAGCTGAATTCTCTCTATTTGAAAAGTAACGGATGAAAGAATATACGAAATAGTCATCCATGCAGCAAACCACGTGAGAAATAATGTTTGGTCATTAATCTTGTACCCATAATGCTTTTCTGTAGAAAATGATAAAGGGCGTCAGCTCGATCATTTTCAGGAAACTAAATTTTACTTTTGTTTTATTGGATAATCGTTGCATTAATTCTAGTAAATTTACCACAGATTCTATAATTTTTCTTAAAAATGTGTTTTGGCATCTAAGTACCAATTTACTCTCATAGCATAATTGTCAATTTTAACACTTTTTAGACACTGGAAAATTTTAATAGAAATTGTTTATGTTAGCCTTTTCCGCGCAGGACATCTACGTGATAATACCTATATAACTAATAAAATTTTCAAAATAATCTCATAAATCAAATCACAGGAAATTTTCATGTTTTTTTTTTTTCTGATTAAAGAGATTTAAGTCTTTGATATTTGTATTATAATTTCATTAGAAAAAAAATTTTTGTAGGCTAGATTTATTCGTCTGTAAATGTTTCAATTTTTTAAAATCCAAGCTCATAATCATTCAACAAATAGAAAGCATAAAGATATACAATTTGGGGACAAAACTTGCAACTTAGCAATGAAATTTGTTATTTGGAAGCAAAATTTAATAGTTGACGACGGCAATTTTGACTTGGCGACAAAATTCGTTATTTGATGACAAAATTTGGCGAGCTTGGCGATGGAGAATGGCAGCTTTGGCGTCATTATATTTTCTTCCCACGCGGAAACCTCATATCTCTTTACAGACCAATATCTTGTTTCCACAAGATAAAAAGTCAAAGGAAGATGTAACCTGTATTACTCTCAATTTCAATCGTAAATTTTAAATTCTTGACTAAACCGGCGTTCTAAACTGTTCACCACACAAACGATATTTTTACTAAGACTAACGTATTATTTTAATTATATATTTTTAAATGATTAATTAAAACTGCTACCACGGTTTTTACATTTTCAGTAATCTTTTTTATTATGTTTGCACGTGTCGTAAGCATCAGATTATAAATTTAAGAAATTAAACCTATAGTAAAAGTCAGCTTCATCACAATTGACGAAAAATCACTTTTTAACTTGTAACATTTAATCAATTGAAGCTGTCGAAAATTTCTGAATACAAAAATTGTTCTTTAGGGTAAGGCGGTAATTCGCCGGATTTGAACTTTTTTTCCTGTTTTCAATATTAAAGAAATTATGGGCAAAGGAAAATTTACACCCCCCACCATTACCACCCCCTTTGAGCTAGATACCCCATCTATGAACGCCACCGAGATTTTTGGTGTTCTGACAACATATCCCGAGCTGGTTAAATTTAAGTAAAAATTACTCCAGTTATCGTATTCACCACTTAACATGGGGAAAAGCATTATACATACATATATATATATATAAACTTTTGAACGGAGGGTGGTTTTGGGTTCTAGAGGTCATGATTGGAGAAGATATGAAGAAATTTTCCAGAAGTCATGTCATGTGAACCATTGCAATAGGTCGATATCCTATAAGGAATTTACCTAAAACCTAAAAAAATAATTATATAAGATTAAAAAAAAAAAAAAAAAAACCTTTTATATACCATGTTTTTAAATATTCTGTTGAATCTTAGCTATAGACCAACAATAGCACTTTATCAATTCGTATCAAATTTTAGAGTAATAATGACGTCAATTTTTGTGAGATGCCTAATTTAACTTTTTACAGTTTTTTTAACGTTCACGTTTATTTAAATTTATTTATTTTTATGTCGAAAGAAAGTGAACTCGTACTTTTTTTTTTGGCAACAATTAAATTATAGCTAATATTTTAATGACTATTTTTAAAGCTATTAGTAGGTTATTATTTTCATATTCTAATTAATTAAAAGAAAACTTATCAAAAATTCGAAAATAGGGCTTCGATGTATTGTGTTGTCATCGGGTTCCGAGCTATTATGAACGTTTCAAGTGTCTAGCTAGTAGGGAAGATAGTTAAAAATCGATTGCGAGATTTGTACCGGACAAACAAGAATAGAAGTTAATAAAAACATGGTAAAAAATATTATAATAGACTACCATCGTCTTTTTTCTTTCTTTTTTTTTTTTAGGGCATTGGGGAGAAATATGTGTGAACAAGTTCATACATATGCTTTTAAATACATGATTTATTTGTAAATAATTCAATTTGTAATTTAAAATTTAAAAAAAAAATCATTTTATTAAGAAAAATTAAAAAAAAATCCATTCATTTAACAAATAAAATCTAATTTTAAATGTAATTTATTCCAATAAAAAAAGAACGTTTATTCTATAATATTCTCTAAAATTAATTCATTCTTTTATAAAAGTCAATCACTATTTAATTTATATTATATTTTTACTAAGGAACTTATACATTTGTAAATAAGTACAATTTCCCTTTTTTAAAACCACGTTAGGTTTCAAAATCTCATTTAATCATATAAATAAAATAATTTATTTGTCTAAATTACTTTCTAATATAAACAAAAATTGCGAAATATATTTCATTTCCGCTGATTTTTGCTCTCTTAATGAGTATTTTTCAGTCTCAAAAGCGTCAACAGATACTGAGTTCACTTCTTTCAATAATAATAATAAAATAAAAAATAAAATAAATTCTTAATGACATATTCCTGACGCCGATAAAAAGTAATTATGTTTAACATAATTTATGTTGCCAAACTTTTCTTTGTCTTTTGGATAACGGATTATTATTTTTTTTTAAATTGACCAATTAAAACATACTTTTGACGCTTTATTTGGCATTAGTTTGTTAATTTTGGGTTTGAATTGGCAGATGCAATTCCGTGCATCTTGCGTTTCCATGCTATCGCTATCTCTTGTTTACTAGCATAAGAAACATCTGCCCTAGTTTGCTCTCCCTCTCTCTGGCCTATAGATCCTACGAGAACCATGTATGTGCCTTCTTGATAATTCATGTCTTTTAATAGTATAAAAATAATAAAACTCATTTATTGGAAATGACTGCTGTTGTTTTTCTCAAGTGGCACTCTTTTAAAATGTTATATGGACTTCCGACCTGGTTTGTTGTGACCTTCGATGTACAGTCACCCAAAAAAAAAACGCCACACCACCCCCCCCCCACACACACACACACCTAATTTCGCCGTAACTTATCGTAGAAACATTTGACTGGTACCGATCGATTTGTAATAACGTATAGTTTATAACGGTATAGTTATATTTTGCCTAAGGGGTTGTCTACATATTAAAACTGGCATTAACTTCATTTTCTTCAATGGCAACCCCTATTTTTGACTTCATATTCAGATTTCTGAGATCAAGGCGGTTCGAAAAACATACCTATTTATATACCTTAAATCAATTTTAAATAGAGTTACACGTGAAAATGTATTAGGGGTCCGTCTATACACTTAGAAAATATAAATCACGATCTACCACCCAGTGTACATATTTATTAAGTTTAACACCGGAAAAAAATTTCAGAAATGTTAATTATAAAATAAAAAAATGACTAATTCACAGAACTTTCTGAGTTAGTTTATGAATTAAAAGATTTTTATTGGTTTCTATTGATTAAACATCAGATAGTTCACTTCATACGAAGAAAATTAAATAGCTTGAATAGATATTAAAATATCTATCAAAAGAAAAAAAAAAAAAAAAAAAAAGATGAATGGTTTTAAATTTGTTTGAAAATTCAAAATTATTTTAACTCAAGCTGCCGTATAATTCTCTGAAACGGCGGCACTCAACCTGGTTCCCACGGCCGTTTCACAGTGACAATGGGAGTTTGTTCTGATACTGCAGTACTTTCATTTTCTTTAACTGACTTTTTCAAAATATTAAAACAGATTTTTTTATTTTTATTTATTTATTTTTTAATTAATTTTTTTTTTTTTTTCATGACATTATTAAAAATTTTTACATAAATCTCCACGATATTCTTTTGCTTTTATATTTTATAATGTGTAACAAATTAATATGCAAAATAATAAATCCTACTACTTAATGGGATGTTCTAAAATTCTACACTTTAACACAGATACCGAAGTGGACGGTGGGTGTAGAAAGGCTGACTACCCTTAATCTAAATCTTCACTTGAAAAGGTCAAAATGTTACATAACTCTTTTTTATTTTAGGAAAAAAGAAGAAGATAAGGAGGAGAAGGAAAGATCAAAACGAATATAAAACATATTAAACGTTAATACCCTTTAAACACTGGAAAAAGGCGGGGTTTTGTATTGTGTGTCATTTGGGAGCTGTAGAGTGCCAGAAAATTAATTTATGTAATAAACCTTTTCATTTAAAGGGTATTTAAAGCAGCATTATACTTAATACATAGACTATTCAGAAAAAAAGTACCATTCATCTGGTTCATGAAAAATAAAGAACATTTTCTGGCATTGCTCTATGTATATACATTCTTGTCAACCTATCCCGGAAGATTACTGGTCCCGCCCCTTTCCGTACATTTTTTTCACATTAGTCATTTTAGAGCCGTGTCAGCCATCGATGGCTGACACTGATCTTTCCATTTAGGCTAAGTCAGCCGGCAGTGTAAAATATGATATAAAACTACAGAACTTACATAGTTTTAAGTAATTACTGACAATTTATTTAAAATTTACTTCATGTTTTTTTTTTTTTTTTTTTTTTTTTTTTTTAATAGGATTTTTATAGGATTATATCGTTAAGCCTTAATGGGGTTTATTGAAACTCGATAAACATAACACGCTTCTAAGCAGCACGTGTGGCCTGAATGGGATTTCCATAAGAATTCGCGTGGCGCTCAATGAGTTAATCGTAAATGTATTTGAAGTTAATTACTCTAAAAATTAAATTGTGTACACACAGGGGCGGGAACTAACAATGTTACGGGTTAGGTTGGCAAGTATGCATATATATTTTGCTTAATTTATAAAAATTTATAACACATTTTCTTCTTTTTTTTTTTAGTATTTTGTGTTTATACCTCTCATTAAAAATAAATACAATATTCATATATAAACATTTCCATACAGTAATGTATATAAACATATTGATTAAAGAAGATTTGTTGATATTATATAATTATTCTTCTATCTGTATAGTATATTAACACAAATATATTTTGTAAATTTCGCAGCATCGAAAAACAGCAACATAGCTTCCATATCAAGGCTTAATGTAAATAGGACGTAAGCGTACTGTAGCTAGTGTTGAAATTTGAAAAAAAAAAAAAAAAGAATAACAGTGGGCAAAAAATACGCCGGAATAAATTAAAATGTTGTTTATTCTGGTTTTAGTCAGGTGATATCACTCGTGCTAAATAGCTGGATCCGCCCTCTCTTAAGCTCAGGTTCAGCTCATCATAAAAATATTGTTTTTAATATCTGCCGCACCAAAATGTTCAAAACACAAATGCCAATTTTCATATATTTTGAAATCTTCCCGTTTCAACTTTAAAAGCATTTAGATTAATTTATTTTATTTTGAATTTTTAAATTTAGACGTTTAAATTCTTTTAAATGAAATTTGAGGATTCTGTAAGATCAATATCTATATATTTGAAAGTAATAAGACAATTCCTTTGTTTTAAATTTTTATTCCATAATAACTGTGACTTTGATTTCGTGATTAGGAAATTGAAAATAAATACTATTGAGCTATGTTCCAATAATAGATCTTATAAACTTAAAAATAATAATAATAATAATAAAGCAATTTTTCACTATTTGATTCTGTATTAAAAAACTTTTAATAGAAATTTGATATTTTATTATGTTACATTATGGGATAAATTTTAAATAACACAAAGCTTACAAACGGTACAGTAACCAAATGCAAATATGTCACAACAAAATTTAAACAGAAAATTTATGGTAAAAAATCTTTTTAAAATTATTAAATATTCATAATAATAATAATAAAACGATTGTCGAATGCATAATTGCTGTTTCATACAATCAGTTTCGCTGTACCGTGTTTTCTAAAACATGATATTTAACTAGAGGTGTACGTACTCTTGAATATTGAAATGCGAAAAAAAGTGTAACAGGGTTAAAATAGAATTTTAGCAGCGAAAAACTAGAAAAAGATATTTAATACTTATGAAGAAAGACTTAACATATTAGGATCGGATATATTCTTCTCTTGTACCGTAAGCCACGCCTTTTCACAAATTTTCTAAAACTTTATAATATAAAGCAAAATAACTTTGCATATTTGTAATTAAATCATTGAAGTTTTGTCTTCAATAATCGATGTAGTAAATACCATTGTGATTTATGCATACCAGCGTCACATATAGAGTCAAATAGGAATATGCAAATTTGTCTTTTTTTTTAAATAGTGTTTCTGCGAATCAGAGGCGGGGCTTCTTTTCTTTTGAAATTCTTTCACAATCCCTCGCCTACATTGTGATAATTTTACAAAAATATGCCAATTTGTATAATAAACATCGAAATATTGCTTAGGAAACAATAAAAATAACAAAAAGGTAAATTAAAATAGTTTTCCGTCAAATTATATACAAACATTTACTTATAGAGGATACAGATTATAACAAGTGACGGCCCCCTAACAGGAATAAAAAGTGAAATATCACTGTAACTCAAAAAATAATGTTAGGAACGAGCTGTAAATTTGGAAACCCATGTTTTTGATGATGCCCGTTCTATTCGTGCAAAAATTAACATAGGTCATAATTCATAATTTTTTCAAATAAGAATTTATTAATAATTTTCATAATTCAAAAAATGTTTTTTTAGCAAAAATTTGCATGGAATATGTTTGGGTCACTTCATTCTAACGAATAAAAAAAACAGAATTTAAATATCATAATTATTTCGGAAGATATGATTTAATGTTTGTCACATTCATTTAACATTAGCATCCCCAAACTTTGACAGCTTATAACTCTATGAAAAATTGAGCGAAATATATAAACTATACCATTTTCCGTGATGATTTGATCCAAAGAATTCAAATAAATTATAAAAAATGGGGGTTACCATTGAAAAAAATGAAGTTGATGTCAGTTTTAATATGTAGACGCCCCCCTAAGTAAAATCGAACTATAACATTATAAACTAGACGTTATTACAAACTGATTGGTACCAGTCGCATGTTTCTACGATAATTTACGGTAAAATTAGGTGGGGGGTGGCGTTTTTTGGGGGGGTGACTGTACTTTTTAATACCACTCATATCACGGAACATCAACCAACTTTACAAGACTCAAATTATTTAAAGTGCGATAGCGACTAAACGCCTTATTCAAAGGAACTTAAAATTTATATAATGTTATAGGTTACCATCACACGAACTTTATGAATTTTAGTGAGTCAATCACTTATGTTTCTTTTTTTAGGGACACGATGCAAATTTCTTTATCATTGTGGCATATGGGCTCAAACTTTAAACTGCAATACCGTCTAAATGCTTTATTCGATGGAGCTGAAAATTTATATAAATTTTATAAGTCACTGTTGCACTAACTATAAGTATTTTGGTGAATCTAGCATTTATAGGTTTTTACAGGGACACAACGAATAATTCTTTATCATTATGATCTATGAGTTCAAAGTTAAATAGCGTTAAATTAAACATCGTGTACTATATGGAGAAAAATACTCAAGTACCTTATTATGATTGTCTCTTTTGTTTATTTAACAACTTCTCTTACTTTACTTTATCTACAAAACCGTTAATTACTCAATGTTCGGAAAGTCGAGTGGAGTCACTCCAGATTTTTTTTTCTTATTTTTTAACTTGCTATGTAAACTTTGTTTTATATGTCTTTACACGTTTATTAAGTTTCTCTTACCGGAAATATTTTAGGTTTCTACATCATTAGGTCAATTTTATGTATTTTGATCACATTATCTTTTCTGATCCCATCTCCAAAAAATGCATAAAATACGTGTAATAGTGGGTAATGTAAGTCGTGTGGTTGTTTCAAACCAGATTTTTTAAGGTTTAAATGATATAAGTTTAATTATTTAACAAAATATTACATTAACAATTGAATAGAAGACTTGTTAAACTTCTTCGCAAGAAAAACACTGATAATGAAGTTTATCAGTATGAGTTAAGTAACAAAGTTTGGAAAAATTTATCAAATGATAAACTTATACTTTTACAAATTCAAACTTAGTTATCTATATTTAAGAATTTATGTGCCAAAATCACGAAAATTCATCTTTATTCATTAATCTTCTAAATATACCCTTTTTTTTACATCTATTACCCGACTAACATTGATAATGGAAGTATTGTATTCAGTCCAAAAATTCAATATCGAGTTTTCACCTGATTTACATGTTTTAAAATCTCCTGAGCCCAAAAAAGTAGCTTTTGTCAAATGGTGTGTATATATGTGGAGAATCTTCTGGCTATCATATCTCCGAAACTAATAAAGATAGAACTATGAAACTTCAGAATTCATACAGGTCTGATGTACAGATGAATTTTTCAAATTTTATTGAAAATTGGAAAAACAGGAATGGGACATCAGAAACCTGAAGTGGAATCGTAAGTCCGTATCTCAAGAACGGCTCCAATGATTTTCTTCGAAGTTCCTATATAAATACTCTATTAGATGTCTTTTCGAATGATATAGTTGGTTAATTCAAGAAAATTGATAGGCGTCCTGTATAAATATCTCTATTTCAGGTCTAGCAAGTGCGTTAATTTAAAAACGGCTGTACAGATTTTTTTTTTTCAAACTTTCCATATTAATTCCCTTTTAAATATCCTTTTGTATGTAGTTTTTTTTTTTTTTTTCGGTCAATAATTGAGCATGCAAAGTTTTGGTAAAAGTTCGTATCTCAAAAACTGCTCTAACGATTTTTTTTTTTTTGTTACATAAATCCATTTTATATATCCTTTCTCATGTATTACGTGATTATTACAGGAAAATTAACAGTCATCCTGCATAGGTAGGTCCGTTTTAGATCTCGGAAAATAGTTTTTCAAAAAATAACTCTATCATTTTTTTTTTTTTTAACGCGCTATGTAAGCTTTGTTTTATATGTCTTTACACGTGTAACAAGTTTTTCTTATCAGAAAAATTTTAGATTACTATTTCGATAGGTCAATTTTATGTTTTCTGATCACATAATCTCCAAAAAAAGCAAATAACATGAAATAGTGTGTAATGGAAATCGTGTGATTGTTTCACACCAGATTTTTTTTTTTTTTTTTTTTTCCCTTTTTGTAAAAATGAATGATATCTGATAAATCATTAGGTAATAGTTATTTTGATTCTAATAAAGTTCTTGTTGGTTCTAATATTTCCTTGTGAGATACAGGTTAAGAACATCGAATAATTCACGTATACGAGAGTATGTTTTGTTTTAGAGTGTTTTTCATAATTAAAAAAAAAATGTGTTAAAAGAAATGAAATTTTTTAATTTAAAATTTTTCTCATGCATATGACTGTACTTTAAACCTGCAGGGAAAAACATCAAAAACGAAAGGCAAACAATTAAAGTTTATTTTGTGAAATTGGGGACCCTTTATAGCTCAAACTACATGCAAATGGTAATCTATTTCAGTCAAAAAAATGTTCTTCAAATGCTTTCCTTACTTTTTTTTATGATTTTTCTTGATATTTTTATGGTATGTCGCCATCTATGACGGAAATTTGAAACTATTTTTTTAATTTGCTTAAATAAAATTTTTCCTCTTGAGAAACATTCTGTTACACACCGCATGCTCATATGTCGATTATCTGAATTTATATCAAAGTTTAAAATGCGTCAAGAAACATTTTTTCCACCCTGTTTTATTTGATGCTTTTTAAACTGCTCAACATTTCATTTCAAATACCGCAATCGAAACTACATAATTCATATTTTATAATTTATATAGTTTATTATAATTACGCAGTTATTAATATTTAATAATTTAACAAATCATGAATGCTTAATTATTAAATAACTACTGAATAGAAAATCTATTAATTTAAAATTTCTTTACAAAGGATACTTGTGAAGTTTACCAATATAGTTAAATAATGAAGTTTGAAAAATTAATTCACATCGTAAACTTACTCTACCTTTAGATATGCCAGCTTAGTTCTCCCTATTTCAAAAGATCGGTTGAAAGAAAACACGAAAGAGTATCATCATATAGCAAACCACACGAGAAATAATCTTTGGTCATTAATCTTGTAAATGTAACACTTTTCTGTATAAAATGATAAATGGAGTTTCATCGATCATTTTTAAGATACTAAATTTTAGTTTCGCATGATGTAAATATGTATTGTTGTATCTTATTGTAAACTTCTAACATAATAATAGCTGTCTGCATTAAACAGACTGAAACGATTAAGTTTTGTTTACTGGTTGAATATTACATTTTATTTTCTTCTTCGCTCGTAGGAATGAAATATTGAAATTGGTAAAATTTTCGACCACCGGTTTCCGATTGATTTATAGAGTTCTAACAACCACGTGACTTTCTTCTTAGCAACCGTACTTTGCTGAAGGACAACGCTAATTTTTCCATGCCTTTGGAAGCGTAGTAGTCGAATTTTTTTATGCTTTTGCAAATACATTTACAACACTGTGTTACAATAAATTTGTAACACTATTCCGCATTGATAAAATGGGTCAGTGAGGTCAACTGTCCCTCAGCAAACATGCTCGTGACGTCATCTGTTAGAACTCTATACGTTTTAAAATGTCCTGAATACGTTTTGATCATATTTAGAAAATGTTTACAGTTGGGAGTAAAATTACTGAAGCACTAGCAATAATTCCTATTTAAAAGATGTGCACCTAAGTAAATATTTTTTAAGTAAATATTTGTCGAGTCATGATCATAGTCTTACGCTGTTTATAAAAAAGTAAGCTGATAATAAAAATTAGCGATCAAACTAAAAAAATATGTGAAAAGTGCGGATGTGTGCTTCAATAATTTTGCTGCCGACTGTATCTGCCTGTGCATTTGTGCGTTACCAAAATTTTGCGAAGACTGTATGTCACGAACCAATTGTAGGTATTCGACAAAGTTTGATAATTAGTTGAAGTTTAACTTACATTGGTGTAAATTATATTTTAGTATATTTAGCTCAAAAGATGACGCTGCCATCTTGTATATACATAAATTTTTATAGGAAAGTAATGGGCAAAATTTCGCATGAACTGAGTTTGTACTCAATATGAACAAAAAACCGAAAACGTTATCCTCAAATAAGGGTTTTTTTTTTTTTTTTTTTTTTGGTAAAGAAAACAAAATACTTAAAATTTTCGTCGATAGAGGGAACTGAAGAGAAACATGAGAAATATGCAAATCAAGAGTCCTATGAATTTCTAAATTCTACGACTAACATCTCATTTCTTATTTTTCCTCCTACTTGTACATACATGAACTTTTTAATTCCGATGCTGACTTCGTGAATAAAACGTTATTGGTGAAGATGTTTTATTTCAGCTAAGAATCGATGACTGAAGCTGCAATTACTGGTGTTGTACCTTGTTTGCAAAACTTTAATTTGTGGTAATGACGGATACTTAGAATTGGAGTTATATGCTTGTAAACATTTGTATGCAAATAAATATAGTTTTTCATAGAAATATAGTTTTTCATAGAAATGTGTGATTAGGTCACATACAGCGTCCTCTATCACCGAAAATTTTAACTATTATTATTTTTTCTTCTTTACAATATATATATATATATATCAACCTTCACAAGAATAATTTTTTCGCAAGTTGCGTTTAGTTCTGTCAATTCCTCCAACTTTTATGAATTTTTAAAATAACCTGCAGATTATGGACAGATTATTACCCCTTATGAACTCACAAATATTAGTAAATATATAAAAAATATGTTAAAGTTAGAAGACTATAAGGTATTTTTCACTAAAAGAACTTTTGCAACGTGATTGAAATAATTGGATCTTCATATTAAAGATGCGGCATCTGTAAAACCCCTTATGAAATTTCAACTCTGGAAAATGCTTAAAATCTAGGTCGTTCCTTTGCCGACAATTTGCTTAAGTTCACTCTATTCAAATGAACTTTTGACCAAAGTTGCTCAATATATTTAACTTTCAACCTATGCAATAAAATTTTTTCTATCTTTTGCGCATGAGTAGTAAAATAATATTTTCTAAAATTGCTCGTATCTCAAAGAATATTTATTACACGTGAGAATTTTATGTTTCAGAATAATGTTTCTCTAATGTTTCGTCAAAATTTCAGCAAGTTTTGTAAAATTTTATGGAAATCCGTTCTAGTTGTAAGCAAAAACCTTGTGAAAAAAAATTAGTAATTTTTGAAAAAAAAAAAAGTTATATACGCGAAACTAATCATGCAATTCCCGAACCAAAATATACAAATATTGTACATAGTATGTGCAACAATGTATTACAGTTACAAGTCATTTGTAGCTTTATGTGATACAAAGTGATCCAAAGTATTTTCGCTCTTCTTCAATTTGTGGTTGGTCCCCTAATTATAGTTTGGACTAAATTAATATTGGAAAATATGAGTTTCTAAATTTTCTTTGCATGTATGAAGTTTCAGGTCATTTCGTCTTGTATTTTTTTAGGTAATTGAAAAAAAGTCAATATAAAATAAATTTCTAATAATTTGAACATCCACTGTATATATATATATATATATATATATATGTGTGTGTGTGTGTGTGTGTATGTGTATACACAGTGTATATATATATATATATATATATAAGTTAAATGTAATTTTGCTAACGACTATATTAAATATATTCATTTACGAATTTCCCATTGTATTATAAGATTTTTAGAGTTAAATTGTAATCAACATTTTGATTTCTTAAATTAGTTTCATACTAAAATTACAAGTAAAATATGAGTTCGTAAAAGTACACATTTTCATGCAGTTACGTAATTTTTTATATCTTCCCTTATCCCCCACTGCTGCATTTCTGATTATTTTTAAGTAATGATGCAACTGATACCAGCTTATTGGAATTCATTAAGTTAATACTCGAGGCTTACTTGCGTCTTCTATGGAAAATAACACCGAAAAAGACGATACGCACAAGAAAAATGAAAATAAAAATTGGGTATTTTGTTTTAGAAAGCAGGAAAAAAGATATACATAATCTTATAATCCTATTATTTTGTGGTAGATTCCATGCAGTTTCATATTTATTAAACTATCAAAACATGAAAGAAATGTATTAAAAATCTATGCATTATGCAAAAGTGTGGTAAAAGAAACAAGATATTTGTTTTTTAATAAACTCTTTTACTTCACTTTTAAGATGTTAAAAAATATGTAAGTAATGTATTTTCTAAAATGTGTGCTGTTAAAAAAAAAAAAAAAAAAGAGAAAAAAGAAAGAAAGAAAGAAAGAAATGAAAAGAGTCTATTTGTCAGGAATTTTTTCATTTTTTTCCAATGCTCTTTTTTTTTAAGGCTCATATTAATAATTTTCCAGTACATTAACTATATGTACATTAACTATTATATGCCTATATATATATATATATATATATATATATATATATATATATTCTTAATGTACTAGTTCTTATTTGTTTTTAATGAATTGTGAATGTACTAGCCGAACTTCACCCGCTTCAAGTTATAACAATTCGCATTAGATATCTGCAGTGGGCATTTAGCGCCAGTTTAAGATCCCCTTGAAGTATTCCGGAAATAAATATCATTCACGATATCGGTATGAACGTTAATGAATATCAACATTCTATTTAAAAAAAATTCACAAATTATTCGAAATTAAAAAATTTTATAACATGACAGAATAGGAAAATATTTTGTATAAAATTGAGTTATTGATACTGGGAGAAATAGCATATAATTCCTTAAAAACTAAAATACAAAACCAATATCAGTGTGATTGCGACGCATATTAGTACAAGAAAAATGTTTCAAATGGGGAAAGGTACTCTAATGGATGGGGCATTTCAACATCAAATCATGCCAGGTGATCAATCGAGCTTGATCTCTATCTCTTATCATAAAAATGACATGACTTACATCACAAATTTAGGAAAACAAATATGTCATGGTGAACTGACAAGAAAACATTCAAAAGGCGTCGTCTTCAAAAAATTTAGAAAACAAATATGCTATTCTACTCTTTCTAAAACACCAGAAAGTGAAAAAATTATCGGCTGAAATGAATTACAGCGACCACAAAAAATTATCAAAATTAAGCATATTTGGCGATTTCACATTGTTAGGCGATTGATTTTGAGTACTTGGCGGAGAAGCAGAACACGTTTCTGTTCATACACGGCAATCTCGGTGGGTGCTAGCGAACTGAACGCCTAACAGCGCTAAATTGCCAAATATGCTTAATTTTGATAATTTTTTGTGGTCGCTGTAATTCATTTCAGCCGATAATTTTTTCACTTCCTGATGTTTTATGAAGAGTAGAATCACATATATATATATATATATATATATATATATATATATATATTTTCAATATTTTTTGAAGACGACACCTTTTAAATGTTTCCTTGTGAGCTTAATCTACCTATTTCAATTATTGTATTAAGCATTTTATGTCATAAATGGAATAGTTATTTAAATCTATTTTATTAAATAATCTTATGGTATTTTTAACTTATATTTTTTCATTGAAATTCAAAAATGTGGAATAAAAAAAAATTTCTAAAGAATCGAACTTTAAATAAACTTATGAGAAATACTTTAATTTATTTAACGATGCATTTATTTATTTTTCCTATTGAGGGTTATTGAATTTATAGTAGAACAATGACACTTTTCTATCGTTGAATCATCAACAATAAAAAAATAAACAGTAATTAAAAATATATATTAATTTCTGAGCTTCTTAGACAGTAGAGACATAATCGCAAAAATGAATCTTTGTAAAGATGTCGGCCTAGTTTTAAAATATTATTTATAATACTAATAAAATCCAAATTGACTTCAACAGGAAACTGAAAACTACATAAGTTATTCGAAATTTAAGAATTTCTTAACGAGACATAAAAGGACAAAATTTCGCATTATCGTTAAGAAGTCGGACTAATTTTAAAATATCTTTTATAATACTGGCATGAACATTAATTAATATCAATATTCTACTTGTAAAACTTCGTAAGTTATTCAAATAAAGTATTTACTTTATTGCTCATATTCAATGGAAAATTCTGCCCCATCTTTTACACAAAAAAAAGGAAAAAATTTTTGCTTTCTATTTCACCCTTACGTAATCTGTGTATGCTGAAACAAAAACATCTACGTAAAACTTTATTTATATATTTTTTATAGAAACAAATAATGTATGTTACTTTTGTCAAAATATTTTGACATTAACAATGGTTGACAATCATTTATTGACAGGTCTTTAAAATTTCTTTTGAGTTTACTTATTTGTTTTTCTTAACCTTTATGCGTATTTTTTTTTTTACACATTTTTTCACAATTTGAATAAAAACAGTCAAAAAGCAAAAGTGTTATAAAAAAAAAAAATTCTGGAGCGACATCAGTTGACTTTCCAAAAATTAAGTAATTAACGATTGTAAAAATAAATAAATGTAAGAGAAGTCGTTAAATAAACAAAAGAGAGAAAATTATAATAGGGTGTTTGAGTATTTTTCTCCATATAGTATGTTGTTTAAATTAACGCTATTGCCCTAAGATCATAATGATAAAGCATATTTCGTTGTGTCCCTGTGAAAGTCTATCCGTTGAAATCTAAACAGCATGTGCGACGATGACCTTTAACATGTATATGAATTTTCAGCTCAATCGGATAAAACATTTAAACGCTATTGCACTTTAAATAAATTACGCTTATAAGCCACAGTGATAATGAATTTTTAATTGTATCCCAGTGAGACACTTATAAGTGCTAGATTCTCAAAAATCCATACATTGTACTTGAGGATGATCTAAAATGTGTACATAAATTTTCAGTACATTCGAATAAGGAATTTAGATACTATTGTGCTTTAAATAATTTGAGCCCATGATGATAAACAATTTTTCTTTTTTCTTTTGTAAAAACACTATAAATGGTAGATTCTCCAAAATCAATAAGCTTCGTACTACGGTGACCTTTAACATACGTACCACCTTTCAACTTTTTCTAACAAAGCATTTAGTCGCTATGTGTTTTCTCACACATACAGACATACACATATACATACATACATACATACGTCACCGTAAAAATAGCAAAATTGAACTCAGAGAGCCTCAAAACGTATAGATACACTTTCAAAGTCGAATTTTGCCATGGTTAAAATACTTACCTTACACATGCATTTTAGCAAAGTAAAAATACTTATTTCCATATTTAAATAAAGTACTTTCTCTCTTAAAATTTTAAGAAACAGATTTAACTACAATAATATCGTTATAAATCTGTTTAATAATATTTAATATGTTGATATGTATCTGTGAAAGCTTCTTAACAAATGCTCTGTATAAAGTAAATTTCTGCAGGAAGTATTTTAATATGTTATGAAGTTAACTAAATTTATGATCATGTATGCCTTTCTATAGCACTGTAAAAGCGCACTGCCTTAACCACTACAACTGATTTAAATCAAATTGACTCAGAATTCTTCTAATGATTGTTGTTACGATCTTAAATAATCTCTGGATGGCATTTACACGACTTTTCCTGCCCTATACGTTTGAATGCTATAAAGAAAGGAAATGGAATGATGTGTAATTGTATAAGTGTATTTTAAAAACAGTTGAAAATTTTTTAACAGTTTTATTTAACATACATTTCTGTGTAAGGGAGCTGCAGCCCTTCTCCGTCCCTTTACTAATTCAACACATTACTTACTTTCATTAGAGAAAAATATTTCAATTATTTATATAAATTTCATACACATTACTGGTTAAAACTTGTCAGGTTTGATCAAGTTTTTTAAGTGATCGCATCATTTGATCTTCAAAACACCCGAATGAAATTTCATGCAATTATTTTTATTTTTTAAATTATACTGATAACAGGTATACATACAGACCAGCCACTAAAAAACTTTTTTTCATATCCAAGGGATTTCAAAACGCTCAAATATAGCAAAAACTAAACTTCTAAAATTTTAGCCAAAACAATATTTTCTCTAAGATTAAATTGATTGGAGAAAGGGAAAGCAACGCAAATGATATAATTTAATAAAATTATAATTTTAAAAAATTAAAGAACACGCTTTTATAGAAATGTGAACTAAAAAGCATAAAATATCTATATCTTAGTATTAAAATGCAGGGTAAGAGAAAATCGTGTGAGTGACACACCATAATATTTATATACATTTAAATCTTTAGTTAAAATAACTTAGAATTAAACAAAAACCATTTTAATTAAAATAACATAGAATTAAACAAAAACCATTTTTAAAAAATCTCCCCTGACTGGGATCGAACGCTGGACCTTTAGGTTCGTAGCGCGGAGCTTTACCTCAACGCCACGTCGTTCACGTAGGGAAAGTATTTTTTTACAATATAAATTTTTTGTTTGCTCCCAGAGCGGTTACAAACATACATTCATAAAAACATTCATACAAACATACATACAGATGAAGCTAATAAAAGCGTGTTAAAATATACTTCTCCATGAAAGAATTAGCGTAGAAAAAGAAATATAAACTTCTGATTACTGTGAATAAAAATTAAATTCTAACGGCATTTGCTTTTTTGAAAAAATATCGATTTTAATCTTTCTTAGTTTGCTTAAATAGTCAAAAACAGTCAAATATTAACTTTAATAGTATTGTGCTATTCTCAAAAACAGAATTTTTTTTAAATAGAAAGCAATACAAGTGAATTCAAATGTATGATTCGTTAAACTACCTATCTTACTATGTATATATATATATATATATATATATATATATATATATATATATATATGTATATATGATAAAAAAAAAACAAAGTTGAGACTACTTTATAGTCTTTTTCGATTCATAGAGATGAACGGAATTAAAAATCAAGAAATCTTCAATGTAGATAAGCGTTGCTAAATACACATGATAATAACCGAGTATTTAACTTAGATATATTGTCATCTAATATTAAATAAAAAGTTTTGTTTAAATTTTAACAGTGACTAAATGTTGTAACATTATTCACTTTATAAACTTAACGTGTTCTGTATCACAATAGATAGCAGAAAGGAATCAATATTTATATTCCGATAGTATATATTTAGATCTTTAACACAGACACGTACAATTTACTGACAGACATTAGATAAATTGACATTACCTATGAGATTTCTGACTAAACAATTGTTTACTTTTAGTATTTCTTGCGACACTATCAGATGTCCCCCAAAGCGTTAAAAGTCTTTAAAACATAGTTACGAAGTCTTTGTCATTTTTAAAATTTTAAATATAACTTTCTAAATTAAATTGTAAACAGGATTTTTTTTCCCTCATTTATTTGACTTTAAAGTTTATTCTAACTTTGTTGTAAAATGCTCAGAAATATTAGTTTGAAAAGTTACGAATAAAACATTAAAAAAGAGATTCGATGCTTGATAAATAAACCACAAACAAAAGGCAACACGTAAAACTTTTTATTTATTTATTTTATGATTATTATTATTTTTTTTTTTTACTGAAAATGCAGTCATCAGTTTCAATAGAATTGGGCATACCACCATCATGGACTGAGGATGTTATATTTAATACTACCGAAACAGCTGTCTGCATTTTTCATAGTCCGTTTTATACATTGAAGTTTTTTTCTTGTTGTTTAAATAATAAAATATTTGTAAGCAAACATCCTAATTTGAAAAGACTCGCAACAATTATTTTGGGTCGAAATAATTCAGCATAACCCTTCATCAGTCAACAAAAGTAGACACGAGTGCAGCATGAAAATAGCAGCGTACTGAAAGGTAATTTTCTGCCATGTATTGTAACGTATTCTGTCAGATTTTATAGATTGAATATGAATTCTAATTTGTCTTGCATAAATATGTATATACAATTACCCAGCAATTAAAAAATAAATAAATAAACATTTGAAGAACTAAAGAAAAAAAATAGAGTAACACAATTTGGATATTATCCTACATATCAATTAACTATAATTCACTAGTTTGTTTAATATCTAACAGTAAGAACGGCTTCTTTCAAATCATTTCATGTTAACTTAATTTGTGGCTACAACAGCTAAATTCAATAGAAAATGATGTTCGTTAAAATTCAAGTCGTCATCTTGGTTAATGTGGCTTGTAACTTCATTTTTAACTTTCAATAATATAAAAGAAAAATAAATAGTTAATATAAATAGAAAAAATCGAAGAGTTTTTATTTTTACGTATTTTACACGTATTTTTTGGCTAAATTTAAGAAAAAGAAGATACTTACATTGATTTTTCGTATTATCTGCAAATGTTTACATGATATATGAAAAAGAAATTTTCTTTTTATAGAAAGACTGTTGTTATTTTCAATATTAGGAAAAACATTTACGAAAAAAAACTCCATTGGCTATTATATACGGCTATGTGTCATACATATCTCAAAAAACGTTTCTTACTTTTTAAAAATAGGGAAAGACTGTGAGGTTTGCGTTGTCGCAAACTCCATCTTAATTAATTAATTAATTAATTAGATAACTAAATGGATAAGTGAAGAGCACGAGACTTGAATATAAATAAGACTTTTATTTCAACAGATTAATGGGAGGGCGGTCTGGCAATCGTGATAGCTCAGTCAGCGTATTTAAATACTTTATCAAACTATATGTATAAGAATTAAATTAGATAATTTGAAATATATCACCCCAGCAAACAATCGAAGGTGTAGAGACGGGTGCACTCTTTTACCCCACTACTGTGACTTCGCTGTGGATCAGCGGATTCCCGGCTGATCCAATTTTACATTCACAAATGCTAGCAGTAACACACCAACACTCATCAAACTACTTAATCTTAACACAACTAAATCTCCGCTAACGAAATACAACTTCATCCGAGTGCTAAGTCTAAAACTTTAGCGTAGACAGACCTCGGAGAAAACTCCACTACTCCACCATTCGCCAAATTAAGAATCTCCATAATCTACACCACCTCTTTTACAAAAACCATCTCCATCTTATACTACTTTCTACCAACTTCCTTTCTCTTCATTTCAATCAAACTTTCAAAATCGCTTTCAATTCATCTACCTCTCACAACCTAATTCCTTCGTTGCAGCACTATGTAGACACAAAACTAATCCGACCTAAACTTTCGCCGAGTCACTGGCGTCGAAGCGATTTAACCATCCCAACTTGATACTTTGCTGGATCCAGCTTAATTTCAAACCAACTGTGGTGACCTTCTACAGTCTCAACCTCACAAGATGACCCAAAATGATCCTCTTAAGGGAAAAACTTGTATAAAACAACATAACTGTTTAAATAAAAAAATTTCCCTTTGCTAGTGTGTTTTACACTATATTTTGCTTTATAAACATACATTAATAATATTTTAAACTTAATCTAAGTAATGAAAAATTAGATTTCTGAAAAAGAGTCGAAAGGATCATTTTACACTCACCAAAGGGCACAATGATCCTTCATTTAAAAATAATTGTAAATTGCATTTAATACGCAAAATAAATCACATAAAAGTAATTATGAGAATACATAAGGAAATATAAAATAAATTTATCAATCAAATTATATATATAATATTGTTGCGTACTTGGGGGTTCGTGAGTTGTCCGAGAATGAAAGGCCAAACTTACAAAAATGCAGTAATTTATTCACAGAAAGTTTCAGAAAAATACAGGTCTATAAACCAAGTATCAGCTTCAATTCAAACAGTAAACACAGCTTAAACAACAGCTGTCAATAGCAAATCCACAGTACAAACTGTATAGCAATAACACATCAAGCAAGTCTCTTCCAAAGAGGCTCAAGAGCAATGCAAGCACTAGCGAAGCTGGCTGAAGACTGAACTGAACTTGCCTTGGCGAGAAATTTATATACCTCTTATATACCTCTGTAGAAAAGTGTGGAATGTTCCGGAAATTTCCGTATCTCATCAACCAATGAGATTAGAGCTTCCATATTTGGTATATCCCTAATAAGGATTTTCTCGCCAAGGTCGCCAAAAAATCGCCAAGGTGGGAAAAAGTCGCCAAATCCATTACTTGCCATACTGAGCCTTTTTAATGCGTTTTTAAGGGAAAATAAGGCTATTTCAACGCTAAGACGACTAGAAATGCACAAAATTAGCACTTTATCAACTTACTAAGCCTCTTTAAAAGAATTTATACAAAAATAAACACAATTATTTACAATTTGTAACAATATAGTTTATGAAATTAAAAAAAAAAAAAAAAAAAAAAAAAGTGTCTCAAATAACTTTAAAAAGAAAACAAGAAAATAGAATATTTAAAATTATTATTATTATATATATATATATATATATATATATATGTATATATATATATAATAGACTTACAAAAAAGTCAAAAATAAGTTAAATAATGCCTATTTCATACACATCCGATGCATCATTTTACCCGACAACATGGCCATCCATTTTAGGTCATATTACTGGATGACGCTGAGAAATATAACAAAATTAGCAAGTGTAATACACATCTAAAAACAAACCAAGTCATATTTCTGTACATGAAAGACTGTGTATCTAAATAAATAGGAAACTTAGTGCTAAACTTATACAAGATTTTATAAAACCCACTTTTTCAAAGAATTCTGCTCAGACTTGTAACTTTACAATCGCTTGAATATCGCCATTGCTTCTTCTTGAATTGGTACAACAAGTTTATATGTCAATAAGTACAAATATTTGAATAAGAACCATAAAAGGCAATAAACTCGCAACAATTCTTTCGTGTCGAAAGAAAACACTACCCTTCGTCAGGCGGACAAAGTGGGCACGAGTGCTGTAATCAAAGCCATTGCAGCACTCTTACCTACTTTGTTCGCTTGACGAAGGTTCATGTTTTCTTTCGACTCGAAACAATTGTTGTAAGTTTTGTCTTGCTGCTTTGAATGCAGCACTCGTGGCTACTTGGTTCGCCTGACGAAGGGTCGTGTTTTCTTTCGACCCGAAACAATTTTTGTGAGTTTATTGCAATTTATGGTGTTTATTCAAAGTTTTGTACTTATTATTTTAAAACGCCAGTTCTTTGGTGCTTTCTGATTAGTTTATATGTTACCCAGAGCTATCTATTTCGAAGAAACATATGTGGATCGTTATCTCCGCTAGGACCATTTTAGGGTTACTTCCCCTAATTATTATTGCGTTATTACATTAAACCAACGCTTACGTAATTCTCGAACATAGCGATTTAGATATGAATTTTGGTTTTAGCAATATATTATAAATAAATTGATGACAAAATTTTGTGACGTTATTCTAAATAATTTAAAATATATTTTATATTTTTGTGGCATTATCCATAAAACACCAATTTTGAAAGTTTTTTAAATAAAGTTTGCAATATATATATATATATATGTATCACAAAAATACATTTTAATGCCGGGTTTCACGATTTATAAAATGAATGCCCATAAAATATGTTTTTTTACAGGAAATAGGTAGATTCAAAATCAGTATGCTATATTCAATGCAATGCTCCTAAAATTATTTTAGCAGCCAGCAATAAATTGAATTATTCTCATATTGTGTGTGTATGTGTGTGTGCGGTAACTAATACGAGTGAGATTTAAAAAACAAAGCTCTAAAGCTAAAATCTCCTGGTGCACTGAGAAAAAATTCTGTAACTGATACCTAGAATCTAAGTTGTGGCTCTAGAAAAAAAATAGTTCCATGTCATCCTTATAAATTCTAGTCCCCTTGGAAAGCGAGTTCTAGAAGACCCTATTAGAATTCTAGAGCGTTTGTCTATATTTTCGAGGGCAAAGATTTTTAAAAATCTCTGCAAATAAATGAAACTTAAGAGGCGGGTTTCAGCAACTATAATCTTGGTTTATTACCAAATTCTAGAAAATCAAGCGAGAATTTCTCGCAATACAAATGATTCAGAACATTTAGATTATTCAGAATATTGTTTCACCATCTAGAAATGTGTATACTAGAAATTCTCGATAATTTCGTCTATTCAGTTTATTGGCGTGCCTTACGCGCATAGCTCGGAAATCTATATTTCTAGTTAAGGGATTTAGAAAATGGTCACTTATTCATTCTAGAGGAAGGCGGTATATTTTTTTTCTCAGTGTGTCCTTTTAAATAATTCAATTTTCTATATGTGTATATTACATACAGAACGTTAATATAAGTTATTTCTTCATATGTGCACTTTTGTCAAAGGAACAAATATATTATTTAAAGGAAGCTTCTTCATTCATAAAACAATAATCCTTGTTTAAAAGCCTGTTATCTTCACATACAAATGCTAATTATATTTTTCCATTTATAATGCTGTAAAATAAAAATAATAACAACGCTTCCATTATAGAAATCCAATTTCCCTTAAATCACAGCTTAAATTTTTCAATATTACAAAAATCTTACACAAAGGGATCTATTCTTCTTCTTCTATTATTTTTTTCTTTTTTGCCGAGTAGTTGAGCAATGCATATTTTATTTTAAATCTCGACTATTGTTTTTTCTATCCTAGAAACAAATTTAAAACACGTAGGATAAACACTTTCTTTTTCTTCTTTAAGCAGTAATCTTAAACCTCTTCTTTAGAAAAAGAACGATTTACATTTGACTAGTGTTCGCGTGAATTGTTTTAAATTTAAAACAAAGTAAGAATGTTTCTGGAAACGTTTTATTCAATTATCTAAGCGAGCAAGTAAGACAGTATAAAATGGCATTTACATTCTCAAATAACTTAAGTAAATGCCACGAAAATTCAAAGAGAAAGAATAATTTTAATGGACTGTTCCTTTTTAAATATTTCTGTATTTAATAACACTGGTCGACATGTAAAATTTTGATTTTATAATTTTGGCTTATCTTTATGTTTTTTGATGTGCTGAAACCGAAAATGAATCCAGTTTTTCTCTATCACGTATAGATTTTTGTCAATACAGGGTGCCTACCTATACAATTTCTTCCATTACTCTTCCACAAATATAATTATATAGTAAGTTTTATAGTATGTTTCCATGATTAATTAATCATATATACCTATAGTTGTAATTGTGAAGCGCTAGTGTGACTTAAAACCATATCAACCAACCAACCAACCTATTGTTATGATGGTATATGTAAGAAATTGTGTCAGTAAACACCCTCTATTGGCAAAAATCTATACGTGATAGAGAAAAATGGGCTGCATTTTCGGTTTCAGCACATCAAAAAACATAAAGATCAGCTGAAATCATCAAATCAAATTTTGGCAACTTCATTTTTGTAGGCCTGTGTAATTTTAAAAATCATCAGAAAACATAAAACATTTTACCTTTAATATGTCAACGCATTTATCTTTGCGAAATTAATATTTTGATTAATTATGACATATATCTTTATCAATCTAAAATTCTAAAAACTATAATGAAAGTCATTCAGATTTGCATTTTCAAAACAGCTTTGTACCACCTGTTATTTCAATAAAAAAAAAAAAAAAAAATCTGGAGTGACTTCACTCGACTTTCCTTACATTAAGCAATTAATGGTTATTAATAAATTAAAGTAAGAAAAGTTGTTAAACAAAAGACAAAATTATAATAGGGTGTTTGAGTATTTTTCCTTATATAGTATGTTGTTTAATATAATGCTATTGTGTTTCAAGTAATTTTAACCGATAGGTTATAATGATAAAGAATTTTTCACTGTATCCTTTTAAAAATCCATAAATGCTAGATTCATTAAAACCTACACTGTTAATATGACGGTAACATATATATTAAGTTTCAACTCAATCCATTAAGGCGCTTAGACGCTATTGCATATTAAAGGTTTTGAGCCCTAAGGCATAGATGCCAATATTTTAATTTATTCCGGAGTATTTTTATCCCCGCCTTTATTCCACACCACTTATATTTTAATATTAATTTTTTCGTATTTTATCGAAGTTGTATATTAGAGAAAAATTTCCATAAATAAAGTGGTGCGAAATAAAGGCGGAGCTAAAAATACTCCGGAATAAATTAAAATGTTGGCATCTATGCCTAAGATCATAATGGTAAAGAATTTTTTGTTATATCCCTATTAAAAAAAGACTATAAGTACTAGATTCACCAAAATCTATACAATCGTATGATAGTCACCTATAATATGAATAAAAAATTTTCAGCTCAATCGAATAAGGCGTTAGATGCTATCGCATTTTAAAGATTTTGATCCCATAAGCCATATTGATAAAGAAATTTTATTTGTGTTCCTGTAAAAAAAAAAAAAAAAAAACTATAAATGATAAATTCACCAAAATCTATACAATTTATGCGATGGTAACCTATAACATATATATGAATTTTCAGCTCAATTGAGTCAGGCATTTAGACGTAATCGCATTTTAAAGATTTCGCAGACAAATTGTTTTCATCTTTAATGGTACTTATTATTCTCAAAATGAGGGTATGGCAATGAGCAGTCGTCTCTCTCCTTTGTTGTGCGGCATTTATATGCACTATTTTGAAAAAAAGCTCTTCGGTGTATATAAATTTCCCTCATTGGTTCAGGTATGTAGATGACACTTTTGTTCTTGTTCCTTCTGATGTCGAATTTTCCAGTTTATTATGTTTGGTTAATTCGATTGACCCATGCATTCAATTCACTTTCGAGATTGAAAAGTATTGTTCTTTTCCATTTATTGACGTTTTTGTACCTAAAGACAAAGATCGGTTCTCAACCACTGTTCTTTAGAAAACCATTCTCTGTCTCTCTTCCGCCACATGCTCTCTCTAACCATGCCCCTCGACAGAAAATGTCTGCTTTCTATACTTAAGTTTTTCATGCCTTACACATTTGTTCTGATCCGTCTAGTCTTTCGAAAGAAATTAATAATTTAAAATCTTTTGCTTTTTCTCGAGTCTATAATCCCTCTATTATCGATAAAGCTCTACATAAATTCAAGAATCCTAAACGTTATGCTCCCAATTGGAATGGTCACAGTCTCATCCCAGTTGTTTTGTCTTTTTATTCATCACTTTCTTTTAAAATTTCTAGAATTATTTCCCCATTTGGCTTTAAAATCATTTACAAACCCGTCAACAAAATTAAATTAACTTCTCTTAAGGTACTATCAGACGGAAGACGATATATTCTAAAATATAAGCTATTGCCGCTCAAAAGCGACCAAACGACTTCAGTGGGGTTGTTTTTAAGCATAAACGGAAGAACGAAATCCAGAAATGTAAACAACGGACCCAACATTTGGCTATTATTCTCCCCCAAGGATGTTTAAAAGGGAAAAGAATAGAGGGTGTTCTGTAATCGCGATCCTCTGATTGTAGGATTTCGTTCTAAAGACTACTGTGTGTGCTTTAAACAGTCGAAAATGCGTGATTGAAGAACATACGTTCGGCAAATTGTATCAAACAGCATATTTGGATCGTTTCTCGCATGAAAAACCTGTTTATGAGGTATTTTGTGCTAGAGACTATCGTATGGTTCTTCGTTTGATAGCGGCTTAAAAGATCCCATTCCTACTGAATACCGTTCTGGCATTTACTGTACCCCATGTTCGTCGTGCAATTTAGGTTACATTGGTCAAACTAGGAGGCGTTTGAAAAATAGAATAAGTGATCACCGTCGTAATGTTCATAATAAAGAGATTTCCAAGTCTTCTATTGCTTTCCCCTACTGGGCTCATGGTTATCGTTTTGATTTTTCTAAAACTAACATAACTTCATCTCCTGTCTCCTCGTCCCATTTGGATATCCATGAAGCTTTTTATATATTTAAAAATTCGAAAAATCTTGTTAATGATATTTCTTCTACTCCGTTCTTGTCTGGTGCTTGGAAATTACTCACATGAGTTCATTTTTCATTTAATTTCGTTATTTTTAGATCTTTAGATTTTGTTACATGTTTAAAGTTATTTATTTATTTATTTTCGTCTTTTATTTGATTATTTTGCTCACACCAGCATTTGTATTCACAATCATTTTAATATATTTTTGCTCTTCCTTTAAAATAGTTTTGTGCGTTGCCGCTTTGACTGCAACACTCGTGCCTACTTTGATTGCCTGACGAAGGGTCGTGTATTCTTTCGATCCGAAACAATTGTTGCGAGTTTATTGCATTTTATGTTGTTTATCCAAAGTTCTGTAATTAAAAACTTTAAAAACATTAAAAACCCATTAAAATTACCTTCTACAAGCGCTTTCAGCTGCAGCCCACGCAGCCTTCTTCAGGTAGGTACGCTCTTGTGAACATCGCCGTCCGGTGGTTTTGTCAGTTCTCCTCTTCCACTCCACTCCAGCATATCGTACCACCTTGCGTCGATTTCTATCTGGTCAGTGTTGCATGAGTTACCATTCGCAAAAAAATTCGCAAAAAAAGTGCGATATGCTGGAGCGGAGTGGAAGAGGAGAACTGACAAAACCACCGGACGGCGATGTTCACAAGAGCGTACCTACCTGAAGAAGGCTGCGTGGGCTGCAGCTGAAAGCTCTTGTAGAAGGTAATTTTAATGGGTTTTTAATGTTTTTAAAGTTTTAAATGTTTTTACCTTTTTAAAATCGTTTTAAATAGTTCTGTAATTATTACTTTAAAACGCCAGTTCTGTGGTGCTTTATTATTATATCACAAATATATATAAAATAGCCAAATACATTTCTATGACCCTGAAGGCAAAGGTAAATGTTTTTCATATCACAGCCTGTTTAAAATATGCCTGTCTGAGCATGAATAATATATGTTAATTTCATCTTGTTCAGTTGTACCAATGAAAAATTTCATAGAGAGACGTAATGTATGTGAAATCTTTTATATGACTCTGTATAAGAACCATTTATCCAATCTTAGCAAAAAGCTTTAAGTAACATTCACATAGAAAATGAAATAAGAATCCAAACTAAAGACTTCTTGCTTGAATCTGTTTTTAAATAATAATAATTACATCTACTCAGATGAGTTCGACACACAGACAGACGCACAAACCTGCCACCAAAAACCTCGTTTTCATTGTTATAGAAACGCGAATGTGTAAATATAGCAAAAACATTTTTTGAAAACTTCATCTTGCACCAGTATTTTCTCTGTTATATAATGTTCAGAGAAAAAAAATGGTTTATTAGTGTCTCGTATTGACCAAACACAACAGGTGACTTATTACAGGGAATAAAACTTTACAATACGCTTGTTCTTTTTACCCCTGACCGAAAAATTGAGACATTATAAATTTTAAACCTTTGGTTATCTGTGTGTCTGCCTGTGGCGCATTAACTTATTAACAGAAAAGCCTATTTCATTTTGTGTGTGTATGTGTGCGTGTGTGTGGGGGGGGGGGTGATTTATTTAACTGGGAGTGGTTCTTAGCTATGTTTCATAAATATGTATATATATATTAAATTTTTATTATTATTATTATTAATGGAAATATATTTTTTGAGGCAACTTTGTATTGATATTTTAAAATTTGTGAGCTAGTAGTCTTCCAATCATCCAATAAAATTATAAAACATATCCAATAAAATTATAAAACATATATATATACAAGTTATAAACCAGTGTTATCAGTGCAAAATACAAAAAATTCTTAATTAGGTTAATAATTAGAGAGGTTGTATAGATTTTTTAAAATTACTTAAAATGTGACATTTTTCAGATTACATTGCATTGATATTTTAAAATTTACAAGCTGTCAATCTTTCAACTTTTAACTCGTATTAGATTATTTTTATTTATTTATTTATTTATTTATTTTTTCTTAAGTTTGAGTACAAAAATGTTTAATAAAAATCGTGAATTTTACCTGATTTTGACAAAAATTAAAAATTGACTAAAGTAGTGGTTAAAAAAATCTCTAAATTTGATTTAAAATTAGAGATTTTAAACAAAAAGTAATATTTTATTAAATTTAAGGTCAGTCTTGCATTAAAATTTTATAGCTTGCGAGCTAGCGTTCCTTCAGCTAAAAATTTCAGATTTTATCAAAAAATATTAGTTAATTAAATTCCAGGTCCGCTTTTTTTTTTTTTTTTTTTAAATCTAGCTTTACTTTTGTTGAATTTAGAATAATTCATGAGAACAACATTAGTAGAATAGATTTCTTTTCTTTCTTTATTTCCTTTTCTTTTTTTTTCTTTTCGTAAAAAGGGAATGTTGCACTTTAATACAAAATTTTTATTCTGCTCAAAGGAATGATCTTACGTGTTCGAAATTAATTTTTTAAATTGGAATAAAAGTAATTCTTCTAAATGAAACAAATACCCTACATCTAGTTAATAAAGAAAAAAGATCATGTGTGGTTTAAAATTTCTGAGTCGCCACATTTAGGAAATTGCAAACATTTGAAGTAAAAAGAGAGATTTATTTTGTGGCCGATTCTAGGAGTTTAAAAATAGTTTCTAAAACAAAAAAAGAATTTACACTTTTTTTTAACAAAGCATGTATTATGTTCCTTTTTTTCCTTAGAGGATTATGTGATTCAAGATTTTTATCATTACATAAAAATAAAGAACTTTATTTGGAAAAAAATAAACGATTTTTTTTTTTTAATAATCATAAAATAAATAAATAAATAAATATTTTGTATAGATAAACGAAACTTAATATTTTAATCTATATAGTTATTAAACATTAATTTAAAATCAAAAAGATACCTTTGATGTAAACTAATTGTCTTTTTATTTCCATTAACCTACTACCATATGTAATTGAAGTATTGTATTCGGTCCAAAAATTCAATATCGAGTTTCTACCTGATTTACGTGTTTTAAAGCCTCTTGAGTCAAAAAGAGCAGTTGTTGGCAGTTGGTCAGTATGGGTGTACGTGTGTGGGGGGGGGGGTAAATTCTGCGCATCATATCCGAAACTATTAAAGATAGAACTGTGAAACATCAGAATTGAGACAGGTCTGGTATACAAATGAATTTTCCAAATTTTGATGAAAGTTGGAAAACCGGAAATGACACCGTAAATCCGTATCTCAAAAACGGCTCTAACGATTTTCTTCAAAGTTGCTATATAAATACTCTATCACCCAGGTAGCGCATAACGTTGTTATAGCGTTGCAAATAAGTCCGAACAGTGAAAGCTTTGTTATAACAAAGTTATAACAACGTTATTTGCTACCTGGGTAGATGTCCTTTCGAATGATATAGTTGGTTATTTCAAGAAAATTGATAAGCGTCCTGTATAAATAACTCAATTTCAGGTTTCGCAAGTACATTACTTTAAAAACGGCTGTACAGATTTTTTTTTTCAAACTCGCCATATTAACTCTCTTTTAAATATCCTTTAGTATGTAATTATTGTTTTCCAGTCAATAATTGAGTATACCAAGTTTTGGTCAAAGTTGGTATCTCAAAAACGGCTCCAATGATTTTCTTGAAAATTGTTATATAAGTCCCTTTTAGATATCTTTTCTCATGTATTACGTAATTATAACAGGAAACTTAACAGTCATCCTGCTTAGATAGGTCAGTTTTAGATCTCAGAAATTGGTGTTTCAAAAAATAACTCTACCATTATTATTTTTTTTTATTGTTATTTTTTTTTTTTTTTTAACTCGCTATGTAAACTTTGTTTTATATATCTTTGCATCAAATTTCTCTTAACAGAATAATTTTAGGTTTCTATTTCGCAAGGTCAATTTTATACCTTTTACATTAAAAAAAAAAGCATATAATACGTCTAACAGTGGAAGTCGTGGGGTTGTTTCACACCAGATTTTTTATAAAAATGACGAACAGTAATTAAAGAAAATTCAAGTGTGAATTTAAAAATTCTTTATTATTATTATTATTATTTTCTTTTTTTAAATTATCTTGTTAAATTTCATATTACTATTTTTATATAATATAATTTTTCTTATCATAAGGTAAAATGAATATTTTTGCATTAAAAAAAATGTACGAAGAATATTTCAATTTAGAATATTTATTTTATTACAATGTATTAATATTTTTTTCATCTTGAAAAAAAAAAAAAAAAAAAGTGTCTCAATTTTGCACCGCTCTTTACCTAGCAATCGTTTTCTGCGTGCAGAGAATATTTAAGAATGCATAAAATAAATAAATAAAACTTAAACTGATGTAAAAATTACTTGGATTCAACTCATAAAAGCATCAAATACATTCTTTATAAAAAAAAAAAAAAGAACAGAAAATGAATGAGAACGTTGAAAAAAAAAATGAGATCGAAAGACATTGCCTATTTTATTACCATATAGACAAAATATATAACATAAGAAGATAAATAGATAAACTATCAAACATAACCCCGTATTACGACTGGAATTCTAGTATTATTTTATGGTACTATTAAGCTGCATTAAATTCACTGTCGTAATATATATATATATATATATATATTCCATTGAAAATAATACTTGAAATATATTTCCTGCATAAAACTGAATAAACATAACTATTGATTGATAGATAGATAGATAGATATACTATATACAGGGTGATCAGTAGGGATGAAACGGATATCCGGTAACTATCCGGTATCCGGCCTATCCGGCTGAGTTTTAAATATCCGACGGGGTACCGGATATCAGCACTCCGGATACGGATATCCGGCAATTTCAAGCCGGATATCCGAAGCAGAAAATTCTAGCTTAAACTCCCCTCAAATGAAATTTTTGCGACAATTATTTTATTTTTTTTAGATCCGTTGTAGCATAAAGGTTTTTTTTTTTTTAAAAAAAAAGAAAGAAAAGTAAGACTTTGTAAAATTTGAAATTAGCCTCTTTAGCAAACAAATTTAGACAAAAGTAGCTTCAGGTCTAAGAAATATAGAAGCCCTATTTTAATTTTATACAGAGTTAGCTAGATTTTTCCAGAGTGATCTATATCATTCCCCCTAATCTTCCCCATAACAATAAAAAGAGCTGTTTCTAAACAAATGATATTCGTTCTGTGCAGTGCATATAACTCTGATTTTATGACTTATTTAACCTGTTGTTAGATTGTTTAGTAATATTGTTAGTACTAGAAATAAAAGTTGTTAGATTGTTTCGAAAATGAGTCAAATAATGCGCATTTATTGACTAGAACCTGCTTATTTATTTACAATCCACTTTTTCATACATAAGAATGTTTTTGTTTTTGTGACCATATATTTATACTAGCAGAGCATCTACATTGCCTGCGCCATCTACCTATTCGATTTGTATTATTAAAAAAATTATATAAATTTACGCTTTTAATAGAATATCTTGCTAAAGTACCTGAATGAAGAATTCCCATTACATTGCGTAGATATATTCCCCAAAATTAAAATTACTTCAAATAAAAGTACATATTTAAATTTTCAGAAAGTCTGTACTTTGACATTCAGATTGTTAAAGGAGAAAAAAAAAATATTTTTTTAAATGTTCAATTATTTAAAGCTTTTGATTTTGAACATTAGAAAAACTTAACTTTTAATTAAAGAATTTTGATAAATAATATAAACTTTTCTTTCTTATCTGTACAGAATATAAAAATATAAAATAACTAAAATTTATACAAAGAAAAAAACAAATTTATTTTGAATTATTATTTTCTTTTATGTTAAATAGAAGGAAGTATTAGACTCGTAAAAATTTTCAACTTCCAGTTTTCAGTGGATTTACACATTTTGGGGAAGCCAGAACACAATTTGACCATTTTTAGAAAATGTCTGTGTGACAAAAATTTTGTGTAGCAGCTCTAGCTCAAGAGTTAATGCAAAGAATTTCATATAAATTTATACATAGTTACACCTTAACAAAAAAAAAAAAAAAAAAAAAAAAGTGTCCATGAACTTTTGGTGCAAATCACTCAACAGGTGGCGCTGCTATACTGTGATTTCTCCTATTTAAAGGAAGACTATATCTCAGCTTCTACTGTGTATAAGTAAAAAAAAACTATGTCACAGGGCTATTATGAAACACGTTTATTTAATTTCTGTGCATATCGGCCAATAGGTGTTGCTGCTATGCTGCAGTTTTCCTGTGATTGGGGAAGTTATATCTCAAATTAATTTGTGTATAATTGCACAAAATTTGGTATGTGATATGTGAGAGGGGCATTTTTATAAAACATCACGTTGATTCAATTTTGGTGCATACTGGTCAATAGGTGGCTATACTATGCTGCAATTTACTCTGTGAATAGGAAGGCTAAATTTCAACATTTATAATATTTAACTGCACTTAACTTGATATGCAAGATAAATAATATGAGAGCGAAAGCTGGCTTAATTTTGGTGTATATCGACCAACAGGTGGCGCAGCTGTTCCTCACCTTCTATGATTCTTCCCAGGGCTACATCTCAAAATCTTTTGATTAAAATCGCACTAAACTCTATATCTAAAATCTTTATTGTGAGAAGCTATGATTAAGTTTCTTCTGTGCATGTTAAACAGCATGTAGCATTGTTATATAGAGTGATATAGAAGAAAGTTTTGTGTTGGCCATAACATACTAGTTGAAAGCTTTTAGTTTTTTTTTTTTTTTTTTTCTTCTTTTTACTTCTTTCTTTTATGTTTTCTTATAAATGTCTCAAAAGAAAGTATTGAATTCATAAAAATTTTCAACTTCTGGTTTTCGATGGATTTACACATTAAGTCCAAAACCTGGTTTGATCAATTAAAAAAAATATCTGTTTGTGTATATGTGACAAAAATTCTGTCCAACTGTACCTCTGAAATTACTGCGTATAATTACATATGAATTTATATGTAGTTGAACCATGACATAAATCAGTGCCTATCAACTTTTGGTGCATATGGCTCAACAGGTGATGCTACTGTACTACGATTTATGGAACTTAAAGAAAGGCTATATCTTAGGAACTACTGCACAGAATTTCATAGAAATATATATGTACATGCACATTGGCATATAATGTGCCTATCGAATTTTAGTGCCAATCATTCAGCACGTGGTGCTGTTATACAGCGCTTTTTGCAATTTCAGGGAAGGCCATATCTTAGGTTCTATAGCATATAATTACATGAAACTTTATGTTAGAAGGGCATTATGAGAAAATATACTGATTCAATCTGGGTGCATGTTGGCCAATAGATAATGCTGCTATACGGAAATTTCCCCCCTAAAATGAGAAGGCTATACCTCAGATTCTATTGTGTATAATTGCACAAAACTTGGTATGTGAGTGAGACAGCCATTATGAAACACTATTTGATTTATTTTGGGTGTATATCGGTCAACAGGTGGCAATACTGCACTGCAATTTACCTCATAAATGGGCCAAGTCTCAAATTCTATGACATAAGTGCATAAAACTTGACATGTAAGACAATCATTATGAAAACGAATGTCGACCTTATTTAGGTGTATATCAGCCGATAGGTGGAGCTGCTATAATGATTTTTCACAAGCCTATATATCAGCATCTATTTGTTAAAATTGCACCGAACTCCATATGCAAAATATTTAATGTGAGAAGCTATGGTTAAACTTTTGTACAACGTAAACAGTAAGTGGCACTGTTATATAGAATGATATAACAGAAAGTTTTGTGATTGCCACAACATATTAGTTTTCCTATGAAAACAACCCTTCAAAACTATTATTATATTAGTAAAATATTTTATTTCATTTTTTGAATACTAGTAATGTAAAAAATATGTAAATAATAAGTTTTAGTCTTGTAATTCTGAACAAAACCTATCTTTATGTGACAATACTTTTCATGACAAGCTGCAAGTATCGGAATGAGCATGTTAGGCTTAAAGTTTTATTCTTCATGGTGATATTGCACAAATAAATAAAATATTAAATGTATTTAAGTAAATTATATTTAAAATGTTTTTAAAAGAATAGTATATGAAATCTGTTTACATTTTATTGTAAAAAAAAAAAAAAAAAAAAAAAAGAAAAGAAAGAAATATACAAAAAACAAAACTAATGCCGGATATCCGACGGATATCCGGTCCGGATATCCGTATCCGGCAGGCACAAGAGCTCCGGATATCCGATATCCGGTATCCGGCAAAATCACTATCCGTTTCATCCCTAGTGATCAGTTTAAAAGAGTATTCGTGGGTTTTTCTTATAACCCTTAAATCTGACGGATGTGGCAACTATTCTGACATTGAAGTATGATTGATTGTTTGAACCTTGTTTAAGTGTGGGAGACAATTTCTAACACTGTTGAACTGCTACAACTTTATTTGTGAGGTTAAACAGAAATGGAGACGCACAATGATTTTAATCCTGTAATAATTTTATTTTTGAAAAACATAATTTAATTCGATTTTTTTTACATTATCATTCCTCACAGAAAATGTTGAAAATGTTCGCCACCATTTTGAATACAAACATGAACACGTCGAACCAGGTTTTTGACACACTTCGCAGCATTGTTGGTGTTATTGACAAGATTTCTTCAGTTATGATCTGTTTTAATTCATCGATGTTTGCAGGACTCCTCTGGAAAAGCCTATGAAATGATAATGTAATAATGATAATGATAATGTAAATGTAATGTAGGAATGATAATGTAAAAAAATTTAATTAAATTTTGTTTTTCATAAATAAAATTATTACAGGATTAAAAAAAATTGTGCGTCTTCATTTCTGTTTTACCTCACAAATAGAGTTGTAACAGTCCAACAGTGTTGGAAATTGTCTCCCACACTTAAACAAGTTTCAAACAATTATAATTCAGTGTTAGAATAGTTGCCACATCCGTCATATTTAAGGGTAATATGAAAAACCAACGCGTACTCTTTTAAATTGATCGTCCTGTATAATTTTTATTATAGATAAAAGGTTCTTTTTTTTTTCTTTCTTTTTTTTTTTTTTTTTTTTTCAGATAGAGTTTTTCTAATATTGTAAAATTATAATTAAAAATCTAATGTAATTTAGTACATTTCAACGACTTATATATATATATATATATATATATATATATTACACTAAATTAATGAAAAGAGATAGAGGGAAATTAACTGTATTTAATTTGAAAGTTACACACACACATATATATATATATTGTAAAAATACTTTTTTTATTAATTTTTTGAAGCAGCACCACATCATAATATTATAATTAATAATAATTTATGTTATATATTTATTGAAATAAAATCTTCATATAAATAAATTCTCGGAAAGAGGAAATTTTCATGGCGACAAATCGGATAACGTTCTGTTCAGTGATACTCATGATAGATTTTAAAGATCGTATCTGTTAACTTACTTACGTTTAAAATGATTAGGCAGTACGATTTTTTTAATCTACGACCAACAATGAGGGGTTTTATTAGTTTAAAGCCTTTCTCGAGGTTTACCGAACTGTGCGGTGGAAGTGTTCTAGACTAAAATAATCCCCAACCATATAGAGTTTTGCCAAAACTGTTCTTGGCCCAAATCTCTCAAACCGATTTGAGCTTCCCGTGATGGTACCCTCACAAACACAGGAAAATATGTATTATGGGACAAAGCCTGAGACAAAACTTGAAATGGACCATTTGTCAACTGCTTACCAATGAACTTCTATTAAGATATCTGATTAAATAACTAGACGGAAAAACACGTGGACCAGCGGAATTTATTAGACACGTTAGCATCAAAAGATTAACTTCTTGTCGTAATTTTAAACCTGTAAAACTTTAACGTATTGAATTCGGGTTAGATGACATTTTCCTTAAAAATAAGAGAAATTTAAGTACAGATATATTTTATGATACTTTATGATATTTGTAAGTCTGTTCCCATGAATGTAAGTCTGTTTCCATGGCGAATGTTCAAATGGTCAAACAAAAATCCGGGTAAGCTATTGCATGCTATATTACTTACAAACTTTGACTCTCGCCCTTTGTCGGTCTTGGGATACAAGCCTGGCGAAACTTTGTATATATATATATATATATATATATATATATATTTTTTTTTTTTTTTTTCAATAAATTTCGGAGTAGTCCCCTTTGTCTCGACATTGAATCGCTCAACATCGCTCTAATAGCGATGAGCGGGGGCTGCTCCCTGTTAAATAACGTTGCCGCTTTGACTGCAGCACTCGTGCTTACTTTATTCGCCTGATGAAGGGTCGTGTGTTTTTTCGACCCGAAACAATTGTTGCGAGTTTATTGCATTTTATGGTGTTTATTCAAAGTTTGTAAGTAATATTTTTACAACGCCAGTTTATTGATTCTTCTTTATATATTGCATGCTAGATGGATGACTACGAAGAAAATAATCTTGAGATTCTATATGAGTAATGAGCCACCATCAGATAATTTAAAAATTCAGCTCTCTTTTTTGTCATGTGCACGATCCAAGAAGGTTTCTTATCAATAACAATTCTAAAATAACAAATAAATCACTAAATCTGTGAAAAAATCGCCATACTTCAGCAATGACAATAAAAAAAATAATTTGAAAGATTCTTCAGGATAATGGATATTTTGTTAATCCAGAAAACTTGTTTGTAGCAATGCTAAAAGATGAACAAAAGCAAAGACTTGCTCTTCGACGAATTATTGCAACAAGGTAATACGGCAATTTGACTGAAGGAGTCGATCTGAAGTCCCAGTGGTTAATTTATCTGAATTTATCTGAATGATTAATTTGTCTGAATATGTTGATGGGATTATATAATCAGTTATATCCACGGAATCCCTTTTAACACATCACTTGTCAATTAATGAACTACAGAAATTGTTATTTAGACAAAGGAGCCAATATTGACTCTGAGAGAGTACAATTTTTATTAAAATCACACAATCAAGTGATTGGAAGAAAATCATATTTATTGAAATTTTTTATTTTTCCTACAGAGTGAAAATAATGCCTGGACCGGGAGTCGAACCCCGGAACTTTGACTTACAAGGTCAAGGCTCTACCAATTGAGCTATCCAGGTCGACAACCGGTCGGCATTACTTACCAGATGTTTCTGCCTAAAGGTTGTCTGAGTGAGTAATGCCGACCGGTTGTCGGCCTGGATAGCTCAATTGAAGAGCCTTGACCTTGTAAGTCAAAGTTCCGGGGTTCGACTCCCGGTCCAGGCATTATTTTCACTCAGTCGGAAAAATAAAAAAATTCAATAAATCTGAGAGAGTAGTTGTTAATTTCCAATTCATATCCAAGCTTCGGAAAAAGCAATAAAATAAGTTACAGCATCATCTATAATAGTTTGTGATCATTTCAAAAGAGCTAATTTCGTAAGATCAAGCACTCTAGCCCCTTTCTAATACCAAACAACGATTTAAAGCTTGATAAAACGTGCCCTAATCGTATAGAATTGATGGGGCAAGGTACAGATGCAACTTGACAAGCAATTACCACATGGTGAGTCCTGAGTATTTAAATTTCAACTAGCTAAGAGTTGTATAATAAGGCAATACATTAAAAAGTTTTATTAATATTTTAAGTTTCATTCATTATTTTTAAATTTAATTTAAATTTCTCACTTAATTTATTTTTGGTTTTTCACTTAATTTATTTCAATTTTAAACATCTAATGGAGTTTTAAATTCAAATATGTGTTTGTATCAAAGCTTGTTTTATTTAAATTCAGCTTGATCTTTTTAAATTATGAAACAAACTTCCCAAAACAATAAAGTACATTATCATTTTTAGCTTACATAGTCTTACGCAACTTTTTGATCTTTTCTCATCCTAGTACAGTCATTTTTATACTTTTATAAGATATTAATAATGTTCATTTGGAATCATAAAACTGATTTAAGAAAAATAATAAATAATAAAAATTTAAACAATAAACCACTCCAAAAAACATTAAAATTCGCGTATAATTACGTTCACCAAAATATTTTTACCACAGGGAATTGTAAAATGAAAATAGAAGCTTCGTTAAAATTTAAATTAACAACCCTAGTGAAATCTGTAAATTCAATTACATATATGTTAAGAATAAAGTGATTTCAGTTAATTTATTTTTTATTTAGCTTGAATTTAGTTTGAACAGTATATTATAATTTCCAATTTATTCTGTTTTTTTTTTTTGTTTTTTTTTTTTAAGCATTTACAGTGAAGTCATAAAATTACTACTCTTTAACATTTGTCTAACAACATGTTTAAAACTAACTTTTGAAATTTTTCTGTAAAAAAATTAATTAAAAGGAAAAGTGAGAGTAATATTAAAAGATAAAGGACTCTTATAACAGTTTTATATTGACGAATAACTCTCTCAGAAATAATATACTTAATTTTGACGATTCAGACATCCTCGGGCTTAATTTCGTTGTTTTTGACAACCACTTCGTCAAGCGATCACGTGATTTTTGAGGAAACGTGAACCCTCAAATATTTCACGAAACTGTTTACTCACAATAGCATGTGCTATCTTTCATTAACGCCATATTGTTTTTTTTTTTTTTTTTTTTTTTTTTTTTCCTGTGTTGTTTCGACTTTACGTTACAATGACTTTTATTTGCCGGCCTGGTGGTTCGGTCAGTAGGAAGCTGCCCTCTGGATTCCCAGGTCTCAGTTTCGAATCCTGGTGCGGAAACGGATGTTTATGATGTCTTATGTCTCAAAGCTGTCAAATAAATGTCCAAATGACTTTTACTTGTTTGCTCTATTTTATTTATATTTCCATTAAATATAATTAGGATTTAATGTATAAAGCCACGAACTTGCAGCTAATTTTATAATTCTATAATTTGTATTATATTCTGTATCACGAAACTAGGATGAAAAAATGTATCCTTACTTTTAACGAAATTCGTATGTTCAAACAATTGACGAAAGTAATTTTCTCAATTTGACGAAATATTCGCTCGGAGTATTTCCCTGGAAACGGTTTCATGAAAATTAAAGAAAATTTCGTGAAATTTGAGTATCCATTTCTGAGAGTGAACAAATAGTGATAATGTAATTTAACTATTTTCGTAATTTTGAATATATATATTTAGAAATTTATGGTTTATAAATAAGTTATTCGACACTATAAAGACTAAAAATTTAAAAATGTTTCAATTTAATGCTAACCTAAAAGACAAGAAGAAATGGAAGAGCTACGTCATCATCGAGTTCAAGCTGATTCTACGTGTCATGTTGATGTATAGATCTTACGGTTAATTATACGTTGGATATGCTTTCGTATAAAAAACTTCTAAAATATTTATGCTTCTTCAGAAAAAACTAAAATTATTGTTTGCCCAGACGTTCTATACAACCGAAAACCTGTTTCATCGACCTCCAGGGTTGAATTCAGAATCCGTATATTAATTTTTTTACTTTCTCTTACCCATAAGATGGAGAAAGTATTATTTTTGGGTCAAATTTTCGAACGCGAGATTTTGTTATATTTACAAGTTTTGAGGTCCCCTGAATACGAAAATCATGTCTTTAGCAAATGGTCTGTGTATGTGTCTGTGTGTGTGTCTGTGTCTGTGTGTATGTCTGCATGTCTGTGTGTGTGTCTGTCTGTTATCAGCATATCTCAAGAACAAATACTAGCAGACATTCCAAACTTGGTATTCTAAATGTGTATCATATATAGATGCTACAGTAAGCTTTTCGTTAAGATCAAGTAAATCGTTCGTGTACAGGGACAATCAAGAGAATTCTAATACATTACGTGTATGGGGGAAATTGCAGGTAAGTAGAGTTTAACGTCTATAGATTGCACTAAACCAAATGAAACGAATGTATATATTTTGTAATAGAGATAGTCAACTGGGAAAAAAAAAATTGTGTATGTTGGAGCCTCGCCTCCCCCCTGGGGGGGAAGACCCCCTCGAGGGGAGTAAATTTTCCTGATGGGTATCCTTCAAAAGAGCTCGCCAATACCTTCAAAACGAATGGTTGAACCATCGAACTGCGATAATTTAAAACAAAGTTACCGATTTTTTTTAACTTTTAACAAAAAAAAAAAAAAAACTTTGAAAAAAAATCGTATTTTTTTTTTTTTTTTTTTTTTTAATATTGAGAATAAAATGGAATTTTTTTGGATATTTAGTGTTTTTCTACTTCTCTAATATGGAAATCGTCTGCATTAACATAAAAGATAATTTTTTTAAATAATAATTTTAATAAATTATTTTTTTAAAAACAGAATTATTTTTTAATAACCGAATTAAATTTTATATAAATCTAGGTGCATTAATGAAACGGGGAGTTGAGGGGGGCTACCGCCCCCCTCAAACAGAATTAATTATCATATAAAACTCTTCCGAAGCCTAATTTGAATTGTTTAACATAGGTTTACATAGCATCGTTATATTACCTATTAATCTGCAAGCTGTATTTATAGTATTAAATTTCAGGGTAAGAGAAAGTCGTGTGAGTGACACACCAGATTATTTTATGTTGTGGGTTGATTTCTTTAGATATCGACCTATTGCAATCACTTCGTTTATTTTTCTTTCATATGGCAATTCAGCACTACAACAATAATCGTAGAACTGGGTAAACCTGTGTAAAGTTTTATTATGTCTTTTTGCAAGGTTGAAATTGATAAAAATTAAGCAAACAAAATAACAATAAATGAAATAATAAATCTCTCCAATTAAAATTAAAATGCGCATATGAAAAAACACAGAGAACCTTTTGCTGGGGAAAACTAGAAAATGAAAATGATAACTTCATTAAAATTTAAATAAACAACATAAAATCATTGTAAATTTAATAACATGTCTTTTCAGAAAGTATTTTTTTTTTTAAATTGTTTTTGTTTTGTTAGAATTTTATTTAAAATATGTGTAAACCCTACAAGTCACCCAGTTCCATATGTGGAACACCGACTTTAATCGTTCCTATAGCTATAAAACTATTAGTAGCGACAGCTCTTGACATCTTGATAGAAGCTACTGACATTTAGCAATGTAGTAATACGAATCTTTACCTACAGATGTCGTTCGTGTTTTTGTTATAGTGCACTCAGTGTGAAATTTGAATGAAAGTGATACGTTAGTCGATTGTCTGAATTCAAAAATTAAAAAAAAATAGTTATTGAACAGTTTTGACTCGAAAAAAATACTGTGTTGTTCTATGTATGTGTGTCTAATATACAATACTATTTCCCAAACAATTCAGTTGTACTAGTTTGATACCAAAATGTATAGTTAAGGTGTACCGTATGTGGAACTGAAATAAAAAGTTGATTTTTCCGTAAAATATGGTTTTATTTTTATTTTTATAAGTTTTCCCTATCTTCTGATCACTAATTACGACATATATTTATTTTTGTCGCGCACTAAAAACAAATTGAGCCTTGTAGGGTTAAATTTTCCGATAGATTCTGTTTTTTACATTTTCCAATAAAGTTGAAAAATATTTCTGAATTCTACTCATCTGTCTATCTGTCTTAATGTGACTCAAAAACTAAATCTTTAAAGATAGTTTTTGCAATGATAAAAAACAAATAAATAAATAAAAACAAATAAATAAACAGAAAAACACAGCAACAAAAACTGAAACAATAAACCTTTCCAGGCAAAATTAAAATGCGCATATGATTACATACACCGAAAAAACTTTTGCCGCGGGAGTTCCGAAATGAAAAAGGAAATCTTCATTATAATTTAAATTACCAATTCTGGCGAAGTCAGTAAATTTAATAACGTATCTGTTCAGCCAAAAGGATTTCTTTTAAGAACTTCTCTTTCATTTAGTTAGAATTTAGTTTGAAAAGCGCATTATAATATCCAATTTATTTAGCTTTTAAAAATATTTGGAATTATGTAATAAAATTATTCTTTAGAATGTGTATTTATGTGTATTTATTTATTTATTCATTTATTTTTTAACTAACTTTTGAAAGGATTTATAGAAAATTTTAATCAAAAGTATGTGAAATAATATAAAATAAAAACTGTATTATAGCAGTTTTGGATTAAAAGATTAAAGAAAAGGAGAGAGTGTGTTAATTATTTTTGTACCTTTATACATACAGGATGTCCGCTAAAGTCTTGCCCACACGCTTATAGCTATTGCCTTAAATGTTGTGTCTCGGTTTAATAAACTCGCTATGTACTAAAAATTGATAATGATTAAAGCGCCACCTGGTAGCAAAAGACGGATTTAGCGTTCAAAAGTCGTAAACGGTAAGAGATATGAGATAAAGTCATTTACAAAGTTATAGAGCGTACCTGGATTAAGAACGAAAAGATATCTTGCGTACAATAATGCAGAGAGAGCGTGCATAATACATATTTCTTTGATCGAGATTGTCTAATTCGTGACGTTAAAAAATTAGTATGAAAGAAGAAAATAAAAAGTGTTTCAGCTATATTGTATGGAAGATCTCTTCTCGTAAAAAATCAAGAACATTTTAAAATTAAAAGTTAATAACTGTTATAGCACCACCAAGCAACAAACGGTGGAATTAACGTACAAATAACGGAAACGGTATAAGATACAGGGGAAAAGTCAATTACGAAGTTGTGCAGCGTCCTTGATTAAATTCGAAAAGATATCGTGTGCACAATAATGCAGTACGCATACAATGTGTGTTTCTTTGATCGATATTGCCGAATTCGTGGCGTTAAAAACTAGTATGAAAGAAGAAAATATAAAAATATTTTAACCACCCTCTTTTTAAGTGTGAATCATGCACTTCACGACTTGACTTCTGAATTAAACGCCAGCTAATTTAATTTTGGGTCCAAATTTTTGTTCAGTCGTCCGTGGTTTTAACGTCATTTTTTTTCCAATGGCAAGTTACAGGACAGCAGATATCAAAAAGAAAATAGAAATACAAAGTATAAACATGACAGCAGTTAATCCATCAACTTATGTCTGGTAATCCAATATCGCTCCCATAATGAAACGGGAGGCAGAGCAGAACAAGGAACAAGATGAAGCATGTCCATTTCCTCCTGGTCATTACATAGGAGACAAAAAGGATAAGGAGTCAATTTAATTCTATGGAGGTGTTTTCGGAGACAATCGTGGCCAGAAAGAAGCCGTAGCATTGCGACAGATTTATCCCTGGGGCACTCAGGAATGCCATGGATATGACTGTACCAGGGCTTGTGGTCATTTCTTGCGGCAACATCCTGTAAGAAGGAGCACCTGAGGGTCTTTTTGACAATTGATCGTATGGTAGGCTAAATTCTAGTTGCTAATCTGTGAAACAGAATCCCCCTTCTTCGCCAGGAAGTCAGCGACCTCATTCCCCTCTATTCAGCATTGGGCCGGTATCCACTGCAAGACAACTGTTTTATTATGGACCGATGACAGTCGTTCCAGAAGGTTAACACAGTCATCAATATCTTTGGACCGAGAAGGGCATGAAGATTCAATAGCCTGGAGAGCTGCTCTCGAATATGAGAGAATCACCACTCCTGAGAATCGCTCCATTGGGCTCTGAACTGCAAAAGAGCCAAAATTTTTAACGTCATACATTAGGAAAAACTCGACCAAACAAACGCGCATTTCACATGGTCTGTTCTCAGCATTAATGTATTCAAGATATCTTTTCGTACAAAATAAAGGTTGTTTTACAAATTTATGATTGAGGGAGTGGGTTTTACGTCGCACTAGTGCTTCACTAAGGACAATTGGCGACTACCTTAAATTCGATCCTAACTGGTCCGGAGCCATGCCATTACAATTTTGATCCTCTACGGTAGGGATGGCTGCTCCGATTCGGTGACCTCAGAGGTATAACTTCGATTTTAAAAAATTGTGATTCACTTTTGAACCGTATTTATTACGATTTTCGATTTAAGAACGCTAGTTCCAATGCTTTCCGCTAAATGGCGCTCTAACTGATCTCAATTTGTAGCATATAGCCTCTCTTAAACATTATATTTACGGCAATAGTTATATATTTTTTCCCTCGAGTTAACGCAGGTGAGCGAAATTTTAGCGACACCATGTGTATTTACGACTATAAGGGTTTAGAAATTAGTTGAAAAGGTTGGTACTTAACAAATATATATATTACTTTCTTCTATATGTAATATAGAGAAAGTATTGGATTCGCGAAAATTTTCGAAGTCCACTTTTTGATGGATTTACATGTTTTGGGATGTGGAGAACACGAATCAATAGTTTTTTGAAAATGTCTGTCTGTCTGTCTGTCTGTCTGTCTGTCTGTCCGTCTGTCTGTCTGTCTGTCTGTCTGTATCATTTTTTTGTGGACGCTGTATCTCACGAACCAATGAATGAAATTTAACCAAACTTGGTACTTAGTTGCACCCTGACATAAACTGGTGCTGATTAGATTTTGGGATCAATCGCTCAATAGGTGGCGTTGTGATCGCATTTTATGCAAATTTTTAACATGGCAGCATAGGACAAAATTCCGTATAAATGGGCATAGAGTTATTTTACACTTGTGATTGTAAAATTAATATGAATTATTGATAACATCGGTTCCCCCCCGGGGGGGAAAATCCCCCCCCGGGGAAGTAAATTTTCAAGATGGGTATCTTTCGAAAGGTCTCGTTGATAATAGTAATAGTTAACTTGGAAAAAATTTTTGTGCATGCGGGGGCATCGGTCGCCCCCCCACCGGGGGGGGAAGTTCCCACCCGGGGGGGCAAAGTTTCAAGATGGGTATCTTTCGAAAGATCTCGTCAATACCTTTAAAACGAATGGTTGAACGAGAAATCTGTGATAATTTAAACCAAAGTTATCGATTTTTTTAACTTTTAACAAAAAAAAACAGAAAAATATCGCAATTTTTTTTTTTTTTTTTTTAACGAAATTTAACCAAACTTGGTATTTAGTTGGTCCCCGACATAAACTGGTGCTGATTATGTTTGGGGATCAATAGCTCAACAGGTGGCGCTGTGACAGCATTTTATCTAAATTTTTAACATGGCAGCATAGGACAAAAATTCGTATAAATGTGCATAATTAGAGTTGTTTTAAACTTGTGATTGTAAAATTAATATGAATTATTGATAATAGTAGTATGTAACTAGGAAAAAAATTTTTTGCATGGGGGGGCATCGCTTCCCCCCCTAGGGGGGAAATTTTCACATTGGGTATCTTTCGAAAGATCAGGTTGATAATAGTAGTAGTTAACTAGGAAAAAATTTTTGTGCATGTGGGGGCATCGGTTGCCCCCCCACCGGGGGGGGAAGTTCCCACCCGGGGGGGCAAAGTTTCAAGATGGGTATCTTTCGAAAGATCTCGTCAATACCTTTAAAACGAATGGTTGAACGAGAAATCTGTGATAATTTAAATCAAAGTTATCGATTTTTTTAACTTTTAACAAAAAAAAACTTAGAAAAATATCGCAATTTTTTTTTTTTTTTTTTTTTTTTTTTTTAACGAAATTTAACTAAACTTGGTATTTAGTTGGTCCCCGACATAAACTGGTGCTGTTTATGTTTGGGGATCAATAGCTCAACAGGTGGCGCTGTGATAGCATTTTATCTATATTTTTAACATGGCAGCATAGGACAAAAATTTGTATAAATGTGCATAATTAGAGTTGTTTTAAACTTGTGATTGTAAAATTAATATGAATTATTGATAATAGTAGTATGTAACTAGGAAAAAAATTTTCTGCATGGGGGGGCATCGCTTCCCCCCCTGGGGGGGAAGTACCCCCCCGGGGGGGATAAATTTTCAAGATGGGTATCTTTCGAAAGGTCTCGTCAATACCTTTAAAACGAATGGTTGAACTATAAATCTGTGATAATTTAAAACAAAGTTATCGATTTTTTTCACTTTTAACAAAAAAAAAAAAAAAAAACTTAGAAAAAAAAAAAATCGTACTTTTTTTTTTTTTTTTTATTGTTACTGATTGAATATGTATAGGTAAATATAGAAGAAAGTCTTGTGGTGGCCACAACATACTAGTTTTTTATTTAAATTAACAGTAATTATTAGAAAAGAAGCTTTGTATATAAATATAATAAAAATATAAATTAACTTAATTTTACAGAATTTCTTAATATCTTATCATCTTACTTCAGTTTCTTGATATACTTTTATAAAGCAATAAATGTATTCATTTTCAATGATAAAATTTTTAAAAAAAGTTGAACAACAATAAAATAAAATAACTTTTACAAACAAAATTAAATTTTCGTATAAGTACATCCACCAAAAGAAAATTTTTGCCGCAGAGAAAAAATGAAAAATGGAAGCTTTATTAAAATTTAAATCAACAATTCTCGTGAAAAAAAGTAAATTTAATAACATATCCGTTCAGAAAAAGAAGTGTATATGCCGGAAATTTATCTTTCATTTATATAGAATTTGAAAAGTGTATCATAATTTCCGATCGATTCTGTATTTTTTTAATAATGTCATAAAATTATTCCTTAGGTTTTGCGCACTTACTTTTTCAAACCAACTTTTGAAACTTTTCATAGAAAATATTAATCAAAAATAAAGGAAAAGTGTATGAAATTGGAAGAAGGGAGAAAATGTTTTAAAACAGTTTTGGATTAAAAAATGAAAAGAGAGATGGGTCGAATTTATTTATTTATTTATTTTTTTTTATTTTTTTTTTTTTTTTGTATTAATATTGCTTCAGCAAAATCTATATATAATTAGATTCTTATAATGTCAGATTTCAGGAAAATATTTTAAATAAATTAATCATAATTACATTATAAAATGTTATAATGATTAAGAATGATAACACTAATTATATAGGTCTACGAAAATAATATTAACAAAATTTTAATTGATAATTTTGGCTTCTACTTATGTTTTTTGGTGTGCTGAAATAAAAAATGAAGCCAGTTTTTCTTTATCATGCATAGATTTTTCTTAATACGGGGTATCTACAGACACAATTTCTTCGTTTTCAGTAGGTTCTAGTACGTTTCCATATTTTATTATAAATAATCATGCAAATATAAAAGTTACCATATAATTATATTGGTGAAAGTGTCACAGAAGAAACTGTGTCGGTAGACACCCTGTATTGGCATAAATCTGTACGCGATAAAGAAAAACTGGCTTCAGTTTCGGTTTCAGCACACCAAAACACATAAAGATCATCCAAAATTATCAAATGAAAATTTTAGATGTATACCTGTGTTATTAAACTATTTTGGAATGAATTTTGAATACGTATTCAAAAAAAATATGGATCGGTCTGATTTCAAAAGTAAACTACAATTCAAAAATGGATATTATTCAGTATTTTACATACTCCCTATAGTAGTGCACCATCATATAGGGGTGAGGGCGCTTGTACAACTGATTGCGATAAAGATAGCCATTCAATCACAATACAAATAAATGGGGTATGAAGGGCCGTTATCAAAATTAATATTTGTTTACATATAGATATGTACTTTTAATTAAATTTATCATTTACATTAAGAAAAACATTTGAACCGTGGGACACAGGTTGCATTCCGATTTTCTCCTTTGCCAATATGAAACAAGGCAATTATATTGGATCAAACATTTACGTTGATAAAGTCCTTGATATCCCAATTAGCTCTATTGGTATCACCTGACCCTCATTTTCAAGTGACCTTCATAATTACACAGGGATACAAAAAAAAAAAAAAAAATATTGGAAAATTTGATTTGATAATTGTAGCTGATAAATATGTTTTTGGTGTGCTGAAACCGAAACTTAAGTCAGTTATTTTAATCACGCACAAATTTTTTGTCAGTACAGAGTATCTACAGACACAATTTCTTCATTTCCGGTAGTTTTTAGTATGTTTCCATGGCAATATACTAAAAGTTGCCATATGATTATATTATTGAATGAAACATGGAAAAAACTATGTCTATAGACACCCTGCATGGACAATATGTACATGATAAAGGAAAACTGGATTCAGTTTCGTTTTCAGTACACCAAAAAACAAACTTCAGCCAAAATTACCAAATTAAAATTTTAGATGTAGACCTCTGTTATTAAAATATCTTGTAATGAATTTTGAATACGTGTTTAAAAAATACATGGATAGTTGTGATTTCAAAGGTAAAGTAAAATAACAAATCAGAAATAGGTATTACACTGAGAAAAAAAATCTGAAACTGACATCTAGAATCTAAATTGTGGCTCTAGAAAAAATAGTTCCATGTCATCCTTGAAATTCTAGTCCCCTTCAAAAGCAAGTTCTAGAAACCCCAATCAGAATTCTAGAGCGTTTGCCTATATTATCGAGGGCAAAGTTATTTAAAAATATCTGCAAATAATGCGAATACAAGAGGTGGGTTTCAGCAACTATAATCTTGGTTTATGACCCAATTCTAGAAAATCAAGCGAGAGTTTCTCACAATACAAAAGATTCACAATATTCACAATATTCAGAATATTGTTTCACCATCTAGAAATGTGTAGACTAGAAATTCCCGATATGAGGGCGGTATATTTTTTTTCTCAGTATATTCCGAATGTTACATACCCTCTGGTAATGCACAAACTTTTAAGAGTGAAAGAAGTTGTACAGCTGATTGTGGCAAAGAGAACCACTCATTACCAATACAGTTCAATGAGGTATAAAAGTTCCTTATCAAAGTTATATTTGTTTGCAGAAATCTACGTACTTTTCATTAAATTTATCATTTACATTAAGAAAAATGTTTGGTCCATGGGCCGCAGATTGACTCATGATTTTCTCCTTTACCGATATAAAACAAGGCAATTGTTATTGAAACAGATATTTACGTTGATAAAGTCCTTGATATCCCAATTAGCTTTACTGATATTGAGTGATTCTCATTTTTGCAATCCGTCGTACAAGTATCTGCGCTTCTGAAAGGTTAACCTATTTTAACGACATAATATTTTTCATTTTTGTATAAATAATTGATAGAGAACGAAACCATGCTCATAACATCATAATAGAATGATCTTCTGTTCAATGATTCTTAAAATAGCCTTTGTGGACAATTATAAGTTAACGTACTTAATTTTCATAAATTATGACGCTACCAGTTATTATATGCAGATCAAACTTGTAAAATTATTCTTACATAGTGGCAATTGCATAATTCTACCATAGTGTCATTTTTATGATGCTTATGTTAACCCCTTAACTGCCCCGGGCATATATATACGTTTTTCCAAGTATGATCCTTTGTATTATACTACTACCGATAAACTACTGACACGGTTTGACAATGCTATAAAATAATCTTGAAAGTGATACAGACAATGTTTTTGAAGGATTTACTCATTTCAGAGATGAGAGAGAATGGCTGCACTTTCAGGCGATTCTTCGTAAATTTTCCGCGGCAGGTAAGTGGCTAATGGAAGATGCACTGAAAATATCCTCGGTGCTTCCCAATTATGAAAGTTTCTAACGCTGTAAAATCCATTGGGGGGTGGGGCTTGTTTTTTAAAGTTAAACTTGTTCTTGTGAAATTTATGACAAATTAAAAATTGATATTCCCGTTTAGAAATTTAGGTTTCTGATTAAAATTAAATTGATATGTCAAAAACTTTCGTACGATTGGCACATTCTCTACTTTTGAAATACATTTCTGTCACAAAAGCGTAAGACTGAAATTATACATATATTGTTTGAAATATAACTCAAAGGATTTATTATAGATTACATTAAAGGACAAAAAAGAAAGCCGCACTTGGATACTTTCTTTTTGCTTTTCAAAAGCCACAAATTTTAACTTTTAAATGCAGGAATATAGCAAACAGTGATTGTGCCGGATGTCGAATATCTGTAACTTTATTGCCTGCCGGATAACAATATGCGATATACTGCAAAATCTCTATCCGTTTCTATTTTTAAATGATTAAATTGGACATTTTTCAAAGTAAAAATAAAATTATCTAAATGCGGCTTTTATTTTTCTTTGTATATAGATGTAATTTTAAATATAACTCAAGGGATTTATTCTAAAATAATCTGTGATTACTAAAACTAAAATCTTTATTTACCTGGTAATATCAGTATTGAATCAAGACATACAGTAAATCGAGAATTTCTTTTTTATCACACCTCTTTAGATAAAACCAATATGGCCTAAAATATCTAGCAATATTTGTCGCAATCATCACAACAATATGAATGTGGGGTATGATGAAAAAGTTTCTCTTTTTTTTTTTTTTTTTTTTTTTTTTTTTTTCATAAATCTAGCGTTGAATATTATTTAAAATTAAATCTTAAGATTCTTAATTGATTTTTTTTTTTCTTCTTTTTTCAGGATTACTACGTGGTGCTTCTTTCTCCCTGTGAGCTTGATGCGACTATGAAAATGATTCTTCAGGTGCCGATGTGGGCGCAGAGAGTCATATATATTCAGGGATCCGCCTTGAAGGACTTTGACCTCGCAAGAGCTAGGTAGTCACTAAATAGAAACTTATACTTTATATTTAAGTATCAATAAATTTTGTTTCTACATTATTATTATTTTTTTTTTTTTTTTTTTAGTTGAAATATGAATTTAAGAATTCACTGTGATTGTTTTTTGACTTTACGAGAATAAAATAAATACTTAAGAGAATCTCTGTTGTTCTTAGATAGGTACTCAGTTCAAGAATATAGTTTACTTCAATTTCTCACCAACGAAATCTGCCTGACTTTAATCGTTATCAGAAATTCCTCCAATTCATAAATTGACACGTGGTTACAGAGAATCGTTGCAAAAATATTACTGCTACTCCTATATTCTGGGTTTTATGTTTGGGCATAAAGTATTTCGGCAGCCACTGCCTGCAGAATTTACGAAACAACAGTATTCTGTATATGTTTGCGTTCAGCAACGATCAGCACCCACGTAGAAAAAGACGTTACATTTTGTCAATGAACAGGAAGGGTTCTCTGCAGTATGACCATTCCACGGATAGTCCAGATTATTGTCTAAGGGCCATTCATCTGTTCTAGCACTTGAAAAACCTCTTAGCTGGACCATATTTCTTTAGATAAGACAGCTTCCACAAACTTGTTTCGATTTTGGTGGCGGATTGTTTCGATAACAATACACAAAAATTAATCTTCAGATAAGACAAGTTCTTCATTTCCAGTTGTCGAGAAATAGCTTTATCTGTTTCAGCAAATATTTCCGTATAATTTTATTTTAGTCACTTTACGGAAATAAAAAACTCACTATTTGGGTAAACCAAATACTATCGTTATCGTTAAAATTTAGTATTGATGTTTTTCGCTACCAAATAACTTTGCATTCATAAATCAATCTTCTGAGACATAGTCATTTAAAAATAACTAAAAGATCCCTTAAACTATTTTTAGTAATTTATTTCTGCATTAAAGACTTATAGGGAATAATTTTATTCAGGGATCGACTATGTTCAACTATTCTCTTGAAGCTTTGACAACATCTCAAGATTTCTAGAATTAGTAGCTAGTGGAAATAATCAATTGTTTTCGTGGCACTAATACACCACTAATCCTTAACAAATACATTCTATGAATTTCAACCTAAATTTGCAGAAGTACAAACTTATTCAAACATCGATATTGAAAACGCATTCGATCACATTCCCAGCCGTATCAAACCTACTAACTATGCCTAAATTAACATCTCAGAATACATTTATCCATGTCCTACATACCTCGAATGAACTTGTAAATTTAATCATGCTTTTTCATTGTACTCTGTTTATATTGTAAATATGATTCTTCTATCTGCTTGCTATCCTAGTATTTGGATAGCCAACAATTTTTGCTGAAAACTAATTGTTTGATAATTGGTTTATAAATATTGGGTGAAATGGATATCACTGGATAAATCATCATATACACTGTGAAAAAATTCTGAAACGTTCCGTTGTCTTTTCCGGAACGAATCGATCCCTTCCGAGGAGGATCAAAATTGTGATGGCAAGTCTCTGGACCACCTCTAGGGGTGTGTCTCAGACCGTCGCCAATTGCCCATCTGCGCAGCACTAGTGCGACGTAAAACCCAAACATCCATCCATCCGAAACAAATCGATTCATTTTGAAAGCGAAAAGTTTTGATCTGCAACACAATTTGTTTCGGATCTGAAACGAAACCAATATTTTTGGTAATGAAAGAGGCCTTTTGGAAATTTTTCATTATCAAAAAGTTTGGTTTCATTGCAGATCTGAAGCAAATCGTGTTCTGATTACATATCTGTTTAATATATTTTGAAATGTCTGTTTAGAAAAATAATAATTATTATTAATATATAGTGCTTCATATTTATTATTTCCATTTTTTATTATTTCCATTTATGTTAAGAAATATAGCATAACTTATATGAAACACAAAATTTTTTCATTTTAATTATTTATTTTATTATTAGTAAATGCTTCATTTTTATTCTTTTTTATGTTTTATAATGTATGTTTTTGCTTTAAATGCTTATAATTTTTTTTAGAATGAACGCTGCAGAGGCGTGTTTTATTTTGGCTGCTCGAAATTATGCAGATAGATCAGCCGCTGTAAGTAACTGATTACTATTTTTGTCAATTAAAAAAGAAATTGAAATGTAATTTTATATTATACCAATTTTTAAATGTCTAAATTATTTATTAATACATTAATTACTTTAATACTTAGTGTTTTACTGTGTCCTAAAAAACTTTATTCATATTTTATTTTAATAACTTGTTTTTCTTAATCTAATTGAATAATTTGTTGAATATTTTTATTTATATGAATGCCAGATCTACAGTCCCCTGCAAAATTATTCGAGCACTAGCAATAATCCCTATGTATATATATTTTTTTAAAAACTGCTTTGTTAAATAAATCCTTGTTGAGTCATGTTCTTAGTCAGTCTAACAAGGAAACATTCTTTAGCTAAACTCATAGAATTTGATGAAATTTGTACAGGTGTTAGAAGAACATATAGAAAATGCATACTCGGAAAATTAGCTGCTTAAGATCATTAGGAAAGGTGTAGAAAGATGTTGTAAATTGAATCGGGGTTACCAGAATCTTCCAGTTAGCATCAATTGGCGACTTCGAATTCTTGAAAACTGATGTTTTTAAGAAAATGTAATTCAGTGACATAACCAGAATTTTCTTCTGAGAAGGAATGGGGAGCTGAATATGGGGTGGCATTTTCTATTTAAAAGTCACTGCTTCGTTAAACAAATAGATTCCAAAATATTGATATATATATAAAGAAATCATGCGAGAGACTTTCTAGCATTAAACTAAATAAAAACGAATATTTATAGCATCTCGCTAATATATACTTCAAATAAAAGGTAGAAAATATACAGATTAGACAAACAATATCTATTCACACTGAACTTCAAATAGCTTTGAAAGCAAAATATCAAAAAGTGACTTTGAAACAGCGTTAAACTGGTACGGAGGACACATGGGCAGTTCATTTAAGAACTTGGCGCTTTTCTCTGCATCCTCGCCAAGTAGGGCTGAATTTGACGTTAAAAATGTTGACATTTTTTAATTTTTTACCGCTTTTCCGTTGCAATTAAGCAGCTAATTTTTCACCGTAAATATTTTGAGCCATCTACTTTCACCTGTAGTATTTTCGTTGAATTCTATGAGTTAAGCTTAAGAACGTTTCCTTGTAAGAACTTAGTCAGTCTATGTACAATCGGTAACAAAAGTGTCCGAACACTAGCAAATATTCCTATGTAAAAAAAATACACTTCATACGGTTTTGTTAAATAAATCCTTATCGAATCGTGTTCTTAGACTGACTAAAAACAGGATTCGACAAGGATTTATTTAACAAAACCTTATTAAGTGTACCTTTTTTACATAGGAATTTCTGCTAGTGTTCGGACACTTTTGTTACCGACTGTATATACACATACATATATACACTAAATGAATTTTTTATTCAAATTTTTGAGCATATAAAACAACAATATTTAAAGAATATATTATTTTAAAAAATCATTAAGAATTTTAGAAAGTTCAGTCGGTGGTTCCTGGTTTCCGGAAATCCTTCAGAAAAGCGGTAGACGCGATTTTTAAAAAACTAAAGCAACAATATTATTGAAAATTTCCACACATCTTCAAAATAGAATTGATTAGTGCTTGAACGAGGATTTGTCTTCTTCTTCTTCATTTTTTTTTATTACAACTAATTTTACAAGGCTATAGATTGTATACAATTGGCGTCACTCCTTCATCTGGAGCCATGACTAATGTCCAAATACAGAGAAACTATCCAATGGCTTTAAAGCATAAGATGAACAAGCACGTGTTTCGACCAATCACAATCTCAGCTCTGTTTGCTTGGACTCCAGTTCAGTCGTTGCTAATAGCAACGTAACGTACGTGCATACGATCTATACGTGGTGTGAAATGCATCGATAATTGTACAATTGTACTGTTTTTGCAGCGTACATCTCTACCAAAAATTCAATGGGTTCTTCCCAGCGTCGTCTGCTCAATCACGTGATATAGAAAAACAAAGAAACGAATTCAGTTAAATATTGTTCTTAAGAACAAAAGTATTAACATTTAATATAAAATGAAATAAAAGTAATATTATACATTTCTAAACAGTAGAATAATTGTATTTGTAAGTTTAATAATTTTTAAAAACACCTTTATACATTTATTTATTTTCGTAAGTAAGAATCGATTTTTGTATGTTGTAGTGTAACTCTTACATTAACTGATCTAGCAATAAATAATAGAATGTTTATGGATTATAACCTGATATTAACTTAAAATGTTTTAAGTTAAATTTAATCGTGTAAAGGTGTTACAACAAGTTAATTGACTTAGTTACTCTTCGAAATGGTTTTACACCGTACGATGTTGCAAAGTTAATTATATAAGTACCAAACATCAACATTAATAACAAATATAAAGATGATTATAAAAGTATACAGCAAGCAAAAGGTGATGAATAATGATATAAAATGGATTAAAAAATATGATATATTAGCAAGCTTTGCCCGCTTCGCTGGACATTAAACTTAAATGAGTTGTTAAAATCCCATATCTTTATTAATAACCTAAGTTCTTGCTGTGATTGGTAGAGGTTTTCTCGCTCGCAAAGTGAGGAGTCTTGGTCTCCACTGACTTCGACACAACTTACCCACTTCTTACTTCCCCTTCCTCAGCGGGTGAGTTCGAAGTTTTGCAAAATCACACTATGTACATAATGCGTACACTTAATCAATATCCAGTCTGGGTCCCCACTGCCTTCGGCACAACTTACCCACTTCTTATTTCCCCTTCCTCAGCGGGTGAGTTCGAAGTTTTGCAAAATCCCACTAATGTACATAATGCGTACACTTAATCAATATCCGCACACCAAAATTCGCCATTCTAAGATAATTCAAAGCGAATTCAAACGGAAAAACATGTTTTTACACATGTTTATTGGAAACGACTTCAGTATAACCCCACAACGATATTTGGCGATTTTTTTGTAGGCGATTATAGCTAAATCATAAATCTAAAAATCATAAATCATATATGGTAAATGATAAAATCATAATCTAAATCATAAATCATAAAATCATAAATCCAAAATAAACAACATATTAGGCTGCCATATTATATCGCAAACAGTCCAGAACGACATAGTTATCCTTCAAAACGGCGCCAAAGAAAAATCGCCAAATTCAGTTGTGGGGTTATACTGAAGTTATACCGTTTATTGCCCTCCGACTCCGAGAAGGGGAGGGGGATTTCGAATTTCGTGAAATCCAGTTACAATAAGTGCCGGATGCATACAAACAATTTATGCACCAAATTTCATGACCACAGAAGTCTTTAATAGAAAATATTATAAATAAATAAATACAAAACGCACAGCTTTAGTATGGGAAACCTTTGGGGACTTTAAATATTTTAAGCCATTTTTGCGATGAACTGAATTGGCTATCTCAATTGTGCAATTAAAGATCTTGGCGAGAAACCTCCGGGCAACTTCGGTTCCGAATTTCAAATTTTGCCAAAGGAATCCAGTACTAAAGCTGTTCCATACACAAAATAAGTAAATAAATAAAATAAAAACTCTTTTCTGGTATTTACAAAATAAAAATAAAAAAATCTTAATAAAATCCAAATTATAATCATTTACAATTAAGGGGAGAACATAAAAAAAACCTCATAAGGTACATAATAACAACAAAAAATTTTGTTTTACTGCAGGAAAGAAAAGTACTGCTTAAGTAAATAAAAATATTAAACTAATGCCAAATATCTCTATGAAAATATTTATCCACGTGCAAATTCCTCATTAAAAAAAAAAAAAAAAAAAATTACCAACTTTTGTATTTTTCTCTTTAATTTTTATTTTTATTCACGTGAAATTAAAAATATTTCATTTTATTTCTGGAAAATAAAAATACATATAAATTCCTATATCTATATCATTATATAAAGCGCAAAAAATTGTTTGTTTGTGGAGGGTAATCTCTGAAACTACTGAACCGATTTAAAAACTTCTTTCACTGACCGAAAGCTACAGTATGCCATATTGTTATAGGCTATATTTAATTTTAATAAAATAAATTTTAGTTTAAAATCTGAGCATTTTAATTAAAATCCCCATAGAAGCCGTAATAGAAATGGAAATAATGAAATATTAAAAAAATTAGCTGCTGCCAACATAAAAGAAACATTTACATATTCATTTCGTTTTTAAATATCTTGACGTGAAAAGAAAAGAAATATATTTGCACGTGCATTAAATTGAAATTCATATAAAGCTTTTTAAATTGTTAAACTTACACGTTAAATCTGACGTCATTATAGAATTAAAAGTGTTTATTTTTCTAATAATTTAATTTGATATGATATGATATAATATAATGATCTAAGCATCAATGTTTAAACCACGGAGTCTTTATTACTCCGTGGTTTAAACTGATGTGTGTAAACGAAATTGGAATTTAAAAATAAATAAATAAATAAAATAAAATAAAATAAGAAATTCTATTTTATAATATTATTTATTTTAATTTATAATTGTTGCCAAAAAGATTTACGAATTAATTTATTTTTAGACATATAATAAAATATATTTTCACGCGAACAATAATATAAAAAGTGAACTGGATTTTTTGTAAAAAAATAATAAAGATCGAGGAAAATTATTTCTCCATTTTAATCCCCATATTTGGATATAGATATGTATTAGTTATCATGTGCATCAGTTAGATTAAATTGTTTTTGTTGTAAAATTGATAAAATTGGAATTTTAAATTTCAAAACTCTAGAAAAAAAAATGGCAAATTTCCATATTCGATTGAAAACATAAACATTTCATTTCAAAGGATGATATTTACACAATAAACATCCAACTAATAAACTAATTAAAAGGGAAAGGATAAATATTCTATCATAATTTGAAGTCAAATTTGTTTTCAAATGTCTAAATAAAGTATCTGATATAAGATACTATTATGTTGCAGCGGAATAGATTTGATATCCGTCATCCTTGGCAGAAAAAAAAAAAATATCGCCAAATTATCTGGCGAATATAATTTAATTCCTTTCAAAAATCATGGTTATTTTAAAAACTTACATTAAGAGTGTAACGAATAATATGAAACAATATTTCGTACAATACATATTACGAAAATATACATCTGGCATGTATATTTTCGTATTACTTTTTGATCGCCAAATACAAAAAACGCCAAGGGTGACAGTTTTGAAATTTAAAATTAAAATTTTGTCACTTTGACAGCAAAATAACTCAATCTAGCGCATGCATACAATAACTAATACATATCTATACCCAAATATGAGGATTAAAATCGGGAAATAATTCTTCTAGAATTTTAATTAAAAAAAAAAAAAAAAAAAAAAAAAAAAAAAAAAATCCAATGAGCGATTAACATGGAAAATCTTTTTCTTGCATCCATGGGAGGTCAGTGATGTCACACTTCGCTTGCGTATTGAGATGTTTAAATTTATTTGGCGACTATTTTTAGCAACTAACAGTTATGGCAAGTAGCTCAATATACATAGCGCATACAGCTATTACTGAAATGTAAATAGCATTTAATTATTTGAGTTACATTGTGTTGATTGGAAACCTATTTAATATAGCTATGCTCTATAGCTATACTAATATAAAAAGAAGAAAGGTTTATATGCATATGTAGAGAACGATCGCTAGAACTAAAAAGCCGATTGCTTTTTTTTTTTTTTTTTTTCTTTCAATAATCAAAAGTTACACTGTCTCTCTCTAAGTGCTAGAAGCTATAATAAATTTTGGTAAAATAAATTTTTAATTAAAAGTTTCAATATTTTAATTGAAAACAAAGCATAGATTTGATATCTATCGTCATTGGCGATTTTTGTATTTGGCGATCGAAAACGTAATACGAAAATCTGTATATTATCGTAGTAAATACGAGATGTATGTGTTTACTTCACTTACCCTACTACCGTAGGTAGTAGAAGTATTGTATAGGTTTTGGCAATTGGTCAGTGTGTGTGTATATGTGCACGTGTGTGTGTAATCTTCTGGCTGTCATATCTCCAAAACTAATAAAAATAGAACTACTAAACTTCACAAGTGATTCAGGTCTGGTGTACAGATAAATTTTCCAAATTTTCGTAAAAATTGAAAAACCGGAATTGGGTCATCGAAAACCAGAAATGGGACCGTAAGCCCATATTCAAAAACACCTCTAATGATTTTCTTCAAAGTTGCTGTATAAATAATATATTAGATGCCCTTTCGATTGAAAAGTTGCTTAGTTCAGGAAAATTGATAGGCGTCCTCTATAAACAGCTCAATTTCAGACTTCGCAAGTGCGTTCCTTTAAAAACGCCTGTACGGATTTTTTTCAAACTCGCCATGTTAACTTCCTATTAAATATCCTTTTGTATGTAATTATTGTTTTTAGGTCAATAATTGAGTATGCTAAGTTTTGGTAAAATTTGGTATCTCAAAAACGACTCTAACGTATTCTTGAAAATTTTTTCTTTAATCCAATTTAGATAACCTTTCTCAAGTATTACGTGCTTATTACAGGAATATTAACGGTCATCCTGATTAGATTAGTTCAGTTTTAGATCTCGGAAATTCGTGTTTAAAAAAATAACTATCCATTTTTTTTCCCCTTATTTTTTAACTCGCTATGCAAACTCTGTTGAATGTGTCTTTATACGTGTATCAAGTTTCTCTTACTCGAAAATCTCAAAAAATGCAAGTAATATCTCCAAAAAATTGTATATATTACGTGTAATAGTGGGTAATGGAAGTCGTGTGGTTGTTTCACACCAGATTCTGTAATAGTATATATTGTACGAATATTGTTTCATATTATTGATTTCTCCTTTAATATACATTATTAAAATAATAATCAATTATGGAAATAATTAAATATATTTGCGAAATGAACAAATAAATAATAATTAAAGCTATTATGACGTCAATTTTATCAAAAACATTTTCATGTCATAGGTTTATTTTTCAATATTTTTTATTCATGAGTAAAGAAATGTTTCTTTTTATAAAATAAATAAATAAATAAATAAATAGCATTAAGTAAAAATTGCCAACATTTAACAACTAATTAAAAAAAATAATTGTAAAATTATATTTTGACTTTCCAGTTAATAATATTGCCTGACTATAACATATAAACTGATATATTTCTTGATTTTTTACATATCAATCCATCTTTAACTAAAATTTGTTCATCAGTGCGAAGCCGGACGGGTCAGCTAGTATAAATATAAAACGTTTTACCGAATCTGGGTTAAAAACGGTAAAAGGGTAAAATAAATTAGAAATATCAGACCTATATTTATAAATTTGATACCAAATGAAAGGGACGATTTTTCTGAATCCAGGGGTGCAAACAGTTTTTCGATGCGACAATTAGATTTTTTAAAAATAACTAAAGTATGAAATTTAAGTGGCAACGGAAAAACGTAAAAAGGGAAAAATAAATTAGAAGTATCAGACCTATCGTTACAAATGCAGTACCAAATGAAAGGGATGATTTTTCTGAATCCTGGGGTGTAAACAGTTTTTCGATACGACAATTAGATTTTTTAAAATTAACTAAAGTATGAAACTTAGATGGCAACACTTCATTTCAATCTTTTCATAATTTGTAGTCCGAATCACGCGAATAAAAAAGTCTTTAACTTAAAAATTTATTTTTATATTTTATTTTTCCATTCAAAGCGTTTTAGTGAAAAAATATTTATGGCGCATGTGTAGGCGTTTTTTACCCATAATTTAAACACTATTCATAATTTTGAAAATTTCTATAGATATAATTTTAAGTTGGGTGAAGACCTAAGTTTCTGCCAAGCGCCGTTGAATTCCGTCCAGCCGTTCTCGAGTGATGCCCGGACAAACGTATTTTAGTTTTTTACCCCCCAGGGGGGAACGGGGGGGAAATTCTGAAAAGTTGATACATATAATTTTAAGTTGGGTGAAGACCTAAATTCCTGCCAAGCGCCGTTTAATTCCGCCCAGCCGTTTAATTCCGCCCAGCCGTTTTCAAGTGATGCCCGGACAAAAAAAGCGACACGGACACGATGACACACACACAGACACACACACACACACACACACAGGCAAAATTTTCTGAAGTCATTTTCGGCTTTCATGGGGTGTGAAACGTGAAGATATCGCAAAATTTTTCGATTCTGACAAATTTACAGACAAAAGTCTGATTTTATTAATATAGATATTTAAAAGAATAACACAGATTAAATCGAATTGATAAAAAATAAGAAAAGAAAATTTATTATTTTAGCAATCGCTATAGATATAGAAGACTTCGTCTTCTCTTTGTTTATCTATGTCATGTGACCTCTGACGTCAGGTGGAAAGAGCTTATTTCAATCTTTTGTTCAAGCATTAGTTATTTCCAGTTTGCAGAAGTATGCAAAATTTCAGTAAGATCGGGCATTAGTTTTTAGTTAAACCAGGATCCAGGAACCACCGGCTCAGTTTTCCAAATCTTTTTATGAAAATTTTATAAAATATTATTTATATGTTGCTCTTTTGTATGCTCAAATTTTTCCTTTTATTATTATTATTATTATATTTAAATAAGAGAGAGATAAAAAAAAAAAAAAAAGAAATATTAGTTTTATTACTCTTCGAAATTCATGTAAGCCCATAAAAAAAAAAAAAATAAAAATAAAAACACTTTTGTTACAGAAATATTGAAACAAATTCATACATAAATGAATTCTTGGTGTTAGAATTCGTTTACATGTCCATGAATATTTTTCTGCGCAATTTACAGTGATGCCAGATTGGGGATTTTGTCCCCGTTTTGGGGATTTTTGAGGCTTCTGGGGACAATTTTGGGGACCAAATGTTTGTGGGGACTTTTTTGGGGAATTCTAAAATTTCTGGGGAAAAATCTGGGGAGTTCTTCAACTTTCTGTCAATGTTGGCAAAGTAATGATTTATCCCTATGACTTTCAATAGCTTTATTGTTATTTGGGGATTTTTTTCAAAATTTGCCCCCATTTTGGGGGAAAATCTGAGCTTAAATCATAGAAAAATCTGCTTGTTTTTTTTTTTTTTTTTTTTTTTTTTTTTTTTTGGAAAAAAAAAATTATTTTCCCTTTTTAGTAGAAATCAAGTTGGGGATTTTTTCGAAAAAAATAAAAAAACCTGATTTGGGGAAATTTGAAGATCTATTTGGGGAAATAATTTTTGATCATCTGGCACCACTGACAATTTATGAAATGTTATTATTCTTTTTCTTTTTCTTACAGGATGAACACACAATCTTGCGTTCTTGGGCTGTAAGAGATTTTGCCCCGAGCGTGCCTCAGTATGTACAAATTTTCCGTCCGGAGAACAAGGTGCACGTTGCTTTTGCCGGTAAGTAATACCAACGTACTGTTCAAAGTAGATTACCTTTACTTAAAAGAAAAAAAACTTCCATAATAGTCTCATTTGTTAAAGAAGCTGCAGATAAATTACCATAACAAATAGTATAAGACCTGTTACTGTAGAATATGATTTTTGAAATAAAAAATCATAATACATAGAGACACAACTATTTCGTGATAAAATGTATATGCCCAAGTCTTTAACTCGCAAAAATTAATTACCTACATATGAAGCTTGAAAACAGCGACGTTGCTGCTGTTAGCGATAAATGACCAGTTTGCGCGTAATTTATTTTTAGCAAAGTTAATATTACTTGATATTTTTGCAAGCCTTTTAGAGCATAACTTCTCTATTTTCTGAAACGCTTTTATAATTTTAGTTCGATTTATAAAAAAAAAAAAAAAATTATAATTTATATGATTTATACGATTTTCAGGTTTTTTTTATACTGTGGATAAACAGAAATTTCATATTAATATATAAATTTCTATTTCGAGATTTAAAAAAAAAAATAGTTAGTCTAAAAAAAACATATGTAAATGAAGTTTTTCGTTGTTTGATAATTTTGAAACAAACAATACCATAGAAACATAAATGTAGTATCGAAATCTTTAAAATTATACGTAACTGCTTTCATTTACTACTATAGTCATTTCGGTAAAACAAACTTCTATTATATTTGTTTCTTTTTAGAGCACGTGGTTTGTGAAGACGAGTTTAAATATGCACTTTTAGCCAATAATTGCCTTTGCCCGGGAACATCTACTTTGGTTACCCTTTTGCTACATACTTCCAGGGGACAGTGAGTATTATTTATTAAAAGTTTTTTTTTTTTAACTATCGTCATACAAGTTGAGTTTGATTCAACTCCTTTCAATGATCGCCGAGATATAGCTATTACAAAATTCCTGAAATAAGACACAACAAGGTCCTTTTAGAATTGGTTACACTTAAGTCTAATCTGCATTAATTTATGTCAATTTCTTGCTTCAAAGCTTTTTTTTTTTTTTCTGAAAACATTTTATACATGCCTCGTGAACTCCTTTCTTATGATTTTTTACTCAGATTACTATAGTGTAATAGATATGAGCATATATTCAACTCATTATCATAATTTTTCTAGTAAATATATCAAAATATTGTTACAAGTTACCCTTATTTATTAAACTTGATCAAATGTAAATATATCTTTAATAATTGATCCTAATAATATATTTCCTTTTTGCACTGAAGAAGCCGAACTGCAGCCGAAACAGCTGTATGCATTTCCAATATTTTTCTTTGGCGTTTCTGACGTAGTAGTTTATTCGGGTTTTAATAAATGTAAATATGTCTTTAATAATTTATCCTAATCTTTTTCCTTTTATATTGACGTTAAAGCGCTTTTAGAAAGCTTAATTTAAACTAGTATATTGTGGCCATGACAAAACGTTCTTCTACATTTTCCTATACAAGTTCACGCAGTACAAATGAATTTTTTTTTTTTTATTACGAATGCAGACAATTTTCATCTTAGAGAGGTATTACCCGAAATGTCCAACAGAAGTCAATTTTTACTGAGATGCAGATGACATTCTTCCCGTTCTCGGGAAAATTTGCAGTGTAGCAGCGCCCTCTATTGGCCGACATGCATCCAAATTGAATCAACCTAATGTTTCATAATGATCTTTTTCCATATCAAGTTTTGTCGGATTATACACAATAGAACATGAGATATAGTCTTCCCTTAAACTGCGTAAATTACTATGTAGCAGCGGCACCTGTCGAGCGATTGGCATCAAATATTGATAGGTCCTAATTTATGTCAAAGTGCAACTGCATATAGTTTTATATATAATTCTCAGCAGTAGTTCCTAAGATACAGTTGGAACACAATTTTTGTCACACACAGACACACAAACGTTTTCTAAAAATGGTCAAATCGTGTTTTGGACATCCAAAAACGTGTAAATCTATCGAAAATCATAACTCAAAAATTTTGATGAATCCAAGTCTTTCTTCTATTGAATATAAAAGGAAGTAAAAAGCATACACACTACTTTTATTTTCTTCTATTTAATAGAAGAAAGTATTGATTTCGTAAAAATTTTAGACTTTGGGTTTTCGATGGATTTACATGTTCTGGGAGTTCTACAACACTGTTTGACCATTTTACGAAAATGTCTGTCTGTGTCTGTTTCTCTGTGTGTGTGTGACAAAAGTTTTGTGGCCATTGTATCTTAAGAACTACAGCACAGAATTTCATACAAATTGATGTGTAGTTATTCCTTGATATAAATTAGTGCCTGTAAAATTTTAGTGAAAATTGGCCAAAAAATATTGTTGCCATTCCGTTTTTTCTAAATTTTTAACATGGAGGTATAGATAAAAATCTGCTATAACCTCTTCGCTCCAGAGGTCCACATATGTGGACCTCTATTCTTTCCTTTATAAAATCTATACCATTTAATATTTTTATGTTTTAATAAACTAATAAAAAACTGAATAAATTGGCTTTAAAAAGATACCGGTATATGGCAACATGAAACTAAATTTATTTCTGAAATATAATGTTGTTTTGTCGTCTTTCGTAAAACGACTCTAAAACAGTAGTCGACCACATGGTCGAAGAAAAGTACGCAATTTTTATAATTGTTTATTCAGTACTGAGACACTTGCCAGAATAAAAAGAAAACTAATATTGATTGATTTATTTAAGGGCATCAAACTTTTAATTGTGTTACAGTTAGAAAGATTTATGTAACTTAATAATTTAGAGTTTAGGTGTTTAAAGCCATACGTTTGTATCGTACATTACTAACCCACTAAATTATAAATGTAAGAAAATTATACTTTTTTGTAATGTACAATGTGAACGTATATGTCTAAAAGCTTTCAAGTGTAAATTATTTTTTTATTATAGCTTCGGGTCTGAAGAAGATAAATGTGCGCTATGAGAATTATTTTTAATGAATCAATATGTAGTCAAAAAGAAATATTTGTAACAGTAATAGTCAACAAGGAAAAAAAAAACAGAAATGTAAGGGCAACAACCCCCCTCCCCCCAGGGGCAGGTTTCCAATATGTCTGTCTTTCAAAAGAACTTGTCGATATCGTTAAAACGAAATGTTCAACCGTAGATAATTTAAAACAAAGTTATCGATTTTTTTTTTTTTTTTTTTTTTTTCAATATTTAACAAAAAAAAAAGAAAAAGATAGGGTAATTTAATTCAGTCAAATTTTAGGGAATAATTGATTTTTAAAATAACATTATTATAATTTAATTCTAAGAAATTTTAACTTAGCAGCTGAAAAAATTATTTTCTAAAATTGAAATTATAATACAAATGTCAAAGATTTAAATCTTTTTTATTGATAAAGAAAAAGATAAGGAGAGGGACAGAGATTTTCCAGTGATTTTATTTATGAGATTTTTCTGAAAATCATATAAGTATTCAGGTAATACCACTCACATGTTCTGCACCGGAAAGGCTAGATTGTTAGTTATTTTATGAATGGAAATGCATTTTTTTTTTCTAAGTTTTGACATCGCTATATTGACAAAAAACCGTTTCTATGATGGAAAATCTGTAAATACCATACTTATGGCTAAGATTGAAAACAATAATAGTAAAAGCTATTATTTTAATTCTACTACGCTTTCTACTTACTCATTATCCATGAACATAGATGACCGAATCATTTATCTTACAGCATATTCTGAATATTCAATATCAAAATAAAGAAAAATATTATTATCTCAAAGAAAAAATTATAAACTTTCAATGATATAAAAGATTAATGGTAGTTAAATTCCATAATCCAATGACAAATTATAACTTATGATGAACAGTAGCTCAGAAATAATTTAACATTAATCATATTCTGACACACAGTTTCGAATATAATTTATTATCAGGCATTTGCTTATTTTGTAATTCCAGACAATATTTTTTAAAGAAAAAATTGCTTAGCAAAAACTTGTTTGTATAAAGAAAATACTTTAGAACAATAGTTTGTTTATGTTTCAAAAAATTTTACACAAAATTCGACAGTTCTTTCTGTTAAAAAAAAAAAAGTTTGTAATAAGAAAAGTTTGTAAAAACTAGCACTTTTTTTTAAATCTTTTTAGTTAGTTTTCTGCACAGTAATTTATTGCAAAATATTCATTTTATTTTTTTATTCTACAAATACTAATTTTTTTTTACTTAATGTAATAAAAAAAAATCTAAATGCTAATTTTTACTGTATATGAGGTTTATGTTATTCTTTAAATAGAGAAAACTGAATGAAGTCTTAAATAAGTCAACAGAGATCCAATAATTAAATTTCGATACACAAGATGTACCTGGAAATTTCGGGGAAGGTGCGAAAACATCAACAACAACAAAATAAAAAAGACAGTCGTGAGCAAGGCACGTCTAAGCGTGGATGTAGCCAAGGGGGCCATAGAAACTCGAGCCTCCCTTCAAGAAAAAAAAAAAAAAGAAAGAAAGAAAGAAAAGCTTTGAAATTAATTATTTTTTTGTTATTTATTATTGCAACAAACTGGAGAGTCAGTGTCAGTCCCATGCAATCCACCTTGTTTTCCTGCAGATGATGACTCTAGCCACGCCCTTGCAGTCAAGCTTACGCAGAAACTCAGCAACAAGCGATTTTTATCGATGAAATCACAGCTTTGCATAATTGCTTTTTGTAGTCACGTCCAGTTCAACCCAAGCAAGCAAAACTCCCTACTAGGAAACATCGTTAATGTTGTTAATGATACAAACATCCCAAAATTCACAAATTAAGAAAATCAGTATTATCCTACCATAGCCTCCTAAACTAGATGCCTTCCGCGTGGCTCGGAAGCTTGTAAACAGTCAGTACTGAAAACAAACTACTGAAAACAAATTTTTTATCCCCTTTGAGATTCACGTTAACGAGGTTCGACTGTATAATAATAATCGCAAACAATAAATTTCACCATTGTAATATTCTTCCATTACCAATTTCGATAATAAAATCATATTTCAAATCAAAAACACATATGGATTAATAACATGAATGGCCTCTAACAACATCTCTTCTCCAGAGGACATCCTCAGAACATCCTGAGGATGAACGGACATCACAGGGACATCCTCTGAACAATCTATGGATGAGTGTGTTATTAGAGGAAGTATTCCACTAAAGGTAGCAATACTTATCCTGTTATCAAAAACGTAAATTTAGATTCCATTTCTCCTAATAAAATAGCCCTATATTTATCAGTACATGGCAGTTATCCATCCTTTCCCTTTAAAATAAATAAACGTTTATTAGAACAATTTTTTTAGTAATTTATACAAATATATTAAACCTGGCTCCCCCTTCTACTATCTAGTCGAATCGTGGATACTTACGCCTTATAGATTTAAATTTAATAGAAATAAAATAACAAGAGAAAATTTAATTACTACTATGCCGAATCTAGAAAATTGCAAAAATAAAAACAAAAATAAAAATAACATGTAAAATGATTATTTAAAAATTCTCTTCTTTCAAATGCACTTTCTAATCTTTTCCACAATCTGTTGACTTATTTCGCTTATATTGTGTTACACATTTCTAACGTTCTCTTATCATTTTTATCAATTCTTAATTAAAAACTTTCTGGTTGCGTTCAGACTATATACCAAATATATAAAGTCAAAACTTATATGTTATCTAAAACTTCAACAATTTTAGAGTTTTCTAGCCCTGCTGCGAGCAAGATATTCAGATAGGATTTCCTCTCCTAAGTGAGCAGCTAAAATATATTTCATGTTGCTGGTGATTTTTGTTTCTGTGATTAATGATAATGGTAAATATCATTAAGAATCAACGTGAAATTAATATATTTATATTTTACCAAATTTGAAATGCAAAGTTAAAACGAAATCTAAAAAGAAATTTAATTAAGAATCTTTATGCATGTGTCAATGTGTACCATTGCTTTCTTCTAATTCTGTCCTGCTTTTCCTTTTCAGAGAGGGCCAAATGTCAGCAGAAGAATGGCATAGACTGTACGGTAAATGTTCAGGGAATGAAATATATCATATCCGTTTAGGAGATAGTAGGTTCTTTGGAGAATATGAGGGAAAGCCTTTCAACTTCGCTTCTTTTCATTCTCACAGAAAGTAAGCATTTTTTTAACTTTTTTTTTTTTTTTTTTGACTAACTTTAATAAAATGTAAACAAATTTAAAACTATTTACCAGTTATGGCCAAAATCTCTTATAATGCAATCGGCAGTAAAAGTATTTAAGCACTAGCAAAAATTCTTATGTAAAAAAAGTACACTTAATACAGTTTTGTCAAATAAATCCTTGTCGAATCCCATTCTTAGTCAGTCTAAGAACAAGATTCGACAAGGATTTATTTTTAAAAAAAAACAGTATTAAGTGCACTTTTTTTAAATAGGAATTTTTTCTAGTGTTCAGATACTTTTGCTGCCGACTGTAATACCTTCGAACATCACGAAATATCGGCCGATTACATCCAATCAACATTTCCTGTTATATTTGAAGTATGGTGTGTATTGGATCACAGAGTTTTATACAGATAGGATACTTCCGTAAACTCAATGGTAACCAAAATGCGACTACAGTGACCCTGTTGGCAACGGCTGTAAATTTTTTGAGCTCTCCAGCTTACGCAATCGCTTATTTTATTTTTATTGTATCTATGTTTTCGTTTGTCAACTTTGTTATTTTTTAGAGTGCGGACACATATCCTAAAACTAGCAGTGAGGACGCGTCCAAAATGTTGGAGGGATGCCTGCCTGGCCGACAGATTGAAATTTGGAAAACATCCAATAATTCCGCGCTCTGTTATTGCTCATTTTCTCTGAGTCAGATAACTATCACCCCTATTTTAGCACTGAACTCGTTGAGTTAGCGCTTGCGCAGATGCTTTCATGGTTTCATGAAATGTGGTCGAAAAATACAAACTTGACTGTCGAAAGCAATTCATTTTACGAAGCAAGTACTAAATATTAAGCAAATAAATTTTGAAAATATACACTGTGGTACCAAACCAATACCTAACGTGTACCATTATAACATGAATGTATGGAAACAAATTTTCTCAACCATTTAAATGCAGTGTGTTGTCTTTCGGCAACATACCCAATTTTGTCTTGTAAAATACTATTAGAATAATATTGAAGCTCCAATGCCTAACGTTGCCAATAAATTACATACTGATAGTATTATTAAATCAATTTTCAGCATGTAGATCGCAACGTTAGTGCTGTTTAAAAATAAAGAAATATTTTATTTTATTTTTTTAATTGTTGCTACAGTTGCTTTTTGCTCAGTTTGGAAGCTACCGAATACCCTATTTTATTCTACAGTGGTCAAGTAAGAATTATTACATGGAAAGTTATTACATGGTAATGTATGTAGTCCCGTATTTAGAATTTTATCAAGGAAAATTACTTTTTTAATTGAAACCCAGTATTGCCGATTGGGAACAAATTGCTTTTCGGCCGTAAACCATGCTAAAAACAAAATATATTTGTTTTAAAGGTTTTCTTCGTGATTCAGAAAAGAAAGCCGAAAAACATTTTTAAATTGATTTTTAAAAAATCAGTCATTTAAGTGTTAACTAAATCTGCATTTACAATTCCTTTTTTCTAATCATATATTTTAACAGTACTATAATATTATGTTATGATATTAAAATTACACTGTTCTTGTATAATCTTGTAGTATTAGAGTTTATCTTCATGCGATATAGAATTTAATATTACAAATTAAATATTTGAAATGAAAGAGTTTTGAAATCTTCAAAGGCCCCAGAGCTGTCAACTTTTTATTTATTCCATAACATTTAATAGTACTCGCAATTATTTCACACCCCTTTTTTTGTAGAGTATTTTTCTCCATTATGTAAATACGGTAAAGAAAAAGAAAAATATTTTTCTGAAAAAGTGATACGGCAAAATAGTGGATAGTGGATACTAACACTGTTATGGAATAAATAAAAACGTTGGGTGCTTTGTAAACTTTTTTTTTTTTAAACACACTTTAAGCATCAATCTTATTTGATACTAATGTCTGAAGGTAATTACCTATAAAAAATAATTAATCCCAGTTTACATAAATACTCTATTTTTACCCTTTAATTGGCAACTTTCTCCTTCATTCTACTTTAAGTTATGTAATCACCACTCTGATGTAATTGCAAAAATGTTGAACATATTACTCATTGAACATTTTTTATCTTTTTACTCACTTATCGAATTTGCAGCACTAAATCAATATTAGTTATTTTCAAATACCGTTAAATACCGTTCAAGCACCTCCTCAAACTTCTTTGAGAAATAGGCGGATAAACGGTAAAAATTGTCAAAAATACCGATATTGGCATATATTTTCATGCTCAAATCAAGTGGCATAAAAACTAGTTGGCATAGGTGGACTCTGCTCAGTTCCCCATCATATTTATGTTCTCATAAATTTCTAGTGCAAGACATATGATAATCATGTTAAAAGAAATGAATTTGACCAAAGCTTGATACAGTGACAGAATGAAATCCCCGCCTAACAGGCTATCCACCTTTCACTTCGATACATTTATCTTATTCGAATCTATTAATTTATTTTATCAGGGTCGATTCCGTTGTTTAGTTTTCATGCTACTATTTCCAATGCAATAATCCTCAAAATTCATATTTATATGTAAAAATTTACAATTTCGCTATGTTAATAAAATCGTAAATTACGATTAATTTACGAAATTTTCCTATTAGGATATTTGTATTCAATCATGTTCAAACAAATATCATAAATATAATTTTGAAGTTGTCTAATGTATTTATGATCCTCAAAATGGAAGTTTATGCTCAATTTTGCCTTATTGTGATATGTTATGTAAATCGTAAATAACTTACGAAATTTTTAAATTGGAGAAATCATAGTCTATGATATTCATGCCAGTATCCTAAATAATATTTCGAAAGTGGCTTGACATCTTTACGATGAAAATATCCCTCAAGATTGACGTTTATGTGAAATTTTGCTCTATTCTGCCATGTTAAGAAATTCGTAAATTTCCAATAACTTACGAAATTTTTATATTTGAAAATTCATAGTCATTAATATTCATGCCAGTGTCCTAAATAATATTTCAAAAATAGTCTGACATCTTTACGATGAAAATATCGCTCAAATTTGACGTTTATGTGAAATTTTGCCCTATTCTGCCATGTTAAGAAATTCGTATAATTTTAAAACAAAACTTATACATATATATATAAACAATTAAATACAGTAGACTCTTGGTTAGCAGATATTTAGCTAACCGGAAAAGTACGGGAAACTCTTTTTTTCCACTTAAAATATTTGCTGTTACTTTAGGAAGCTTAAGTTTTCCCATTTCAAAAAATCACTGTGTCCTATATATTATAAAGCAAATCAATGCTCATATTTATAAAGTCGAATATTATAAAAGAAATAAATAACGCAAAATAATAATAATAATAATAATAATATTCGGATAGATTCTATCGCTTAAGGGGGAGCTTATTGTGAATTTTCAGAAAAATTCATGTGAAAAGCACAGAGGGCATTTTATCGAGGAAGATCACTTTTGTGGGATATTACGGTAATGTTAAAACTTTTTTTTTTTAATCAATCAGCATTTCAAAGCTTTATACCAAGTATATCTCCCCTTTTATCTTACAAATTTTTCTAAATTTAAAATCCTAATTATTTACTGAAGTATTTTTTCATTTAGTAAAATTAAATTGCTATTATAGGTACGGAGTGGCCCTTGTTGGAGTTAAAACAGACATGGGTGGTACGTGGCCTATACTTCTGAACCCAGGACCTAATTATGTCCTGAAAGCTTCTGACATTTGCTTCTATATGAATATCACAAAAGAAGAAAACAGCGCTTTGCTTCCTGCGTCTCAGTTCGAGAAAAAACGTGAGAGTCTTGTCGGGCTAAATCCAAATCCGACGCCAGACGCCAGTGCTGCTCAAGAAGGTGAAGCTGCTGTCAAAGGTTAGTTTATATCGTTCAACAGTCTAATTAAAATATTCTTGTAATAATAATTGTCTAAATATATTAAAATATATCAAATTATAAAGTAATACATAATAAGGAGTATATTTAATATATAAATCAAAAATTGTCACCCTTAAACACACACACACACAGCATTTGCATATACCAATTTGTTATGATAATTTTTTTTTTTTTTTTTTTTAACTATTGGCTTTCTTTCTATGAATAAATAAAATCAACTATTATTTTGTATTGAGATCATTTTTAAAAATGTACAAAGTGTGACTAAAGTCCCTGACAAATTTTAAATTTTAACGTAAAATCAAGTAAGTGGCGTACGAAAGTGCAAATCTGCACGACAATGTTTCTTACGGTGAAAAGTTTGGTTTAAGAAAATAAAAATCTTACTTTCTATTCTTTCCATCAGATGGCGCTTGTTCTCCATATGCTTGGTTTATATTGCATTTCTTGCGGTTTTGCTATGCCCACCTCGATCCTTAGACTTAACAGAAAAAGTTATGTTACCAAGAGAAATTCTTCTAATTTTTTCTTGTAGTAAAGGACATAGAATAGCAGAAAATGCATGTTTTTTCAGTGACTGACATTAAATTATTGAAGATACGGTGTACTTCTACAATCAGTACAAGCAAACACGTGAACTGAATTAAATTACTGTTTGAATCTAGTTCGAACTGCAAAGAGAATGCACAATGAAACATGATTGTGGATTTCTTTAAATGAATGCCCTTTAGTTGTGTTTTTGCATTTTCAATGGATATATTTTTTTTTTCTTTTCTGTTCTTAAAGTGAAGCACCATCTATGAAAAAAAAATTGGAATTAACAATTTTATTTTCTTAAATAAAACTTTTCACCGTTAGAAGCATTGTAGTATAAACCGTATCCTTTTACTTTCATTTCTCAATTTTAGATTAAATTTTAAAAAATTTCAGGCCATAGAAATTATTAAGGATGATTTTCGGCCTACTCTTTATTTTTTTATATTTAATTCTTGTAGCGATATAATTACTTCATTTGTTCTTAAATATTCAAGCTTTGGTTAATTAAATATTCTTTAGAGTTCCCATACAAGGATTCATTATATATGTTGTTCGGGTGTAAAGGCTTCAATGTTGTTATTCACATAGTGCATTTTTGAAACAAAACTAGTAGAATATTAACATTTAAATACTATTAAAATAATGAAGTTTAAGTCTTAAATTAAATATATATTTTTTGTTTTAAAGGGAAACTCTTATTTGGACAGTGGAGTTAATGATAATTACTCTAAGCGTCATATTTTAGATTTTTATTTAAAAAATTTTATATATATGAATAATAAATCTAAAGCTTTTTTGTGTAATTAAAGACAATGTGCTTTAAAAGAAAGATTTTCAGCAGCAGATCTTTTAAATGCATGCTGTTATAACTAGAGAAGCATATGATGATTCCCATTTCTCATTTAAACATTTTTTATCCCTCATCAGTGCATCTATTATCCTTACCATTGAAACATTTTTCGTTGCTTACTTCATTTTTAAGAAATACGGTTAAACGTTATTTTACATAAGCTAAAATGTTTTCTATCAGTTCATTTCCGAATACATAAAAAATGGCACTTGTAATTTATTATAAGTGTCATTACAATTCATTACAAGTGTTCATTAAAAATGCGGGCTTTGGTCATCCGCGTGTGAGCTTTTGTTATTAAGTGGTACAAAATCGGTAAATCTGTCTACAAAATCGAAAGTTCACAGATGTTCAAAAACAAAAGCTGTACATCAGTCGGATTCTCCCTTTCTTCTTTCTCATGTTATACTATGGGATTTTTGTTGCTTCGCATTTTAAGGACATCACATTCAAAAAGTCAAAAATTTTCAAATTTTGTTTATTATTATTATTATTATTATTATTATTATTACATTCTTTGAACATGTAGTTTAGAACTTTCAGTTTAGCAAGCTATTTTTTTTAAAAAATTTAAATATTTCTTTTAATAATTGAAAATTAGAGTCCTAACTTTACTTATAAAATGCAATATTTATTTTATTTATTTATTTTTTATTTATTTATTTTTTCAAAACATTGTTCACTAAAACAAAAGGTGACATGTTCAAAGAGTAATATTAAAAAAAAAAGAGAGATAATTTTAAAACTTCATTTTTGAATGAAATATCTTCATAAAACGAAGCAAAAAAAAATCCTGTAGAATAACATGGGAAGGAAGAATCGTCGAATATAACTGATGTGCAGCCATTGTAGGCATGCACCAATGTGATGTTCAATTGCGAAATATACATTTTATTACTGTTTAAGAATATAATTATGCCCAAAAATATTTGTTGAAACAACAAAAATGTTGTTAAATTAACCTTCTTCTTCTTTTTTTTTTTTTTTTTTTTTTTTTTTTTTTTTTGTTATTGCTGTTGTTTTTGTTCTTGTTAAAATTGTCTCAACAAAAGGTTTGATACCAGAATTGATAAGCATATCGCTCTCTCATTGGCTGTTTACAGAGAGATCTTTGACGTAGCTTGTAGGACTGTCGAGTGACAGTAATTTTTCTTTCAACAATATTCTTTTGGTCCATCGAAGCAACCTGGTTTGATGGTTTGATAAACTTTTCATAATTATCGTTAAAATGGCAAAATAAATCTACAAAATCCGTCAACAAAATACATTTTGTTTTCCAAAAAAACATATATCTATATTTTTTTTTTTTTTTCAGTGCTCTTCCTTTATTTTCTTTCTTTCTTTCTTTCTTTTTTCCATAGTAAATTTTCATGAGTAGATTTTGATGAATAGTAAATTGTGATCGTTCAATGCATTTTACCTCCATGATGATTATGGAGGTAAAATGAATTGAACGATGTAATAAAACCAGAAATATAACTAGTATGTTGTGGCCACCACGAAACTTTCTTGTATATTTTCCTATACAAATTCATCCAGTATAACTTATTCATTAAAATTATTATTTGTAAAAATTATTTTCCCATGATGAATGCAGACGATTTTCATTCCAAAGAAATAACACTCAATGTCAACAAAAAGCCAATTTTGTGCCAGCATTTGAGGAAATGTTATTTTTTCTGATTTGTATCAGTTAAAATTGAAAAAAAAAAAATGTTAACTTCGTTTAAAATTATTACAGATTCAAAACTTACACCTTCGGGAAGTGATTCCCTCAGGGGGAGGGAAGCAATTACTCTCTCTATATATATATATACATTTATTTATTTTTTTTTCTGGTTAATTACTACTAGCAAAAATATACATTTTTTCTTTTTATTTATTTATTTATTTTCACATTTAAATTTTAAAAATAATTTTTTATGTGTACATTTATACGAAATCTTGTCCTATGTTGCCATATTAAAAATTATGGATGAAATGAATGACAGCACCACCTGTTGAACTATTGGTCCTTGTAATCAACACCTATTTAAGTCAAATTCTAACTAAATATAAAGTTTGGTTAAATTTTGTCAATTTGTTCGTGAGATATTACAAATAAATGGACAAAAAGTCTTGATACACACACAGGTAGACAGATATTTTCTAAAAATTCTTATATCATGTTAGGGCATCTCAAAACGGGTAAAGATCTATTGAATACTTGAGGTTAAAAAGTTTCAACACAGAAAATTTCGCGGAACTAATACTTTCTTCTTATATATATAGAAGAAAGTAAAAATCATATGGTTTGCTTATATTACAAAACAATAGGGTAAATACAGTTGGAAGAGGTTTTATACTCTATGTGAACCGCGTGATTTTTCTTTCTGGTTTTCTTTTTCATTTGGTTATTCAAATAAAAAAGTTTAACCATTCAAATTTTTATTGAGTTATTCAGATTACTAACCATTGCTACTATTCGGGAAATACTGTTTAATTTTATAATCCAGCTTTATACCTCCAATTTTAAAATGGGTCTATAAGTTCAAGTGTCATTATGCATTTCACATATCCTTTCATGAACACGCAATTGCGTAGTACAACGTTTCAGTTTTTCATTTCTCTGTTCTTATAGATGACTTAACTTTTTTAGCCGAACTGAAAGGCAATTCATTCCAATCCCGACGTTATGGCAGTCACCTCCAAGTTCCCTTAGCCGAGTGCATACCTCCGACGCTAAAACGATGCGGCGTGGTTCCAGTGGTCAACAGCTACGCACCGCCCGGCATTCACATCACCTCAGCTACTAATGAGGGCACGGACGAGGCCATGGAGGCGGAACAAGAAAAGTATCTGGATAACTGCTGGGTTACGCCAGCAGAAAACTGCGAGTGCGTAAAATTTATAAAACTTCTTAATTCTTTACTTTTTATTATATAAATGCAATTTTAGACCATTTAGCATAATGCAAAGATGCTGCTGAAAATTTCTATTACACTATCATGCTTGCCAACCATCCCATTAAAAACCGTACAATTGTTAACGCCCCCTGAAGAAACACCCCTTTTCTCACACCACTATATTTTTAGAGTAATTCTCTCCAAATGTTGTTACGATTAAATAAGACTAAAATTACTCTAAAAAGTTATTGGTGTGAAAAAAAAAGTCGGGGACTAAAAATTGTACGGTTCATAATGAGATGGTTGGCAAGTATATACTATTATGGAATTACAACATGAACTCGCAATTAACTGCGAGTTTCTTATATTAAGAATTTATTTTGAGAAAACTCAATTAAAATCTCCAATAATAATAGTAAACGGTGTAACGAATCCATGTAATAATAATTCGTGTAACGAAAGTTTCTCAGGACACATATTGTTGTAATAAAACATCTGGAGTACACATTTGGGTGTACATTGTTTGATTGAACACATTTGGAGTAATGAAAATTACTCCAAATGAAAATTACTCCATGCTGTTAATCCTACACTCCGCGAATTTTTTGAAACCCGTGACAGAGTAATTGTTTCAAATGTTTTGAAATCTTACCGTTAATTCTTCAATTCTTTTGAAATTGGTTCTACGCAGGGGTGTTTGCGTTCAGGGTTTTTTATTTTATTTTCCACCAGTAATTACGAATTGTAATTTTGGTTATAGTTAATTGTTAAATATTACTAGAAAACTATCAATAATATCACTGTTAATAAATTCTGGTACAGTTGGCAGCAAAATTATTGAAGCACACATTCACAATTTTCATATTTTTTATCATGAACTTACTTTTTTTATAAACAGCATAAGACTAAGATCATGGCTCGATAATTATTTACTTAACGAAACAGTATTAAGTGCACATCTTTTAAATAGGAATTATTGCTAATACTTCAATATTTTTGCTGCCGATTGTAGCAAATTCCGGGGACACAAACACCCCTGTCTACGAGAATAGAATTCTTGAGGGTTAATCACAAGTTTTCGTATGGGTTTAAATCGGGTGAATTACCAAGGTATTTTGACCCCCCCCCCTTCCAGTAGTTCCAATTCCACTTGCATTGATTAACTTCATGGCTCTTTGTGCAGTATGGGGATGTAGCGTCATTTTGCATGAAGAATATTTTGTTTATTCATGAGAACAGAACTCTGTTATCCAGAGCATCTAAATAAACAAGTTGATAGTAGTTGGGAATAAAATCTAGGTACCATCTAGATTTTATTTCCAACTACTAAGATTTATCCCGTAGTTATTTTTAAAAAAATTTGATTTTGAAACAAAGCGGACAAAAAAAAAAAAAAAAAAAAAAAATTATTTCTTATCTTCTAACTTTGATTGTAATTTCTGGTGCCTGTCGATATTAAATGAACATAATCTACTTGTGCCTCAAAAGGTTAAACATTCACGTGTAAATGACCTAAGCTTCAAGCTATAAGTTATCTCATTTAAATACTTTTGCGATAAAAATTGCTTTCACTTATTTCTTTTATAGAATTTTCCTCATGTTCTTCCTCATCTCGGTGCATTCAAATATTCATTAAAATATATTCCCCATTTCCTTATATCTGTACAATTCTAACATTCGTCAATACCCTAGAGCATATATTTAACGAGAAAGCGCACCCTTCATCGAAAAATGTGGCAAACATAAAAAAAAAATCACATCACGAGTGCTTTTCAAATTTTCACCAATATAGGTAAATTGCCACGCCCCTCAAACCAGTTTCGGGCAAAAGGCATAGCCTCCTAAACAAGATGCCTTCCGCGTGGCTCGGAAACTTGGCGGTAGACAGCGCCACCTGGTTCAGATTGCGCGACTTTTTTATTCAACAGCCACCAAAAATTTTTAAAAGTGGGATTTGATAAACATAAAAGGCGAATACAATTGAAGAACCATCGATTATATATATCATATATCACTTCTTAAAATTATTGGTGACAGTTGAATAAAAATGTCGCGCAATCTGTACCAGGTGGCGCCGTCTATCGTTTGAACTGTTTCCAAGCTTCCGAGCCACGCGGAAGGCATCTACTTTAGGAGGCTATGCAAAGGGTGTCAAAAGGTTTTTTGATGTTTCATTACGAACGGGTCTGGCCATTTCACTTGTCACATGACCGATGAAAATTAGCTACAATCTTCATTACCCTTTGAATAGGAACTTTAGTATTGAATTTGCTCTCTAGTCATATATATACTCGAGGGTCAATACATAGTCTTTCATTATAAACAATTACATAAATAGCCCTCAGAAAAAAAGAGGAGGGGGGAGAAGTTTATGTACACTGAAACAGAAATCATTGAGTGTTTCTAATTTATTAAACTTCAAATTTAACTTCAGACTTTTGCCTTTAAGTGATCTAAGTTGAAAAATTTTGAATTATTGCAGTTAAAGATGTTTGAAAAATGTTGCTTTCTCTTTGTTTATTTTACAGAACTTTACGAAGTTTTTTCCCTGCTGTTCTTCAAAAAGTGGGTGTTATTCCAACATTCGTTAAAACACAGTCCTCATTATAGCAAGAAATCCATCTGATAAGATATTTAAATTATAATTATAACATTCTTTATATTCAAAATTTTAATTTAATAAATTTCTTGATCAGCTGATAGATATGGATTAAAGTCACACTAAACTTACACAGTAGGTTATTGGTCGAGAAATTACTCAAGTGTGATTCGGAAATATTAGTTTTAATCCTCTACGAAAAGAGTCTTATTCATAGTTTGTACAATTCTTGAATTTTCCTAATTTTCTGCACCAGTATTATTATTTAGCAAATTTTGATATTAATAAAGACTTAAAACTTAAAAGGATATATATTGCATAAAAATACTGGTGGGAGAGTTCTTGAAAAAAGGCGTGGCTGTGCGAATCATTTTATTAAATCATAGGCTTCTAAAGTAGACGTCTTCCGCGTGGCTCGGAAACTTGGCAACAGTTCAAGCGGTAGACAGCGCCACCTGGTACCGATTGCGCTCTTTTTTGTTCAACTGTCTCCAATAATTTTAAGAAGTGATGTATGATATATATAATCGACGTTTCTTAAGTTAGGCAGACCGCTTTAACTAACGTAGATCCATAATTCTAAACGAGTTAATCTATCTGTTAAATCGACGTTTCTTCAATTGTATTCGCCTTTTATGTATATCAAATACCACTTTTAAAAATTTTTGGTGGCTGTTGAATAAAAAAAAATCGCGCAATCTGAACCAGGTGGCGCTATCTACCGCCAAGTTTCCGAGCCACGTGGGAGGCAACTTGTTTAGGAGGCTATAATTAAATAAATGTTTAATTTTTAATTCGCTGTATTAAAAAGTAGACGCCATGTTTTTTTTTTTTGTTTGGGGGGGGGGGAAATTGGTTAATTGTCAAAACTTTGAAAATAGCAAATTACAAATCAAACTATCATAGCTCAAGGTTCCATGAGTACCAATATATTCTGTGCAAATTTACTTGAAAACTTTAATTTTTATTTATTTGACAGCTTTAAGACAGATAGTTACAATGACTTTCGACTCCAATGATTCATATTACACAAGTTTATAATAACAATGCAGAAATTCCTATATACTTTACACATAAAGGACGTTACAAACGTCCATGACGGAATGGAATTCGAACCCAATATCTGTATACTGCATAACAATTGTAGAAATAGTTATCAGCAGAACAAAATATTTATTTGTTAAATTCTTTAAAACAGAATCATTAAGATTCGAATTATACTACTTCAGTGGACTAGTTTATTGTGCTCAGTTTTCACTAGAACATCAAAAGTCAAGTAGAACATACTGTGGTCAGTATTTGGGAGCGTTATGCTACCCTGGACTAGTCTGTAAAAGCATAGCCTCCTAAACTAGATGCCTGTCGCGTGGCTTGGAAACTTGGCAACAGTTAAAGCGGTAGACAGCGCCACCTGGTACAGATTGTGCGACTTTTTATTTTACTGTCACCAATAATTTTAAGAAGTGATATATAATATTATATAATGGACGTTTCTTCGATTTTATTCGCCTTTTCTGTATATCATATCCCACTTTTAAAAATTTTTTGGTGGCTGTTGAATAAAAATGTCGCGCAATCTGTACCAGGTGGCGCTGTCTACTGTTTCAACTGTTGCCAAGTTTCTGAGCCACGCGACAGGCATCTAGTTTAGGAGGCTATGGTAAAAGGATCCGCTGTGACCCGTCTTATCCTTTTTAATCTGTTGCGTGCCATCCAGTAGTCAACTTCGCGCACAAGTCTTGAAGTTTGTAATATAGGGGAGCCATTTCCTGCGTGGAAGACGAAATTGTAAAAACATTATAGAATGAATTGTAATTATGCATATATTAAACAAATGTAGTAGATCAATGTTTGGGGTTTAGCTAACCGTGTTTTAACATCGCTCTAGAGCTTCGCAGGCCACTGGTCGCAGTGGATTAATCGAGATGATAATTTTAGTAGCTACAGCTCTCAAAACCACTGCTTCTATGTAAGGCGACCAACTTACCGATTAACTCCAAATATTTTGCTTCTCTAAGGGCCTTATTCACCAACTTCTTAACACTCGGATTAAACCATGGATCAGCAAATCCGAGAATTAAAGTAGCCGGTGAACAGCGGATTTGGTTGATCCGTAGAACAGAGGTTCACTTTCTGCTTGGCGAACTTCCGTAGCGAGAAACTGCCTATCCTTGTAAACATAACTTAACAATTCTATTATGACGCAGTATGGAGAGATTTGATTGGTTCATTTGTTTTTTATTGATTTGAGTGTATTTTACATTGCACTAGAGCTACATTATGGGTAATTAGGCTATATTTAATTGGTTCATTTGTTTTGAGTATATTTTACGTTGCACTAGAGCTACATTACAGGAAATTAGGCGATATTTGATTAGTTCATTTGTTTTGAGTGTATTTTACGTTGCACTAGAGCTACATTATGGGAAATTAGGCGATATTTGATTAGTTCATTTGTTTCGAGCGCATTTTACGTTGCACTAGAGCTTCATTATGGGAAATTTTGGTCTTAACATGCGCGATAGTGATTGCCGCGGAGCCGAGTTACGTGCGTGTTCAGATTCATGCACAGCGAGATAGGGGTGTCCAGTGATGTTTTTTGGTTTTAACATGCGCGACAGTGATTGCCGCGGAGCCGAGTTACATGCGTTTTCAGATTCATAGCTTTATACAGTCATGTTTCTTTGTTGGTTCATATACCTTAGGGGTATGTCCCAATTCATCCTCCGTCGTTACAGTGGCCGAATCCGTGAATTTTTAAAACAGAGAAGCTTTAAATTGCTACAATTAACTAATTATGCATGTATTTTTTTTTTTTCATTTTTAATTAATAAGCACTAAAAATAAAATTTGAATATTAAATGGTTTACTTTCTATAATTTTTTAAAAAATTATAATAATGCGAATAAAGTAAACGTTGTCTGTAGAAAATGGGGATATTTGGTTACCGTACTCATTGCCCACAACGTAGCACTAGTTCGACGTAAAACTCACTCACTCAATCACTTGTTGGTCAAGTTTATGAAAACTAGGGAATTTTCCCCTCCGCTGAAATGTAAGTGTTAATGAAAAATTCGAAACGATATGTGTCTGGAGCAATGAAAGCGTATCATTTGATAACTTGAAAATATGTTTTTAATTTTATTTGTATATTCTCATAATTTTTATACCGATGTGTTTCGATTCATTTGAATGCAGTTTTAGAATCCTCGAATGTTACGAATTAACTGAGCGCGAAGTGAAATATTTGATATGTGATTTACGTATTATGGAGTCAACAGAAATTTCAAAATGGAAAATAAATAAATAAATAAAATTCATGTTGCATATATTGTAAGTTTTCATGCTTTTTTAATTACTTTTAAAGTTATATTTTTATTCTGAATTTTCATTTATTTAATTACATTTATTGTGTTGTTGAAATTAATTTGCTCTTAAAACTTCGATGACAAAACGTGCATTTTGTTAAGTATTTGCTTATTTATTAAAATATTGCAGTTAAAAAGTTAATTAACCATCGCCATTTTATGAAATTTCTTCGATAATTTTATTTAATTACGTTAAATAGTCGTCTGCATTAATATTTCTTTCATTTCGAACGTAAACAAACGTTTTGTAAGGTTGCCATAAGATAAATTCATTTCCTTGGTTCGTTGGCGCACGGATAATATCGCCAAAATGTAAACAAACACCAGTGAACCTCTGTTCTACAAATCTGCCGCGGATTTTTGTTGGAGAATACCGATTTTTGTATGATCGAGCGATTACCACTGATCCGAGGTTTAATCCGAGTGTTAAGAAGTTGGTGAATAAGGCCCTAATTTATTAAACTAAAGGCGCTTTCACTTTGATTCTTTTACATAAATTTATAAAGTTTTCCTCTAATGTTTCCCTCTAATGTTTCCTTACAGTGCCAATCCAATATTTTTTTAAAACATAATCCTTATTAAAATAAAAAATGTATCAGTTTAGACCTTTAAAACATAATAATAGCAATATCATAATATATATTTTTAACTTGTTTAGTTACAGCATTAAAAAATTAACGAGATATTTAGGAAAACTGGTGAACTGTCAAATTATATCATATAAGAAAATATAAATTGTAATTGGAGGGATTTTGAATAGAATTGTGGACTGTATGGTTTTAAAAATTGCTGGTTTAAATTATATTAAATCATTTATCAGTTTAAAATGAATTTGAAGGACTCACCTTCCTTTCAATTGAATTAATAACATCATAATTTTGAAACAATGAATAAAAGCTTGAATACATACACAAAATAGAATATAAACGTGAATTATTGACTTTATTTCAGCTCATACGTTAGAATAGAATTTTTCCAGCATACCGCTAGAACATAACAAAAAGAACAAACTAGAATAGAACCGCAGAAAAGTAAAAACGGTTCACAGCAAATTGAAAAAGAAATTATTTAAAGTATAACTAACAATTAATTGAAAACATGAATAAAATAAATAATAATAAAAGAAAAAAGAATTAATTTAGCGTTTAAACACCCAAAATACAATGAAAAAAAGAATGAATTTAATTAATGTTAACATTCTAAAATTATCTCAAAATTGCATAGTGCTGCCATCTATTGTCAAAATTTAGAGTTATTAGAATTCTGAACATTCTCCCCCACCGGGAGAAGGAGTGTCACCTTTAGCAATAGGGCGTTGAATTTCACCACTCTGAGTCCAAACGCTGACTACACAAACTCTATTATCAGGTCCTGGATAGGTACGAATAATTCTACCCAGCTTCCACTGGAGAGGAATAGATTGTGAATCATGAATAGCAACCAAGTCCCCAATTTGAAGATCAGTTCGTGAAGTGAACCATTTAGGTCGATTCTGCAGGTGATGTAGATAGTCTCTAGACCATCTCTTCCAGAAGTCTTGCTTCGTTCGCTGGATTAGAGTCCAACGAGAAGATAAAGTGAGATTTGGTGAATTCCCACTTTCTGGAATCTCAAGGAGTGGAACTCCTATCAGGAAGTGTCCGCGAGTGAGGGCTCTAACATCAGATGGATCTGAAGAAAGTGGTGTTAATGGTCTGGAATTTAAGCAGGCTTCTATTTGACATAAAAGAGTAGTAAGCTCTTCAAAATTTAGAATGGTAGCCTTACAAGCTTTAAGTAGGTGACTTTTCGTCAATTTAACAGCAGATTCCCACAGTCCACCGAAATGAGGGGAATATGGTGGGATAAAATGCCAATTGATGAAGTTGCTGGTAGCAAAATTTTGAACATTTTCAGAACTAATGATTCGAATTAGTTGCTTAAGATAGTTAGCAACTCCTCTGAAATTTTTTCCGTTGTCACTGAATATGTCTGATGGCAGTCCTCTTCTAGAAACAAATCGTTTTAGGGATGCTAAGAAAGCTGATGAAGATAAATCTGAAACAGCTTCTAGGTGCACCGCTTTTGTGCACATGCAGACAAAAACACAAAAATATGACTTCAATTTAACTTTAGATCTAGGCACATTTGGTTTAGTGATGAGTGGGCCAGCAAAATCTAGTCCCACCTTTGAAAAAGGTCGAGTTGGAGTTATACGTTCGACTGGCAACTCACCCATAATTTGTTGGCAAGTTTGTTTCTTCAAACGTTTGCACAAAATACATTCATTTAGAATTCGACGAATGTAAGAGCGACCATTTAGTATCCAATACTTTTGTCTAATTAGGGAAAGAATCAGTTGTGCACCAGCATGAAAGTGTTTTTTATGATATTGCTCAACAATTAATTTTGTAATTAAGTGATTTCTCGATAAAAGCACTGGATATTTCTGATCTTGATTAAGTGACTGATGTCTGGACAACCGTCCGCCAACTCTGATTAAACCTTGGTCATCTAGAAATATATTTAAGGATAAATATTTGTTGTTGGTTGGTAAAGGTTGATTTTTCCTGAGCAAATTCAGCTCCACCGAAAACTCTTGTTCTTGAATCAATTTAAGAATATGTGTAATAGCACTTGAAACTTCAGGCGTACTGACAAGTCCAATACGTCTAGAATTACGATTACAACTACGAATGTTATAAATGAATCTCAAACACAATGCAAGGATTCTGCAAAGTTTTGAAAAAGAAGAGAATTTGAGTAGAAAATCAGGAAAGGTTTTATGACTAGATGTTGCAACATGACTTAAATTTTCTTCAGAATTTTTTGACTTAACCTTTGAAGATTTGACTAGGAATAATGGTAACTTGACACTAGCACTAAGCCATTCAGGCCCAAGCCACCACAATTTGTGATGCAAAAGACTCTTCGGTAGAATGCCTCTTGAGGCACAGTCTGCCGGATTCGATGAACTCTCAACATAAGTCCACACTGCTTGTGGGACAAGTGATTTGATTTTGTTTGCTCGATTTGTTACGAACTGATTTCCTTTGGTTGGAGGAGATTCAATACAATTTAAAGCAATTTGTGAATCGGACCACAAATAAAGTTTATTTACATTAAAGGTTAAAGATTCTAATATTATGGAACTTAATTGTGCAAGCAAGAGTGCAGCACATAACTCAATTCTGGGAAGCGTGACATGTTTTAAAGGATTAACTCTAGTTTTTGCAGCGACAAAGTTAACTGAAATCTCACCTAGAGAAGATAGTGTCCGAAGGTATACCACTGCAGCGTAGGCCTTGCCAGATCCATCACAAAACCCATGGATCTCTATGTGGTTCTCTGGAGATGTTTCACAGTTCAGATATCTTGGTATGCCAATGGACTTTAAGAGTTCAATTTGAGAATTAAATTCTTGCCAAGTTTTCAAAATGGAATCTGGGATTTGATCATCCCAAGCACACTTATCTTTCCAAAGCTCTTGCATCATGATTTTTAACATGATCGTGGTTGGAGCTAGAATCCCAAAAGGATCAAAGATTTGAGCTATCATTGATAGCAATTCTCGCTTGGTATGCACCGATTTGATGCCATTCAAATGAATTTTCAATAAGTCTTCTGCCGAATTCCAAACTAGGCCTAAGATCTTTTGGGAGGAATCTTCGGAAAATTTTACATTTTGCCTAGTGAATTTAAGATCTTCTGGTAGGTTTTCAATGACTGCGGGTACATTGGAAGCCCATTTTCTAAGTGTAAAGCCTTCTTGATTTACAACGTGATTTAGGTCTTTGACCAATTGTTTTGCTGCATCAATTGAATGCGACCCACCAAGATAATCATCCACATAAAAGTTCTCGAAAATTGACTGCGCAACAATAGGAAATTCTGAACTATAATCTTTGGCTAGTTCGTGCAATGTCCTTATAGCCAGGAATGGGGCACAGGCTGTGCCATATGTTACAGTCAATAATCTGAAACTCGCAATAGATTCATGTGGCTGGAATCGCCAAAAGATTTGCTGAAAGTCAACATGTATGGGGTTTACCAATATCTGTCTGTACATTTTGGCGATGTCTCCGGTTAAGGCTATTGAATATGTTCTAAACTTAAGAAGAAGTTTAAACAAATCTGGTTGCAACTTTGGACCTATTTCAAGAAAGTCGTTTAAAGAGTGGCCTGATGTTCCTTTAGCCGAGGCATCAAATACCACCCTCAATTTAGTAGTTGTACTATCTTCTTTCAAAACCCCATGATGAGGCATGTAAAAATAATCTTTAAAATAAATTTCAGAATTTGGGACTGGTTCCATATGATGTAAGTCGATATATTCTTGCATAAAGGCATGGTATTGCTCCTTAAGCTCATGATTTTTATTAAGTTTGGATTCTAACAAAGAAAACCGTTTTAAAGCATTTGATTGTGAGTCACCTAAATTTGGAGCTTCTTTAAAGGGAAGACTGAATTCGTCTAACAGTTTTAGTGTATTTTTCTTCAGAACTGTGAATTGGTGTTGCATCAGGAAGGGACTCAATTTCCCAAAATTTCTGAAGATCATAAGTTAACTGAGCTGTAGCATGGCAACTAAGGACAGTTTTAGAATCCTGAAAATTGTTTACATGTATGACACCCGAGAGTAACCATCCCAATTTGGAATTTAAAGCACATGGAGTACCTTTAGGACCCAGAATAGATTGCCCTAAAATTATTAAGGGAAATAAATCTGCACCAAGCAAAATTTCAACTGGATTCGAAACATAAAATTTAGGATCTGCTAAAGATAGATCTTCCAAATGAGGCCATGAAGATTTTCGAACAACAAAATTAGGAAGATTTACCGTAACATTATTTACTATTAAAGCATTCACATCAAAGATTTCATTACTATAATAAGACTTTAAAATAATATTAACTTCAAAAAGAGCAGTTTCTGCAACAATATTATTTACACCCGAGATTCTATGATTTGTGGTTTTCATAGGTAACCCTAATTTTTTAGCACAAGAGCTGGAAATTAATGATTTTTGACTTCCTGAATCCACCATGATTCTACATGGCACAAACCTTCCAGTATTTGATTTTACAAGAACCATAGCTGTCGATAACAAAGTTTGACAACTCTCTTGGGTACTGGTTAAACAACTAGAGTTGACAAAGGATGGACTTTCAGTGTTGAGATTAGTATTTTCAATAACAGGTGGAGAATTAACTTTATTTTTCTCGAAATGGAGAAGTGTATGGTGCTTAGCATTACACTGTCGACATTTTGTCGAAATCAAACATTTATTAACGAAATGATTACCACGTAAACAATTTATGCATAGTTTTTTACCCTTCACAATATTCCATCTATCTTCAACAGATTTTTTAAGAAAGTGTGGGCACTTGAAAAGTGCATGAGATTCCGAGCATTCTGAACAGATAGAATTATTGGATTTTATATCTGAATTAGATATTACAGCATTAGACACAGATTTTTTATATACTACTTTTTGTTTACTTTCAGATTTAGAATAAGTACTATCAGCAATATCTTGCAAGCTTCTCGCTTGTTTTTCAAGAAACAAAATAAATTCATCATAGGTGGGAAAAGAATCACTATCTAAAGATAATTCCCATTGCTTCTTTAAATTATCATCCAATTTTGTTTGCAAATTATAAACAAGAATTAAATCCACAAATAAATTAAATTCAAATCCTAAACATTTCAAGTTACGTATTGCTTCATTACAGTTATCTAATAAATCTAGCATAGATTTCCGACAATTTGGTTTGAAAGATTTCGAATTAAAGAATTTGTTTAACTGGGCATAAGCTAGATTTATTTATTGTCGAATCTAGAAATTAGTGTTGCCCAAGCTTCCTTATAACTTGCTTCAGTTATTGGAAAGCCTTTTATTAACTTATTGGCAGATCCAATAACAGACGCTTTTAAATATTGTAATTTTTGCAAATCGGAAAGCTGAGTGTTCTCATGAATAGTGGTTAGGAATATTTGCTTGAAGCTTAACCAGTCTTCCAAATTGCCAGAGAAATGAGGCAAATCAAATTTTGGAAGGTGAATAAATTGCTTCGAAACAGAACAAGAATTTTCATTAACCTGTGTTACAACTTTAGTGTTCTGAAAACAAGAAAGTTCTAATCTTGACTCTATGTGATATTTTATACGAGTAAGTTTCTCTGTCCATTTTTCGTTATCTTCAATTTCTTTTTTTAATTCATCTAAATCAGAAATAACTTCCTCAACTTCATTATTAATTTGTTCTAATTGAGTTTGCCTTTCATGCAAATGACCTTTCAAAATTTTTATTTCTTGAATGTCTAAAGGATCCGCTTCTAAAGCTTTTGTCGCTTTGTTTTCAAATTTAGTCACTGACGACCGAATAATAGTTCTTTTTTCTTTTAGTTTTTCAATTTTCGAAGCCATTAGAACATTTTTTTTTCTTTCTCAAATTTGAAAAATATTAATTTTTACTAAAAGATTTCATAATTTAATATATCTCCGGCTCGACGGACCAAAAATATGGAGGGATTTTGAATAGAATTGTGGACTGTATGGTTTTAAAAATCGCTGGTTTAAATTATATTAAATCATTTATCAGTTTAAAATGAATTTGAAGGACTCACCTTCCTTTCAATTGAATTAATAACATCATAATTTTGAAACAATGAATAAAAGCTTGAATACATACACAAAATAGAATATAAACGTGAATTATTGACTTTATTTCAGCTCATACGTTAGAATAGAATTTTTCCAGCATACCGCTAGAACACAACAAAAAGAACAAACTAGAATAGAACCGCAGAAAAGTAAAAACGGTTCACAGCAAATTGAAAAAGAAATTATTTAAAGTATAACTAACAATTAATTGAAAACATAAATAAAATAAATAATAATAAAAGAAAAAAGAATTAATTTAGCGTTTAAACACCTAAAATACAATGAAAAAAAGAATGAATTTAATTAATGTTAATATTCTAAAATTATCTCAAAATTGCATAGTCCTGCCATCTATTGTCAAAATTTAGAGTTATTAGAATTCTGAACAGTAATATTAGAAGGAAATAATTATTATAGGGATAATTATTATTTTAAACTATTTTATAGTAATTATGCTTTTTATTATAAATTATTCCTTATTATAAATTATATTTTTATTATTAATTTATCATAAATTATAATTATCTGTAATACTAATTTATATTTAGCATTATAATTAATATAATAATTAGTTTATACGAATTGTTATAAATTATTATAGGGAAATATAATTGATGAAATTCTAATAAGTAATTACTTAATTTTTACAAACATAATATAAAGTAATTGAGAAATTAGTTGCTATTTGTACAAGAAATTTATTTGTTTTATTCTTTAAAACAAAATCACTGAGATAAAAAATATTTTAATGTCTTTAATTAATTAAACTTTAACGAAATTTGCGTGTACGTGGCGTGAGAGCTTGTGAATTATTGAATTATTGAATCTAAGAACCTCTGCAAATAAATATTGCTTTCCTTCTATTTCTTTTTTTAGAATTTTACGAGGTTTCCCTCCTGTCCTTCCTTATGTCGGTGTCAGTCCAACATTCTGTTATTTGCTCAAAGTAAAAAAGCCTCTCTGCTGTTTGCAGTTATCACAAGTAAGTAGAATTAAACTTCAGTAAAAATTTCTTAGTTAAAATGTACGATTTTTTATGAAAACATTTTAAAAATAATAAAATTGTATTAAAATTTACTCATAAAATCTTCGAGACTTTTCCCGTATTTTTTAATTTATATATCCCTTTGTTTCATATTAATCACCTGGGAAACTTTAAAGGAAATTATTGTGTTTTTCCCATTTAAAATTGCCCCAGAAATCAGGGGAAAAAATTGTTTCATCAAAATTTTGTTTATTTTAAAAGTTACAGTTTGTCCACTGTAGTGGACAGTATGCATATAGAAACTAGATATCTAAAGTAGAAGTGGTGATGAAAATAATAAAAGCAGTCACTTTTTTCATCGATACACAAATGAACTTTGCATTTTACGCATAAATATATACATTTTCTTGAGCATAACTCCATCTTACATCTTTAAGCACTATTTGATATTTGTCTAGCAAAATGATCCCCTCCCTCGTAGAAGACAAAGCTTGCTTTGACTGACATTTCTTTTTTGTAGGTTTTTACACTGACATTAGCCCTTGTTTACATAAGTCTTTCTGTATCTTGTTCATCAATTACTCTTGATACTGCTTGTATTAGTTCTCTGGCAATGGACATCTTGAAAAATCCTAGTTGCATAGAACATTATGGTATGACAGCTTTGTAAAGAAGCCAAGAATTTATCACTGTAACATCTATAAAATGAAATAATACCCTTTTGTACTACTACAATGGACAATCGAAAACAGTTCTACATTAGTCTATGTTCATAACGTCCATTGTAGTTGACAAAAAGAAAAATACATCAGTTTTCATGAAAAATAGAATCTGAAAATAAGTGTTCTCTTCAAACATATTCTAAAATGCCTAAAATTACTATTTCAAAATGCAAAATGTCAAAATAAAAAATCTGGAGTGACTCCACTCGACTTTCCGAACATTGAGTAATTAACAGTTTTGTAGATAAAGTAAAGAAAGAGGAGTTGTTAAACAAACAAAAGAGAGAAAACCATAATAGAGTGCTTGAGTATTTTTCTCCATCTATTACACGATGTTTTATTTAACGCTACTGAACTTTGAGCCGATAGATCATAATGATAAAGAATTTTTCGTTGTGTCCCTGTAAAAACCTATAAATGCTAAATTCACCAAAATGCTTATAGTTAGTGCAACAGTGATTTATAATACTCATATAAATTTTCAGCTCAATTCAATAAGGCGTTTAGATGCTATCGTACTTTTAAAAATTTAGTCCCATAGGCCATAATGATAAAGAATTTTTCTTTGTGTCCCTGTAAAAAAACTGTAAGTGCTAGATTCACCAAAGTCTATACAGTTAGTTCAACTGTGATCTATAACATGTGTACAAATTTTTTGCTCAGATTAATAAGGCGTTTAGGCGCTATCACACTTTTAAAAATTTGGCCCCATAGGCATAATGATAAAGAATTTTTCTTTGTGTCCCTGTAAAAAAACTATAAGTGCTAGATTCTCCAAAATCTATACAGATTGAGTATTTGTGACCTATAATATGTGTATAAATGTTTTGCTCAATTGAATAAGGCGTTTAGATGCTATCGCACTTTTAAAATTTTGCTCCCATAGGCCATAATGATAAAGAATTTTTCTTTGTGTCCCTGTAAAAAAACTATAAGTGCTAGATTAACCAAAATCTATATGGTTCGTACTATGGTGACTTACAATATGCGTACCAACTTTCAGGTTAATTGAACAAAGCGTTTAGACGCTAGCGTGTTCACTCACAGACATACACACATACACACATACACACACACATACATATATCATCGTAAAAATAGTGAAAACGGACTCAGGGGACCTCAAAACGTATAGAAACATCAAAATCTCGAATTCGGATTTTTGACATGATTACAATACTTTCCTCAAAATAGTGTTCGGAAAGTAAAAAGGTTTAGCACTTATATGCAATGTTTACAATGAGAAATCATATTAACTTGGAAGTAGAGGTTGACGCTATTTTCAAACTAGCAATGCAATCTGTAATTTTATATTATGCTGCTATCTATGAGCAACAGTTGAAAGCTTAAATAATACGGAAAGAATAAACATTGAAACCAAATCTGTAAAACCATTTGTGTGAAAGGGAAAAAATTTAAACTTTTGTCCACTACAGTGGACACGATGCAACATAGGGATATATATAAATGCGAAATACCACTGATTCATTCATTCGTTGATTCATCTATCAATGCCAAGTTTATCGTAATTGTTGGAGCGAAAAACGTGTCATTTGGATAGTAGGTTCCATTCATGGCATAAGTGCTCACTAAGAATAGATTCAACAAAATTTAACTCTTAACGGCCCGGGCCGCGGTAGCCCAGTCGGTAGAGCGCCGGCCTCGTAATTGGAAGATTGCGGGTTCGGTACTCGAGCCGGCCAAAGACCGTCGTGTACACTAATGGTGGCTGGTGCACGTAAAATCTGTCGTGGCCGCTATGTCCTCCATGTTCCCATCAAAAATTATACCTCTGGGGGTTACCGAAGCGGGAGAGCCATCCCTTCCGTGGAGGATCAAAATTGTGATGGCATGTCTCCGGACCACCTCTAGGGGTGTGTCCCAGACCGTCGCCAATTGCCCATCTGCGCAGCATTAGTGTGACGTAAAACCCAACCACCACCACCACCACCTTAACGGCCCTCTTTACTTACCGTCGCCGGAAACCCGAGCCAATGTTATTCTATGAGGAAATTTTCTTTACAAATAACTTATTAACTAATACATATTTTTAAATTCTGTTTTCACTTTCAGAAAATTCCCAACTGTTAAATTGACGGGCCTTTCATGAAAATGGTTTTTTTTTTTTTTTTTTTTTTTTCATTTTTAATATTTTATTTTGAAATTGCTAAATGAAAGAATTTCACATATTGAAAATTCGTATTTTGCAGCTTCAAAATAAAATATAAAAAATTTAAAAAATATATTTTTTAAAAGGCCCGTCAATTTAACAGCTGGGAATTTTCTGAAAGTGAAAACAGAATTTAAAAATATGTATTAGTTAATAAGTTATTTGTAAAGAAATATTTCCCATAGAATAACATTAGCTTCGGCTTCCGGCGGTGGTGAGAAAAGTGGGCCCTTAAGTGATTGAAACGGGGTATCGATATTTTTCAAACTTTTCATCGTATCTCTGCAGTGATGTCCAATAGAAGCATGAAATTTAGCAAAAGTACCTCCTTTTAGGCCCTAATTAAAGTAAAAGATATAATCTTCTGTTTAACCTTTGAGAGGATGAAAGGGGATGTCGATGTTTTTAAGCCTTGTCACCATGTTTCTACAGTGGTTTCCAGTAGAAGTTTTAAACAGAGAAATTTCTCCTCTTATGCCCTAATTAAGGTAAAAAATTAATATCTTCCGAAATTCAATTCGTAAAAGAGTGAAAACAAATCTTCTGGATATTTTTCTACAAGTCTTGCATTTTCAATCGATTTCAACCAAGCTTGATCTTGATGAGAACTCAAAATAAAGAATCCCTTACCAATGGATCAAATTAATTGGCTTTGCTAATTTTTTTTCTCTTTAATTTCTTTCTATATACAAAGAACGGGTAGAATTGCTAATATACACCCCCGCGACAAAAAGATAGGTACAAAGGGTTTTTTCTTTGATTTTTCATAAAATAACATTATCTAAATTGTGCTTATCATTTATTATTATCATAAAAGAACACTATTCCCGGACTAATTTTTGTTTTAAGACTAATTTAGAAAAAATTTAAGACTAAAATTTTTCTAATTTAAGACTATACACACCGCGACAAAAAAATACGAACAAAGATTTTTTTTTTTTTTTTTTTTTTTTTAATATTATTATTTTGAATATGAATATTTTGAATGTGATTCAAATATTTAATATGTTTTTGATATGATAATATTTTGTTATGATAATAAATGATCAGCACAATTTAGATACTGTTATTTTATGAAAAATAAAAAAAAATAAAAACCTTTGTTCCTATCTTTTTGTCGCGGAGTGTAGTTTTAAATTAGAAAAATTTTAATCTTAAAACTTTTCTAAATTAGTCTTAAAACAAAAATTAGTCTGGGAATAGTGTTATTTTATGATAATAATAAATGATAAGCACAATTTAGATAATGTTATTTTATGAAAAATCAAAGAAAAAACCCTTTGTACCTATCTTTTTGTCGCGGGGTGTATATATAGATAAATTACCTTGCCATAAATGACCGGACACTTTGAATTTTAGACATTTTGCAAAATATTTGGAAAAAATATTTGTCTAATTACGCTGAAATTTTGGTAGTGTAAAGAAAATTTTATACTTTGTATATTTCAGCGAAAGTTTCGATCCCAAAGATCAAAGGAGACCAGTTAAAAATTAAAGAAAAAACGTAAAATGTGGGGTCACTTTGTGAAAATTAATGTTTGGAATGTGTTGTAACTGTATAGCATATGATTATGAAGCTTCTTTTAACTATCCGTATTCATTTGTATCTGAAAACACGTATACTCATGAAAATATACTGATGAAGTTTTTATTACTTTCTCTTACCCATAAGGTAGAGAAAGTAGGTATTGCTTTTGGGTCAAATTTTCGAAAGTGAGTTTTTGTTATATTTACACGTTTGGAGGTTACCTGAATCTAAAAATCATGTTATAGGGGTTGGTCTGTCTGTATGTCTATCTGTATGTCTGTCTATGTGTCTGTATGTGTGTCTGACCGTTATCAGTATATCTCAAAAACAAATTATAGCAGAAAGTTCAAACTTGGTATTCTAAATGTGTATCATATAGGGATATTACACTAAGCTTTTCGTTGAGATCAAGTAAATGGTTCGTGTACAGTGTCACCCAAGAGAAATGGTTCGTGTACAGGGTTACCCAAATACATAAGTCTATAGGGGAAATTGCAGGTAAGTAGAGTTTAACATCTATAGACTGCACTAAACCAAATGAAACGAATATATATTTTTTATATGCGTAAAAACATGTTTCGTGCAGAATATGGTATAGAAATCATTCACCGTTCGTTTGCAGGGCTACACAAAAGAACTAGATTATAATGCAGCAGTACTTGAAAATTGATGGAAGTGTACTTCAGGTTGTGCCGTGTGTTATTTATGTAGGATTATATTTATGTGCACCATGTGATGTGTACATAACTTTCAGAACATATACAGGGCTGCCAATATTTAAGCCTTACATTCTTTTGTGTTTGTTAGTGGAAGTACTTTACTATAATATATTATATCATATAATATTTTTTCATGTCCAGGAAAGCTGTTCAGTAATTAAAATTAATTCCTCAAAGCCATATGGTAAATAATGTATTTTTTAAGCTAAATATTCATCAATTGGTTTCTTGTATATTTACTTTTTTTGTGGCTTCCTGAATACCGAAGTCAAGCTTTATAGTTTGATCTTTCTCTGTATCTGTTAGAGTAAATTAAAAACAAATACTTTCAGGCGATCCAAATGATGTACTTTGAAGTGAATACATTTGTTACTAGAAAAGTTTGTTCAAGATTGATAAGTTTCGAGGAAGGATGCGTGTGAAAGTTGTCTGAATAATTTTAAATAAACTTTTGAGCTTAACAACAGATTTGAATTCTCTATAAATGTTGGTACAATAATGAAACGGCGGGTTGAGGGGGACAGTAGCCCCCCTCACATAGAATTATTTATCAAATAAAGCTGTTCCGAAGCTTATGTTGATTTATTTTAACATAGGTTTACATATTAGTACTCGTTATCTTATCCATTAATCTCCAATACGTACTTACAGTGTTAAGTTTCAGGGTAAGAGAAAGTCGTGTGAGTGACACACCAGATTATTTTTTAGAAACTTTTATATCTCTGTGAATATATGTGCTTTTCAAATGCAAATGACTACAATTAATTGAAAGAAGCCTCGTGATCACATATTACAGCTACAATTCATTTCAAGCATAATTTTTCACCCCAAACCTTCTATTTATTCTTTAATATTTTATATGTCCCTTTTTTGTCGTCGGGACAAAGTTTTCGCTGAAGTACATAAGGTATAACTTGTTTTTTACACACTGGAAGTTTCAAGATAATTCATCTAAGGATTATTATTATTTATTTGTTTATTTATTCATTTAGATATGCGACAAAACGTCTGAAATCGGAAGTGTCTGGCATTTATTGCGAGATAGTGTATTTATATAAAAAAAAAAAAAAAAAAAAAAAAAAAAATTTCTAATATAAAATTTAAAACCTAAATTTACATTCGAATTTTTATGAATAAATCCCCTTAATTAATTATTTTTAATTAATAAATTTTTCTTTAAAGTATGATATTCATTTCTTATTTCTTCTGCTATATATTTATTTAAACGTATAAAAAGAAAACACATTTTAAATTATTTCTATGCTAAAAATAATAATAAATAAATAAAAAAAAAAAAAAGAATCATTCTCTTAAAAGAAAAATCGATATAGTGTCAAAATTCGGTATTTTGTCAATACTTATGAAAATGTATCTATATTTTTTTACAAATCTATCCTTTTCATCGAAATTAATTTGCCTCAAGCAATTATTGACTAATTTTATCTGTTTCCTTTTAGGTGTGCGATCACTGTACTTTTCGAACTGCTAAGAATTACAACTGGCCCAACCGGTGCATTATTTTGGCAGCTGATTATGCGTCGAATGGTATCTACAATTTTATCATTCCCCTACGAGCTCACTTCCATAGTCCACAGACCCTCAGGCCAATAGTTCTGTTGCTCGAGAAGAAGTAAGGCAAAATTTACTTCAAAACTTTTTTTATTGTTTACAATATATATTGAACTGTAATTATTTCATCGAAAAATAAACAAGTGAAGTAAATTTAAATCAACGTTAAAAACGCCAATATAAAAAAATTTATAATTTGCATGCTGCAGTTTCGGCAATTTTAAGCATATCGTCATCGGTGCATAATAATAAGATGATTTATTGCTCTTGTATGTAAACAGGGAAGCAAATTCTAAAGCCGGATTAATTGTATTATTATGCATGAGCCAACAGAATTTGATGATTATGAATGGAAGAAATCGAGAAATACAGAGCTATGGAAATGGTTGGTGCAATTCAAGAAAATCTGGATTTTACATAAATTTCCAACATTCAGACAGTGGGGGGTGTCACAAAATCGCAGTTTATGATTTTTTATAAATATGGAATACTTAAAGAAAATAGAGTGTGTAAATATTTTGGCTGCAAATTATTTTAGCTGAATTAATAGTGAAATTATGATTACTCTCTAAGCAGCAAATAGCAATGGACGATATTTTTTTTCTCCGTTTCTGAAAATAACTTATGTGTTCTTTTAGACGAAAGTTCAGTTTGCATTTTGACTGACCAGTCCAGTCAAAATAGGAAAAATAGAAGAAAAAATCGTGTAGTTTTGAAATTTTGCATACTCATAGCCGAGGGGGTCCTGAACAACATACTAAAAGTCCCCGCCCGTGGGAGGTGAGCGGGGGGCAGGGGGGGCAATTAAGGGGGGCAATTTTCAGTTTTTATTAAATATCTTAAAAACTATCGCATTTAGAGACAAAATGTCAATTACAAAATTAATCTACGTAAAATTTCCTACAAAAATGTATATTACATTTTGTTTGTACGATCATTAGTTTAAAAGATATAGGGAGATGAAATAACACATTTTCTTGAAAAATTCTTTTTTGCAATAGTAAAATCAACTAAAGTGTGCAATTAAAAGGGTTCTTGTGAAATATTTTCTAATGTAAAAAACAAATATATACATAGGGAATATGCAAGGATAATACAGCATGTTTTGTAAGTTTTAAATAATCTTAAGGCTAGTAGGCGCAAGTGGCGGTTTGAGTAAAAATCTGGATAAGCCCAGACAAAATAGGAAAAATAGAAAAAAAAATCGTGTAGTTTTGAAGTTTTGCACACTCATAGCCGAGAGGGTCCTGAACAACATACTAAAAGTCCCCGCCCATGGGAGGTGAGTGGGGGGCAGGGGGGGACAATTAAGGGGGGCAATTTTCAGTTTTTATTAAATATCTTAAAAACTATCGCATTTAGAGAAAAAATGTCAATTACAAAATTAATCTACGCAAAATTTCCTACAAAAATGTACATTACATTTTGTTTGTACGATCATTAGTTTAGAAGATATAGGGAGATGAAATAACACATTTTCTTGAAAAATTCTTTTTTGCAATAGTAAAATCAACTAAAGTGTGCAATTAAAAGGGTTCTTGTCAAATATTTTCTAATGTAAAAAACAAATATATACATAGGGAATATGCAAGGATAATACAGCATGTTTTGTAAGTTTTAAATAATCTTAAGGCTAGTAGGCGCAAGTGGCGGTTTGAGTAAAAATCTGGATACGCCCAGACAAAATAGGAAAAATAGAAAAAAAAATCGTGTAGTTTTGAAGTTTTGCACACTCATAGCCAAGAGGGTCCTGAACAACATACTAAAAGTCCCCGCCCGTGGGAGGTGAGCGGGGGGCAGGGGGGGCAATTAAGGGGGGCAGTTTTCAGTTTTTATTAAATATCTTAAAAACTATCGCATTTAGAGACAAAATGTCAATTACAAAATTAATCTACGTAAAATTTCCTACAAAAATGTATATTACATTTTGTTTTTACGATCATTAGTTTAGAAGATATAGGGAGATGAAATAACACATTTTCTTGAAAAATTCTTTTTTGCAATAGTAAAATCAACTAAAGTGTGCAATTAAAAGGGTTCTTGTCAAATATTTTCTAATGTAAAAAACAAATATATACATAGGGAATATGCAAGGATAATACAGCATGTTTTGTAAGTTTTAAATGATTTTAAGGCTAGCAGGCGCAAGTGGCGATTTGAGTAAAAATCTAGATAACGAAGACCCAAAACCGATCAACATTAAAAAAAAAAAAAAAATCGTGTAGCTTAGAAATTGAGCACAGTTATAAAGTTAAGTGCTCTGAATAACATACTAAAAGTCCCTAACCATGGGGGGGGGGGCATTAAAGGGGGCACATTTCAGTTTTTATTAAGTACATTTAGAGAAAAAAAATCTCAATTGCAAAATTAATCTACGTGAAATTTCCTAAAAATATTGTATATTCTATTTTGTTTGTATGATCAATAGTTTAGAAGATATAGGGGAACGAAATAACACATTTTCTTGATTTTTTTTTTTTTTTTTTGCAATAGTAAAATCAACTAAATTGTGGAATTAAAAGGGTTCTGATAAAATATTTTCTAATGTACAAAGAAATATATGCATACGGAATATGTAAGGATAACACAGCATGTTTTGTACGTTTTAAATAATTTTAAGGTTAGTAGGCGCAAGTGGTGTTTTGGTAAAAATCCAGATAACGAAGACCCAAAACTGATCAACATTTAAAAAAAACTTATATCTTTGAGACTTTTTTTTCTCTAAATGCGATAGTTTTCAAGATACTTAATAAAAACTGAAATGTGCCCCCTTTAAATGCCCCCCCCTCCCATGGTTAGGGACTTTTAGTATGTTATTCCCTGCACTTAACTTTATAACTGTGCTCAATTTCTAAGCTACACGATTTTTTTTTTTTAATGTTGATCGGTTTTGGATCTTCGTTATCTAGATTTTTACTCAAACCGCCACTTGCGCCTACTAGCCTTAAAATTATTTAAAACTTACAAAACATGCTGTATTATCCTTGCATATTCCCTATGTATATATTTGTTTTTTACATTAGAAAATATTTGACAAGAACCCTTTTAATTGCACACTTTAGTTGATTTTACTATTGCAAAAAAAGAATTTTTCAAGAAAATGTGTTATTTCATCTCCCTATATCTTCTAAACTAATGATCGTACAAACAAAATGTAATATACATTTTTGTAGGAAAGCTTGCGTAGATTAATTTTGTAATTGACATTTTTTCTCTAAATGCGATAGTTTTTAAGATATGTAATAAAAACTGAAAATTGCCCCCCTTAAATGCCCCCCTGCCCCCCCGCTCACCCCCACGGGCAGGGACTTTTAGTATGTTGTTCAGGACCCTCTCGGCTATGAGTGTGCAAAACTTCAAAACTACACGTTTTTTTTTTTTTTTTCTATTTTTCCTATTTTGACTGGACTTATCCAGATTTTTACTCAAACCGCCACTTGCGCCTACTAGCCTTAAAATTATTTAAAACTTACAAAACATGCTGTATTATCCTTGCATATTCCCTATGTATATATTTGTTTTTTAACACGCTTATATTAGCTTCACCTGTATGTATGTATGTTTGTAACTTCTCCTGGAGCAAAACGTGATTGCACAAAATCCTTCATATCTCAAACAAAAAAACAGATATCCGTAAAAGTTTTGCTTTAAAATATAGCTAATACAAATGTCTAAAAATCGGTTTCTGGAATTTTTGAAATTCGGTCCCCAAGGGGGGCGGTGGGAGGGGGGCAAAACGTGATTTCACATGCGTAAAACGTGATTTCGCATAATCCTATATATCCCAAACAAAAAAAAATAGATATACGTGAAATTTTTACTCTAAAATATAGCTAAGGCAACTATCTAAAAACCAATTTCTGTAATTTTAGAAATTCAGCCCCCAGGTGGGGCAGCAAGGGGGGGGGGCTATGGAGCAAAAAAAAAATAGAAATACAGTTAGACCGTTGAAAATTGGTACAGATAGATTTCAAAGGTCTGCAAGTCGAATGGGGATATTTTCGATTGTGTAAAGTTATTAGGAGGGGCAAGAGGGGGGGGGAAGGGAGGGGGGGGGCAAAAAATAAAAATAGTGTCAGATCGTTCAAAATTGGTACATAGAGGTTTTCGATACTTACAAATCAATTGCGGATATTTTTGAATTTGTAAAATTATTAGGAGGGGCGGGTAGGGGGATGGGGCGGTAAGGGGGGGGGGGGGCTATGGAGCAAAAATAAATAGAAATAGAGTTAGGCCGTTCAAAATTGGTACAGATAGGTTTTAAAGGTCTGCAAGTCGAATGGGGATATTTTCGATTGTGTAAAGTTATTAGGAGGGGCAAGAAGTGGGGGAGGGGAGGGGGGGCAAAACAAAAAAATAGTGTCAGATCGTTCAAAATTGGTACATAGAGGTTTTCGATACTTACAAATCGATTGCGGATATTTTTGAATTTGTAAAATTATTAGGAGGGGCGGGTAGGGGGATGGGGCGGTAAGGGGGGGCTATGGAGCAAAAACAAATAGACATAGAGTTAGGCCGTTCAAAATTGGTACAGATAGGTTTTAAAGGTCTGCAAGTCGAATGGGAATATTTTCGATTGTGTAAAGTTATTAGGAGAAGCAAGAAGGGGGGAAGGGAGGGGGGGCAGCAAAAAAATAAAAATAGTGTCAGATCGTTCAAAATTGGTACATAGAGGTTTTCGATACTTACAAATCGATTGCGGATATTTTTGAATTTGTAAAATTATTAGGAGGGGCGGGTAGGGGGTAAGGGGGTAAGGGGGGGCTATGGGGCAAAAACAAATAGAAGTACAGTTAGGCCGTTCAAAATTGGTACAGATAGATTTAAGAGGCCTGCAAGTCGAATGGGGATATTTTCGATTGTGTAAAGTTATTAAGAGGGGCAAGAAGTGGGGGAGGGGAGGGGGGGGGCAAAAAAATAAAAAATAGTGTCAGATCGTTCAAAATTGGTACATAGAGGTTTTCGATATTTACAAATCGATTGCGGATATTTTTGAATTTGTAAAATTATTAGGAGGGGCGGGTAGGGGGTGGGGCGGTAAGGGGGGCTATGGAGCAGAAACAAATAGAAATACAGTTAGGTCGTTGAAAATTGGTACAGATAGGTTTTGAAGGTCTGCAAGACAATGGGGATATTTTCGATTGTGTAAAGTTATTAAGAGGGGAAAGAAGTGGGGGAGGGGAGGGGGGGGCAAAAAAATAAAAAATAGTGTCAGATCGTTCAAAATTGGTACATAGAGGTTTTCGATACTTACAAATCGAATGCGGATATTTTTGAATTTGTAAAATTATTAGGAGGGGCGGGTAGGGGGGTGAGGGTGTAAGGGGGGGGCTATGGGGCAAAAACAAATAGAAATACAGTTACTCCGTTCAAAATTGGTACAGATAGATTTAAGAGGCCTGCAAGTCGAATGGGGATATTTTCGATTGTGTGTAAATTTTAATCAAAAACTTACATACTCTAGCTATTTATGTGATAAATAATAAAATAATAAATATAGTTTAAAAAGCATGCTTTCATAGCATATCGAACTAAAAAGTGAAAAATAAATATAGTTTAAAAAAACTAAAAAACACGCTTTTAAAGCACATCAAACTAAAAAGTGAAAAATAATTCTTAATATAAGCTGAAAACAATAATGAACGAAAAATACTAGTATAATTGTGAAAAAAGCGTGGGGTGCTTTGTGCCATATTTTTCGTACATCGAGCAACCCACGCTTTTTTCACAATTAATTCTTAATATAAGCTGAAAACAATAATGAACGAAAAATACTAGTATAATAGTGAAAAAAGCGCGGGGTGCTTTGTGCCATATTTTTCGTACATCGAGCAACCCACGCTTTTTTCACAATTATACTAGTATTTTTCGTTCATTATTGTTTTCAGCTTATATTAAGAATTAATTGTGAAAAAAGCGTGGGTTGCTCGATGTACGAAAAATATGGCACAAAGCACCCCACGCTTTTTTCACAATTATACTAGTATTTTTCGTTCATTATTGTTTTCAGCTTATATTAAGAATTATTTTTCACTTTTTAGTTTGATGTGCTTTAAAAGCGTGTTTTTTAGTTTTTTTAAACTATATTTATTACATTAGAAAATATTTGACAAGAACCCTTTTAATTGCACACTTTAGTTGATTTTACTATTGCAAAAAAGAATGTTTCAAAAAAATGTGTTATTTCATCTCCCTATATCTTCTAAACTAATGATCGTACAAACAAAATGTAATATACATTTTTGTAGGAAATTTTACGTAGATTAATTTTGTAATTGACATTTTTTCTCTAAATGCGACAGTTTTTAAGATATTTAATAAAAACTGAAAATTGTCCCCCTTAAATGCCCCCCCTGCCCCCCGCTCACCTCCCACGGGCGGGGACTTTTAGTATGTTGTTCAGGACCCTCTCGGCTATGAGTATGTAAAATTTCAAAACTACACGATTTTTTTCCTCTATTCGTCAAATTTTGGCCTTCGTTGCCTGGACTAAATATTACAAATTGTGATTTTGCGGTACCTCCTACTGCCTGATTGTTGGAAACATTATATAAAATCTACATTTTCTTGATTTGCACCTACCATTTCCATAGCTGTGTATTTTCTAATTCCCTATTGGCTAATACATCCATAATCATCCATTTTTATTGCTCATCCATAATCATCTAATTGATCCGGTGATAAAATTCGCTACCCTGTTTACATATAAGAGCAATACGTCTGGTTATTCTGAAATGATGACAAAACACTTAACCCTACCGAAATTGCTTTCCGAGAATTTTATATATTTTTTATATTTGAGTTTTTATCGTTAATTTAAATTTACGTTGCTATATTAATTCAACGTTAAGTCAGGTTTTTCATATTAAATAAATAGTTGATTTGGGATCTGAACACTTTAAAATAGAGAATGGTTGAAAGTGTGCAATATTATGTCATAAGACACTGCACTATAATAATGCAAAAAATAACATCTTGCACAGCGAAAAAATTCTGAAACTGACATCTAGAATCTAAACTTTGGCTCTAGAAAAAATAGTTCCATGTCATCCTTATAAATGCCCCTTTGAAAGTGAGTTCTAGAAACTCCAATCAGAATTCTAGAGCGTTTGCCTATATTATCGAAGACAAAATTATTTAAAATCTCTGCAAATAAATACGAATACAAGAGGCGGGTTTCAGCAACTATAATCTTGGTTTATGACCCAATTCTAGAAAATCAAGAAAGATTTTTCTCGCAACACAAAAGATTCGGAATATTCAGAATATCCAAAATATCGTTTCACCATCTAGAAATGTGTAGAGTAGAAATTCTCGATCATTTTGTCTATTCAGTTTATTCGCGTGTCTTATGCGCATAGCTCGAAAATCTATATTTCTAGTTTAGGGATTTAGAAAATGACTACTTATTCATTCTAGATAAAGGCGGTATATATTTTTTTCTCAGTGTACTTAAAATTTTGTCTCCGCACTAATAACATTTGTTTCATGGAACTCCTATAAATACTGTTTCATTGGTAATAAGGATATTTGTAATTACAATTTAATTCGAAGTGCAGCTTCACAGAATAGTTTTAGAAGTAGCTACAGAAACGTGTACATATGCTATAAAACAACATTTTCCGCTTGGTAATCCATCTTCAGAAACTGGAAGTCTTCAGGGTTTTGCTTAAAAATTTTCTCTGCTAGTGTTAATATTTGTTAGATGTAATTTCGACAAATGCTGCTTTCTCGTCAAAAAAGAATTTTATTATTTAACCCTTCACTTTAACCCTTTCATTCCCAAGTTTTTCTATTCACAAAACAATAAATCTTATATTTAGTCATAAATTTATTTGAAAGGTAATTGCATATATATATATATATATATATATATATATATATATATATATATTTTAATAGGAGTATAGCAGAAAATGAATTAATATAGATAACAAAGCAACTGAGATGTGTTTATTTATGTTTAATAAAACCACTGATGCTATTTAAAATCATAACTTTTCAATAAATAAAAATATCAAAATTTTGGAAGAAATACATATTGCAATTAATTAAAATACAAATTATAAACATTAAAAAATAAAATACAAAATATTTCAAACAGTTAATTTACTTAAACTGCCCAAAACAAGAAACTGATTCCGATATTATTATCAGAATAGAGTAAAATGTGAAATCATCTAAAATATACATTTTTCGGTGGGAAAACGTATATAGATTTTAATATTGTTCATTTTGAATCAGCGGGAGTGTTAGATGGTAAGAAAGAAAAATCTGAAATGTTATGATTCCAATCACGGGGAATGAAAGAGTTAAAGGTTTATATAAGTTTCGAAGGCTGAAAAAAAGCATATTTTCACTATTATTATTATTTTTTTTTTTTTTTTTTCGAAATTTTGTGCATATAAAGGAACAACATTTAAACAATACTTCAGAATTTTCATACAATAGAATTTTCATAAGAAATTTTGGAAAATTCAGCGGGTGGACCCTGATTTCTGAAGGCCCTTTAGAAAAGCGAGGGCACTATTCTCAAAAATCTAATCTACCGATCCTATTAAAATTTGTACACCCCTTCAAAATAAGACTAGTGCTTGAACGAAGGATATTTTTTCTTTTTTTAATTTTACAAGGTTATACGTGGGATAAAATGTATGGAAAATTGTACTGTTTTTGCATACAAATCTGCCAAATATTCAAAATCCAAATTTTTTTTTTTTTTTTAATCTTTGTTCAAGCACTAGTCAATTCTATATTGAAGAAGTGTGCAAATTTTCAATAAGATCGGAACATTAGTTTTTGAGAAATTGTGATCTACGCTTTTCTGAAGAGTCCCCGAAAACCAAGACCCACTGACTGAATTTTCCAAAATGTTTATTAAAAATTTTATAAAATATTATTTAAATGTTGATTTTTTATTTCCTCGAAATTTCGAATAAAAATTTTTATATATTGTGCTTAAAAAAAAAATAATACAGGTTTTTGTTGTTGTTGTTGTTGTTCAATTCTATTTTGAAGAAGCGTCCAAATTCTCAATAAGATCGGAGCATTAGTTTTTGAGAAATCGTGACCTACGCTTTTGTGAAGAGTCTCCGAAAACCAAGACCCACTGACTGAATTTTCCAAATGTTTATTAAATTTTTATAAAATATTATTTAAATGTTGCTTTTTTATATGCTCAAAATTTCGAATACAAATTTTTTTATATTGTGCTAAAACAAAATAATAATAATGCGGTTTTTTTTTTTTTTTTTTTTTTTTTTTTTTTTGTTGTTGTTGTTGTTCAAGCACGTCAATTTTCTATTTTGAAGAAGTGTGCAAACTTTCAATAAGATCGGAACGTTAGTTTTTGAGAAATCGTGACCTACGCTTTGGTGAAGAGTCTCCGAAAACCAAGACCCACTGACTGAATTTTCCAAATGTTTATTAAATTTTTATAAAATATTATTTAAATGTTGCTTTTTTATATGCTCAAAATTTCGAATACAATTTTTTTTATATTGTGCTAAAACAAAATAATAATAACGCGGTATTTTTTTTTTTTCTTTTTTTGTTCAAGCACGTCAATTTTCTATTTTGAAGAAGTGTGCAAACTTTCAATAAGATCGGAACGTTAGTTTTTGAGAAATCGTTACCTACGCTTTTGTGAAGAGTCTCCGAAAACCAAGACCCACTGACTGAATTTTCCAAATGTTTATTAAATTTTTATAAAATATTATTTAAATGTTGCTTTTTTATATGCTCAAAATTTCGAATACAATTTTTTTTATATTGTGCTAAAACAAAATAATAATAATGCGGTTTTTTTTTTTTTTTTTTTTTGTTCAAGCACGTCAATTTTCTATTTTGAAGAAGTGTGCAATCTTTCAATAAGATCGGAACGTTAGATTTTGAGAAATCGTGACCTACGCTTTTGTGAAGAGTCTCCGAAAACCAAGACCCACTGACTGAATTTTCCAAATGTTTATTAAATTTTTATAAAATATTATTTAAATGTTGCTTTTTTATATGCTCAAAATTTCGAATACAAATTTTTTTATATTGTGCTAAAACAAAATAATAATAATGCAGTTTTTTTTTTTTTTTTTTTTTGTTCAAGCACGTCAATTTTCTATTTTGAAGAAGTGTGCAAACTTTCAATAAGATCGGAACGTTAGTTTTTGAGAAATCGTGACCTACGCTTTTGTGAAGAGTCTCCGAAAACCAAGACCCACTGACTGAATTTTCCAAAATGTTTATTGGGGCCGCGGTAGCCCAGTCGGTAGAGCGCCGGCTTCGTAATTGGAAGATTGCGGGTTCGGTACTAGAGCGGGCCAAAGAGCGTCGTGTACACTAATGGTGGCTGGTGCACGTAAAATCTGTCGTGGTCGCAATGACCTACATGTTCCCATCAAAAATTATACCTCTGGGGGTCACCGAAGCGGGAGAGCCTTCCCTTCTGTGGAGTATCAACATTGTGATGGCATGTCTCCGGACCACCTCTAGGGGTGTGTCCCAGACCGTCGCCAATTGCCCATCTGCCCAGCACTAGTGCGACGTAAAACACAACCAACCAACCAAAATTCTTATTAAAAATATTATTTAAATGTTGCTTTTTTATATGCTCAAATTTTTGAATAAGAATTTTTACATATTATGTTTAAAAAATAATAATAATAGAGAATGTATATGTATATATTAAACCTTCGAAACCGATATAACCTCTTAGTTCGAAAGAAAGTCTCTCAGAATGTGTTTTGAAGCACTGACAGAAACTTTTACAAATATCAACAAAACACTTTTGTGACCTAATTTCCAGAAATTGGAAATTTTAAAAAATTTACTTAAAATTTTCTTTCTAGTGATAACAAATCGTATTTACTTGTCTCAACTATACTACATTAAAATCATAGCATGTAATTTATCAATTTCATTTGATAGAAATATCGATAATGGAGCAACAGTAGTGAAATCGTAAAATGTAAGAATGAGTACTTCCACAAAATATTATTGAATCCTTAGCTATTAGTATAATTTACTTAAATTTATTCTGCTGTTTTAGATGGGTTAAGAATAGAGTAACCATATTTTTTTCATTGAATTTGAGGACAATTATGGTGGTGTCCTCGAATTTCGAGGACAAAAGTAAATAATTAATTAAATCAACTTAGATTGTAAAATTTTAGTAATTTTTATGTATAAAGCACCTAAAAGAACTTATTTCAGCTTATTTATTATACATATAATAAATTATTATAATAAAACATCAATAACTTTATAACCGGCGTCCCCAAATGTGTTGTAATTTTTTTGGGGACGAAGATAGTTTTCGAGGATTGTCCTCGAGATTCGAGGACGTATTAGTACGTGGGTACACGACAAAAAAAACCAAAAAGCTGCACTTTTTGATTGGAATATGCCACCTTCTGTGGTCAAAATTCATGCCAAATTATAAATTTCCAGATAGGGAGCCACTTGAAAATCCGTGCAGAACACCCCGATGGCGGCCATTAAAGATGGCTGCCGTCAGCTGCCATATAGGGGCGCTAATTGTTTTGTATCTGAACTCCTAATGATCCGATTTCAATTTTCTTTCTTTTAATACTTTGTGAATAAGATATTTTTTAACTTCTATACATGTATCTATGTATATTATATGGTGTGACACTCACATTACTTACCAAAGCTTCTTTTTAGCCGCCATCATCCGCCGTGTAGTAGCACTGATATTTTTTTTTCTGTATTTTAACTTTTAATGGCCCGATTTCGATTTTTTTATTTTTTATTTTTGTATAAAAGACACTTTTTGTCTTATTGCATTTATCTTTACACGTTGAAAATTCCGCGCAACTTAAAAAAAAAAAAAAAAAAAAAAATCAATTCTTTAGGAGGCATTTTTGTAATTGGTTGGTTTTTGACGTAATCTGTTTTTTTTTTTTTTTTTTTTTTCATTATAATATTATTTGCATTTTCAATACTGAACATTATTTGTTTCAGATTGAACTGTTTTGAATTTTTTTTTTTTTTTTTTTTTTTTTTTTTGAAAATGGCTTCAATGCGTTTGCGGCTGGTAGATATTCATATTAACCATATGACAGCCTTTGAAAAGAGCAAAATTGTAATGTTGTTTTCACTGCATAGTTTTTTCAATGCACTAAATTAATATTTATTTCAATTTGAGATAGAAAATGTAACTGTATAAGGATTATAATCATTATAAATATTATTTACGACCTTCAAACTCGAAAAACAAGCTAAAATTCCATAAGTATACAATTTTGAATTACAAGTTTTATTGTGGAAAAAAGAACAGCTCAGTGACCGGATATATCCGTCAGCGGCAGTCAGATGGTTAAATCCAAATTTCCTCACAATGGCATAGATTGGACCATATGTTGCTTATGTCAAAAATATAGCCATGAAGAATTGATTTGTCTTTCCATATATACTTCTGAATCACTCGTTGGAGTAGGAACAGGAAGTTTTTAGAAAATTTAATGTAATTTCAGACTATCGGTGCAGTGCCCCTTGGTTTAGATTTCAAAAATTTAAATGAATGTTGAAAAATAAAAGGAATATTTAGAAAAAATAAAGAACAAAAGTGCAGAAAATGTATGCCATTAACTTAAAAAAAAAAACATGACATGGCAAAGAAACGCAAACATTGGTCATCTTTGCCCAGTATGTCATCTCAGGACAAACTACAGTACAGTTCACAGTCTGTATTAGAACCAAATGAAAAAAGGTAATGTTTGTTATCCGTACAACATTATCTATTAAAATGAAAAATGAAATATGTTTCATATGTAATGGGAAGGACACTACTCGGTGGTTTTTGTATAAAGTTGCTTCTTTATAAGACGATAAACTTATGAAATGCGCCAAAATTACAAATAATGTTGAACGTAAAGCATTCCTCAAGCGTAGAGATTTAGATTTTAAAGAAGCAAAGTATCATTCAAAGTGCTATATATATTTAACAAATTGCCTACGACCATCAAGTGAAGTAAAAAAAGAAGAGGTCGGGTCCATCTGTGAAAGTATATAGCTTTTACTTCTGTTGCAGGATTCGTAAGAGAAAAAATCCAGGCCTTTGAATGTAGAAACACTGAATTTTTGGAAAAGGCCATAGGATTAGTTAGATCATATTATCATTGATAGAAAAGATGGAAATTTAGATATTTCATGGGCAACTTTTCATGCTTCAAGGAAAAAGTTTTCTTTGATTGAATTAACTCGTTGTTCTCTTTTATCCCTTTCAATAAAAGTTTTTTTGGCAATGCTGAAGCATGCAATGGAACAAATAAAAAAATTACTACATTTTAAAATCCAGGGTAAACTCCTGTCATATGTGAGGATCAACCTCTATTAGATTTGACAAAATCTGTCCAGTGGAACTGGCCTGATTTTTACGTTGATTCCAAGTTTGTAGCCATACTTGGAGCTTTTTTGAAGTACAGGTCTTTTTTGAAAGAGCTTGGCCAGATTCTGAAAGATAGTGGTTGGACTACTTTGTTTCAAATTCTGGAGTCAAGACAGAAAAGAGCAAAAGCATCTCTTTAAGTTAAACATGTCACAAAAGCAAGAACCATTCATCAGAAAACTGCTGTGGTTTTAAACATGCTACTTAATGAAGTATTTATGCAACAAAATCCAAAGATTTCGTTTGAAAAATGGATTTATGAAAAACGTTCAAACTGTCCAACTTTTCGATTCCAGCTTCTAGTGTTAAACCTAAAGATACTTCAGTCTTTATTCAGTCAGGGATGGTAACTACGAATTATATAAACAAACGCTAAAAAAAAAAAATAGCACTTTTTTTTTTTTTTTTTTTTATGGACCATACCACCTATGTTCGCTGGTTGCCTGTCTATATAAAAGACTTAGTAGAACGTAAAGACACAGCACTCAGTGTATATGATTACTTTTACAGAGGTCAGTTTGTTATCCCCAAAACAAACAATCCTTTTTCTGTGCTCGCTGTAGATCAAGCTCATGAGCAAGACCATTCCCTTATAAAAGGAAATAGTAGTGCTGTTGGTCTTTTGCAATATACAGCCATGTTGAGAAGATGGATGCTCTCTGGGCCCCAATTAGTTAATATTATTTACGAGTTTTAGTCTACAAGCATAATTAACAATACTGACAGGTATGTTCACCATGAACAGCATGCTGCTTATCAGAGAAAGTTTCAGGACGAAATAGGTGATTTCAAAAGAAGCTTTCAGAAGTAGTGTGAATGCCCCACCATGGAATATACATAGATAAATGCATTGGAATTAAAAAGTATCTTATTCACAAGATATTAAAAAAAAAAGAAAATCGAAATTGGACCATTAGGAGTTCAGACACAAAAACAATAGTGCCTCTATATAGCCGTTGACAGCGGCCATCTTTGATGGCTGCTATCGGGGTGTTCTACACAGATTTTCAAGTGGATCCCTATCTGGAAATTTATATTTTGGCATGAACTTTGACCACATAAGGTGGCATATTCCAATCAAAAAGTGCAGCTTTTTGTCGTGTACCCAACGTACTTTAAGTAGTGCGAGTGTCACACCATATAATATACATAGATAAATTTATAGAATTTAAAAAGCATTTTATTCACAAGGTATTAAAAAAAGAAAATTGAAATCGAATCATTAGGAGTTCAGATACAAAACAATTAGCGCCCCTATATGGCAGCTGACGTCGGCCATCTGTAATGGCCGCCATCGGGATGTTCTGCACGGATTTTTAAGTGGGTCCCTATCCAGAAAATTATCTTTTGGCATCTACTATGGACGCAGAAAGTGGCATATTCCAATCAAAAAGGTCCAGTTTTTTTTTTTTTTTTTTTGTGTGTGTGTGTGTGTGTGTGTGTGTGTGTGTACCCAACGTACTATATGGTCAGCCTAGTTAAGAATGGAAAAATGATAATAAAGGGAGAATGTAATTTTTTTATCGTTTACTCAAAAAAATTTTAACGGTATTTAATATTAATTATATTCTATTATATCCACTAGAACTTTAAATAAATCGTAATATAAAGGAAAAAAAATAAACAAAATATACTTTTTTAGTCGGAAATATCACTTTCATTTGCATACTTTTAAATATATGTTATAATACTTAAGTTCTCTATTTAAATTAAAAGCTGTAGTAAATTCCTTATATATTATGCTAATTTAATCTGAATTTTTAAGAGTACTAAGAATCTTTTCTTAATTTTACTTATTTCTGATGCATGATCTTTAAGTACAGGGCAATCTAGTTGTCACGAACATGTAATCACGATACCCTAGAAATTTCAATATTATAAAACGTTATTATATTCGCTAATAACGCTTAAATACCTTCAGAAATTAATCTCTATATACAAAACTCTCGAGTCATGCTAAAAATTCATAAGGCCAATCTAGTTTAACATTGTAGAGATTGATATCGCGTTGTGAAATGTGTGTCGGATAACCTGTCAGAACAAAATTAAGGTTTAATCTAACGTCAAACTTAATCCATTAATCTCATGTCTGAACAAATTTGAAACGACTAATCGTGTGGTCTTATTAAAAATTAATATGTTAAAGATTTATAAAGATGAGCTTTTCAAATGTATCCCTTTTCGATTAATTATATTTAATGCGTGCGTTATTAAAGCTAATATGATATGTATTTTGTTCAATTACAGACCCCACCCAGCTTTCTTGGACGCCATCTCATGGTTTCCTCTCGTGTACTGGATGTTGGGATCAATTGATGAGTAAGTATATATTTAAATAATTATAATAATATTTTAAAATGCTATATATACTCTGCGTGTCCGCAAAATAGGTCTGCAAAAACTTTAAAAAGTTCATGTAAATTGAAGAATTTGGTGTATTTTCATGCGATTAGCGGAGAAGTCTTTCTCTCAAAAGACGATTTATTTATTTACTTGTTTATTTAATTTTCTATATGGAAAACAATAGTTTAAATTCTTATAGATAGAGGACACTATACGCGAGCAATAACAGTAAATATGTAAAATAGAATACTATAAAACAAAGAATGTATGATTTAGAGTTCATTTTTTATTTTTCTTGATACTTGTAATTTCCTATAGAATGCTTTTACTAGAATATTAACATTGATGATTACAACACTATTAATGAAGTTTTATCTCATACATGGATTGCTTAAGCTTTACGGAGATTTTGGACACAGAAAATACTCAAGAAAGTTTCCAACGATATTTTCTAGTGATATCGGGCATTTGTAAAAGAAATTTTAAACCTAGTATCTTTTAACATTTATTCGCATGAAAATAAACTTATTTTTGCATGAAGTTCTGTGATATTTTTTTAATTCAGTGGGATCTTTTCCCCTTTCTTTAAAAGAAAAAAAAACTCATTCTTATTATTATTATTATTACGCATACGATACTAAAATATACTAATTCCTTAATTTTTATGAATTTTTAAAGTACTTACAATTGTATTTGTGCAAGTATATAAAGTGTTTACAAAAGTATGTGGCATTTAAAAACATAAGTTGGATAAATTCTTTTTCCGTTTACCTTAGAGAATATATATATGAATAAGAAAAATGAGAAAAAAAGATAAAAATTTCAGATACGCGGGGGGAGGGGGAGGGGGGGATCACGCCTATTCTTTCAAAGCGAAGCAAAAAAAACTTCATTTTCGAAAATTCAACAGTTATGGAAGTATCAAAGTTATTGCTTTCGAAAGCCATTTTGGAAAGTTAAAAATCTTTAAAATATCAAAAAATTAAATAGAAGAGCATATTAAATATCGACCTTTTAAAGCTAAATAGATTTTTAGTTTTTTTCCTTATAATCCTCTATTATACAGGAGGCATGACTCGTACTGAATATCTTATAGTGCAGTGACTAGAGGTTGCTGAGGACGCCTTCACACTATCCTGTCATAGTACTCTCATATTTGTACCTCTACAAATCATGTGAAATTTCAAAATATATTCATCTTAACTTTCAAATATTTTTGCATTTAAAACATGCGTCTTTTTTTTTTTTTTTTTTTTTTTTTTTTGTATAGCATAATTAAAATTTATATAATTTATTAGTCAGCTAAAGGAGCCAAGAAGGCTAGTCAAAAGCCGCAAGAGGTATAAGTTTTCCGGACCTGGCTGAAAACCAAATGAAGTTCGAGAAGTATTGGGGGGGGGGGGAGATATTTAGTAAAGTTCTTCCGTTCCCCTGAGGTTCTTAGGTCTTCTTACCCTCTCGGACGTATATTTATAATAAATAGCACCCCCCCCCCGGGTTTAGGTTCCTATAACAAAAGGTTGACAATGCTCGCTGGTGGGTTTTTCTGTTCCTGTTTAGTAAGACACTGAAACATCATAAACTTATTTTTATTTTAAGTTCCTGTATAATTTCACACACCAAAATAGACGACAATATTTTGACCTACCAGAGTAGCTTATAGATTAATAATTCATAATTTAAATATTTCATAAGTATGGCATATTTGGCATGCGAAAAAGTACGCTACCATGCTAAATCTGTGTTAAACATCAAACCCACGATACATAATAATGAACCCTGATGTGTTCCCTACTGAATTATTATGTATCAATCCATTAGAGGGCATTATTAAGTGATAAGGCATATTACATCAAAGTACATTTTGGTAAAATTTAAAAAAATCAATAAATATTCCATGGTATCGATAGCCAATCTATACTCATACAGTAGCTATCGTGGTTGATGTGGATGTATGATAAGCCTGGAATGTATAAAAACTCCAAAGAATACCCTTTTTTTCTTTATTAATGAACAATATTGTAAATACTTTATTAATGAACAATATTGGAAATACTTTACAATAAAATATTTCTGCTACTTTCATTAATAAATTTTGAATCTTTTTTTTCTTAACCTATAGCAAGTCAAACATTTGACAACTAAAAATATTTTTTTTATAATTTGAAAGTTTAATATAAATATATATATATATATATATATAAGTTGAATGATTTAATTCCTTTACAACACTCAGCAAATGAAAGATAGATGAAAATACCAACATATGAAATTTTAAATGAGATGTATTTCGAGTAAAATTATTGTCACTATGATAATTTAAATTAATTACACTTACACTGAGTAGTAAAAACATGTAAAAGTACTTACGCAGAAGAAAAATGACGCATAACTCATAAGCCTAACGATGAGAGAATTTGCATAATCCATTAATCCAATAGAAACATTCATCAAATAAAAGAAATGGAAAGAGATAAATTAACCAAAAGGATCTGTTAAAAGAAAAGAGAATTCATATATATATATATATATATATTTTTTTTTTTTTTTTTTTTTTTTTTTAAGCAAAAAATCATCTCTTGCGTAATATAAGAAATTGAATTTTCAGCATTTAATTCATCATCATAAAATGAAAATATACATTTTACAATAATCCTTAATTTGGTATTTAATATGTTTCAAGCACAGTATATAAATGTTTGTTTATATTAAGCCATTACTCGAAGTAATGTTTGTTTGCCTTTACAGCCTAGATGATCTTTTACGAGCTGGAATAAACTTGGCTGACAGTGTTGTGGTTGTAAATAAAGAAACTTCCAATTCTGCTGAGGAAGACTACCTCGCAGACTGTAATACCATTGTTGCTGTACAAACTATGTTCAAGTAAGTGAACTTTTCTTTAATACAGTTACACCTTAAATTCTGTCTAATATACTAGGGGAAAACTTTCATTCTGAGAAAAATATCTTGGCAGAACGCCTCCTTTGAATTGTCTATATATAAATTTTCGACTCAATTCCCATTTCAGTTACAGCTATAGAATGCTCTTAATAAGCCAAGTTTACCTATAGCCACCCAGTATTTGCATCTAAGGGCAATTTTCATATTATACTGTGTTATCATACCTCCAAAACAAACAAACAAAAAAAAAAGATTGAAGAACTAAGCTTTACAATTAAGTCAGGTCTGGTGTCAAAAGTTGGAAAAACGGAAGCTGGGCATTGAAAGCCGAGAGTAGAGCCGTATTTTAATTAAGCCCTAATCTCAAAAACGGTTCTGGATATTTTTTTTCTTTTCAAATTTTCTACACGAATCTCCTTTTACATTTCCTTTTGCATGCATTAATTGATTAGTACAGGTAAATTCGTAGGTGTTCTGACTAGGTAAGTCAGTTTTAGATCTCAGAAGTGCGGGCCTTAAAAAAATACTATATAGATTTTCTTTAAACTCGCTATATAAATCTCTTTTGGATGGTTTTACGATGTATCATATAGTTTGTGACTACAGGAAAATTTGCTTCAGTCATGATCAGTTGGGTTCATTTTGTGCTATCTAATCTCCATAAGGCATTTATAATATATTTAGTAGTTGGTAATGAAAATCTATTATATGTTATTAAACGCTAGATTTTTTTTTTCTTTCCTAATGCAATTTACGTGTATTTTTATTTTCTTTAATACATGTTGTGTTTAAGAAAAAATCGTTATACCAAAATAAAGCTTAAATTTCAAGGAGTAATTTTGAAGGAAATTAAAACTTTAAAGAAGCGAAAATGTTTCCATAAAATAAAAATAAAAAGTTTTGACTTAAGAGTGACTTTTTTTTTTGGACATTCTTCAATGCGATGCTTTCATTACAAAATTGCCAATTAAAAAAAAAAATTCCTAAGAAAAGTAGAATGGGACAATCAAACCCAATCTAATTTATTTATTTTTTTCATGCTAATTTTTTTCTCACTCATTTATTTACATTTTTCTTTTACTCTCGTTGAATATTTTTCACAATACTTTCAGACTAATCACGTTTATTTTTTTCTGTAGACAAAAGTAAATTGCGTACACTCTTTATTTAATTATTTTGATTTCATTATGCACTTTAACGTCTTCTTCTCTTCTTTTCTCTCTCTCTCTCTCTCTCTCTCTCTCTTTTTGGAAAAAAAAAATGACATTTTATGAGCTTTATTGTGTTTATTACTAATTAGTGTAATTTAGGCCGTTTTTGTATTTTTATAATTTTTGCTTTACATTTAAATTTTATATGATTTAAATGATAAATAAAATTCTTACGTTATTGCATTTTGCAGCATTTCTTTTTTTTTCCTTTTAATAATTACTCATTATGACTAGTATTTAGAAAAAAAATAGTATTGAAAAAAAAAAAATCAAAATTTCAGATGAATAATTTGGAAGAAAATGTAAAATGTAAGTTTAATAAAGGGAGTATTTTTTATTATTATTGTTGTTATTATTATCTTTTGCTGATAAATTCGAAATTCTAATGGGAATTCTAATAATAGTTATAATAACATTTTTTTTTTTTTTTTTGAACGTTTTTTATATAAGGTATATATAATTTTTTTTTTCCGGTTGTGCATCGAATAGATTGTTAATGCCCCAGTTACCTCTTACAATTTTCCCATAACCGGAAAACAAATATATATTTTTTTCCAATATGGGAAAACAGAATCATTCATTGCCTACTGATTACACAGGCCTGCAACGAAAAAAGTGTTTAGAAACCAGTAGCTGATAGTGATTTTTAGACGCTGATTTCAAGAAAAATAGTCAAAGAATTCCATGACATACCAGTTTTTCAAAAATTTTAAAATTAAAAAGAGATGGAGCGTAGATACTAAGATAAATGAAACGCCAATATGATGGCAGACTGCTGTTTGATGCTACACAGAAAAGTCCCCCGTACTGCCTACAACAGACTAAGTACCAAAAATAACTTTCTGGGCAAAAAGAAAAGAAAGATTAAGGACATATGATTTTAGGATATATTAAACACTGGTAACCATTAACTGTTCTCATTAATATAATTTCCAATTAATATAAAATTAATACATATTTAGCAAATCATTTCCAATTGTTTGATATATTAATTAATTTGTAAATAAAACACTTAAAAATATTTAGAAAACACCTTCTTTTCCCCAGAATATATAAGGTAAAGTTAGGAGAGATTGCGCGGTAGGAAAGATTGCACACATAGGAGATCGGCAGGAAGGAGTACAGTAAAAAAAGCACACTTCATACAGTTTTGTTGAATAAATCCTTATCGAATCATATTCTTAGACTGACTAAGAACAGGATTCGATAAGGATTTATTTAACAGAACCGTATGAAGCATACTTTTTTTACATAGGAATTTTCGCAAGTGTTCGGACAATTTTGTTACCGACTGTACTTAAATTTGAAAACCCATGTACTCATTTTTGTGTATATTGGCATGCTCGAAAATGGGGTTGACCAATAAGAGTCCCAATATCCCCATGCTTGATATGTTAGTATATTCAAAATTGAGTACATTGGTTTTCAAATTTAAGTATACTTAGTTTCGGAATTATTTTGAGACAATTTAGCTCATTTTTAAGAAACTATTTTTAACAGTGTAAAATGCTACACTTATCTCTTACACATATCAAGTATAATTTTCTTGGTAAAGTGTAATTTAGATGTTTTTTATAATGCAATTTCCAAATTGTACCTTGTGGGCCACCTTTGGCGCATAGTGTTCCAAAGATGGTCCATATAATGAAAGTACTCTGAAATTGTGCCTAAAATGCTCTTCTGTTATTTTTCGTGATTTTCTTCTTATTCATTTTATTTTTTAACACAAAAAGACTTTAAACCATTTATGTGCAAAGTGGTTCAGAATTTTTATTCTGGGATTCATTGACTTCTTTCGGGCGATCTCTGGTATTATCAATAGTGTGGAAAGTGTTGGAGAATAAATGATAATAAGTTTTTTCAGATATTTAAGCAGACATTTCGGAAAGTTACACTTATTACATTAATTTGCGTACTTATTTGCTAAGTTGGCTCACATGTTACATGGTTGTCCGACATCTGGGCCACCTTGAGAACATCCCCATGGTCGCCGTTTGCACGGCATTGAACTTTTAATCTGAAAAATTTATTAGAAATGAAGTTAATGTGGTTAAAGAGAAAGAAATAAATTTTCAAGAAACATATCACAGCTCAAAGTTCCAAGAACTTAAACACGTGTAGATTAAAATATCTTCTTAACCTCGAAATTAGAACAACTACTTCTCTGAAGAGAATTCACTGCCCAGACAGCACATCACCTCCCCAGGATATCTTCAAGATGTCTTCTGGATGAAAAGACATCCCAGAAACATCCTTAAGATGTATTGTGGATAAGTTAAGCCTAACTGTGCTGTTAGGGATGCATACAATGGCGTTCTAGCAAGATCAAGATAATCTCTACAAATTTAATCACATACCTTGGAGATACATGATTTACAATGCAGTATCATTATTTTATAATTATAAATTAAATTAAACTTTTTTTTTTTTTGAGGGGGGGGGGGGGGGTTAGGAACACTGGCCACCTTTGGCTCACCTTCCTTATAAATTAAATAATTTTTTTCTTCAATATCCTGTCTTATAGAATAAAACTCCTAATAGTAAATAATTCAAGCAAATAAACTTTTCATAAGTATATTGACAATATATACTGTACATTTATATAATTCTTTTCTCCAATACCCTCGGGTGTAAATTTTAAAGAATAAAACAACTTCACAAAACAATATTCAAGATGTCACATGTATAATTCAAAAAAGTCGCCAATTACAATTTAAAAAAAAGAAAAAAAAGATCGCATAATATAAAAAGAAAAAATAATTTACAAGAAAAATGAATTTTTTCTTTTGACTTTCTGAAATGCATTGCATTTATCATGAAATTGTGTGCGACAAATCATTTTTGGCAAAAAATAGAAAGAGAATGGAACTAACAAAACCAATTTTTTTATTTTACTTTTTTACACTTTTTCTTCTGTAATCTATTTATATTGTGCCCTTTTTACTACATTTAAAATGCCTATAACAATTCTTTAAAAAAACGAAGCAAAGTTCTTATTTAAGACAAAATTAAATTGTATATAGCTGTTTCGTTTACTTGTTTGTTTGATTGATTGCATTTTAGACATTAGAAAATGTCACTTTTTTGGTGAATTTTAAAGAATAAAACAACTTCGCAAAACAAAATTCAAGATGTCACATGTATAATTTAAAAGAAGTTGCCAATTACAATTTTAAAATAAATAAAAAAAGATTACATAATATAAAAAGAAAAAATAATTCACAAGAAAAAATAATTCACAAAAAAAATTAATTTTTCTTTTGACTTTCTGAAATGCATTGCATTTATCATGAAATTGTACGCAAAAAATCATTTTTAACAAATAATAGAAAGAGAATAGAACTAATAAAACCAATTTATTTATTTTTATTTTTTACACTTTTTCTTCTGTAATCTATTTATATTGTGTCCTTTATCTACATTTAAAATGTTTATAACAATTCTTCAAAAAACGAAGTTCTTATTTAAGACAAAAATAAATTGTATATAGCTTTATCGTTTGCTTGTTTGTTTGATTGATTGCATTTTAGACATTAGAAAAAGTCTCTTTTTTGTAGACTTATTTAGCAGATTTTTTTCTTACGTTTTTATTTGTACTTATTATTGACTAGCACTATTTGATAAGGTTCCTTTTTTTCTGTATTAACCCTTTGAGTACTGAATTATTTGAAGATTTTTATGCCCAAGGGACGGATTTAATTTTTCGCTGTATGGAATAACACTTTCGCGACTACATGATTTTGAATTTTCGACAGTAAGGTCCGCCTATGGGCGTTATTCTCCCATATTACAATATTTCAGATCAAAATTTTCTGTATTCACATTTATATTACAAATATTTATATACATTATAATTTTATTCTTTCTAATCAAAGTATTTGTATCCATAGCATACTTCATTGTAAAATTGTGAATATTGATTATATATTTAAGGAAAAAAATAGCATACAAATTGCAAAAGAAACACCCACTGCTGGAGTTACAGATTTTCAAATGATGTGAATCTACGTCAGCGGTCGCGAAAGTGTTAATATGTAAAAGTAATACATTTTATTTGGAATATACTTATATTGATGATATAAGTATGGTTGTAAGATATCATAAAAAACGTCAAGAAAGTGTTTGCAATCAACGCCCACTGTCGGGGGTGCCGCAAACATCCACGCCTACTTCTTAAATTCAGATGACGAGTCAGACTCGTCCACCGTAACTTCGCCCAAGTAAGCAGATGACGTGTCTCACTCGTCAAATGTACCCAAAGGGTTAAATTCGTAAAAAATTTTGACTTCTGATTTCTGTTTGATTTATACGTTTTCAGAGATCTAGATCACGATTTGACCATTTAAAAAAAAAATGTATCTGTCTCAGTGTATATATGAGGAATAAAATTATAACATAAAATTATAACATGAGGAAATGACCCCCCCCCCTTCCCGCCAAAATATCTCCTATTCTTTCAAGTATTAACTTGATAATATTATTTCCTTTACATGATCAAAGATTCATAAAGCTGTTTCTCACATATACAAATTATTTAGTTAATGTGTACTTTAAGTTAGTTTTAGTTAATTCAATAAATACATTTTTCATATGGCAGATATTACAAAGGTTGAATGTTTTCCATTTAATTAGAATATCAGTTTTCAAAGTTGAAAATAATTCTGTTATGTGGCCCTTATAAAATTTGTAGAAAGTACGAAAAACTTTTGACCAAAGAAAGACAATGTATTACATAAACAAAAACCTACCCCACTTTTTTTTTTTTTAAGCTGCATATTAAATTAAATCTAATGAAATTGTCTTTAAACTGAGGGTTCAAATAATTTTCTAGGCCTTATGGAATATGAAAACTTTAAGATCGGAGTAACCAAGCAATAAATAAATAAATAAATAAAATAAATAAAAGATTTTTTTAAGATCTTAAAAATTAACAGTAACCTCAAACAGATATAAATAAATAAATAAATGTTTTTATAATTATTTTTTATTGGTAAGGGTAAGAATAATATGTACTGTAATTCTTGTTGAAATCTAAGATGGTCAGAATGAGTGATTAGTTCATATATGACGCAGAATGATCCAAAGATAATTTTATTTCAGAAAGAAAGAAAATAAAAGATCTGTGTTAAAAAAAAATAAAAAATAAAAATAAAAAAGTTTTTTTTTTTTTTTTTTTCTAATATTATAACGCATATTAAAAAAGGATAACAATGAGATAAGCTCATTGTAACCACTAATAAATGGTTCCCATAATCCATTTTATTCCACTCCACCAGTTTTAAGATCTGTAGCTGATAAATAATTCGCGGTTCAGTGGTATTCGAAATCTAAGAAAAAAAAAAGAAAAAAATGAAAATGCCGGATTGCTTTAAGCAAGAGAATGAAAAAGGGAGAAAGATGCACTATTTTTCTTGAAGTTTAAAAATCATGATGAAATTAGAATTTCTATATACATTCTATACATTATCTACTAAAAAAAAAGATACTTAAAAGAACATTATTCCAAATTTAATAAACTCTCATAGTGAGAGATCGAAAAATTCAATCTTCGAACACAGTCGAAGCATCAAAATCTAAAATCTAAACTAAAACTTTTATTGGCTGTTGCCAAAATCTAAAACAAATATATAAGTTCTTCTGTTTTCTTTCAACGGCAACGCAGCGCCGTCTAAAGGGAATTATTTTTACCACACAACTCCTCGCCTTGAACTCTTACAGAGTTCACAAATCAAAAATCTCATTAAATCAAAAATAAATTTCAAATCTGAACAAATTCTGATAATCTTAAATTATACAAAATTCTAAATATTCAATTAATACTAAATCACATAATCATTTTTTTTTTTTTTTTTTCAAAATATCAACAGTTATCCAATATTAAATACAAATGTAAACAATATTTTACTAAAGTACTATAATTAAATCAATAAAGGATTAAATCAAAAAATTAAACTGAAATATCAATGTTAAACAAAAAGCAAACACATTATTATTTAAACAATTAACTCTTAGCTATCAAATATAAACAAACTTAAATATAGAGATAATAACACATGCACAGTTTTAATGTTTTCAGTCAATAAATAAAATTCACTAAATTATTCAAAAAAGGATATCAAATATTCTGAAAATTAAAGAAAAATTGTTCATTAAAATAAAAGTTTTTAAAGTTCAAATTTTTCTCAAAAGTTTATATTATTTTATCAGTTCATAGCATTAAAGTTTTTAGTTAAGTCAATACCAGTGGGTATAAATGCTGAACAGTTCGTTTTAAAACACCATTGGCAGTCTTAACCTCATAAGGTCGGATGTTGTGATTCTCTGCCGACGATTGTTTTCTGGGTTACACCAAGTTTCCCCAAAAGTCTGTTTTTTGAATAATCACCAATTAGCACATCTCCTACTTTCAGTTCAAGTTGTGCAGTAGGATTCTTTAAAGCATGCGCTGTTTTCAAATCCAATAGGTATTGGCTTTTCCATCTATTCCACAACTGCTTTAATAACAGTGATTGGTATCTTTTGCGTCTTAAAACAGATGTTTTGCTTGAAGCACCTTCAATGATGTCAGCGAAATTCACTGGATAGGTGATTTCTTTACGGAAATTTAAAAAGTGCATAGGAGTTAAGGGGTGCGTTCCTATACACGTAAGTTAAGGGGCGTAAGTTGAGCACTGTTTCTACTTGTATAACCCTCTGAAGCAGATTTCTCATCAAACATAATTTTTACACTTTTTTGATAGTTTTAAGTTATTTTAGATCTAAATAAGTGGAAAATGTTATATTTAAAATTTTAATTAATTTTGGTTCTAAAATATAGAGTGGGGTACCGGTGTCCTTTTCTCCTTTAAAGGTAAATTCATCATGGGACACGGGCGTCCCATGAATAAATATTTTTACAAATTGCACTTATTTACAATTACTTAGATATAGGAGTAGCAATAATTCATTACTGATCTTTTTTAAATAATCAAATTTAATTAGAAATAAATTTTGAAATTGGTTGAAAAAATATTTTTAAACTACTTTTATTTAACATTTTTATTTTTGTAAAAAATTTTCTCTGATAATCTAATAGATTTTTTATAGTAACTATTAGACTCTCTTTTATAATAAAAAACTATCGTATAATAATAATATTTGTAATAAGAGCGTCAAAAAATAAATAAGCAAAAGGGACACCGGTGTCCCATCTGCGTCAAAGAGATAAGGAGAGTAGACATTTCATCCTAATTCAAGATGGCTTTGCCGATGACTTTACGCAGACAGTCCTTGACGGATCTAACTAATCGTTCGTAGAACCCACCCCACCACGGGGCCCTTTCTATTATATTTTTCCATATGATACTTTCATTTGCAAAAAGCTTTAAAAGTGAATCATCAGAAAGGATTTCATACATATTTTCTATCTCTTGTTTCGAAAGCTTGAACGTTTTGGCGTTATCCGAATAGATAACTTTACAGTTACCTCTTCTCGATAAGAAACGTCTGAAGGCCAACAAAAAGGAATCAGTTGATATGTCGTGTACAAGTTCTAAGTATAACGCTCTGGTTACTGCACAAGTGAACCACACTATGTAAGATTTTTCAATTTCTTTAGCATTTTTAATGTAGAGAGGCCCAGCAAAGTCAATGCCACATATGGAGAAAGGGGGTGACTCTGTTATTCTGTCACGGGGTAGTGATGCAGTGGTCTGATCTGCTGGCTTGGAAAGATATTTCTTACATATAATACATTTATTCAGGACACTTTTAACTAACTGGCGACCTTTGCGAATCCAATATTTAGACCGTATTTTTGACAATGTTCCAGATACTCCTCCGTGCAATAGTTTTTCATGTTCATTTCATATAATCAAGATAGTCAACCATGTCTGTTTGGGAGAATGATGAGATGTTTTTCTTCTAGCTGTAAATCACTAAATTCTAATCTCCCGCCCAGTTGTATCATTTTTTCATCATCTAGATAAGGAGTTAAGTTGCTAAGGGGAGACAATAATTTCTTCATTTATTAGCAAGTGAAATTCATTTTTAAAATGCACCTTTTGTTCATTCGATATCAAATGTTTCTCAGCTTCTATTAGCTCTTCAGTTGTCAATGTATTGTTAACTTTAGGAATTTTTTTTTTATCCTTTTAATAAATTTTTTTACCCAAGCTGTAACTTTGATTAATTTTTTTAAACTGCTCTATTTTCTAATATCAATGGGGTTTTCTAGCTGTTCTGTCATGCAATTGAAAAGGAGTGTTTCTTTTATCTTTTTTCTATATTCTAAACTTTCTACATACAGCTTTTGTTTATCATCAGGCTTAGGCCAAAGTTCGGGGGGTAAACTGAGCCATTCAGGCCCATTTAACCACAATCTATCATTAATTAATTTTATGATCTTTGCACCCCTGAATACGAGATCGGAAGGATTGGACGAACCGGGACAGTGCCTCCACTTTGAAGGAGATGTCAATTCACGAATGTCTTGTACTCTGTTCTGCACAAACGGCCTGAACTTCTCTGGAGAGCCTCTAAAAAAAAGCAATCATTGAGTCTGTCCAGTAATCCGTGGGTATATCTAATTTCAGAGCTCTCATAATATTATGACCTAGTTTAGCTGCCAACAATGCAGCTGTGAGTTCAAGTTCAGATAGCGTGAGATTTTTCAAAGGCGCTACTCTATTTTTGGAAGCGACGAATATCGTTTTACATTTTTCATTAGAGGTTTCTTTAACTCTAAAATAGGCAACAGTGCCAAATGCTTTGATATTGATACAGCATCTCAGAAAATATGTAATTGCAAATCACTGATGTTAAATTCTAGAAAATCAGAAAAATAATATCTCGGCACAGAAAATTTAGAAAGATGAGTTACTTCATTACACCAGTCTTTCCATATTTTTTTCAAATCTTCAGGTAATGTATCATCCCAATTAAGACCAGTCTTCCAGATCATTTGCATAATGCATTTAAGTCTTAAGGTGTAGGGTCCTAGGAAACCGATAGGTTCATAAATTTTGCCTAGCAATTGTAAAACAAACCTTTTAGTATTTATCTGTTTAAAAACGAGGTTTATTAAATCCCTACAATCAAAATAAAGAGCGTCTTTCAAGTTATTCCACCCTAAACCCAAAACTTTATTAGGGAAATCATTTTCTTCAAATATTTTAGAATCCTTGCTATTAATTTTTTTTTTTTTTTTTTTTTTTTTTTTGTACCCAAAATTCATGTAATGGTCTCGAATTTGTATGAAATCTGTGTGCATACTCGCGTCTTTAAAGATACTAATTGAGTCTAGACTTGTAGTTAAAGCCTTCTCTACTGATGGCTGGCTTCCTATTATGTCATCTACATAAATGTTTTTATTTAAAAAACTAACAGTCTCCCTATGTTTGTCGCTAAATTTTTTTCAAATGATGTTTTATCGTCGCAGATAATAAGAATGGGCTACAATTAAGCCAAAACAAAACTCTAGTGAATCTAAAAATCTGAAGGGGAGACTTCTTCGTGAGGACTTTCTGTAAACAAAAATCGTGTTACGTCCCTATCTTCCTCGTCTATCAAAATTTGTAAAAATGCTTGTTTCATGTCCGCAGTAAAGGCTACGAAATGAAATCTAAATCTATAGTCCATTTCCTCATCAGAGGCACTTCAAGGCCACGGAATTTAGAGAGGGAGATCACGTGAATGAGATCACGTGCTCAATTCCATCCAGTGAGATATCGTTGTTTGTTCAGTAACCTAGCAACGGGCGGGGAAAGTGAAATCACAGTTCATCTCAGCGTGGCCTTGAGGTGACTGCGTAAAGGAAATAGAGTATAGACAAAATGTCCAAAATATCTTCATGAAGATTAGGTCCAATATGTAGACAATTATTAAGAGAAAGATTATTGTAATCATGGGAAGACGCGTCAAACACGATTCGTAATTTACTTGTTGTGCGATCTGTTTTTATTACCGCTCTATATGGTAAATAAAAGGTTGTAGAATTTTCCTCCAAATCCGTAACGTGTTCTACAATCCATCTCTCAAATAATCCTGTAAAACATTGTTGTATTCAAAAAATGAATTTGGGTTTCTACAAAATTTGTACTTAAGTCTCGAAAATCTACTTTCAGCGATTGCAAAATTATTTTGTAATTGTGATTTACTGATTTTCCAAGGGAATTTAACTTTATATCGCTTATTTTCCTACTTAATTTCCCATTCAAAATTTTTCATAATTTTATTTTCGGAAAGGTCAAATTCTTCTTTCGGATTAATAAGACCTGAATTTTCCAAATTCCATTTTCTATTTGTTTTTACAACAAATTTTCTTTTACTATGATATTCATAGTTAATGATTCAAGAAAATCGCTTCTAATTCACTGTAAAACCCAACCGAACACAGTTTTTAATGCTACTAAATTTTTATTAATGCGCTTAATATTACCTAACACAATATCATAATAATAATCGATTCCTATCAAAAGTGTAATGCTTTCTTTACTATTAGGTATATCAGCTAATTCTAAATTCTGAAAATTATCATTTTTCGTGATTTTTTCCAATTCAGGGGGGGGGGGGGGGAGGGTGAATGAACGATCCAGAAATGTCAGTAATTAAAGCTTCAATTTGAATATTATGATCAGGATTATTTTTATTCACGAGCTTTAATTTAACTATGCCTTAGGGTTTTTCTATCGGTGTTTTACTTCCAAACGTATATACTTTCAATTTTTCATTTCTAATCACTTGTAAATTCAGTTCGTTAGCTATAGAACGACATAAAAATGTTCTACTAGAAGCTGAATCAAGAAGCAAACGGATCGTTTTCTCATTCGTTTTATTTTTAATATTTACGGAACAAGTTTGTAACAAAATTTTGTTTTCTTTATTACAAGAAGAAACGGTAGAAAAGATTTCCTGTTTAGATTCTGAACCAGAAGGAACATTTATTTTTTTCTGAGGTTTATGTTTAGATTTGTAACAGAGAGTTGTATTATGTTTATATCCACAAATTCTGCATTCAATGTCCCTATGGCATTCCGCAATACGGTGCTTTTGTTCCAAACACAAAAAACAACGGCCTTGATATTTTAAAATATTTTTCTTCTTTTCAATATCGAATGCGAAAAATTTTCTGACGCGTGATTCTTTTTACAAAAAATACATCTCATCTGTTTATTTTCTAACGCAGTAGTGATTAATTCATGTACAGACGATAATCTACTGCTACTGGCGTCTCGAGTACTAAATTTATTACTTTTTATTTGTTCGTTTATTTTATTTTTTGTAGATAATATTCTTTCCCGCAAAATTATTTCCGTTTGTATGAAATCTAGTAGTTCTTGAATTTTAATTCCATGTAAATTGGATGCGCGTTTTCTATTAAATTCTAAATTTAAATCGGACGGTAGTGACTTTAGAATTACTGCTATTAACACAGCACTATAATTATTCTCATCAACTTCTAACGAGGATAATGATCTAATATTTATCTCGATTTCTTCATGTATTTTTTTTTTTAATCTAAAAATATCTGTAGATTTATAAACGGATGTTAAATTTAAAAAATTGTTCATGTGGTAGTTAATTATCATATCGCGTTGACCAAATCTTTGTTTAAGAATTTCTACAGCTTTGTCATAATTTTGTTCTGAAATCTCTAACCCGTGTATGGAATTTAAAGCTGTCGAAGTTAGATAACTTTTTAAATAATTAAATTTCTCTACCTTTGACAAAGTTTCATTGTCATGAATAGTAACTTTAAAAGTATTCCAAAAGCTCATAAATTGGCACGATTCACGGCTGAATCGTTGTATAACCAATTTCGGGAGCTTAACAAATTTGTTATTCTCACTAAACGGTGTACTGTTATGTTGTAAAATACTTGAAACACTTGAATTTACACCACTATTTTCGACTGAATTTACTTTTATTTTCTGTTTTGCTCTAAAGATAGCGGTCGCGATTTTGTCTTGGTATTCATAATATATGTTTTTTTTATTTTCATATTCTGTTAAAGGAATTAGTTTTTCTATTTCCCTATCGGCTTCCTTTAAAAGCCCATTTTTGATGGTTAATTGGCAAACGATTTCTTCTAAATTCTCAACATTTAAATGTTCTTCTACTAAATTTAATTCTATACTATTCACTGATTTTGTGGTACTTGATCGAAGAATTTTTCTATTAATTTTATGTTTGTCCAGCTCAATTGTAAATTTTCATAAAATTTCTTACCTTGAGAAGTCTTCGCTCTAAGAGCTAATCCAATATTATGAAAACACAAATATTAATTTTAATAATCAAATCTAACATAAGCATCGTTACTTTAAAAAACAACATTCTGTTGCCTCTTGCCAGCACTGATGCACCAAAATTGCCGACACTGATGCACCAATCTTCGAACGCAGACGAAGCATCAAAATCTAAACCAACGAGATACATAAATTAGAGTGCTGTTTCAATGGATGAAAGATTAACTTTCCGTGGTTCAAGATGAATCACGTGACATGCTCGAATAGGTTGCTGTGTTTGGCCCTTTATCGCTATTTTGGCATTTAAAATATCAGTTCGGCAAATTATCATTATTATTGGGTAACATGACAGTCCTATGACCGAAATAAATTGTTTTCAAAATAATTTTACACATATTTCACATTTTAATAAATAATAAAATACCTTTTATTTCATCGTTCCCCAACAAAGTTTAAAAGTGTTTATAAAAGAAAATTTAAACTTTTAAAGAGCTAAATTTAACAACAAATAATAATTTTTCAACTATTTTTAAGCATTTTGTCGGTTAAAGATCAACTACACGAAATAAAAAAGAAATAAAATCAAAATCAAAATGATGTAGAACAAAAGAATATTAAACTACGTAAGTAAACAAAAACATTGGCGGTTATGATTATGCAAAGAACAATCTCCAAACCGTTGCCATAGAAATTTACTGAAAATAAGCTGTTACCAAGGGAACCACCGAATACGCAGGTGCAAGGAGAGCATGTCACATGACTCATCTTGGACCTTCTCAGGGGTTACCATTTATCACTCTACTTTATATATCTCGTTGATCTAAACTAAAACTTTTATTGGCTGTTGCCAAAATCTAAAACAAATATACAAGTTCTTCTGTTTTCTTTCAACGGCAACGCAGCGCCGTCTAAAGGGAATTATTTTTACCACATAGCCAATGAAATTATAACAGACATTTTCTTTTTAAATGCTATCTTAATATATATACAAGTTTAAAACTAAAAAATTTAGCAAGCATAAGTAAGCTGCGTATTAAAAGGAACCCCCACGAAATTCTCTATAAAATGAGGGCTCAAACTGCCCCCGATGTCTGATAGAACTTGGAAAATTTAACTTTGTACAAGCCAAATAATATTTATTATTATTATTTAAAAATTAATTAACGGGATTAAAAAAAAAATTATAAAATATATTTTCCTTTATAGCATAATTGAAAATTATTCCTGTTGAAATCTAAAAAAATCAGGTTGAAAATTTAAAAATATATAATATCGCAAATCGTTTTCAAGTAATAACGAATAAAAAGAATCAGGTTAAAGATTTTTAAAAATGTATGAAGTTTCTGATATTAAGGTTCTAAACATATTACTCAAAAATCATACTTAGAATAAGCAGAAAAAAAAAAATCTTCCAAAATGACATAAAATGTATTAAAATATATAGATTTAATAACAAGTTACAATCGCTGAAACAGTTAAAACAATGCAATATCAAATATCCGGGAAAATATTTAATCAGCATTTCCGCAAAAAACGTTCTAGTTACAATAAGGAAAATTTTACGATAAATATAGGCTGGCTAGTCCAGATTTATTTGTCACACACTACACGTTTCAGTTTTACGTTTTTGAGACTCCGGCCAACATATTTTGAAAATGTAATTACAAACGCAGCTCAGAAATTAACTTTTGATCATATTTGTATGCAGTTTATTTACAGTTTATTTATTACATAGGCAATAATTGCATATCTGTATCCCAATATGATATGCATTCATTTTTATTTTGATAAAAATAAATAAATAAAGAGAAAAAGAGAAAAAAAAATGTTAATAAACAAATTATTCTAAACGCCACTGAAGATTTCTGCGCAGACATTCTTCTGGGGACGGAGACGACCCGCATAATTTAATTTTATGGAACGAGAAATTTAGCGCGGCTAAGCTTAATTTTTTATAAAAATTAATAAAAAATCGATTTTAAGTTTTTGAAAGTGAAGGATATAAAGCAAATCTCTGTTATACCTATGTCAATGTTATGTCAAAAATCATTGAGCATTCAAGCAAAAAAAAGTATCATTCCTTTTACTCTTTATCTATGGGTAAAACTGTACGCATGAGACCGCAAAAAAAAAAAAAAAAAAAAAAAAATTACAGACACGGCATTATTTCATTATTTAAAACATGAAAATCTGACATTGACAGATTTTAATTTAGTGCCAGAGGCCTACTGCTAAACTTGTTAATATCGACAAATTCTTCTTTAGTTAATTCGTGACGATCTAAATTCCATGATAAAGTTTTCATTAAATCAAACCAATGTGTTTCAGCTGCAGATATTGTAACAAATAACGTTGGAAGTCCAAACTGTCTTATAGCCGCAAAACAACGTTTTTTCTCTTTTTCCTAATGAGAGGGAGGTGTGCCTTGGGGGGGGGATTCATGTCAAAGGTGTGCCTTGGGGGGGACTCATGTCAAAGTTGTACCTTGGGGGGGACTCATGTCAAAGTTGGGCCTTGGGGGGGACTCATGTCAAAGTTGGGCCTGGGGGGGGGGGGACTCATGTCAAAGTTGGGCCTTGGGGGGACTCATGTCAAAGTTGTACCTTGGGGGGGACTCATGTCAAAGTTGGGCCTGGGGGGGGACTCATGTCAAAGTTGTGCTTTGGGGGGACTTCATTCAATAAATCCCCATTCAATAAACCGACTGAAATAGGCCCTTAGCACTATTAAGAGTGTATTATAAAAATTCGACAACGCTGTACCGACTGAAATAGGGGTACCTTGGGGGGGACTCATGTCAAATTTGGGCCTGGGGGGGACTCATGTCAAAGTTGTGCCTTGGGGGGACTTCATTCAATAAATCCCCATTCAATAAACCGACTGAAATAGGCCCTTAGCACTATTAAGAGTGTATTATAAAAATTCGACAACGCTGTACCGACTGAAATAGGGGTACCTTGAGGGGGACTCATGTCAAAGTTGGGCCTGGGGGGGGGACTCATGTCAAAGTTGTGCTTTGGGGGGACTTCATTCAATAAATCCCCATTCAATAAACCGACTGAAATAGGCCCTTAGCACTATTAAGAGTGTATTATAAAAATTCGACAACTGTACCGACTGAAATAGGCCTCTAGCACTAAAAAATCACTATTCAACAATTCTTAAATGGGAAAGGCGTGACAAGATATTTTACCACGCCCACAGTTTTTTATCTATTTGTAATTCCATGATAAATGTATTATCAGTCACACACAAGAATATTTTACCGCTCATTACTGCACATTACTATTAAAAAAAATAATCATTATCCTATTTAATCACAAAAATCTGTGAATATTTTCTGAAATGTAGTATTTTATAAAAACATGAAAAGGCGGAGCTTGCTGATTAAATTAGGAAAATAGGGGGACTTGAAAAAGTTAAATAGCCCGAATCATCTATTGATGACCGTGAAATACAAGGCAGACATGTTAACCCTTTGAGTACTGAATTATTTGAAGATTCTTATGCCCATGGGACGGATTTAATCTGTCGCTATATACCTTCGCGACCGCATGAATTTGAATTATTGACAGTAAGGTCCGCTTGTGGGCGTTATTCTCCCATGTTACAATATTTCAGAACAAAATTTTCTGTATTCACATTTATATTACAAATGGTTATACATTATAATTTTATTCTTTCTAATCAAAATATTTGTATCCATACTATATTTCATTGTAAAATTGTGAATATTGATTATATATTTAAGAAAAAAATAGCAACAAATTGCAAAAGAAACGCCCACTGACAGTGTTACAGATTTTCAAATGGTGTGAATCTACGTCAGTGGTCGCGAAAGTGTTAATATGTAAAAGTAATACATTTTATTTGGAATATACTTATATTGATGATATAAGTATGGTTGTAAGATATTATAAAAAACGTCAGGAAAGTGTTTGCGATCAACGCCCACTGTCGGGGGTGCCGCAAACATCAACGCCTACTTCTTAAATTCAGATGACGAGTCAGACTCGTCCACCGTAACTTCGCCCAAGTAAGCAGATGACGAGTCTCACTCGTTAAATGTACCCAAAGGGTTAAATCGCTTATACAAAACCGCCGATATCAAGGGTTAAGAACTTCATTTAAAACTACTAATTTTATACTTAAATAATATTTTTTTCAGACGTGAAAAAAAGACTTATGTGCATAGAATTTCTTTCTTGAATGTGCTTACTTTAGTAACAAACATAACTGGCAGAGTGTCATATGAATGATTTTAAACAAAAATTTCGAGTGATATTTCATAAATTCAAAACGACAAAACTTTCCAGTAGACCTAATATTATATTGTTATACCATAAAGTATAATGTGTCTCAAAATTACAGCTACAAACTTTAAGAGCATGTAGGATACATCATAAGATATTAGAATTGCACAGGAACCCACACGTCATTTTAATCCTTTAACAACCGGGTGTTATGGGATATTTTTTTAATATAAGTAGGCGTGGTCTTTAAATTTTGAATTTTTGAGAAACATATATTTCGTGCAAATGATTACATGAAAAAGATATACAGAGGAATAATGTTGTTTCTAAGACGTGCATTTACAGCACTGAGTGTATGATATTGCGAAATAGTGAATCGTACACAATTTTCAAATTTAAAAGATAGGCGGAGTTAAAAAAAAAAAAAAAAAAATGATTTCGTCTGAGAAGTCTATAATACTGATGTATGACGTTAAGTGTTTTGAAACACCAGAATGCATCCGCTCCTTAATAAATTAATATGTTTGCCGCTATGGGTTGGTTTGTATTACTTATTCTTTCAACTGTTCTCTAAATCCACTTAAAGCTTGTAGTTCTAGGATTATACTGCTCATATCTTTTAAAAAATGCCCCAAAATACCCTATTCTTAAGAGCGCATATTCGTACATGAGTTCCTAAGCAATTCTGAATGCTTTTGTTGTGGTCTATCTCCTCTTAGAGTTTGTCGCTGTAATTTTGTGTCACCCCGTATAGTATGATATGATAGTATTTATCATTTGACAAGTTTAAAAATCTTTCCGTATGTGACATAAACAATTTTGAAACAATTTTTACCCTTTGCGCTCGGCATATTTTCCTATTTTGAACAGTAAGACACTCCTTTTGGCGTTCCTTTCAAACGTCACACGTATAGTATCCAACATACTACCTTTTTGCTACCGAAAAATTGTAATAATTTGTTTTATTTTACTTCATCATTAAATAAAATAAATCTTTCTGTTAAAATTTTTCGGTAGCCGAAAGGTAGCCTATAGTTACACGTTTTCGAAAAATAACATTTCATTTGCAGAGGAACACTTTAAGGCGTGGCTCGATTTTTTAATCTCCCCTCAGAAGGGACATGCGAGCGATAAGGGTTAAATGCCAAATTCACATTACAGTTTTTGCTTTCAAAATATATCTGCTTTGTTATGTATATAAATTTGCAAATTACATACTTCCATCGAAGAGATTTAGCTTAATTTTCCAATGACTTTGCTCATAAAATTAAAAAACGTCTTTACATCAATTGACAAAAATGTTATTTTAAGATTCACTGAAATAATGATTGAAAAAAAAAAAAAAAAAAAGAAGAAGAAGAAATGTAAAATAAATGATATAAATAAAACGTTTCATTCTGGGAAGAGGAACTGGCTAAATATTTCACTTGCATCCTTAACCTTAAACATTATATTTTATTTTATTTCATTATTATTATTACTATTATTATTATTTCCCATATAGAAAAAAAAGGGAGTTTTAAACTAAATTCTACTATTTTTTTTTTCTTTGTCTATTTAAATCAATTTTAAATATGCGCATGAGGTATATGGATGAAAGCATTTTAATCGTTACTGATTACTTTGCTAACGGATAAAAAAAGAATATTTCAGACAATATTCCAGTGGGTAAAAAAAACTGAATTTCCATAAATTAAAACGTACATAAACTCAATTAAATTGTATTCATTTAAGATATATACAGGGTTATCGAAGGCTGTATTTTTTTTCTGACTCTTCCAACAGAACATCATATTTATTTATTTTTTTAAATAATCATCAATAATATGTTTCCTTAATAAACTTAGATGAAAATTACTGGATGAATGTTATGGTAGAAGAGTTAGGGAGGAAAAAATGAATTCGTGACAACCTTGTGTACACAACGGGATAATTTTGATCACTGCATCATATGTTTATAATAAACTGAGAAAAAGCTAATTAAATAAATAACACGATTGTATCATAATTTATTTAATTTGACAGTCTAAATAAACATCCTATTTGGACTTGAGATATAATATGGAAAAGAAAAGTATACCTCAAAATTTGAGAATAAATAAATTCCGCTCAGAAAACCAGTTTAATTAATTAGTATTCAATATAATTTTTTCTTATTTTATCGAAGTTATATATTGAAGGAAATTTTTCTATAAATAAAGTGGTATGAAATAAAAGCGAAGCTAAAAGTACTCCGGAATGAATTAAAATATTGGCAGCTATGCTATCTTGATTGAATCTATCTCCAGAGCTGCCAACCTAATCCGGCAAATTGTTTGTACCGCCCCTTTTTCTACACCACTTAATTTTTAGAGTTTTTGTTTTCTTAATTCATCGTAAATATATTTGAAAAGAATTACTCTAAAAATTAAGTGGTGTAGAAAAAGTTGCTGTACAAGCAATTTGCCGGGTTAGGTTGGCAGCTCTGTATCTCCTATCTAAAATAGGCAACTGGTTATTGTTTTATGCGTCAAAAGGCATATTTATATATGCTCTTTCAACTAATGCTTGTTTGTATTTTTTTATGATAACAGTATGGGATGGTCTCCTGGTAAGTAGCAAATGCACAAACTCTTCCAATTCGGTAGGAGATATTGAGCAGCCTTTTATTAAATAATTATTAGCTTTTATAAAGAAGTGTTGGTGTTCCTACCGTTTGTCAAGGTTAGTAATTTATGGGAAATCGTTTAATTTAATAATACTTTGTACTAGAAAGTCGCTGGTCACTACATTTAAATAAGTTTTCAAAAGAATTGTAACATTATTTATAAGTAAAAAAAAAAAAACCATTGAAATCACTTTAAACCTCGTTTCTGGTACCTGATGCCTACGGCAGTTTTTTTCCTGCCTGCAGTGCATTGGGTTCAAGTTCCCACTGCCTGCAGAAAGGTATTTCCCGGAACTGCTATTATTCAGCAAGTGCGATTTTATAGATGACAGTATCTCAGCATCTATTAAAAAGTTTAGTTTATGAACTATGTATTTAAAAGCCCTCGCTCTTTACACTATTCACCACGTTACTCTGGCCAATATAATAAATGAAAGAAAAAGTAGATTTCCCTTTAAAAATTTAAACGAACAAAAAATAAATAAATTTTAATTAAAGTTAAATTTTAATAAGTTTAATCTATTGCACTACATTACCCTTTTTTTTTTTTTTTTTTCAATAAATGCAATAAACCAAAAAAAAATCTGATGTGAAACAACAGGGATGGAACATGGGAGCAGAATTCATACCGGAATCTGTTTAAGAAATTTCTGTACCTATAATATCGTTGATTTAACAAGTAGAAAATTTTCTTACATTGAGAGTGGTATGAATTTTGCGCCCGTGTTCCATCCCTGGAAACAACCACACGACTTCCATTACCCACTATTACACGTAGTATTATATGCCCTTTTTATAGATAATGTGATCAAAAGACATAGAATTGACCTAATGAAATAGACAACTAAATTTTTTCCAGAAAGAGAAAGTTATTACACGCGTAAAGTCACATAAAACAGAGTTTACACAGCGAGTTAAAAAAAAAAAAAAAATAGAATGTTTTTTTTTTTTTTTTTTTTTTTTTTTTTAATACCAATTTCCCAGATCTAAAACTGATCTATCTGATCAGGATGACTATTAATTTTCCTGTAATAACAGCGTAAAGCATGAGAGAGGATATCTAAAATGGGTTTATGTTACAATTTTCAAGAAAATCATTAGAGCCGTTTTTGAGATAACGACTTTTACCAAAACTCAGTATATTTAACTGTTGACCGGAAAACAACAATTACATACAAAAGGATAGTTAAAGTAGGGTTAATAATGCAAGTTTGGAAAAATACATACAGCCGTTTTAAAAGGAACGCTATTCCAGTACCTGAAATTCAGCTATTTATACAGAACACCTATCAATTTTCCTGAACTAACCAACTATATTATTCAAAAGGCATCTAATAGAGTGTTTATACAATAAATTTCAAGAAATTCGTTAGAACTGTGATACGGACTTTGAGATACGGACTTACGACCCACTTACGGTTTCGGATGTCCCAATTCCGGTTTTTTAATTTTCACGAAAATTTAGAAAATTCATCTGTACACCACACCTGTCTCAATTCTGAAGTTTCGTGGTTCTATCTTTATTAGTTTCGGAGATTTAATAGTCAGAAGATTCCCTACACACATACACACACATAAATACACACACACACACACACAGAGAGAGAGAGAGAGAGAGAGAGAGAGACACACACATTGACCAATTGCCAAATCCACTTTTTTTTACTCAGGAGACCTTAAAACATGCAAATCAGGTGAAATCTCGATATCGAATTTTATGTCCGAATACAATAACTCCATTACCTGCAATAGTCGGGTAATGGAAGTAGAAAAAAGAGAGAAAGAAAAAAAAAACTATTCAAAGGAGTTAACCCTTTGGGTACATTTGACGAGTGAGACTCGTCATCTGCTTACTTGGGCGAAGTTACGGTGGACGAGTCTGACTCGTCATCTGAATTTAAGAAGTAGGCGTTGATGTTTGCGGCACCCCCGACAGTGGGCGTTGATCGCAAACACTTTCCTGACGTTTTTTATGATATCTTACAACCATACTTATATCATCAATATAAGTATATTCCAAATAAAATGTATTACTTTTACATATTAACACTTTCACGACCGCTGACGTAGATTCACATCATTTGAAAATCTGTATCTCCGGCAGTGGGTGTTTCTTTTGCAATTTGTATGCTATTTTTTTTCTTAAATATATAATCAATATTCACAATTTTACAATGAAATATGCTATGGATACAAATACTTTGATTAGAAAAAATAAAATTATAATGTATATCTATTTGTAATATAAATGTGAATACAGAAAATTTTGATCTGAAATATTGTAACATGGGAGAATAACGCCCATAGGCGGACCTTACTGTCAAAAATTCAAAATCATGCAGTCGCGAAAGTGTTATTCCATACAGCGAAAAATTAAATCCGTCCCATGGACATAAAAATCTTCAAATAATTCAGTACTCAAAGGGTTAATTTAACAAATGAAATGTAAAAAGTTGTTTCATTGTAAAAATTATACATATGCATAAGTGTTATAAATAGTTTTACTTTTTATTAATATTACATTTTATTAATTTACAATTGAATGTATTTAATTATTTCTATAGTTTTATTGTGTCATTTCAATAAATATAATAAATTTAAAAAATAAGAAGAAAAAATGATTTTGTCTTTTAATGAATGAATTAGTAAAACTAAAAATTACTTGTGTAACAGCCTTTGCTAGGATTCAAAGACTATTGAAATGAAAGAATAAATTTTAGAAAATCAATCAGAAAAGTGAATGGATAAAATCTAAAATAAATAAATAATATTTAAAAATTATTCAAATTTTAAAAATTCTCGATCAGGTGCGCACTGCAGTGTTGAAGGTACCATATTTCAAGTCTTGTAGCTCTTCAAATCAGTAGTTTGAGCTTCAGAGCGCAGACACGAAGTTACACACAAACCACACAGAGACTTCTCTTTATTTATATAAACTACTACATTTCTCTAGAAACTCTTAGTAAGTGATATGGAAATTCAAGCATTTATTTATAAAACAAAACAAACTAATCACGTTTAGCTTTATACGATCGAAACGATCAATATGCACTTTCAAGTCTGCACTCTACAGCTGGTTTTGTACAACTATCTCGAATAGCAGCACTCGCATATTACTGTTTTACTCCGATGCTGTATGTGCGTAATCTCTCCTACCGCACCGAGCGTTACCTTCCAGCTTTATCTTATGTTATTATCCTAAATAACCATTCGATATGTTAAAAAAAAAAGTGAGAGAGAGAGAGAGAGATCTACTTCAAATATTTTGTCTTTATTAAAAAATATTGGAGCTCTCTTTTAAAATTTTCAAGGGAGGAGGACTAAACAAACTATATGCAATTAATAACATAGAAAATATCATATCATATAAAATAATAATATGAGGAAATGAACCCCTCTTCCCGCAAAAATATCGCCTATTCTTTCAGGTATTAACTTGATAGTATCATTTCCTTTACATGATCAAAGATTCATAAAGCTGTTTCTCACATATACAAATTATTTAATTAATGTCTACTTTAATATAACTCAATAAATACGTTTTTCATATGGCAAATATTCTAAAGGTTGCATGTTTTCCATAAATTGTACATCAGGATGATCGGGAGTGTTAATCAGACTATCAGTTTTCAAAGTTAAAAATAATTCTGTGATGTGGCCCTTATAAAATTTGTAGAAAGTACGAAAAACTTTTGACCAAGGAAAGACAACGTATTACATGAACAAAAACTTACCCCCTTTTTTTTTCGAAAGCTGCATATTAAATTAAATCTAATGAAATTGTCTTTAAACTGAGGGGTCAGATAATTTTCTAGGCCTTATGAATATGAAAACTTTAAGATTGGAGTAACGAAGCAGAAAATAAATAAATAAATAAAATAAAATAAAATAAACAAATAAAAGGATTTTTTAAGATCTTAAAAATTAACAGTAACCTTAAATAGATATAAATAAATAAATAAATGTTTTTATAATTATTTTTTATTGGTAAGGGTAAGAATAATATGTACTGTAATTCTTGTTGAAATCTAAGATGGTCAGAATGAGTGATTAGTTCATATATGACGCAGAATGATCCAAAGATAATTTTATTTCAAAAAGAAAAAAATTAAAAGATTTGTGTTTAAAAAAAAAAAAAAAAAAAAAAGTTTTTATTATTATTATTATTATTAAAAATTATAACACATATTAAAAAAGGATAACAATGAGATAAGCTCATTGTAACCACTAATAAATGTTTACCATAATCCATTTTATTCCCCTCTACGAATTTTAAGATTTGTAGCTAATGATATTATAACAGACATGTTTTAAATCTTTTTTTAAAAAAATGCCATCTTAATATGTATAGAAGTTTAAAACTCAAAAATTTAGCAAGCATAAGTAAGCTGCGTATTTAAAGGAACCCCCACGAAATTTTCTATAAAATGAGGGCTCAAACAGCCCCCTATGTCTGATAGAACTTGGAAAATTTAAGTTTGTACAAGCCAAATAATATTTATTATTATTATTTAAAAATTAATTAACGAGATAAAACAAATTATAAAATATATTTTCTTTTATAGCATTAATGAAAATTATTCTTGGAATTCCTGTTCAAATATAAAATTCAGGTTGAAAATTTGAAATTTTATTTGATTTGAAATGGAAAGTGATTCAAATAGTTATATTGGCCAACAGATGACAGCACTACAAAACAAAGTTATGGAGGAAAATGGAAAATAAATATTAAAGTAATTTAGAGCCGGGATATAACGCATGTACATAAACTGCAAGAGAGTGCGCAACTTGCTCGTCGCCGGTAGTATTTTCGGGTAAAAACCAGAATTCGTCGCTTGCTGCCAAAATTGACGCATGCGACATGACAAGAGACACCTATAACTTTTGTCGCCAAATTACACAAGTTGTTTTAATCATATACTAAATGATTTATCTAAAGCTTACGGTGTAAGTTAAATTTTGTGTTTTTCGTTTTTTAGACATTGAATGTGGTGTCTAATTGCACAGACAAACTCAGAGGGATAATACAACAGGTTATTTGCATCAAAACATAGTATCTGAATCTCGCATTATCACAAATCGTTTTCAAGTAATAACGAATAGAAAGAATAAGGTAAAAGTTTTTTAAAAATGTATGAAATTTCTAATAGTAAGGTTCTAAACATATTACTCAAAAATCACATTTAGAAAACCCAGAAAAAAAAAAATCTTCCAAAACGACATCAAATGTATTAAAATATATAGATTTAATAACATGTTACAATCGCTGAAACAGTTAAAATAATGCAATATCAAATATCCGGGAAAATATTTAATCAGCACTTCCGCAAAAAACGCTCTAGCTACAATAAGGAAAATTTACTGCAAAATACCCAATTCCATTAGCTTTTGAATAAGTTACAATAAATATAGGCTGGCTAGTTAAGATTTATTTGTCATATACTACACTTTTCAGTTTTACGTTTTTGAGACTCCGCCCAACATATTTTGAAAGTGTCTTTACAAACGCAGCTTAGTCATTGACTTTTGATCATATTTGTATGCAGTTAATTTTCAGTTTATTTATTAAATAGGCAATAATTACATATCTGTATCACAATATGATATGCATTCATTTGAATTTTTATAAAAATAAATAAATTAATAAATAAATGAAAAATTAAAAAAAAAAAAAAAAAAATTAATAAACAAATTATCCCAATACGCTACTGAAGATTTCTGCTCAGACATTCTTCTGGGGACGGAGTCGACCCGCATAATTTAATTTTATGAAACGAGAAATTTAGCGCGGCTAAGCTTAATTTTTTATAAAATTAATAAATAATCGATTTTAAGTTTTTGAAACTGAGGGATATAAAGCAAATCTCTGTTATACCTATGTCAGTGTTATCTCAAAAATCATTCAGCATTCAAGCGAAAAAATGTAACATTCCTTTTACTCTTTAACTACGGGTAAATCTATACGCATTAAAACGCAAGAAAAAAAAAATCACTATTCCATACTTGCCAACCATCTCATTATGAACCGTACAATTTTTAGTACCCGCCTTTTTTTTCACACCAATACTTTTTTAGAGTAATTTTAGTCTTATTTAATCGTAACAACTTTTGGAGAGAATAACTCTAAAAATATAGTGGTGTAAGAAAAGGGGCGTTTTTTCAAGGGGCGTTAAAAATTGTACGGTTATTAATGAGATGGTTGGCAAGTATGCTATTCCATAGCTGCCAATATTTTAATTTATTTCGGAGTACTTTTAGCCCCGCCTTTAATTCGCACCACTTTATTTATAGAAAAATTTTCTTCAATACATAACTTCGATAAAATAAGAAAAAATTGCTTTTAAAAAATAAGTGGTACGAATTAGGGGCGGGGCTAAAATTACTCCGGAATAAATTAAAATATTGGCAGCTATGCTATTCAACAATTCTTGAATGGGAAAGGCGTGACAATATATTTTACCACGTCCACAGTTTTTAATCTATTAGTAATTCCATGATAAATATATTGTCAGTCACACACAAGAATATTTTAACGCTCATTACTGCACATTACTATTTTAGAAAATAATCATTATCCTATTTAATCACAAAAATCTGTGGAATATCTACTGAAATGTAGTATTTTATAAAAATTTGAAAAGGCGGAGCTTCCTGATTAAATTAGGAAAATAAGGGGACTTCATACTTGCCAACCATCTCATTAATAACCGTACAATTGTTAACGCCCCCTGAAAACACGCCCCTTTTCTCACACCACTATATTTTTAGAGTTACTCTTTCCAAATGTTGTTACATCTAAATAAGACTAAAATTACTCTAAAAAGTTATTGGTGTGAAAAAAAAGGCGGGTATTAAAAATTGTACGGTTCATAATGAGATGGTTGGCAAGTATGGGACTTGAAAATGTTAAATAGCCCGAATCGTCTATACAAGAATATAGTATACAAGGCAGACATGTTAAATCGCTTATTGAAAACCGCCGATTTAAAGGGTTAAAAACTTCATATAAAACTACTAATTTTATATTAAAATAATATTTATTTTAGACTTGAAAACAAGACTTAAGTGCGTAGAGTTTCTTACTTGAATGTTCTTAATTTAGTAACAAACATAACTGGCAGAGTGTCATATGAATGATTTTAAACAAAATTTTCCAGTAATATTTCATAAATTCAAAACGACAGAACTTTCCGGTAGACCTAATAATATGCATGTTACTACCAGTTTCCGTACATGTAACAAACAAAAAAAATTAGATACGTTACTGTATATAAGGCTTTGTTTTCTATGGTCTGTAGTGTTTAGGTGGTATGAAGGCTATAAAAATCCTTCCGCTGTAACTTTTCCTCTAAGGTTTCTTTTTCTTTTCTCCGGGGCACTGGATGAAAGTAGCATCAATTTTAGCACGTGCAAAAGCATCTTTTCTATTGAATATGGTTGGATTAGCAGTAAAGTTTTGTTTACCGGATCACATGACAGATTTGGATACATTACGGTATATATCAGGAAGTGGTTGAAAGTGCATTTTTAGTACTATTAACCATTATAAATACCTTCCTATATTGTTTGAGGAATGCTAATATTTTCGATTTGACTTTCTGTCTATCTTTGTGCCTTCTGTGCGTCTGTAATAATGAAATACCGTTTATTTATAAATATCTTGTAAGCATTCAGCAGTTTTGTTAAAGAACATTCTACTGCTTAGCTATATAAAACCTCTGCAAAACACATACTAAAAATCTTTTTCGTAAAAGTCATGTTTTTTTTTTTTTTTTTTTTGTAATTTTACATATTTTTGAATCGGGCCGGGCCGGGTCGGGCCTGATTTTATCGCTTTTTTTCCGGGCCGGGCCGTATATTTGTAAAAAAAAGGAGCGGGCCGGGCCGGGCCGGGCCTGGGACGAATATGTCGATTTCATACCGGGCCGGGCCGGGTAAGCAAACCTATCCAACGGATCGGGCCGGGTCCGTGCAGACCTCTACCTCTAGGCCCTTCGAGGGAGCATTAATAATGGAGGAAAGAAGAAATAAGAATTAAGGTAGAAAAATAACGAATTTTAGAAAGGTGTAAAACAACATATCACTAATATTTGCTTCTATAAATGAATAATTTGTGTATTAAAATAGAAGTACACTAAATCACACTAAAATACACTAAACAGGCGTATAAACTATGCATATTTCCGTACTTAAAAATAGTTAACCTGTTTAATTATTATCACTAGATACTTCATTTTCAATAAAGCAAATATATGATTATGTGATGATTATAAAATAGTGTTATCAGGTATAATGATTTCCCTCCAGACTAGGGAAATTCGGTGATAATTTAAATGCAGAAGGGGTTATTTCTTATTTTAAAAATCTTTCTTTCACTCAGAACTATGCGGTTCCCGATAAAATTGAACAATGGCATTAATAAGAACGAAACCATATGCTGTTCTCATCGATTATTAATATTTTCCAACTTTATGTAAAGGTTGCATCGTTCAACATTAAATGTGCTTTGCCTACTTGATCCCACAATGAACAGACAAGAGGACAGAAAGACAGATAGAATAATTCAATTCATAGTAAATATTGTTAGAAAGTGTTAAAAATACTTAAAACAAACGATAATGCTATTTCAGAAAATTTGTAGTTAGTGGCCCATGTAACTGATGGTGCTGTGTGATTTGTATGGTGCTGTGAATCAGTGGCGGATTTAATGGGGGGGGGGCTAGGGGGCGGAAGCTCCTCCCCAAAACACTGACATTCACAATTGAATATTTATTGCAATTGTAAATTTTTTATTGGTCTAGAATAACACTTTGAAAATCTTAGCCCCCTCCAAAAGTCACATTCTGGATCCGCCACTGCTGTGAATCTTAATGCCAACCAATACTATATTTTTAGAAAGTATTTTCTTGTGCATACGAATAAATATCAGTTTCATTTTGATTTGTACAAAATGAAAGTTCGTATTGAAATGAGATCTATAGAAATAACTGTCATCAGCATATATAGTTACGCTCATCTGTGCCTGACTCTGTCGCGCTTTAGGCTTAAGAGATTTCCTTGGACTCTGCCTGTGTGTGAACGCAAGTTGCCACCTAAGTTTCATACTTTAGTTATTTTTAAAAAATCTAACTGTACGGTTGATAAGCTGTTTAATCCGACGGATTCAGAAAAATCGCCCCTTTCATTTGGTACCTTATTTGTAACGAATTTTTGATTAGATTTTCTTAAATTAATTAAAATGTGAAAATAACAGCTTTAAAAAAGACATTCAAATTTTTAAATGTTCCCAATTTTTTTTAGCATATGAAATGAAATATGCTTTCACGTGGGAATATATATATATATATATACATATAAAATATTAAATATGCTTATGCATATAAAAAAATGACATCTATTTTAATAATAATAATAATTTTAAATTTTAAAGGTAACGAAGAGATTAATAGAGTGCGAACATTTCGCACGGGCTTGCTAGCAATTGAATTATTTGAAGTGAGAAATAAATAAAATGAAATGATCATTTTTCAACGGGCGCCTTAGTCGCCATACAACTAATTAAGTATATATATATATAACGCAATGGCTTGGAATTTTTTCTGTGCCCTTGTAGACAAACCAGTGGTGGTATTTACTACCCAGTTTTCAACAAGGAACATCCTACAGTAAATTTATATCTATTTGAAGAAATTCTGTGAATATTTGCGAAAGTTAACACATGGACAGATAAACAGACGGACAGAAAGATAGATAAATAGACAAATTCAAATCGTAATCATTCTTGAACATCTTTAGAACGTTTTGAAAGCGATAATTAAAACAAAATTGCAATTCCAGTAATTTCCAATTGTTGCTATTAATATAATTGAATATTTTTGTGCGGCCTTATAAATCTTAATTCTAATCATACTGTATTCTGTAGAAAGCATTTGCTTGTACCTACTTGTATGAATAATAAATGTCAATTATCACTTAAGGAACCCTCCTACTAAACCACCAAACTGGTTAGAGAACATAATTACAAGACCCTCTTTAATTCAAAAGCTAAACAAAATTTTTTCTCTTCTAATGGAAATTTCAAACTTAATAGACTAAGTCAATTAAATACTGCTTATGTTTCTACTCCTCTACTGATTTTCAATTACTACTGGCTCAATGCACATATCATAATTTTACCATAAGCAATTTCAGTAAATCTTTGCCTGCAGTTCAACAGCATCCTAACCAAGTGCCCCTTGTCGCGAAAGGTTATGCCCGGCACTACCTTAACCAATCTCTGCTCTGCAATGGTGCCTCTTGTGATGAGTTAAGTATTAAATTGAAATATGACTTCTTTACTGCTGCTGCTTGTCGCGTGGGAGACCTGTCTCCAGCGGCCCTTGTATTTTTTTTTTTATTATTATTATTATTATTTTAAGTTTTTTTAAATAAACGTTCCAGAGGAGGGGACTAGCATAGCTAGAATCGCTCGACACCACTCCTGGAGTGGTGAGCGGCCCCTCCTCAATGTTAATCCCTGTTAATATGATTTTTGCAAATTAAAGACATAAAAATATGGTTTGTAGAAATATCTCTCATTGAATGCAATATTTTGGAATTTTTTCGGCTGTCGTTTCTGCAAAAATAGGTTTTGGTATTCACCCCATTTTCAATAGGTAACATCCCATAGTGAACTTGAACAATATGCATCAGTTTCAAGAAATTCCATAGATATTTACGAGAGTTAGAGTGCAGACAGACGAACAGGCAGGCAAACCGGAGTCATAAAAAGTTTTGAACTTTGTTAGAAAGTATTAAAAAAGGAAAACTGAAATAAAAAATAATGATAAAAGTATATTTAATGTATTGGTTTATAAGAATGTGTAACTGAGGCTTTATATCTCAGGATCTATCAGCTAGAATAACATCAAGTTTATTAAATTAATAGCTTACTATATAAGACAATAGTTAGTTGATTTTGGAGTGCGTCATTTGATAGACATGTCCCATTTTCCACGGTATGTATGGAATAGGCAGATTTTAATTCCCTAATACTCTACATGAAGAGATTATTTGATTGGTTTAAAAAGCAAAAGTATAACTATTACAAAACCAAAAATTGAAATACTAACTACACTGTAAAAAAGTAACTCTTATCAGTTGCAAGAAACCCTCTGTGATTGGAGAAAATAATTATTTTCTCCAATCATAGAGAGTTTCTTGCAGCTGGTAATAGTTATTTTTTTACAGTGTAGTTATTTTCTATCACTGGTAATATTTTTTTCCCCTTGACTTTCGTTTAGATACAACTTATCTTATTGTTTCAGATATAAGAATGGAAGAGCAATACTAAGTCTGTTTGTTGATTAGTATTTTATAATTCTTTAAATGGTTATAAACGTAACCAGAAAGTACACTGAAAAAAAAAAAATCTTTGACTGATATCTAGAAGCTAAATTGTGGCTCTGGTGAAAATAGTTCCATGTCATCCTTATAAATTCTAGTTCCCTTTGCTACCGACTTCTAAAAACACTTATTAGGATTCCAGAGTGTTTTCTTATATTATTTTGGTCAAACTCATTTAAAAATCTCTGAAAATAAATACGAACACACAGGAGGCGAATTTTAGTAACTATAATTTTGGTTCATGTCCCAATTCTAGAAAATTAAGCGAGAGTTTCTCGCGATATAAAGGATTCAAAATACAGTTTCACCGTCAAGAAAAATATAAACTAGAAATTTTTGTCCACTCAGTTAACTTGTTTACTTTATACGCATAGTTCGCAAATCTGTATTTCTAGTTTAGTGATTCAAAAATGACTACTTATTCGTTCTAGATGAAAGTGGTATATATTTTTTTTCTAGTCTAGTGATTCAAAAAGGACTACTTATTCGTTCTAGATGAAAATGATAATTTTTTTTTCTTCTCTCAGTCTAAAGAAGAAGCTTTAGAATTTATTAAATCGCGTGAACTTAAAACGTATAAACCTACTTTGAACGACATAAAATTTTATAATAAAACTTATTTCATTTAAAATTTGACTACAATAGTATAATAAATAACCAGACTTGACGCAGAACAAAAATATCAATATTTACACAACGTTAAAGACGCCAATGTGAAAACTGTTAAGTACAGACTGCAGTTTCGGTAGTGTAAAACGTACCGTCATCAGTGCAGAATGGCGAAGTGGATTATTGCTCATATATAAGGTAAGGAAGCGGATTATAGAGTTAGAATGGCAACCAACAGGAATTTAGCTCCAGTTTCTTAAATTCCTATTGGGTGCTACTCTAACTCTATAATCCGCTTCCCAACTTATATATATGAGAAATAATCCACTTAATCATTGTGCAATGATGACGGTACGCTTTACGCTACCGAAACTGCAGTCTGCATTTAACATTTTTTACAATAATATGCAAAGAAATACTGCAATAATTTGAATAAAAATCATATTTAATTAGAAATATAAAAATATAATTAGTTTAATATTTTCACTTATTCACTTCCTTTTATCAATATCACAATAAAATTTCTTTTTAAAGCAGCATATTTCATTTGACAATTATAATCAACGATAAATATTTACTATTATGATGTTGAGAATAAAAATGCATTTAGTAAATATATACTTACAATTAATTGTTATTTACTTCGAAACTCATTGTTCTTCAGCTATAAGGAAGTTTTTGTCAAATAAAACAGTTTCTAAAACTGCTTTTAATTGTTCTTTAAAATTCATTAGAAATGCTTGAATACTGCTCTTCATGTGTTACATTTAAACTGTGATAATATATCTAAAATAATGCAAGGTAAAAGAAAACTATGTGAATACCTTACCATAATATTGAAGTTAAATAAAAGTGTTGGTTCGACTTGAGATGAGACAGCCTCAAAAATGTTGATTGTAATCGTAGTTTTCGATTTAAAATAATCTGGTGTGTCACTCACACAACTTTCTCTTACCCTGAAATTTAATACTATAAATACAGGTTGCGAAGATAACGAGTACTGTTATGTAAACTTGAGTTAAACAATTCAAATTAGGCTTCAGAAGAGTTTTCTATGATAATTAGTTCTGTGTGAGGGGGGCTACCGCCCCCCTCAACCCCCCGTTTCATTAATGCACCTACAGTTATATAGAATTTAATTTGGTTATTAAAAAATAATTCTGATTTTTAAAAATAATTTATTAAAATTATTATTTTAAAAAATTATCTTTTATGATAATGCAGACGATTTTCATATTAGACAAGCAGTATAACACTAAATATATATATATTTAAAAAAAAAAAAAAAAAAGTTGAATTTATTCTCAATATTACATTTAAAAAAAAAATTCTTTTTTGTTGTTGTTAAAAATGAAAATAATCGATAACTTTATTCTAAATTATCGCAGATCGATGGTTCAACCATTCGTTTTAAAGGTATTGCCGAGCTCTTTTGAAAGATACCCATCATGAAAATTTACTTCCCTCGAGGGGGGACTTCACCCCGGGGGGTGGCGAGGCTCCTACATACACAAAAAAATTTTCCCAGTTGACTATCTCTATTACAAAAAATATATATTCGTTTCATTTGGTTTAGTGCAGTCTATAGATGTTAAACTCTACTTACCTGCAATTTCCCCCATAGACGTAATGTATTTGAATACTTTTGATTATCCCTGTACACGAACCATTTGCTTCATCTCAACGAAAAGCTTACTGTAGCATCCCTCTTGAGATATGCTGATAACAGACACACAGACCATTCGCTAAAAATATGATTTTCGTATTCGAGGGACCTCAGAACATGTAAATATAACAAAAACTCACGTTCGAAAATTTGACCCTAAAACAATACTTTCTCGACCCTATCGGTAAGAGAAAGTAAAAAAAAAAATTGTTATCTTTTGCAGTCTTTAACAAGAATTCTAAATCACCCTGTATATTGTAATAAAAATCCTTAAAGTAAAATGTATTTATTTTCTGAAATATCTACTGCTGTTAAAAATTCAAACATAAAAAAGCAGCTCAAAGGAATGAAGATTCAAAGTATAACTTTGAAATAAATAAAGAATGTTGCAAAAACAACTTCTTAGAAAAGCTTCTTTACTTTTGACTTACTTTCTTGCATTAATAATGAAAATAGGTGTATTCCTTGAGCAATCTCTTTTGACAAAAACTTGGAGCAAGAAAGAAACGAGATTTATTTAAAACCATTTCTATTACATGTTTTTCTAACATCAAATATTTATGGCACTTTCTCAAAAGACCAGCATGAGATTCTGAAAATTTTCTCCAAATAAAAAACAAATTACGTTTTCTTATTTGCTACATTGTGAGACATTTTCTAACTTTAAAAGAATCTTAGCACATTGTCGATAAAACTGCTTTATTTTATTTTTATTGTTATTTATGTATTTATTTTTGCTGTATTGCACATTTTAAGATATGTTATCACATTTTTCACGTTTGCCAAATAAAGCCATAAAAATATGAATTCATAAAGTAACTTTATAACGTCTTTTTTTACTTTCTTCGATATACATAAGAAGAAAGTATTGGATTTGCAAAAATTCGAAACTTCCGGCTTTCGATGGCTTTACGCTCTTTGAAATATCATGTTGGATCTGCAAAAATTCGAAACTTCCGGTTTTCGATGGCTTTACGCGCTTTTGCCTCCGAAGAGGACAGCATTCCCGCTTGGCGTCCTTATCGCTTCCCTAATTATTTTAAGAAATCTTGATCTGAAGCTAATCCGGTCAAGATAAGAGCAATAAGCAACAATAATATTCCTAAAAACACATTTTTTTCACAGTACATTCTCAGGATGTCCTTTTATTCTGAGGATATCCTATGGATGTACTGAGGTAAGATGTGTTGTTAGGCCGGTTTATGTTTTTTTTTACAAAATGTCACCAAAACTCAAATACACAGTAATAGAAGGTCTGTGAACACTTTATATTCACTTCTTGAATGATTATAGAAGTTTATCGCTAAACAAACTTCCATATCATTGTTTACTTAGCTAAAATTATGAAATATAATAAAACAAGTTACTCTAAAGTAACGTAAGACGATAAAAAAAAAAAAAAAGTGTTTGTCGTTCATTTATCAGAGAAACGCGCTGGGTACATGTGGCAACCCTAAGGCAACAAAATGCCTGATGCGCCAGCTCGTATATATAGGAGCCTTAATCATGAACACAACTTAATCATTATTAGAAAATGTCTGTCTGAGTGTCCGCTAGTGAGTGTATTAGAAAAAGTAGGCTATATCTCAATTTATACAGCGTATAAATTCCTAAAACATGATGTGTTAAACAATCAATATAAAAAACTATGCTAATTCTATTTAAGTATTTATACACGACCACCAGATGGTGCTGCATTAAATACACAAAACATGATGTGTGGGAAAACATTATGAAAAGCTATACTAATTCTATTTAAGTATCCATCAACCACCATGTGGCGCTACAATGCTACAAGTTTTCTCGTTTATAGGAAGACTATATCTCAGCTTCTATAGAGTATAAGTACCCCGAAAATCACATGTGATATGTTCATTAAAATAAACTATGTAGATTTAATTTTTGGGTGTATATCAGCCGTTGGTTTTGCTGTGCTGCAATTTCTCCGTTTACAGCAAGACTATCCCATCTTCTATATTATATAAATATATTAAACTTAAATTGTGAAATAAATATTATGAAAAATTATGCTCATTCAGTTTGATTGTATATCGGTCAACATATAGATAGGTACCTCTGCTGTTACTCGATTCCTGCGATTTTTCAGATGGCTATATCTCATCATGTATTGGTTAAAACTGTACTTAACTACATATTTAAACTCTTTATTACGTGATGTTGTGTTATTTAGTATTTGCGCATATTAATCAGTAGGTGGCACTCTGATATTGATTACTAAAGAAAAAGTATTGTGATGGCCACAAAGTATACTAGTTTTGTTAAAACCTTAAAAACTATCGTAATTGAAAGACTAATTAAAATAACTTTTTAAATAAACATCATCTGGTGTGAAATTACGGAATATTTGTATCGGATCGAAGTAATAAAGCACGAAATCTACATCAGTCGTTAAAAAAAGAAAAAGAAAAAAACTCAACTTTGTGTAAATATTTCTGTTCAGCGTGAAGTCTGGATACATATAGAAACCATCAAAGTTTTAAAAATATGACTTTCTAACAAAGTAAATTATTTAAGTTAAATCAATTTTTACAATACTTGTATATTTAAAAAAGCTAAATATTCTCGTTCTAAACTGTATTTACAACAATATTTTTTAAATCTTCATCCCTTCTGTGGCCATCATACGTAAGTAACATTAAACAATTTCTTGTTCAAAATTACATTTACAACAAAATATTGTAGATCATCATTCCATATGTTAACGTATATATGTTTTTTTTTCCTATTTTCAACAATGTTTTCTATCATCCCTTCTGGGTTTTTCATACTTAAATTTAACGTTAAAAGTGTTTCTTGCTCTAAATTATATTTGAAATAAAATTTTCTAGATTTTTAACCATTGTATGTTCATCAATTATAACTTTAAAATTAAAAGATTTCTTTTTATAAGTTATATTTACGACAAATGTTTTAGATATCCATTCCTTGTATGTTCCTCATTCGTAAATTTAATGTTAAAAGATTACTTGTTCTAAATTATGTTTACAACAAAAATTTTTTAATCTGAATCCTTTTCACAGAACAAAAATCTAATATCGACACTAAATGACTTCCTTATACATCCAATGGAATATACATATTGTCATGAAAACAGTGACATTGTTGTGGGAGGTAACTGATTTGTAGATAAACAGACAGGTTCTAACCACGAAAAAAAAAAAAAAAAAATCTGAAAAACTACTACTCTAACCACAAAAGTCATGATAATAAGATTATATATACCGCCAAACAAATGTACTAGTTTTTTCAGGAATGGCTTATTACAGAATCTCTCAAATACTAATACATAGTTTAGTTTAATGAAAATCCTTCGAGTATAGATGGACTACTTTTGTTCTCTTTGCCGAAAATTAGAGGTGGGTGAAAAATGATACATTTTAACGAAACATTTAATTCAATTAAAATTGAGAAAGGATTTACTAATTCTGGCTATCCTGAAACAATATTTGTCGCCAAATTTGAGCGCTAATCTCGCCAAGTCGCCAAGTTTGTAGCCAATGATAATTTTGGTCTTGGCTTCAATTTTGGTGATTTTGCGTTGAATATGGCGACTTAGGAACCGAATTTGGCGAAATTTTGTAGTTAAGGTTTGCCAAAGTTTGGAAGCTCTAATTTCAATAAGAACAGAATTCTGGAATTTTTCTTAAGTATTCATTGGTTTATTGCACTGAACTAAATTCTTCGAAAATTCTTTAAATGATGAGCAAGACTAAAACAAAATAAAGTGCATTCGTCGACTACAGCCTGCTTATATATTAAGAATTACTTTCTACTCTCAAAAATGTCGGCAACTTTCATAATAATATCATTACGTTCTCTATCTACTTGCGGAATATTCATTAACGTTCATTCATCGACTAGAACCTGTTTATGTCTTTAATAATTACTTTCTACACGCAAAAATGTCGACAACTTTCATAAAAATATCATTATGGGCTCTATCATTAGCTTATTTTGAAACCTCTATGATGGTAGGTCATATATAATGGCCAAAACCTTTGTACATTTGGCCATTATGAATATACTTTTCTTAAATATCTCCAAAACGGAAAGTCACAGAAAGATCAAAAAGGGAGGTGAATAACTAGATGTCATAACAAACCTATATCAATTTTCAACGTTCTACGTCCAACCGTTTTTGAGTTAAGCGAGATACATACACACATACAGACGTCACGAAAAATCATGTAAAGTCGCTGATATCTCTAAAACGACAGCTTGTATTAAGACGAAACTTGCGGCTGTACAACTAGATATCATGGCAGTCACACATATAAATTTTCAACAGTCTACGATGATTCATTTTTGAGCTATGTGAGATATAAAATCTATTTTGCAAATCGGGATTACAATACATCTTTATACTTTGTATAAGGAAGTAAAAATGTACCGCTTTAATCTAGATAAATAAGTATTCATTTTCTGAATCTCTAAACTAGAAATATATATTTCCGAGTTATGCGTATAAGGTAAACAAATAATCTGGTTAAACGAAATTTTCGAGAATTTCTAGTCTATACTTTTCTAGATATTGAAACAATATTATGAAATGAACCCTGTGTATTGCGAGAACTAAACCTTATAAGGAAGACATGGAACTATTTTTTCTAGAATCAGTATTTAGTTTCTAGATGTCAATTCAATTGTCTAGATGTCAATGATTCACACAGAATTTTTTTCTGTGTGAATGTTGATCATACACAGGTATATCATTAAAAGATTTCTTGTTTTGAGTTATGTTTACAACAAGTTTTCCTAGAAAAATCATCCCTTCTATATTCATCATTTATAAGTTTAACGCTAAAAGATTTTAATTTTCTAAATTATATTTACAACAGTTTCTAGATCTTTATCCCTTGAATATTCACCTTGCATAAGTTAAACACAAAAATGCTTCTTGTTCTACATTATATCAATAACATTGTTTTCTGAATCTTCATCATTTGCATGTTCATCACACGTAAGATGAATATTAAAGTACTTAAAACAAGATTTCTTAGATCTTAATCCCTTGAATGTTTAACATAGACAAATATAATGTTAAAAAAATTTCTTGTTCTAAATATGTTTACAAGATTTTCCTAGATCTTAATTCTTTGTATATTCATTACACTGAGAAAAAATTCTGTAACTGACATCTAGAATATAGATTGTGGCTCTCGTAAACATTGTTCCATGTCATCCTTATAAATTCTAGTCCCCTTCGAAAGCGAGTTCTAGAAACCCCTATTAGAATTCTAGAGCAGTTGCCTATATTATCGCGGTTAAACTTATTTGAACATCTCTGCAAATAAATGTGAGCCCAAGAGACGCGTTTTAGCAGCTATAATCTTGTTTATAGAAATTTAATTTTTCCGACTGAGTGAAAATAATGCCTGGACCGGGACTCGAACCCCGGATCTTTGACTTACAAGGTCAAGGCTCTACCAATTGAGCTATCCAGGCCGACATCCCGGTCAGCATTATTCACTCAGACAACCTTTTAGGCAGGAACAATCTGGTCTATCATTTAGATAGCTCAACAGAAATAAGCCGCAGGAAATGGAAAACACCATTAAACAATGAGAGAATGAAATAATGGTGTTTTAATGAATGGTGTTAAATGAATGATTTAATGGTGTTTTCCATTTCCTGCGGCTTATTTCTGTTGAGCTATCTAAATGATAGACCAGATTGTTCCTGCCTAAAAGGTTGTCTGAGTGAATAATGCTGACCGGGATGTCGGCCTGGATAGCTCAATTGGTAGAGCCTTGACCTTGTAAGTCAAAGATCCGGGGTTCGAGTCCCGGTCCAGGCATTATTTTCACTCAGTCGGAAAAATTAAATTTCTATAAATATGATTTTCTTCCACAGTTGATTGTGTGATTTTGTTAAAAATTGTAAAAAACTATAATCTTGGTTTATGACCCAATTCTAGAAAATTAAGCGAAAATTTCTCGCAATACAAAGGATTCAGAATGTTCAAAATATTCAGAATATTGTTTCACCATCTAGAAACGTATAGACTAGAAATTCTCGATCATTTCGTCTATTTAGCTTATTGGCGTGCCTTATACCCATAGCTCGGAAATTTATATTTCTAGTTTAGGGATTTAGAAACTGACCACTTATTCGTTCTAGGTGAAAGCGGCATATTTTTTTTTTCTCAGTGTATTTATAAGTTTATTGTTAAGGGATTTGTAGTTCTAAATTATATTTACAAGATTTTCTAAAAACAAATCCATTGAATTTTCACCATATTTAAGTCATGTATATATATGCATTAATCATGTATGTATATGCGTTTTTGGGGTAGAGTAGGGTGAAGATTGGGAACAGAATACATTAACTTAAATTATTTATATGCAGTCATAAAATAACAATAGTATCATAAAAATTTTCTGACATATGCATTAGTAACTATAATAAAAAGAAGAATTGATGGATCTAATAATATTTCATAACAACAATGTGATTCATTAGCTACCATAATCGTTGAAAGGTATTTATTTTCACTTCGAACAGTCAGAATGTATTTATTAATTTTTAATGTGTTAACCAAAGTTGTCAAACGTTAAATATCGTTAGTCTCCTCGCGGGCCGAGGGTTGGCCACCCCTGTTTTAAATTATATTTACAACTACTTTTTCTAAATCTTCATCTCTTGTATGTTCATCACACATAAGTTGAATATTAAAAGATTTATTATTTTAAATTACATTTGCAACAAGATTTTCTATAACTTCAACCCTTGTATGATTATCATTTCTAAGTTTGGAGTTAAAAGATTTGTTTCTTTCTAGGTTGTTTCCCAGTGTGAGAATCATCACAGAACTAAGCCAATCCTGTAATATGAGGTTCATGCAATTCCGGGCCAGAGACGCCTATGCACTGCATCTCTCTAAGATGGAAAAGGTTTATTTCTAATATTTTATTAGAATTAAAGATCTTAGTACCAACATTTTGTTTATTTAAAATATTTTATCTTAATTTATAATTAAAAAAATGATATTATTCTAACAAATAATATAACAGACTCATAGTGTGATATTATTAACAGAATATTTTAGTGATAATATAGATTAGTATGGTACTGAAAATGGCGAGAAATGGGGATTCGTGATAATCCTGGCAATATAGTTTTTTTTTTTTTTTTTTTTTTTTTTTATTAAAAACAAAAAATGTTTTCATTTATGTCAATTTTTACTTATTTCTACTTTATTGGATTTCTCTTAGTTCTCCATCATACTACAGGTAAAAATAACTTAGGTATTTGTGAAAATTTTTGGACCTCGGTTTTTTGCGGTTTTTACATGTTTTGAAGGTGTAAGGAATAGGTGTAAGGAATCCGAAAATCAGAAAATTGATGAGGTGTCCGTCTGTAGGGTATAGTCAGTTTGATTTTTTTATTCGTTAGTTTGTTAACATGTGTATACATATCTCAAAAACAAATAATCGTAAGAAAATAGAACCAGATTTAAAATATCTTTTATGGTATTAACAATAACACTGTGCTGCAAAAAAACTTTTTTTTTTTTCCCGAGCTCTGATACCATTCTTGCTGATTCTTATGTAAAATGACCTCCTGAATCCGAATATGACTACCATTTTGCCTAATCACTCACCGTTTTCTCGGTACACCACCCTTCCTCCAATTCTTATCACTGTTCTGTAATTTTATGCCCATGAATTTAATTTGGAGAATAAAAAAAATTATTTTAACACTTAAAAACAAAAAAGTATACTGTTTAATAAATGACATTAATAATAGATTTAAAAATATATAAGAAATGTAACACATAATTTCAGTGGCAAAATTCACCCCCCCCCCTCCCCGAAATTTTTCTCTTGCCACAAATGTTCATGTTTTAAAATTTTCGAAATCTGTAGCCCCTCAGAAGATATTTAACAGTTAAAATAATATTTCCCCCCCCCCCCCGAAAAATCAAATTTATAGCCACAAAATTACCGAAAAGTGATAAAAATAAGGGGTCGTCCCTAAAAAACGGTAGGTGGTAGGGCAAAATGGGAATCATGTTCGAATTCAGGAGGTCATTTTTCATAAGAATGAGCAATTGTGCATGCCGAGCAGTGTAATTTATTGATTATTAATAGTCTAATTCGAAAAATTTGTAAGATATTCGAAATTTGATTTTTTCTTAACATGGAAGACCAGGGCAAAATTTCGCATAAGATAAGTATTAAGAGATTTTTTTTTAGCATTAAGATGTCACACTTGATTTAAAATGTCGTTTATTGTATTGGCATGATTGGTACTAAATATCAACATTCTATTTTAAAAGCTTCTTAAATTGGAGGCGCTTTCATAATATGACAGAATAGGGAAATACTTCACATAAATTTGCATTGTGGGATTATTGCATTGGAAACAGCATGGAGTTAGATAATAACTAAAACACGGAACTGATCATTATGCATTACATTATTAAATTAGGGTAAGAAAAATGTCACTATTTGTAAGGAGGGTAGCTTAGTGAATGGTGCATTTTAGTCTATAGCTGGTTTATTTTTAGAGTTCAGTTCTTTTAACTTAATATATATGCCCTGTAGCAGAAATTTATGAGAACAAATATATGTCAGGGAACTGAGCAGAGAAACTTATGCCAACTAGTTTAAGAAAAACTTTTTTATATATGCCAAAGTAGAACATTTCATGTAGAACGTTTATTTTAAAAAATGGCGTACTCTATTTTTGGAATAGAAGAGAATTCTAAGAAAATAGTTTTATTTATTATCGTCAAGTCTTTTAAATAAAGTCCTTATTCATACTTTTATCTTCATGTAGGATCAAGAAATTCTGAAAACGAAATTGGGTGGGTTTTATATACTTGTTATAGGGCATTTATAAAAGTATAATGTCATCTCACTTTATAATATAAGACTTTGAGAAGAATTTATGATTTTTTTCAACCACTGGTGATAAACACAGTATGTTTCCGATTTTCAGTGAGCCTTTAAGAAAAAGTAACTTGCTGAGGTAAATAAATAAACGTGTTATTTTTTTATACGCATAAATAAACTAGTATGTTGTGGCCACCACAAGACTTTCTTCTATATTTTCCTATACATATTCAATCAGTAACAATATTAAATAAAAAAAATAAATAAATAAATAAATAAAAATTACGATTTTTTTTTTCTAAGTTTTTTTTTTTTTTTTTTTTTTTTTTGTTAAAAGTAATACATATTCAACCAGTAACAATATTTAATATATATATATATATATATATATATAAGGTTTTTTTTTTTTTTTTTGTTAAAAGTAAAAAAATCGATAAGTTTGTTTTAAATTATCACAGATTTATAGTTTAACCATTCATTTTAAAGGTATTGACGAGATCTTTCGAAAGATACCCATCTTCGAAATTTTATCCCCCCCCCCCGAGGGGAAAGCGGTGACGCCACATGCACAGAAATTTTTTCCTAGTTAACTATTACTATTATCAGTAACTCATATTAATTTTACAATCACAAGTTAAAAATAACTCTCATTGTGTACATTTATACGAAATTTTGTCCAATACTGCCATGTTAAAAATTTAGAAAATATGAGATCACAGCGCCACCTGTTGAGCAATTGATCCCCAAATCTAATCAGCACCAGTTCATGTCAGGGTGCAACTAAATACCAAGTTTGGTTAAATTTCATTCATTGGTTCGTGAGATACAGCGTTCACAAAAAAATGATACAGACAGACAGACATTTTCTAAAAACTATTAATTCGTATTCTGGACATCCCAAAACATGTAAATCCATCAAAAAACGGAGGTCGAAAATTTTGCGAATCCAATACTTTCTCTACATTACATATAGAAGAAAGTAAAAATGTTGTATGTATAAAAATTCTCTTAGATTTTAAATAAAATATAAGATCACTTCTATTATTTAAAAGTTTTTCAAACATTTATTAAAAAGTAGGACATGTCTAACCATGTGCTTTATTATATATAAGAGAATGTTTAAGTCTTAAATTAACTAAAATTTATAATAACCGTAAAATGAATTTTGATAGAATTAAAAATTAATGTTTAAAAAATTGAAAATGGTAATTAATTTTTCAAAGAAATATTATAGTTTATTTGAATCATGTATTTTTAGAATAATGTACGTAGCATTTAACGCATTTGAAAAAAAAAATTATATTAAATAGGTAACTACAAACTTCGAAATATAATTATAAAAGGATACAAAATAGTACAGTCGGTAACAAAAGTATCTGAACACTAGCAAAAATTCCTATGTAAAAAAAGTACACTTCATGTTCTGTTAAATAAATCCTTATCGAATCATGTACTTACACTGACTAAGAACAGGATTCGACAAGGATTTTCAATCTTTTAGGCCCATTTATATTGCCTATTTAGTTTTAAATAATATTTATTTTTCGTTTGAATATGAACGAATAAAATTATATCAATTTTTTATTAAAATAAATTATTATTCTTATCATTTTGTACCTTCCTGTATAAACTGTGTGATAAATTTAATGTGGTACATAATGTAAGTTATATAATTTAAAATATAACGATAAAAAATTAAAAATGTCGATAGGCAGAAATTAAAATTTCAATAGTAGTTTGATTGTCTTATACATTTCAAGATTCATCTACATTTGCCCCTGCAATACATTTAACTTTTTCTAATTTTCCATCTAACTTTATTGCTTCTAGTTTCTTTATCTTTCTTTCTATTTTGCTTGTGCGATTTTTTTTTTTTTTTTTTCAAATGAAAAATAGGTGGAACAAAGACACCGACTTTACAGAAAAGGCCGCCTATACAATAAACTGAAACTTTTGAAAACCGTTATGGCAAATATATTAAAAAAAAAAAAGAAAGAAAGTTCTTTTCTTGTAGCATATACATATTTAAGAAAAATAAAAAGAGACTCTGAAATCCGGTTAAAATATTTCTTAGTAATTTTTAAATTTTGAAAAGAAATATTTCAATCAAAGCAAAATTTAAAGAGTGGAATAAATGAAATTATTTCAAAATCCTCCTTTAAAATTTCGCAAAAGAATATTTTAAATTAAAATTTTACTTATCTACTCCCGTACAGTCGGTAACAAAAGTCTCCAACATTAGCAAAAATCCCTATGTAAAAAAGTACACTTAATGGAGTTTTGTTAAATAAATCCTTGTCGAATCATGTTTTTAGACAGACTAAGCACAGAATTCGACAAGGATTTATTTAACAAAACTGTATTCAGTGTACTTTTTTTTACATAGGAATTTTTGCTAGTGTTCGGACACTTTTGTTACCGACTGTATAATCTATTTGAAATTATTATGTTAATTCTGTATGCTACTTTTTGAATTACAAAACAAAAAACAGTGTATATTCGAGAGGATACACTATTAAAAATGGTTTCTTAAAAATGAGCTAAATTGTCTCAAAATAGTTCCGAAACAATATATACTTAAATTTGAAAACAAATGTACTCTTTTTTCAGTATACTGACATGCTCAAAAATTGAGTTGACCAATAAGAATCCCGATATCCCCATGTTTGACATGTCAATATACTCAAAAATGAGTACGTGGGTTTTCAAATTTAAGTATATATTGTTTCGGAGTTATTTTGAGACAATTTAGCTCCTTTTTAACAGTGTACTTAAAAAGTTTGCTCTCAGTAATTTCAGTAAAATTATTTTTTCTGGGCTTAAAGGAAGAATATTAAACTTATAAAATTATTAATATTTTACAGAATATTTTTTGAAAATTGTAATTTAATTTTTAATTTAGCAATTAATATAACTATGATTTTGAACATCGCATAGTAGAATATTTGCACCAAAAACTTCGCTAAAAGTCGAAAAGACAGAGTATGGTAAAATTTCTTCCAATCAATTGTTTTAACATTTAATTAATGATTATGTCATACCTATCTTCGAACCTCTCACTTCATCTTCTCATTGTACGAGCTATGTAAACTTAACCCTCATTCAAACAGCATTGATTTGTACTCTGTAGCTTCATTTGTTGCGTTTGTAGTTTACTTTCTTCTGCATTCAATAGAGGAAAGTATTGGATTCATAAAAATTTTCGATTTGCAGTTTTCTGTGGATTTTTACTTTTTAAGTGGTCCATAATACGATTTGACCATTTTTAGAAAATGTCTGTTTTTGTGTGTAAATGCATGTCTGTGAGAGAAAGACAAGAATTTTAAGGCAACTGTATCTCAGAAAATACTGCACAGAATTTCATATAAATGTTTGCGTACTTTCACTTTGACATAAATTATTGCCTATAAATTTTTGATTTAAAGCTCTTAGTAGATTGTTCTGGTATATAATGGATTCTTTCATTTAATAAAAAGCTATATATCAGGTTCTATTGTGTATAATCAAACAGAACTTGGTACGTGAAAAGACCAATATGAATCATTATGCTGATTCCATTTGAATGCATATCTTTCTGTAGATGGCGCTTCTATACTGCAGTTTTACTCGTGAATAGAAATGCAATATCTCAAATTCTGTTGCACATAATTTCACAAAATTTGGTATTTAAGACTGTCATTATGAAACATTACGCTGATTAAATTTGGGCGCATATTAGACGACAGGTGGTGCTTCAGTGCTGCAAATTACCCCCGTTAAAACATAGACTACATCTCAATTTCTGTGGCATGTAAATGTTACTATCTTCATGTGTGAGATTACAATTATGAAAACAAATGCTAATTTAATTTGGGTATATATCGGCCGATAGATGGCTGATATGTAGAATGATATAGAAGAAAGTTTTGTGATGGCGACAACAAACCAGTTTGGTTAGTTTTTAGGGGAGATAAAATGTAGCCGTTATGGAAAGGGATAAGCAAGGTACATATACTTTAATACGAAGTATATTTAATTTGAGTTAAAGAAATACTTTTTTTTTCTTCTGTATTTAATGCAAGAAAGTGTTGGTTTAGTAAAAATTTTAGATTTCAAGTTTTTGGTGGATTTACACCAAATTGGTGGATTTACACCATTTGGTGGATTCTAGAACATGATTTGATCATTTTGTTGAAAATGTCTATCTGTCTATTTGTGTGACAAAAATTTTGAGACAACTGTATCTCAGGAACTACTGCACACAATTTAATACAAATTCATATTTAGTTGCATTTTGACATAAATTAATTAACTTTTGATAAAAACCGTCCAACAGGTGGCGTTGCCATCTTATTTTTTTCTACAATTTTAACATGGTGAAACAGGACAACATTTCCTATAAATGTGCCCAATGAGAATTGTTTTTAACAAATCATTGTAAAATTAAAAAGAATTGTTTATAATAATAATAGTCAACTAGGAAGAATATTTAGGACACATTGGAGCTTCTACCATGGAAAGAAGTCTCCCGAGCGGGGCAAATTTTCAATATAAGTACCTTTCAAAATAACTAGTCAATACCTTTAGAATGAATGGTTGAACCACTAATTTGTGATAGTTGAAAACAAAGTTATTGGTTTTTTTTAATATTTAACAATATATATATATATATATATATATATATATATTTAGAGTAGAACGTGAAATCGACTTTCTTTGGGCGTTTAGTGCTATACTTCTAGGAGAAAAAATTCGACTGCCTTCATCATGGAAAGTAATATTTTAATAAATTATTTGTACTGAGTAAATTTATACAGGAAAATGTGGAAGAAAGTTTTGTGATGGCCGTAACATACTAGTTTTATTACTATTTGGACAGCTTTAAAATAAAAAAAAAATGTAACTTTTTTCTAGGGGTGGGGCGCGGGAGGGGTAGGTTAAATTTTTTTAACTAAAGTATTTTTCTCAATATTCCGAGGAGTTCCCATATTATTCCTTCATCAAAGTTAAGTTCAATGTTTCATTAAAATGACTGTAAAGGTGAACGTTCATCTTTCTTCCGCCACTTTATTTTTCTGTTTGTGTTTGCAGCATTCATTTTGGGCACAAAAAATTTTCTTAAGTTTCACGTGGTAGATTTTCCAATCATAGAACAAGTCTATAAAATAATAGTGTGTTTTACTCCTACGTTTCAGCTACGAAGAACTGCAGAATATTGGGAAACAAATACTCCAAAAATGATCTGGCTTCTTCATTTATATGCCTTTTTTGTATATAAAAAATATACTTTTAAAAAAAAATCGGGGAGTAATAATTAATGAATATAATATCGAAATATGTCTAGCTTTTCCGTAGGTATTTCTAAATTTATTCCACTCTATTCAATTGATTGATAGTGTTATTATTATTATTATTATTATTATTTAGTTATTAAATATCCTTTGGCTAAGACCTAAAAGTATTTATGCAATTTCATACCATGAATTTCCTTAAACAATTTTGGCTAGATTTTGGGCACAAATACTCCATCGTTCATCGGTTAATTTGTTGTACACCCGTTGCCAAAATCATTATTTATTTAAATTTGTAAATATAGAAACTTTTTTAATAATAATTCATTTTACGTGCAATTAAAAAATATTTTATCATCCATTATAACAAATTCGTCTTTTCTATTTCTCAAAATTTGTTTAAGATACTAGGGAGGCTCTGCTCCCTGCTCACTCCGATCCCCAACCTCCGAGAAAGGTCCCCCCCCCCCTCTGACATGCTTCATTTATTAACCCTGCAAATGCTCTGCTCTCCTATTCGCTGCTTTGCTAGAAATTCCCATGTTCAATGTCAAATTGAAATAGGTAATATTTAATATACAATTTTTTAAATGAAATATTATGCTAAAAATCCGTAATATTTTTCAGAATAGGCTGAAATTCGTAATATTTGGACCATTTTGCGTTACAGCTTTAGTACATGGCCCCCTTGACGACTTTTAAACTTTTGTCACTATTTGGCGATGAATTTTTTGGTATAATTGCTATTAATATATATATATATTACTTATTTTTTCTTATGCCTATAGTTTTTACACTGAATTTTTTAGCTAATTTAGGGCAGTATCTAATACTCTCTATATACTTTTAATGTACAACTTGATAATAATTTTACGCATCTTAAAATATCGAAAATATCTGAAAAGAAAAAAGTTAATTATTATTATTTTAATTTGGAAAAATCTCCTACAGCTTCAATTTTTTAATCTCTCACACTTACTTCCTAAAATAACGAATGATAAAATCTACTCGATTCTTTATAAAAGTTTTAAATAATGAACTTTTTTCTTACCTTAATTAGAAATATGAAATGTATCACAGAAATGTCTAATTCTCTAATATTAAAAATTTATCAATGCTAAATTAGAAGAGGCTGTCAAATTTGAATCTAAAATACTTTTTTTATGCCAAAATATATCCGAAGTATTTTAAAATATGTTTTTAAATAAAAAAGATAAATATACTTTAAAGAAAACAAGTAATATAGACAATTATACAGACACAGCATTCACTAAATATTATATGTAACATTTTACATAATAAAAATATCTATATCCAAAAGGTCGATATCCCACAAGGTGGTTGTAGCTGGAGTCTGTTAGCTGATTTATACCTTTACCATTATGAACAAGATTTATGTAATACAAATATCATTTTATGCTGGTACATTGATGACATTATAAAATTTATGTTAATAATTATTCTCCTACTTCATTAAAATTCGATTATCCATCTCACCTAACTTTAACTCAAAATCTTCTTAACAATCACTGCATTAGTGTTTTATATTTAAAACTTAAGCTTAAAGGAAGTAAAATTTATACTGATCTTTGTGATAAAAGACAAGATTTTTTTTTAAAGTAAATTTATTTCACATTTTAATTCTTGTCTTTATCTATCTGTGTTCAGAAATATCATTCTCAATCACCTCTTTTGAATACATAATCTTTGTTCATCTAAGTACAAAAACAAAATTATGAACCACATCATTAAAGCTGCTACAAAAATTGGTTATTCAAAGAATTTTATTCAATAATATATCAATAAGTGTCGCTGTATAACGTTATCCAAAAAATTATACATGTTCAATGTATAATATAAAATAATTATAAAAATAATAAAACAAATAAAAATGGTTGAGGTTGGTAGGGCAGATGCTTGATAAGGAGGTTGAGGGTGTTGTTTGGATGGTTGTTTGGGAGGGTTGATGAATTAACTAATAAAAAAAGGGGGTGGATTATAGCTATTACAGAATATTTCATCATTTTCTGGTTGATTTTATGAAAGATTAACTCTTCATTCGTTAGATATAATTCTATGCATAATAGCTTTTGGTGGTTTCCTAAATTTAATGTGTATAAATTAATCCATTTCCATTTTTTATAAATAAGTAAAAAATAAATAAAATTAATTAATTTGTAAAATTAATAAATAAAATATAAATAAATAAATATTAATTAATTAATGAAAAAATGCGTGAATTTTAAGATTATCGCTAGAAGCTAAGGAATATAAAATCCTAAAATTTATTGCAATTAATAAAAGTAATTAAAACTAAAATTTAATATCTCGTGTTTAAATTAAATGATTTTAATACTAAAAAAAATTTTTTTTTTTTAATTCTTCTTTCAAAAAAATAAATATATAAATATAAACAAAAATAAAACAAACCTGTTTTATCAAAATTCTCTTGATTTGAATTATAATCTTTATCTTTTTTCCCGTTAGATGGCGCAAACACACATATAATACGTGGAAATTTAAATGAAAACGATGTGTAACTGAAAGATGTAATTAAACTCCATTTCTTGAAAGTTTTAAAGATTTAAGAATTATTAAAATAAAAATACTTTAAAATAATGAATTTAATTATTAACGAAATTGCTCATTTGTAGAACCTTTTATCTATTAATCGGGATTGGTCTCCATATTAATTTTTCTTATTAGAATAGTTCTGTTGGCAACTTGTTATGAGTTACTCTCTAAGTTTGGAGTCCGAATGACATGTGGTTAAATATATATATACAGTACCCGCCGCTTATTAAAATCACATTCGTTCTGAGCGAAAGGGATTTTATTAAACGGCTGATTTTTATATCCGGCGAACGTTCCTGCACTCGAGAAAAAGGTGTTACTTCCCTCAATTTGAAAAGATTTTTCAAAAGACACCAAGTAATAGAATTAATAAACATTATTAATTAGTTTTTAACCGATAATTATTTAACTGTTCCTTCAAAATAAGATAGTTAAACACACCCCAAGCTCCAATGCACTTTCCTTTGAGTAAAATCATCATTGCTTTGCTAAAAGTTCACGCCTTTCTTTAAAGTTTATTTTTTTTCCCGTTTAAACGTCTTGTTTCTTAGTTATTTCAGAAAAAGAATTAGAAATTGTCTTTTAATGATTAAAAATTAAATACAAAAATCCCTGGTGAATTGAATCAAATTTGTAACTTATTACTGCGCTCTGAAGAATACATTCCTTGAAATGAAATTATTTCTAAGACAAGTGAGGAGGCATGTTTAATTGCTGCAAGTATAAAATTTAATGTTGTAAATGTAAAATTTCTCGACAAAGAGAGATAACGGAGGGATTTCTGTATTTAATTTCTTTTTTATTTAAAAAATTAAAATTCATAGTGTAAATAAAAATTTGCTCAGCGTACATAAATGGTATTTTTGCTGCTGAAGAATTTTTTTTGAGTTTATTAACCGGCGATGTTGATTTTATTAAGCGGCAGTTTTGAAATTAGTTTGCATTGATTTGATTCCTGTCCTGGTAATTCGATCAGATTAAGCGGCTGATTTCATTAACCAGTGATTTTAATAAGCGGCGGTTACTGTATATATATATATATATATATATATATTATTATTATTTTTTTTTTTTTTTTTTTTTTTTTTTTTTTTTGTCTCATTGTTGGGTTGGGTTAATGATTTTTTTAAATTTGATTCATTCCTTTTTAAATTTGGGTTTTGTCGCAAGATAGGAACATGAACTGTATTATCGGCTTGAATTAACTAAACAGTTTTCCGAAATCTTGCGATCTCTCTGCTCGTAGAAGGGCATGTTCCCTGAAGGTGAATCCTTCTATTTTTGAGCATTTCCAATTCCATTTCTCATCTCCAGTTATCTCTTCTTTTCATATTTTTAAAAAATTATTGGTTTACGTTTGATAACTTTTCCGAATTTCGCATGATAAAAATCACACAGTGTTGAACTTAGTGTTATGGTTCTAATTGCTAACATTAGCGTAAGTAATTTAAAATGAATTTACCTATTAATTGATACTGTAAATGAATCAAAGAAAAAAATGTGCTAACATTTAAATTGAATTACAATAACTTTTATGTGGGTGTTGTTGGTATTATCATGTATTAATTGCTAAATCATCTATTAATTGCTAAAATTTTATAAAGTTATTAAATTCTTCATTATATATATACAACATAAGAAATTGCCGGTAAGAAAATTAATTTTCTAAAAATAGAAGAAAAAAAAAGATATCGGCAAATGACAAATTACAATCCTAATATCATTTTTTCCATTGGAGATATCTAAGATAATGCTTTTTATTATTTATTTGAAACAAAAACTTCTTCTTCTTTTTTTTTTTTTTTTTTTTTTACGCCATTGCTCACATTTTAATTTTCCTGCATAACATGACGCCATAAACCATTCATTAGTTTTGTACTGAAACTAAACTTTATTTTTTATACAAAGCTTTTTATTATTTTCCCTTCTTTAAATCATTTTTTAAACTTCTTTTCTTTTTCTGTTCGTTCAAATAAAAGTTTAATAAACGAAAAATCAAGGGGGAAAATATTGAAATTTGTTGCATAAAAAAATATAAATAAATAAATGATTGGTTTCAGCACAAAACCAATGAACGTCAAATACTTAATTTCAAATGTATTTTAAGTATAATGTATATGTTTATATGTTAAATGTATTAACTTTTTATAAATAAATAAATATTTGATTTCAGTGCAAAAGCAATAACTGTTAAAAACCTAACTGTAAATGTATTGTTTGCTTTCAGTACAAAAACAATCAACGTTAAAGTCTTTACTACAAATGTATTTTAAGAGTAATGTCAACATGTTAAACATATTGATTATTCCTAAAAAATTAAAAATTTGGTTTTAGTACAAAACCAATGAACATTAATGACATAATTATAAATGTATTTGAATTTCAATGTATATGTTGAATGTGTGAATAAATAAATAAATGTTTAGTCTCACAAGGAAACATTCAAAAGGTGTCATCCTCAAAAAGTATTGAAAAAAATGTATGTGATTCTACTCTTCATAAAACACCAGAAAATGAAAAAATTATCGGCTGAAATTAATTACAGCGACCACAAAATTTTTTCAAAATTAAGCATATTTGGCGATTTCACACTGCTAGGCGATTGATTTTGAGTACTTGGCGGAAAAGCAAAACATGGTTCTGTTCGTACACGGCAATCTCGGTGCTAGCAAATGTATCGTCTAATAGTGCTAAATCGCCAAATATGCTTAATTTTGATAATTTTTTGCGGTCGCTGTAATTAATTTCAGCCGATAATTTTTTTCATTTTCTGGTGTTTTATGAAGAGTAGAATCACATATATTTTTTTTCCAATACATTTTGAGGATGACACCTTTTGAATGTTTCCTTGTCAGTACAAAAGAAATGAACGTTAAAGACTTACCTGAAAATGTATTTGAAATGTAATGTATATTTTGAATATATTAACTGTTTATAAATAAATACATATTTAGTTTCAGTACAAAGTCAATGAACGTAAACGCTTAACTGTAATTGTGTTTTCAGAGAGAAAAAGACAGAGGGTCGCATATATCATACATGTTTCGGCTGCCATTCGCAAAAGGAAATGTCTTCAGTGCCAGCATGCTTGATACGTTGCTATACCAGGTATGAATTTTATCTATAGGTCTTTTTGAAACGACATACAAAGTAAAATAAAATAAAATAAAAATGAATATTTTTTTCTGAAATCAGTAATATAACCTAGAGATCTCTTAGATATTTTTGTATGGAAAATCTAAAATAGGATAAAGACCACCAAGGTACAGCGTCTAGAATAAACAGTGTGGCATCGCCTATAACCGTGATGTTAAAATGATGCTACAAAAATTAAGCTTACCCAGATGTCGCTGTGATCGAAGCTATTGCTCAAATCGAAGACCTGATTGGCTTTTCCCAGTTTCGTCAGTTTAATCACGTGATCTAAGCATATAATTAACCAATAGGGAGTCTCGGTTTTGTTGTCGTGACCCTAGCTTCGATTACAATGACATCTGGTGACAGGCTTAATTTTTTTAGTACAATTTTATTCGCTGCTTTCCACACTGTTTATTCTAGACGCTGTAACCAATGTAAAGACCAACAGTGGTGGAAACACCAGTGTTCGCCACCCTCGCAAAAGGCATGTTAAAATAACCGTTAATAAAATCTATGCATTTTGAATTTGCTCGAGCTAGATTTTCCGGTTTTAGAGTCGGTATAGCGCCGGACTCGTAATTGGAAGATTGCGGGTTCGGTACTCGAGCCGGCCAAAGACCGTCGTGTACACTAATGGTGGCTGGTGTACGTAAAATCTGTCGTGGCCGCAATGTCCTCCATGTTCTCATCAAAAATTATACATCTGGGGGTCAACGAAGCGGGAGAGCCATCCTTCCGTGGAGGATCAAAATTGTGATGGCATGTCTCCGGACCACCTCTAGGGGTGAGTCCCAGACCGTCGGCAATTGCCCATTGTGCAGCACTATTGCGATGTAAAACCCATCCAACCAACCAATTCAGCTCTAGGGAATTTAGCACGGGTTTATTTAAATTCATAGATGTTATTAAACGTTTATTTTAATATGTCTTTTGTGAGGGTGGCAAACACTGGTGTCTTCACCTTAATATCATGCTCATAATAGTATAATTGAATATTAAATTGTAATTGATTTCAATATGGGGAAAGATTCTTCTATATTAAAATGCTTAGTATTGTTGTTTTTATTAGGAGGATTAAAATTGTGTTGTATCAACTAGTTCTGCTTTTAGATTCGTTGACCGTATCAAATTTGTTGAAAATATATATAAATATTTTTCCAATATAAAAAATGCAACGAAATGCTGGTAATGAATGAAAATATTGTAACTAAGCACAATAAATACCTAGAGTATACAACAATTATTTCGGGCGAAAAAAAACGATCACAATGCTTTATTAGGCTTATTAAAGTAAGCACGAGTCTTTGCTTTATTTCTTTTGATAAAGAGTTGTACTTATTTATTTCGATTTAGAAAACTTTTTTGTTTTACTATTACACTATTTTATTAATGATTTTAAATGGGCAAATTCATCAGAATTTCTTTGATGTTATATCCATCATTTCCTTCCGGAATTTTTTTTATTACATTATTAAGTGATTAAACAGTGTCTAAGATTCTAAATAGTATTCGGAAACTTTAGCAATAGATTAAAATAAACTACAATGGTCTGAAAAAATAAATAAATAATAAATACTGATAAATGAATAAATAATAAACGAATGAATAATTAAGTACATAAAATAAAATACATTTCTCATCCCTGAAAAAAAAAATGAATTTGACATTCCTGAATTTCAAATGCGTTATCGAAATCGCTCCATCACGTACCTTTTTAAGAGCAACAATATGTACACTAAAGGACAAAAAAAAAACCGCACTTTAATCCTTTTTATTTTGCTTTTGAAATATGTCTAATTTATTCATTTAAAAATGGGGATGAAACAGATAGTGATTATTTCCGAATACCACATAAACGTAACCAGTAGACATTAATGTTCCATACAGGGTGATTATAGTTAAAGTTACGATTTCAAAACGTTATAATTTTAAAACAACGAGATATATAAAGTAGAGTGATAAATGGTAACCCTTGAGAAGGTCCAAGATGAGTCATGTGACATGCTTTCCTTGCACATGCGTATTCGGTGGTTTCCTTGGTAACAGCTCATTTTCAGTACATTTCTATGGCAACGGTTTCAATGTTTTTGTTTACTTTACGTAGTTTAATATTCTTTTGTTCTAAACCATTTTGATTTTGATTTTACTTCTTTTTTATTTCGTGTAGTTGAACTTTAACCGATAAAATGCTTAAAAATAGTTGAAAAATTATTATTTGTTGTTAAATTTAGCTCTTTAAAAGTTTAAATTTTCTTTTATAAACACTTTTAAACTTTGTTGAGAAACGATGAAAAAAAAGGTATTTTATTATTTATTAAAATGTGAAATATGTGTAAAATTATTTTAAAAGCAATTTATTTCGGTCATAGGACTGTCATGTTACCTAATAATAATGATAATTTGTCGAACTGATATTTTAAATGCCAAAATAGCGATAAAGGGCCAAACACAGCAACCTATTCGAGCATATCACGTGATTCATCTTGAACCACGGAAAGTTAATCCTTCATCCATTGAATCAGCACTCTAATTTATATATCTCGTTGTTTTAAAACTACCCATCACAGGAATTTAATATTTTACCAGAGCAATCATGAGGCAATGAAATTTTGTTTGGGGGAGGAAAAAAGTAATTCCAACATGTTCCTATAGATGGCGCTGTCAGGGGAATATCAAGGGAAACGCCTAAATGGATTCATTAAACACAGGAATGTTGTTAGCAACACAATAGAATAGCAGGAAACTATAGACTTCAAGGATTTACTACATTTTTTTTTTATCAAAAAGAAAAGAATGCGTGTTTACAGCAGAAACAGTCATAGTGAAAAGAGAAAAAGAGGAGCTTCATGAGACAAATACTTTACGGATAATTAACAGCACATTTTGGAACTTTTTTTTTTTTTTACTTACCAAACAAAATTTCATTATCTCACAATTGCTCTGGTAAAATACCAAATCGATCTGATGAGTAGTTTTAAAATAATAGCGTTTTGAAATCGCAACTTTAATTATAGAGTTCTAACAACCACGTGACTTTCTTCTTAGCAATCGTACTTTGCTGAAGGACAACACTAATTTTCCCATGCCTTTGGAAGCGTAGTAGTCGAATGTTTTTATGGTTTTACAAATACATTTACAACACTGTGTTACAACATATTTGTAACGCTATTCCTCAATGATAAACAATGGGTCAGTGGTGTCAACTGTCCCTCAGCAAACAAATATCGTCTGCTCGTGACGTCATCTGTTAGAACTCTATAATCACCCTCTATGTTTGATATGCGAGAAAATCAGCATCTGTTACATCCCTACATTTAAATTTTAAAATTGGTGATTTTTAAAAAGAAAAACAAAAGTATTCAAGTGCAGCCTTTTTTTTTTTTTTTTTTTTTTTTTGTCTCTTAGTGTATAAACCAAAAGTTACTGGATTAAATAAAAAATGATACGTGAAAAAGTAACTTTTTTCATTACCTTATTTCAGAAAAAAAATAAAGTCTGTCGAGAAAAAGTCATTTTATTGACATCTGTCTTTTGCGACTACGCATGTGGAAATTCAAATCATAGAAATTCAAAGGAGGGTAAACGAATTTTTTTTTTTTTTTCCTCTTTCAGAAAAATATGGAGAATCTTTTCGATAAAAAAGTGGAAGGAAATAAAGTGAAAGAAAATAAAAAACGTAGGACATTGATAGCGCTAATAATTTAGCAAAATAAAACTATTTTATTTTTAAAAACGATATTTCACCTCCCCCACCACCACCACACACACATAAATAATAATAATAATAATTAATGTAATCAAACTAAATATTGGTATGCATGGTGAAACAATTTAATTGCAATTGGGCTTAGTATTTTTAAATTTGTCTCGAACGATCATTACTTTTACAGGGATAATTTTGATGTCGACTAGTAATAGTTATTTACAGTTCTAATTCCTTTTCATTTAACAATTTTTAATTTTTTAATAAGTTATTTGATAAAATAAATCAAGCTCATTTTACTTCCGAAAATGTTTAAACTCGAATAAAAATAATTAGTTTTCATAAAATATTGTAATTGTAAAAATATTATTTCATTACCTTCTTCATAAATTTCTTTTAATTTCTCGTTACTCTTCCACGAATATATTTAAATGAATTAACGATATTACATATTTTAATTAATATAGATTTTAATTTTTGTTTTAAAAACAGGGAAATTAAAAAAAAAAAAAAAAAAAAAAAAAAGTACATATATTCAAAAGTTTATTAATGTTTTCAACTAACACAGCTCTCATCAATAGGTTAGAATGAAATTATGTCACAAAATTAAGAAAAACGTACCAAATTTAGGATTTAAAGCTTTCGATATTAAAACAAAATTTCTAAATATATAGTCTCTGTTTAAAATTATCAGTATTATAAAGATACCTAAAATTAATTTTGTTCTAATACAACGTTGATAACAATTTATATATATATATTTTAAGATTCTAAATCGGAAAATTCTTCATAACTTAATTTGTCATTTTATTAATTAGTTTAAGAAATTTGATTCATTTTATTTTATAGAATAACACTACTCTGCATAAAAAAAAGTGTTTTTCGAGATCTGATTCCATTCTTGCTGATTCTTATGTAAAATGACCTCCTGAATCCGAATATGACTCCCATTTTGCCCAGTCACCCACCGTTTTCTAGATACACCACCCCAAATCTAAATTTCTTTCCCTGCTCGATAATTTTATGACCATGAATTTGATTTGAAGAATGAAAAATAATTAATTTAACACCTAAAAACAAAAATATATAAATTTTAAAAAATAACATTAATAACAGATTAAAAAAATATCAGATATGTAATGCATAATTTCAGAGGCAAATCCTCCCCCCCCCCCCCCCCCCCAAAAAAAAAAAAAAAAAAAAAATCCCTTGTCGCAAATCTTAAAAATCAAATTTATTGCCATAAAATCACCAAAAAATGATAAAAATAGGGGCCATTCCTAAAAAACGGTGGGTGATAGGGCAAAATGGGCGTCCTATTCGGATTCAGGAGGTCATTTTACATAAGAATATGCTGAAATAGTGTCAGAGGCAATTGCATGCCGAGCAGTGTAATTAAACATTGCTTAATTTTTAATATATGCGACAACCTTATGTTATTTAATTAATATAAGTTATTAATTCTATTTAATTTTCTCAAATAATTTAATGCCTATTAATTGTCTAACGGTTTCTAAAAAGCTATTTATGTTTATTTTTACCTCTGGAAATATATTTAATTAAAGGAAAAATACCAGTTTACAATAAAAATTTCAATCACGTTAAAAGTTATAAAAAAGCATTACAGGACTGGTGTTTACAATTAATAAGTAAAAACTATGAATAAACACCATGGAATAAAAATAAAAACTCCCAACAATTATTTCGGGTCGAAATGAAAGTTCGTCAGGCGAATAAAGTAAGCACGAGTGCTGCAGTTAAAGCGGCAACCGATTTGAAATAATTGTTGCGAGTTTTTTGCATTTTATGGTGTTTATTCAACGTCTTTTACTAATTACATTAAAAGTGTTTTATTATTTTTACTTTCTCTTACCCATAGGGTCGAGAAAGTATTGTGTTAGAGTCAAATTTTCGAACGTGAGTGTTTGTTATACTTACATGTTCTGAGGTCGCCTGAATACGAAAATCCTGTTTTTAGCGAATGGTCTGTGTGTCTGTCTGTCTGTTATCAGCATATCTCAAGAACAAATAGTAGCAGAAATTCCAAACTCGGTATTCTAAATGTGTATCGTATAGGGATGCTACAGTAAGCTTTTCGTTGAGATGAAGCAAATGGTTCGTGTACCATTCAGAAGTATTCAAATACATTACGTCTATGGGGGAAATTGCAGGTAAGTAGAGTTTAACATCCATAGACTGCACTAAACCAAATGAAACGAATATATATTTTTTGAAATAGAGATAGTTAACTGGGAAAAAAAATTGCATATGTAGGAACCTCGCTTCCCCCCCTGGTGGAGAAGTCCCCCCCCCCTCGAGGGGAGTAAATTTCCATGATGGGTATCTTTCAAAAGAGCTCGCCAATGCCTTTAAAACGAATGGTTGAACCATCGATCTGCGATAACTTAAAATAAAGTTATCGATTTTTTTCATTTTTAATGTAATATTGAGTATAAATTCAACTTTTTTTTATATATTTAGTGTTATACTACTTCTCTAATATGGAAATCGTCTGCATTATCATAATAGATATTTTTTTAAATAATAATTTTAATAAATTATTTTTTAAAAACAGAATTATTTTTTAATAACCGAATTAAATTCTATATAAATGTAGGTGCATTAATGAAACGGGGGATTGAGGGGGGCGGTAGCCCCTCTCACACAGAACTAATTATCATATAAAACTCCTCCGAAGCCTAATTTGAATTGTTTAACACAGGTTTACATAACAGTACTCGTTATCTTACCTCTTAGTCTGCAACCTGTATTTATAGTATTAAATTTCAAGGTAAGAGAAAGTCGTGTGAGTGACACACTAGATTATTTTGTAATCTTTTAAGACAATTTTCGCTTAAACGTGCGTGATTATATTTAAATTAATCAAGAAACTAAGCATAACAATTTTATTAAACTTTAAACATTAATCTCCTTTTATAAAATAATGAATTTAAAATTGAAATTATTTCACATATTTTTAATATCTTCAAATTACACAACTTACATTAAGATATTTGTGTCAAGTTAAATAAAATTGTGTTAGTATTTAATAAAAACCTGCCGTAGAATAAATATTTACATTGTAAAAAAAAATTCTTAATATACTGTAAAAAAAATTATGGCTTCAAAGTTGTCAGAAAGTATGTGTATTCTTTAGAAAAAATACATTAACAGAAATTTTCTGTAGCAGAATAAGATAGAAAACATTCATACACCTCAGCCTTTTTTCCCGTTGAGTAGACTATAAAAAAAAATAATAATAATAATAAATAATAATAAAAAAAAACCTTACGCTAGATAAAATTCCCCAGCTATACCAGCAAAGATCGAACCAGGATCCCTCGCATAAAGTAGGTGACCATCTTACCATTCATCCATTAGCAACCCCAAAGCTGCTATCGAAAATATGTGTAACCATCAGATAAAATCTATAACAATGTTAAAAGGTTTTATCTAATTACAGACAAAATGCTCAGAACTAGATGTAATTATTAACACGCTTTTATTAGCTTCACCTGTATGTATGTATGTTTGTTTGTAACCGCTCTGGGAGCAAACAAAAAATCTTTATTGTAAAAAAAGACTTTTCCTACGTGAACGCTGTGGCTGTGAGGTAAAGCTCCGGGCTACGGACTTAAAGGTCTAACGTTCGAGCCCAGTCAGGGGAAATTTTTTAAGAATGGTTTTTGTTTAATTCTAAATTATTTTATAACCACCCTGTAATATGGTGTGTCACTCACACAATTTTTTCTTACCCTGCATTTTAATACTATAAAGATAGATATTTTGTGCTTTTTAGTTCACAATTTCAATAAAAGCGTGTTTTTTAATTTTTTAAAAGTATAATTTTATTTTGTGGTAAATTTCTATAATTTTAGAAAGCGAAAAGTTCTGTAAAAAGTTACAGATATTTCCTAGTTTTTAACGCAATTATTTTACAGTGTAATATTTAAATGTTACTTCCTTAAGTTTAATCTAAGAATACTTTAAAATAAACTATGGTAAAAGAAATGAAAAATTAATTTTGCATTAAAATAACCATTACAAAAATCTGTCTCATTTTAGTTAATAATTCTAAATGGGGAAATTAATTTATTTCATGTTTTAATCGTCAGTTCATTAAGAATTTACATTTAATTAAATTTTTAGAGTGATTAAACAGTACTTAAAATTTTAAAATATACGAAAACTTTAGTATTTAATTAAGATAAATCATTAGTTCTAATTAATTTTCTCAAATAATTCAACTATTATTAGTCATTTAACATGTTTGAGCAAATAATATTTATGTTCATTTTCTTACACAAATGTTTTAATGTTTGATGATAACAAATCATAAACAAATTTATTTAATTCGTGTTTCAATTTAAAAGAAATGTAATATTGAATTGATTACAAATTTGTAAGTTATATATTTTTAAATTTAATTATAATGATAATATTATTATTATTCTATTAATAAATTCAAAGTAAATGTCAAAATTTTAATTTCTTTCTCTCTTTTTTTTTTTTTTTAGTTTATTTGTTTTTCAGCTTTTGTTTAAAAAAAATTTTTAATTTCTAAAAGGTAAAATTGTTTTGCATCCTAACGTAAAATATCATATTTTTATTATTGATAAAAAATTGGAAATGTTTTTCATATTCGTATGAAATTCTTTTTACTTTTATTGTATATATGTGTGTGTGTGTGTGTGTGTATAATGTTTAAGTTCATTTAAATGTATGCGCATAGATTTAAAAGAATTCAATTATTACTATTTAAAATAAATGAAGATGTATGACCTTTTGAAAATAATCTGTGGTCAGTAAAAATGTATGTTATTTTTCGCAAACGGACATTCGAGAAAAAAGATAATCATTTATAATTTATGGAATGTACTTATAATTTACCTTAGTTTTCATAATGAATGCAGATTATTTTCATTTTAGAGTATAACAATAAATGTAGAAAGAAAGTTAATTTTGTGCTAGAAATGCTTTTTTCTAAGATTTTTTGAATTAAAAAAAGGATAAATTTGTTTTTATTTCTTACAAATCTATGAATCAACAATTCTTTTTAAATGTATTGACGAGTTCTTTTAAAAGATATCCATATCGAAAATTTACTCATTTCATGGGGAAAGAAATACACATACTTGTACATTTTTTTTTTCCTTGTTAACTAGTATTACCATAGAGCTCTCTGTATAGATTTTTTTTTTACATTCACATTGAAAAAAATAATTTTCATTATGTACATTTATATGAAATTTTATCCTATACATCATATTCCCTTTGGAAAAAATGAGACGACAGGGACTCCTGTTGAGAAATTGATGCCCAGACGTAATCAGTGTCATTTTTAGTCAAGATCCAACTATATATTAAGTGTTTGACTAAATTTCGTTTGTTTATTCGTGAAACACAGCGTCCAGAAAATTTGTGATACACACACAGGCAGACGGACATTTCCTAAAAATAATTAAATATTGGTTAGGATATCTTAAAACGTGTAAATTCATCGAAAACTGTAGGTCGAAAATTTTCACAAATTCAGTACTTTCTTCTTTTGTCTGCAGAAAAAAAAAATATGGAGTGACTCCACTCGACTTTCCGAACATTGAGTAATTAACAGTTTTGTAGATAAAGTAAAGAAAGAGGAGTTGTTAAACAAACAAAAGAGAGAAAACCCTAATAGAGTGTTTGAGTATTTTACTCCACACATTAAACGATGTTTTATTGATTGCTGCTGAACTTTGAGCCCATAGATCCTAATGATAAAGAATTTTTCGTTGTGTCCCTGTAAAAACCTATAAATGCTAGATTCACCAAAATGCTTATAGTTAGTACAACAGTGATTTATAATATTCCTATAAATTTTCATCACAATTGAATAAGGCGTTTAGATGCTATCGCACTTTTAAAAATTTTGCCCCATAGGCCATAATGATAAAGAATTTTTCTTTGTGTCCCTGTAAAAAAACTATAAGTGTTAGATTCTCCAAAATCTATACAGATTGAGTATCTGTGACCTATAATATGTGTATAAATTTTTTGCTCAATTGAATGAGGCGTTTAGATGCTATTGCACTTTTAAGATTTTGGTCCCATAGGCCATAATGATAAAGAATTTTTCTTTCAGTCCCTGTAAAAGAACTATAAGAGCTAGATTCACCAAAATCTATAGGGTTCGGACTATGGTGACTTACAATATACGTACCAACTTTCAGCTTATTCGAACAAAGCGTTTGGACGCTAGCGTGTTCACTCACAGACATACACACATACATACACACATACATACACACATACATACACACAGACATACACACATACATACACACACACATACATACATCATCGCAAAAATAGTGAAAACGGACTCATTGGACCTCGAAATGTATAGAAACATCAAAATCTCGAATTCGGATTTTTGACATGATTACAATACTTTCCTCACTATAGTGTTCGGAAAGTAACTAGTTGGCATAGGTGGACTCTGCTCAGTTCCCCATCATATTTTTGTTCTCATAAATTTCTAGGGCGAGACATATTATAATCATGTTAAAAGAAATGAATTTGACCAAAGCTTGATACAGTGACAGAATGAAATCAATTCCGTTGTTTAGTTTTCATGCTACTATTTCCAATGCAATAATCCTCAAAATTCATATATATATGAAAAATTTACTATTTCGCTATGTTGATAAAATCGTAAATTACGAATAATTTACGAAATTTTCCTATTAGAATATTTGTATTCATTTATGTTCAAACAAATATCATAAATGTAATTTTGAAGTTGTCTAATGTATTTATGATCCTCAAAATGGAAGTTTATGCTCAATTTTGCCTTCTTCTGACATGTTAAGTAAATCGTAAATTCCAAACATACGAATTTTTTAAATTGGAAAAGTCATAGTCTATGATATTCATGCCAGTATCCTAAATAATATTTCGAAAGTGGTTTGATATCTTTACGATGAAAATGTCCCTCAAGATTGACGTTTATGTGAAATTTTGCTCTATTCTGTCATGTTAAGAAATTCGTAAATTTCCAATAACTTACGAAATTTTTATATTGGAAAATTCATAGTCATTAATATTCATGCCAGTGTCCTAAATAATATTTCAAAAGTAGTCTGACATCTTTACGGTGAAAATATCTCTCAAAATTCACGTTTATGTGTAAATTTCGCCCTATACTGCCATGTTAAGAAATTCGTAAATTTCCAGTAACTTGCGAAATTTTCAAAGTAGCATATTTATAGTTACTGATGTTCATTCCAGCATCAAAACTGATATTTTAAAACTTATCTGACATTTTTACAGTAAAAAGTTTCCATTTAATGCACGTTTAAGTGAATTTTTGTCCTATTCTCCCATGTTAAGAAAATCGTAAATTTCTAATAACTTACGAAGTTTTTTAATTCGAATATTTCAAATGAATAGGGTTCTTGCCAGTATCTAAAGTGATATTTTAAAACTCATCTGACCTCTCTGCTATGATTTGTCCGAAAGATATCGTGTAAATAGACTAACAAACTAACGGACTAACACACTAACAGACACCCTACAGACAGACACCATACAAATTTTGTCATTTTCGGATTCCTCACACCTGAAAACGTGTAAAAAAGTCAAAAAACCGAGGTCGAAAATTTTCACGATTACCTAAGTTCCCCATACCTATAGTATGATGGGGAACTAATAACAACGTTAAAGACTTGAAAACGCTAACGTCGGTTGGGTTGGGATGGGTTGATTAACGTTGCAACAGATCTGTCTGGTTACTAGACAGTGATCAGCAACCTCATTTTTGAACAAAGCCAAATTTCAACAATACAACTATTAAAATATCTTTTGGGAGCCAAAAAAATTTTAACCTAATTTATATTGGCTCATTCATACTTATTAACATAATTAGAGTATTCCTAAGTCGACATTTGCTAAAATCTCAAGGGGCGAAAAATCTGCGAGCCGCAGGTTGCCGACCACTGGTCTAGTAGGCTATTAACAATGGACTAGAGACACGTGGTCTGGATACACGGCATCACAAGTTTGATCCTTCGTGAAGGAGATGGCTCTTCCGCAAGGAAGGTAAGCTCCCAATGCATTAATTTTACTGAGCATAGGAAGCATTGCAGCCATGACGGATTTTACGTGCACCAGACATCATTAATCTACACGACAGTTTTTATTTGGATCGGGGAACGAATCCGCAATTCTTCAGTATGATAAATAAAATTTTGATAAATTTAGTAATTTAAGATTATTTATTCTCGTTTACTTCATTACAATTATTTATATTTGAATGTTTGCCAATTTAGAGTGATACAAATTGGGCATTTTCATGGATGATAGATTATGAGTGTAGTTGGCATGGTTTATGTATATTTAGTGAAAGAAATAACCAATGTTTTTTACTAGAAGCATAAAGGTTATGCTTTTTTATTCTCTTTAGAGTACATTAAACTCCTTTTTTATTTATTTATTTTTTCTAATTTAATTAATATTATTTTTACGGTCAAAATTCAAATAAGAGAAATCTTCTGCTTTTTCATTTGTTTACATCAAACTATTGTCTGCTTTTACTGTGTGATAAATTATAGATAACTGTTCTAAGACTACGGTTGAATTCTTATCCTTGCCTAGTGTGGTTTCTCAAAAATAACTTATCTAAAATAATGGCTGAATCATTATTTTTTCTTTAATGTGGTTGTCATAGATAACTGATCTAAGATAACGGATTAATCATTATTATTCTTTAATGTGGTTTCTCATGGATAACTGATCTAAGATAACGTCTCAGTAGTTATCCTTGCCTTAATGTAGTTTCGCATAGATAACTAACTTAAGATAATGCCCAAATCGTTAGCTTTGCCTTAATAAATTTGAAAATACTTCCAACAATGTGCAAAGCCTTAAAAATCGTGCACCATTACTAGTTATCATTATTAGAAATTTTTCGCTGACTAGAATTGTTTGGTTGAAAAATCAGATTTGTCAAAACAAATGGATCTAATTAAGCTATAGATTAACTATAATTAAAGAAATAATTAAAAGAAATGGACATGAGCCCCGAATAATCTATTAATATCCTATTTAAAGTAATCTTTATTTAATATTTATCATTCTTTTTAGAATCTTTAACAACACCTTGATTTATAAGTTAATATTTTATTACTTCAGATGTTATTAAACAGATATTTAAAATAGTAAAACTGATTTAACAATATAACTGCTTTGATTAATACAGTTGTTTGATCACTAAAATTGATGTTCACACTCTACTATAAAAAATACGTTAAATTTTCAGTTTTTTGTAAATTTTAAAACTAATCACTAAAATTTGTGTTCACATTCTCCTATTAACCCCTTTACAATCTCGTAATTTTCAAGAAAACGGTAAAAAAAAAGTGTCTATTTTTTTATTCAAGGAAATTGCATAAAATAATATGTATGAACAATATATGTATTCCTTTTTAATTTTTGGAATTTTTTTTACCTTAAAATCAAGAAAATTTAATTTTGCAGAAAAACTAACAGTCAGAGTTATTATGACTGAATGTTGGTTTTCCAGTAAGTAGAAAAAATAAAAGATATGTATTTTCAACATTAAAACAGATTTTTATGAAAAGAATTTTACCTATAATACAACACTATCCGCGATTGTAATGAAATGTTCGCCCTCTGGTGGGCTAAGGTGAAATTACAATTAACATGAATAGCTTTCGGCTTTCGTTGAGAAGCCATTACTTGCCGATGTATAATTTCACATATATTTATTGAATAAAAATGAATAAATCCGGTGAGAAAGATAACACTTACTTTTGTATGCCACAATGTAACTCCAAGAAATCCAGAATTAAGCTTCCATTTATTTCCAAATGACAAATTTCAAATTTCAGTTGCTTCGGCTAAGGGAAGTAAAGAATTAATCAGATGATTTGAAACTAATATTTGTTCAGCTTCAGTTAAAAATCTACTTCCGATCGAACTTTCAATAAACTGAAATATTTTTTCCAAAAGCAATCAATTTTCCGTGATGTAATGGCGGAGAAATTATAGCACGAATATTAAGTAGTAACACAAATAGAACAATAATAAATACACGTGGCTATTATATTTACTAACAACAAAAGCTGAAAACGCGCCATCTATCTATCATTACAAACGCGGATACGCATGATGCACTGTTCTCAGATTCGCTATACGAACTTTCATAAATATCACTTGTTTCCGAATCTTTGTCAGATGCATTTATACTAAAATTAGAATCCGAGTCACTTTGCGATCCTAATGAACAATATCCGTTTTCTTGGGTTCGAGGCTAAAACATACCCAACATGTGACTTCTGATTCTTGATTTCCCTATAAATTTCCCTCTAGATACAAAAATTTCCCTACACAATGCAAACATTTCCCCATAAAGTATAACCTCTTCGGACCCGAAGCTATAATAACAACATAAGTTACACTTGAAGGCTTTTAGACATATACGTTCACACTGTGCATTACAAAAAAGTATAATTTTCTTACATTTATAATTTAGGGGGTTAGTAATGTACGATACAAATGTATGGCTTTAAACAACTAAACTCTAAATTATTAAGTTACATAAATCTTCCTAACTGTAACACAATTAAAAATTTGATGCCCTTAAATAAATAAATCAATATTAGTTTTCTTTTTATTCTGGCAAGTGTCTAAGTACTTAATAAACAATTATAAAAATTGCGTACTTTTCTTTGACCCTGTGGTCGACTACTGTTTTAGAGTCGTTTTACGAAAGTCGACAAAATATAACATTATATTTCAGAAATAAATTTAGTTTCATGCTGCCATATACTGGTATCTTTTTAAAGGCAATTTATTCAGCTTTTTATTAGTTTAGTCAAAATATAAAAATATTAAATGGTATAGATTTTATAAAGGAAAGAATAGAGGTCCACATATATGGACCTCTGGAGCGAAAAGGATAAATGTAAACATTATAATCCTGCATTTTTCCCTATAATAGCCACGTGTCAGGGGTTTATTACGTTACGCCGATAAAGTCCATTGCATAATGTACACAATATTAAAATAATATTTTAGCACAAAGCACAAAATCACGTGCTTTCAAAAGCCTGACTGGAGCTAAGATTACAAAATAATCTTACAAATATTTAAAATTGGATAGTGCTGACAGTTTAAAACAAACCTGCTATCTCCAATTACATTTTAAATAGTTTGCCACTTCCATCTAGATAGTTAAATAAGAAATAAAATACTGTCCAGTATCAGACATGGTTTGTTTTTAAATCTTTTTTAGTGAGTTACTTTTGAACACTCCAGCCCGGAAATGTCACGGGCACGAGAAATAGAGAGCGAAACCTCTGCCTGTCATTTTCAACTAAACGGGAAGAAAGGGGTTAAAGCATATCCTCCTAAACCAGATGCCTTCCGCGTGGCTCAGAAACTTGTCAACAATTCAGGCGGTAGACTGCGCTACCTGGTACAGATTGCGCGATTTTTTTATTCAACAGCCACCAAAAATTTTTAAAAGCGGGATTTGATATGCATAAAAGGCGAATAGAATCGAATAAATGTCGATTGTATATATCATATTTGACTTCTTAAAATTATTGGTGACAGTCGCGCAATCTGTACCAGGTGGCGCTATCTACCATTGAACTGTTGTCAAGTTTCCGAGCCACGCGGAAGGCATCTAGTTTAGAAGGCTATGGTTAAAGTATGATAACTTTTCCAGTTTTCAAAATTTCAAAATTACATAGCAATATCGATCTTTGAAAAGATCATTACAATCACATGCTGCAACGCATAATGCTGCTGATAATAAGTTTTTTCTCCATTGAAGTGAAAGCAAAATTTATTTTACCTGAAAGTATTTTTCTATTGTATAGTTGACATCTAAATTAGTTATTATCTTAACTTATTTATTTTGGAAACATTTATAAAGATTTTTTTATAAAATAATTAGTTTAAAATTATAAAATGAATCATTTGCTTTTGAAGTTTAGTAGTGCCATTAATTAACGCAATTTTTTCCCAAACTAAAAGAGATTTTAAGTTTTGTCAACAACAAAAGAATCGATGAAATTATTTCCTTTATTTCTTAAACTTTCGGTTAGAAGGACTGATAAACATTTTAAACTTCTCCCTGTTATAAAGATACAGAATGCTTTTAGAGGTAAACCAGAAAAAAAAATTCATATTTTAATTTACGATTGTAAAAAAGATATTATCCTAATGACTCTTTTGACATTTCCATATTTGCTTCATAATTATTTCGTTAAAAATTTTGTTAATTTTGAATAATTTTAATCAAAAAAATTTACAAAGTAATCAAACTATGTAGAAATCTTAAAACATAATAAATAGTTTTGCCTTCTATCAAAATAAATAGCCAGTTATAATTAACTTTCCGAGATTAATTTGCCCTGAAAATTAGTTCTTTATTATTTGTTATAAATCGAGGATATTTTAATTAACCTGAAACTATTAACTTTCATTAATATTTCAGAAGATTTGAAAAAGCTCTTTGAGGCATAAACTTTATTTATTAATCTTTGAAAATAATCTATATAGTCCAAAAGCTCATGTTAAAATTTTGGATTTAACATTTAAAAAATTCAAACAACATTTGGAAGATTATGGGATTTTTCTTACACACGTTTTATTCACTTATTATTTTTTTCCTAAACTTTGTACAAAAATTATGCTTTAGAATATGAAAAATTTAGTATTTTAAAACTATTCATTATAATTTACTGTAGCTGAATGATTTATATTTGAAAACTTGCAAATTTTTAGTGGTAGATGTCAGGGATTTTCATTCATGATAGATTATCAGGGAATTTCATATGTTTTAAGTGTATTTAGTATAGCAAAAAAATTACGTGTTTTCCGTAAAAAAGAAATGATATAAGAAATCGAGTTACAGTTAACATTTTATATAAAATTGCAAGCAGGGTAAAGGATACGTGCTTATCTTTCTTTTTTGGGATCACTAACTTTTTTTCTAATTTATTAATAACATTCTTTCGACATATTTGAAATATCATAAATTGTTTGTTGTTTTGTCCTTTGCGTTCATCAAATTTCTCTCTATATATATGAAAAGTATAAAATATAATGGATAAAAAGAGGTAAGAAATAAATTAATATTTTTATATTTTAAATTATTGTGTTTACATTCTACGATATTCTTTTTAGATAGCAGAAAGCATTAAAAGAAATTTCATATTAAATTATAAATTACTCTAAAATTATAAATAATAACGAACGGAAATTACAATCGCGATCATCATCATTTGAAATAAATAAAAAAATGAATCATTTAAGTATTTTGATATTTGGAAATATCTTCTAAATTATCCTAGAAATTACCCTAGAAATAAATTTAATAAACAATAGGCGCCGGAAAAAGTCAATTAAAGAATAAAAGATTTATGAGTCTAAATTACGGTTTGATTATTTTATGTCAAATACAAAACAATAAATAATTATTTTAATGACTTAAGTTTCCTTCAGATACTAGCAACATGCAGCGCGTCAAAACTCATAAATTATCCATTGTCCGAAAGTGACCCTTGACATTTTGGACACATTTACATTGAAGGACATTACTTTTTATTGCTCTTTTACAAGAGACCCCCTTCTCAATGCAATTATCGCACTAGGAGGTTTGGGAGCTTCTATTGCAGCGAGCGTCAGCGAGCGTCGATCTCCTAAATCAAATCAAAGAAATATCAATAGAGCCGACTTGCAGATTTCTTACGTTGCCAGTCTCTGAAGGATCCTTCAGCGAGTTCGCAAAATAAAGCGCCGACCAGCGTCGCGATGTCTGCGAAATACGAAATTATAACCAATAGAAAACAATGAAAAGGCAGGAAGAGGTGTTGGTTTTGAATAAAGTAACCAATTAAAATAAAATGGGATAGGTTTAGAAATACGCCAATTTACTCCAAAAATTAGGGTTTAAAAGATGAAACACGCCAAAATTTAGTAATCTTTCTTAATCTTTCGTGATTAGCTCTTGCCAGTAAAAAGTATAACTATAACTCCGCGCCACCGAATTTGAACGTTACGTGTGAGGTCGGGTCACCGGAAAATTCTGGTCACGTCGCGGGACTGATTACAAGACCCCAGCAGACTTCATTGCCTAATATGACTCGAATCCCCAGCCCTGAAATGGACTTTAAATAAATAAGTTTCCAGTTAACCTGCTTTGATTATTTTCTTATGGATTCACGACTGCAAACACGAAATCAGGAGTCTATGACATCACATATATATATATGTTGTATATATATATACACTGTAAAAAATATGTCCTATTTGCTGCCAGAAATTCTCTGTAATTTAAGAAAATACGCGTAATTTACGAAAAAATTACGTTGTTAGAAGGTATTTTCTCAAATTACAGAGGATTTCTGGCAGCAAATAGGACATATTTTTTACAGTGTTTACATATATATATATATATATATATATATGTATATATATATATATATAAACTTACAGAAAATTGCCAAAATATAAATAGATGGGAAAAGATCACAAAGTAATACGAAATGAAATGAATGAATGAATGTAAACTTACGAATACGCAACGTCATCGGGGACATTATACGAAGAACAAAGTTTGTGGAGAGTGCATAATGCTAATGAAGTCACAACTACTGTAATGTCCGAACCACAGAAACAAAATTTTAAAAAAGTAAAAATATAAAAATATAAAAAGACATAAAAAGACAATGCAAGGCTTTCGTTCTAGCTAAGTGCATAGAACGTGTGAATATATATACAAATATTAACTAATGATGGTTAACAGTTAAAATTTAAAGTAAAAAATCTTGAGTAAATTAACATGAAGTAAAGTTAATAGAAGCCCGAATTTTTTCCATTGTAGGTTAATAACTATAAAAAAAAATTATTTTAAAAATAATTGATTAAGCATTAAGAGTAATAAATATTATGAAATTATTACATAAATATTATGAAATTATTTTCTTTAAATAAATATGAAAAAATAGAAGTAATAAAATATTTGTGATTCTTCCATCTATATTATGTTTAATCAAAAAAAAAAAAAAAATCTGCTTGATAAAAATAAACTTAACTCGTAAAATAATATAATTTTTAGTATTTTTAATTCAAAATACTATTGTAATGTTACTAATAATCAGCATTATATTAAATTAAATTAATATACAAATTAATATTTTAAAAACTAATATAGATAGTTAATTTATGTTAATTAAGATTAATTTCCTTCATAAAAGATTTTCCATGAGGATTTCATGGATAACGGATCACAAATAATGGTTGAATCACACTCGCATTAATAAATTGAAAAATATTTCCAATAATACAGGGTGTTTATAAAGTCACGGACCCATTTTGATGTTTAATAACTCATAAAATAATAAAGATAGATTTAAATTAATAACATAAATGGTTAGATAGACTCAAAATTTTCATGACCCTTGTCAATGAACTTCCACGTGTGCCCTCTTCGTCGCACGGAGAATATCAAGTCGATAGTCAATTCCACGCCAGGTAGCGGCAAGCATGTCTGAATTAACCACGTGCATCTGAAATTAACCACACGCGCAGACGATATTTACAAAAGTAAAGATATTCAAACCTGAAAAGGAAATATATGAGTTATTCCATCAATAAATGCCATAAGTTTGTTTATATCTTCATTATTTTATGAGTTATTAAACATCAAAATGGGTCCGAGACTTTATAAACACCCTGTACATTCCCTTAGAAATTTCATGCAATCTCCCTAGTTATGACAACTACAAAATTGTCTCTAATCAAAAATGTTTAGTTTGCTAAACATATTTTAAGCAGGAACAATAGAATCTAACTAAAATAAATATTAACTAAAATTAAAGGAATAACTGCAAAAAAAAAACCTGCTTACATTCTTTGTAAACAGAATTTAATTTAGTACGACAAAACTTGTTTTAATCTATTCTTTTATATAAAGGCATGCAGTAACTGTATTTCATTCCCTAGCATTGGTTACTATATTCATTTCTTAAAATTACTTTGGTATAGCTTTAGCATGGGAGTCCCTTTGCGTTTTTTATATTCTTGTTATCATCTTTGCGATGAATTAAAATGGGTATTGCAATTGCGTAATTAAACATCTTGACGAGAAACGTCCGGCCAAATTTGGAATTTTGCGAAGAAGTCCAAGCTGTTCCATTGCTTCAGCACAGTATAACTGACTGGTATGACTTCTTTTATTTTTAACAATTGACTTTACCTACTTCGCTAGTCACTGTAGTTAAATGAATCCCTTTTACAGTAATAAGTCTCAATTTTTTAATTCCTATATTTATTGATAAACTCGAAAGTATGAACAGTTATCGTTTGCTACAAATGAATTATGCTTGAAATAATTCATTTGTAAAATATAACACTAGAATAGCAACACTCTTAAAAAAGAAAAATCGTTGTTTTAAGAAAAGAGCTTATATATGTTATGCAAATGAATAAAATATTTATCTGTAACATGTATAAGTCTTCTGATATTATACTGCGACGCAGTAGTCCAGTCGGTAGAGCACCGAGCTCGTAATTGGAAGATTGCGGATTCGATACTCGAGCCAAAGACCGCAATGTACACTAATGTTGCCTGGTGCACGTAAAATCTGTCGTGGCCGCAATGTCCTCCATGTTCCTATCAAGATTATATCTCTGGGAGTCACCAAAGAGGAGAACCATCCCCTCCGTGGAGGATCAAAATTGTGATGGCATGTCTCCGAATGACCCCTGGGGATGCGTCCCAGACCGTCGCCATTACCCATAGCGCAGTACTAGCGCGACGTTAAACCAAACCTAACTTAATCTGATATTGTATTATAAGTTGGAGTTAAGATTACTATTTCTTACTACTTATTATATCGCTAATAAATAAAAGACCCTCACCATAGCCTCCTAAACCAGATGCCTGTCACGTGGCTGGGAAACTTGGCAATAGTTGAAGCGGTAGACAGCGCCACCTGGTACAGATTGCACGACTTTTTTATTCAACTGTCACCAATAATTTTAAGAAGTGATATATGATATATAAAATCGACATTTCTTCGATTCTATTCGCCTTTTATGTATATCATATCCTCCTTTTAAAAAATTTTGGTGGCTGTTGAATAAAACAGTCGTGCAATCTGTACCAGGTGGCGCTATCTACCGCTTCAGCTATTGCCAAGTTTCCGAGCCACGCGACAGGCATCTAGTTAAGGACCTTATGCCCACATAATCATAATAAAGCGTACATAGCATTTTTCTCTATGAAAATGCAATTCCCATCAAATGGCTTCTAAGAAATTACGTCATTTCCAAAGACGATAGTTCTTCATTTTGGAGATTTTCTGAAACTGACGTCATACTAATCTGTTACAAAAATTAATTTGATTTTTAATTATATTTAGACACTACGTCATTTTAATGTATTCACAGTAAAATGTTTAAATTGTATAGATGAAATTTTAACGAAAGCGTAATTTTAGAATCTTTTTCGATCATTTCACAGCTTTTTAATTTCAAATTTTTAAAATCCTCACTTGAGAGATTTCCTGAAAATATTATGAAACTTATTTTGATTTTTAATTATATTAAGACACTGCGTCATTTTAACGTTTTCGCAGTAAAATTATTAAATTGCATTAATAAAATTTTAACGAAAGCGTAATTTTAGGACTTTTTCGATCATTTCACAACTTTTTAATTTCAAACTTTTAAAATTATCTATTTAGGGAGAATTTATAAGTTGAAGTAGCCTACATGTTTGTACGCTACTTCAAGGTAGTTGAAATCTTATATGAAAAAGTTATCTGAAGTCATGAAATTTGAAATTCCTAGTGAAATACGGTGATGTGTAGTAAAATTTGTCAACGTTATCTACACCATTTGTCAAAAACCACGCCCTCTCCGTGACGTGGCCTTCTCGGGATTACCTCGGTTAACCCGGAACTCGGATAATCGAGGCACTACTGTACTACAATAATCATACAAGAATACAATTTTTACAAAAATCATAAACATAATGATTTTTACGAAAATTATTTTTATAATAATCATACAAAAAGTATGATTGAGAGGGGTTTTTTTCATCCTCTCTGATTATGCATGAACTAGAAATTAAAAAACACTCACAGCGTTCCCAACATTTATAATTTATTCACAATCACTTTTAGCCCCGCCTCTTTTTCATACTGGAAATTTTGAAACATTTTCTTATTATTTAATCGTTGTCACATATTAAAGAGAAATAATCTACTAAATTTCTGGTGCGAAAAAAAGGCGGGGCTAAAAATGATTGTGAATAAATTATAAAAGTTGGGAACGCTGCTCACAGTACTTCAACTCTAGTCATAAATAGTAATTATGTTCATTTTGGTTCAAATTCATTCATTGGTTAGAAGGGAGATGTAAAACCATAGCCTCCTAAACTAGGTGCCTGTCGCGTGGCTCGGAAGCTTGGCAACAGTTGAAGCGGTAGACAGCGCCACCTGGTATAGATTGCGTGACTTTTTTATTCAACAGCCACCAAAAAATTTTAAAAGTGCGATATGATATACCTAAAAGGCGAATAGAATCGAAGAAACGTCGATTACATATATCATATATCATTTATTGAAATTATTGGTGATGCATACAGCTACCGAAACAGCTGTATGCATCTCAAATATTTTTCTTTGGCGTTTCTGACGTAGTAGTTTATTCGGGTTTTAATATTCCAACGCCAAGTCTCCTGTTATTAATGGTGACAGTTGAATAAAAAAGTCACGCAATCTGTACCAGGTGGCGTTGTCTACTGTTTCAACTGTTGCCAAGTTTCCAAGCCACACGACAGGCATCTAGTTAAGGAGGCTATGGTAAAACATGCGCAGACGCATACAATGACTTTTATTTTATTAAAATAAGTTTACTGAAGAAATTCGAAAATTGAATCATCAATATCAAAAACTACTTTTTTTTTTTTTTTTTTTTGCAGGATGACTTTAATAGTTTTTAGATTGTTGAAATTTATATTCACCCTTTACTATTAACACTTTGCTTGCAGGTCATGTAAAATTACGTTTTTCATGAACGCCTTCAGGCGTTTCTCTAAAAAAGTACTTTATAAAAAAATAAAATAAATAAAAAAGATTTTACGTGTTTGTGTTTAACACTTTATATGCTTCTGGTGTATATATATATGCCAATGACATTTACAGGATCAATCACTATGAATAAAATTTGAATAATCATAAATACGTAAAATCATTTTAATAAATAATATAACGTTTCAGAGGGACACAAAAAGCGGGGCTTACTGTTCAAAATAAGAAAATATCCCGACGGCAATGTGTTAAAACACGTTTGATTTTCCAGTGTTTAAAAATTTCAAAATTGCTCATGAACATTCATCTTTTAAAATATCATTATTACCTGATGATATCACCCATCATGCTTTCATTAACTTGAAAGCAAAATGTCATTCAACCAAAAGAATCATTTTAACGTATGTTTGACATCTAAATTAGTTAATTATCTAAACTTAGTTATTTCAATAAAAATTGTAAATCATGAGTTTATAATTATAAGTCTTAAATTCTTAAAAAAAAAAAAAAAAAAAAAAAAAAAAATCGTTTGCTTTTGAAGTTTATAGTTGCCATTAATTAACGCATCCTTTTCCAAAAACTAAGAAAATTTATAAATTTTCTCAACTATAAAAGACTCAGTGGAGCGAATTTCCTTCTGATCTTAAAAGTTCAATAAAAAAAACAAATTTTTTTTTCTTTTATCTGTGTATTCACTGTTTAAAATTTAAATGAAGCATAATTTATGGAGAATTAAAAGAGCAGAAGGGTTTTTTTTTTCTTTTTTTTGTGATTTAAAAGAAATATAATCATAATAACTTTTTTGGTATTTTCACCTCCTAAATAATCAGTTCATTAAAAATTTAGTTCATTTTTCATAATTTAAATGAATCAAATTTTTAAAGAAATTAAAATATGTAGAAATTTTAAAGCATGGCAAAATCTTTGTATTCTATCAAAATAAATAGTTATAATTATTTTTCTCATATGTTTTAATTTTTCCGAAAAATGAGTCATCTAATATTAGTTATCATTCGAAGATATTTTAATTAAACTGAAACTATTAACCTTCATTAATATATAAGAAATTTTGAAGAAAATTATTGAAGCAAACACATTAGATCACACACACAGAACACACACATTAGAACACAAAGATCATGAGAATAATCCTCATAGTTCAAAAGGTCAAATTAAAATTTTGAGTTTAATATTAAAAAAATTTTCAAATAACTTTTTTTAAAATATGGTGTTTTTCAATAATAATGACTTTTGTGAGTTTTTTAGTTACATTCATAACATATAAGTTAATATTCACATTATTAACAATATCAATTCATATCTTTCATTATTTATAATCACATAGCTGCCGATTTTTACGCTTTATGACAACTGGAAAATTTTAATAGAAATTTTTCTGTAGTAGTTTTTACTGATTAAATAAAATAAAAGTTTTATGCAAAATTTTCTGGTAGTCAAAAAGCAGAAAAGTTGGCAATTATGAATTTATAACATAACTTCGTCAGTATCAGCAACTACGATTTCTTTTCCTTTTCTACAGCTTGATAGCTATTAGACAGTTACAATTTGTGTTCACCTTTTATTATTAAAATGCGAGGGCATGCGGCAAAATTCCTCGCTTTGTCCCCTTCGAGTTGAAATAAAAGAATAAATTTGGATATAAATAAAAACTAAATGTCTTAATATATATCTGTGCAAATATCAAGCCATTCAGATTTTTACAACAATTTTTAATTTGAGCCGAAATGTTTGAACAATGATCAGAAGAAGGAATGCGTTGAAACACTCAAAGTAATTTTGAAATTTTTCGAAGCTTCACAGGACTTTCAATCTAGTTAGTGAAAGAATGTGAAACATGGTTCTACAATTATGATATTGAGACAAAGAAACAATCAAAAGAATGGTGCCACAGGGGTACCAGCTGGCCTAAGAAGTTCCACATCTAGAAATCGGCCAAAACAGACATGGTGCAGTGGCGGATTTAAAGGGGGGGGGGGCTAGGGGACTAAAAGTACTGACATTCACAATTGACTATTATAATTGTAAACTTTTTCTTTGATCTGGAATAACACCTTTAAAAATCTTAGCCCCCCCCCCCCTCCCCCCCCCCCCCCCAAAAAAAAATGTAAGTTCTGGATCCGCCATTGACATGGTGTACGCTTTCTAGGACAAAGATGGGATTCTGCCGGTAGAGGTTGTAAGGAATACGTGGTCTCCATTCCTCAATCTTAAATTAATCTAACTTAAGTAAAACGATAAGAGACACGATAAGACAAAGTTAAATACAAACAAAGTTTATTAAAGATCAAGTTCAAGGCGGGAGTTGTGCTAACTCAGAAATAGCTCTTAAATAACTTTAAGGGATAACTTCAGCAAATCATTAAATAAACGTAAACTAATCTCACCAATACAGATACTGTGGACGATTGCTCTCTGCCTATCCACAATGCTCCGCTGGCGACAGGATTCCCTCAATTCGCCTAACTTCGCACTATCAATTAGCACCTTCCAAAACGACAATGACATCCACCAAAACTAAGAACTTATCACAAAAGATCACTTAAGCAAACTCTTTCTTCGTCGAATGTGCACCACTCTCTACACTCTTCTTCCAACACACATCCATGTTTATATCTAAGCTTCATCCATTCCACTCACTTCATTTAATTCTAAGATTTCTCCCTATTCACTCGCGCTTCACAACTTGTGAACTTAGCTGCAGCGCCATGCTGACGTGAATTCTACTACACACCGACCTTACAAAGTCTTACCTCAGGGCTTCAGTACAACTGAAGAGCATTATGCTAACCTTCTAGGCCAACTAAAAGAAGTAATAAGAAAAATGGTGGGGGAAATTAACCAGAGGAAACCTGTTTTTGTATGACAATGCACCTGCGCACACTTCCAACGTTGTTCGAGCTAAATTGAACACCTTGGTTTTCCAATTGGTTCACTATCCCCTCTATTCACCTGAGCTATCCCCTTCTGATTATTTTCTTTTTCCTAATTTGAAAAAATAACTGAAGGGGCAATGTTTCTAGGACATGATGCTGCTGAAAGCTGGTGTTAGGAACAACCAAATGCATTTCATTTTATTGGTCTACAAATACTAGAACAAACCTGTAAATATATATATATATATATATATATATATCAGACTATGTTGAATAAATATATAATTTCATAACTCTAACTCTTTTCTTTCTGGACAAATCTAGGAGCTTTTCAATCTTCCCTCTTACAATTACCTCTGTAATTAAAATACAAATTTTTCAGTTTTTAAAAATTTTTAAACTGCACGTGAACATTTATCTCTTAAAAGATTATTACTGCCAGATACTATCACCCATATGGTTGTTAATAGAAAAATTTTCTAGTTAATGATCTAAATTAGTTAATGATCTAAACTTGTTTATTTCGACAAAAATCTTAAAACTTTTTATAAAATGATGTGTTTAAAATTAGAAAACTAACCAATTGCTTTTGAAGTTTAATAGTACCTTTCCTTTAATTAACGTATCTTTTTCCAAATAGGAAGGTTGTAAGTTTTTTTATCCGTTAAACATTTGGTGAAATCAATACCTTCTGATCTTAAAAGTTTAAATAGCCTTCTGATCTAAAAAGTTTAAATAAAAGAACCAAGAAACTTTTTAAACTTTTCACTGCTAAAAAAGAATCGTAATTCATTTAGCAATAAAGCATCAGAAAAGATAATATCTAATCACAATGTGAAAAAAAAATTGGCTTTAATAGTTCTTTTATCGGTAAAATCTGTGTGTTTACACACTTTTCTTAAAATACTTTCACAATTTTAGAAATTTCGAATTTACACGGGAATATTTTTGCTTTAAAAGAACATTACTGTTAGATGTCATTTATAAAACCATTATATTTCTCTTCCATTAAAGTGAAATCAAAATTTCTCATAACTGAAAGACTTTCTTTCGTATGTTTGATATTTAAATCAGTAATTTAGCTAAACTTAGTTATTTCGAGGAAAATTGTAACTACGAGGGTAAGTCAAAAATTATCCGTAATGTAGCTATATAATAACTTTTCTTACAGTGTTCATACGGAAATCTGTCCTAGTTTATATTATTGTTATGATATTGCGGTCCTGCAATGAAAGTTTGATCCTAATTCCATTAGAGGTTTGCACCAAAGAGGAACAACTAGCAGTGATCCGGTTTTTGTGGCCGGTTGGATGGATTGTGGGGCCACAATCCATCAAAGACTTTCGGCACAGTACGGGAACAGTGTCTTGCCACAGCGGAGTGTCTACGAATGGATTAACAAATTCAAAAATGGTCGCACCAGTCCGGATCACTGCTCGTTGTTACTCTTTGGTGCAAACCTCAAATGGAGTGGTCATGATCTATCTGCAACAAAAGGAAGACAAACTGGGGAATTAGGATCAAACTTTCATTGCAGGACCGCAACATCATAATAATAATATAAACAAGGACAGACTTCCGTATGAACACTGTAAGAAAAGTTATTAGCTACATTGCGATAATTTTTGACTTACCCTCGTATTTTTATAAAATGATAGGTTTAAAATTATAAAAGAAATCAATGGCTTTTGGGGTTTAAAAATGCCTTTAATTAATACTTTTTTTTTTTTTCAAACTATAGAAATTTGTCAGCTTTCTCGAACACAAAAGCATCGATGAAATGATTCCCTTCATATCTTAAAACTTCAAATAAAAAAAAAAAATAAATAAAATAAAAATCTTTTTAAGCTGTTCACTTTATTAAAGAAAAAAAAAAATCTAGATTCAATTTAAAGATAAAGCGACAGAAAAGATAATCTTTCACTTATTTTTTTTTTTTTTTTTTTTTTTTTTTTTTTTAAATGTTTGAAAAGAGATAACACTGCAATAACTTGTGCAATAATATACACTGTTAAAATTTTAGTGTTTGTTTGAACACTGAAGTAGCTGCAATTACCCGATGGTTTAACCTTTTACTAGGACTTGGTAATTTTATTTTGAATCAATTAATATTATTATGTTTTAAATAAATAAATAAATATATATATATATGCACACACAACATTCGACCAAAACGGGATCGAAGTGAAGATCTTCATGTCCCAAATCTAACACTTCGGCACTGTGCCACTTGTTCTTGCCTGCTAATTCCGTTTCGTTAATTTTGATAAAATGAGCTAAATTTCCTAGAGTCTTATCTTGACCCATGGGTGAGTGGTTGCACAAAACTTGAACTTACCCTATGTTTTTGACCTTCAAAAGGAATTTTACTGATTCATACTTCCTGGACTGTACAATAGATTTGTCTATCTTCTTAAAAGGATATACTTCAATAAACATTTTTATAATAACATCTGGTTAGTGATCAACTGAATAAAGAAATCTTTTTTTTTTTCTTGTAATGAATGTTGGTTTTGAATGACATAATATCACGCACATCATCACTTCACAGATTTTATTTTCACTTTCCGCCTTACAACCGGTGATTTTCAGCGCGCAAGTGGCGCCATCTCCTGAATACAAAGGGAATTACAATTGTATGTACACCGAAACACTTCTCCAAGTTTTGATGCAACTGAAACTCAATTGCAAAAAGTAGAACACCAAAACGCGAGGTTGAACCTTAATATGGTATTACTTATAACTTTACTGCATACAGTGGTTCAAGTTTGAAATGAAATTTTTAATAGTGTATTCTTCTGTTTAATAATTTGTTAATTAAACACTCACTTAATTTTGGATCATTTTAATCTGTCATACTTGTGAAGTAATCAAACTGTGTAGAAACTTTAATAATAATAAAAAATTTTGTCTTCTATGAAAATAAGTACACATTCTAATAAATTCTAATTAATTTTCAGCGATAATTATTATTATTTTTTTTTTTTTAAATTAGTCATTTAGTTGTAGATTTTCCCTCGAGGATATTTTAATTAAATTGAAAGTATCAACTTTCATTAATATTTAAATAGTTTTCAGAAGATTATTAGAATATGCACATTATTTGTTAATCATTAAAAATAATCGTTAAAGTTCGAAAGTTATCTGTGCATATTTCAATTTTGAGTTGGAATAGAAAATGTTTAAATAATTTTACATGATGTAATATTTTTCTGAACTTTATGTAAAAATCATGTTTTAAAATATAATAAATTTAGTTAAATTTTTAAACTATGCATAACAGTTTACTTTTTTGTATTCGCAGACTATCAAAATTGAATTGATGTTAGGAACTTTTATTGATAAGAGATTATGAGTACAATTCTTATATGTTATAAATGATTATGGAAAAAATAATTGAAGAGGTTGTCGGTAAAATAAAACAACATAAAAAAAGCTAAAAAATATTTAACATCTTTTTTCATACAAAAATACAATTAGCATAAAAAACGTGTACTTAAAAAAAAAAATAATAATAATAATAATAATAATAATAATAATAATAATAATAATAATCCATTGAAATTTCTGTAAGTTTCCTACAGATAACTTATGTTTTCTAAAACTACAAGAATTACACCTCAATCTTTTAAAAGCAACATTTTTTTCTGTAACCAGATACATATAGGTGCCAACTTGTACGGGTTTTTTTAGACCACTATTTCTTTTTTTAAAAAATCATCTAATTTAACCGCAGAAAACTGCTAAGAAATATATTAAATATTTCTATTAAATATTTCTCATAGCAAAAAAAGTACAAGTTCATATCACATCACAGCTATGCATGCAGATAAAATCTAGTAGTCACCTTTTCTTTTTCTTTTTTTTTTTTCTTTTTTTCCTCTACCTGTTTTGTATACGGAGAATTGGTTTCAATGCAAGATTCACTGTTAAAAATTTCTGTAAATTTAATGTAAATATTTATCCAGAGTCTCTGTAAATTTACAGTAATTCTTAGGTAAAAGGGAATAATCGAGATTCTCAATCTTTCTTCTGTATTTTTACGTAATTTAATTATTTAATTATTTAATTAAAATTAAAAATGGCTGTTTCTGTAACCAGATACATATAGGTGCCAACTTGTACGGGTTTTTTTAGACCACTATTTCTTTTTTTAAAAAATCATCTAATTTAACCGCAGAAAACTGCTAAGAAATATATTAAATATTTCTATTAAATATTTCTCATAGCAAAAAAAGTACAAGTTCATATCACATCACAGCTATGCATGCAGATAAAATCTAGTAGTCACCTTTTCTTTTTCTTTTTTTCCTCTACCTGTTTTGTATACGGAGAATTGGTTTCAATGCAAGATTCACTGTTAAAAATTTCTGTAAATTTAATGTAAATATTTATCCAGAGTCTCTGTAAATTTACAGTAATTCTTAGGTAAAAGGGAATAATCGAGATTCTCAATCTTTCTTCTGTATTTTTACGTAATTTAATTATTTAATTATTTAATTAAAATTAAAAATGGCTGTTTCTACTTAAGAAAAAGCATTCCAAGTCCGAAATATATTCTCACCAATAATTAATTAAATTAATATTAGTTATTAAAATAAATGTATAAAATAAGTTTTTTAACATCTCCGTTTTTTTTTCTCTGTAATTTTACGTAAGACTTAAGATAATACATTACACAGAGTTTTCTGTTGAAATTTTTAACTGTGTTGAGAAGTGCTGAGCAGCAGAACGAATTCTTCTTTTGTGACTGAGAAGTAACATCGTCGCTTACAATACAGTGGGGTCTGGTGTGATCCTAGTTGGAAAATCCCGAAAACATTTTATAAAAAATTCTGTTGTTTATTATGATTCTCTGTATTATTCCGTTACAGAAAACTTTTGTCAACTTATTTTTTGCGTTAGCATAAACATGTGTTTTCTAGAAACTTTACTGCCAAGAAAATTCTGTGTTTTATTAGGATTATTTTACAGGGTAGTATTATTAATTAATAAATAAAAAATAAATATAACTCGATTAATAATATAAATAACTTAATATTATAATAAAAACCAATGTAACTTTTAAAATGAGATAAAAATACAAAAATTTTTAAAACATTAAAAATATATTTTAATTAAAAACATTAAAAACACAAGACAGACGTTTCGGCTAGAACACTAGCCCTCCTCAGTGTCAAACATACAAGTACAAACAACATTTACAAAAATTCATAATACATCATAACAAGATTAAATACTCAGGGGGAATAGTTTTAGCCTCGTTCAAGGCAGAATGTTGCATTTTGGTAAAAGCGCCCTCTAGAAAAATACGGGATTCATAGATATTTATATTAGAAGCTAAAATTTTAAAGTTTTCAAAATGACGTTTATGAATTTTTGTAAATGTTGTTTGTACTTGTATGTTTGACACTGAGGAGGGCTAGTGTTCTAGCCGAAACGTCTGTCTTGTGTTTTTAATGTTTTTAATTAAAATATATTTTTAATGTTTTAAAAATTTTTGTATTTTTATCTCATTTTAAAAGTTACATTGGTTTTAATATATTAATGAGACGTATAAATTATGTTTAATTTTATTAAATTAATATTATAATGTTCATGTGTAGCTTTCTTTTCTTTGTGATACTTTCACTAATAAAATTCGAACGTAGAAGCGTCAGAATCGGTAATCACAATGTCGGTAGGGGGGAGGGGGGGAATGACTTTAATGACTCTTTTATCTGTAAAGGTTGTGTCTACTCTCTTTTTTTTTTTTTAAATGAATCAGTCATTTGAGAAACACCTCATGTCCACTTTTGGCCAAAATTGAGTTAGACATATTAAATTGTTGGGGAAGGCTAGACAAATCCAATACGCATAAAACAATTCATCTCCACTTAGTAACCATGGTGGAATATCCTTTGAAAATATCCATTCTTTTGAGAAACACCTCATCTCCTTCCATGTGTACCACGACTTTAGTGTAATCAAACGAAAAATTAAAACAACTGACAGGATTTACACAGTAAAACAGTATCCTGAACTTATGTTGCACTCTGCTGCTATTCAAGACAAGTTTCTGGTGGAAATAGTAGAAAGTGGAAAAGTAAAGGATTTTAAATCATGGTGTGGTCAATTTTATAAAAAAATTGTAATATCTATGGAGACTCAAGCAAGGAACATCCCAAAGGAAAACAAAATAAAATTCAACATTTCAACTTTTATGGAGTTTCATTACTCTAATAAACATGTAGGCCAAGTTAAAGTAAAAAACTTTATTGGTGGACTCAATGAACAAACTTTTGACTTGAAAAAACCGGGAACTGGTTTACCAGTGCTTCCAAAAATCAGTGCTTTCCCGCAAAAATGTGGTACCTATCAATATTAACAAAATCAATGACCTCAAGAAAATCGAAGCCTATATACCTGCAGACATTGTTGGTGAATTGTATTCAAAAATTTATGACTGGCCAACTATTGATATGGATGACATTGAACTATTTTAAGAAACAATGTTTGGAAAATGTGTATATATTATTTGAAAAATGAAATACTGACTTTTATTAATAATTTGAATTGTTTTACCTTTTATTTCATACCTGATAACATATCGTTTAGTCAGTCATTTGAGAAACAACACATCTCCAACAACGTTTATAATTTTTTTAAATATCAAAATAAAAATAATAAAATTTTATTTTGGTAGAATTAGCTTACCAAACCCCTGTAGAAACATATAAAAATATTCAAAAAATATATGATGTTAAATTATGGACCAGCTGGGGTTTTTTTTGATTTCCCGAAAGTTTACTTTTTTGGATATGAGGTGTTTCTCAAATGACCGATTCAAATATGTTAAATTTTAGAATTTTAGAACTTTTAAATTTACCCGTGAATATATTTGTTTTAAAAGAACATTGCCGTCAGATGTCATCTATAAAGCCATTATATTTTACTTCCATTAAAGTGAAATCAAAATTTCTCATAACTAAAAGACTCTCTTTCATATGTTTGATATTTAAATTAGTTATTTGGCTAAACTTAGTTCATTCGGCGAGTATCATAAATCTTTTTATAAAAAGATGAGTTTAAAATTATAAAAGAAATCAATTGCTTTTGGGGTTTAATAGTGCTTTTAATCAATGCATCTTTTTCCAAACTAAAGAAGCTTGGAAAAAGATGCGTCAATTTTCTCTACAACAAAAGAATTAATGAAATTATTGCCTTCAGAACTTAAAACTTCAAATAATAATTCTTTTTAAACTGTTCACTTTTAAAAAATAATCTAGATTCATTAAGAGGTAAAGCGACAAAAAAGGTAATCTTATTCATTTCTTTCTTCATTAAAAAAGGGGGAAAAAAATTAAAAGAGATATAATTGTAATAAATTCTTTGGTGCTTTCATCTGTTTAATAATTTGTTAATTAAAAACTTAGCTAATTATGAATCACTTTAATCAGTCAAATTTATAAAGTAATCAAACTGTCTAGAAACTTTAAAATATTATAAATAGTTTTGTCTTCTATGAAAATAAATATATATTCTAATAAATTTTAATTAACTTTCTCGGATAATTTAATTTTTTCCAAACATTAGTCATTTAGTTTTAGATTTTCATTCGAGGATATTTTAATTAAGTTAAAAGAATTAATTTTAACTTTCATTAATATTTAAATAACTTTCAAATCATTAGAACACACACATTATTTATTAATCATTGGAAATAATCCTTAAAGTTCAAAAGTTATCTGTGCATATTTTAATTTTTAATTAGGATTAAAAATGTTTAAATAATTTTGGGTGATGTAATATTTTTCTGAACATTATGTAAAAATCATATTTTAAAGTATGATAAATTTAGTAAATGTTTTAAACTACGCATAATAGTTTAATTATTTATATCTGCAAACTATCAAAATTTAAATAATGGAATTAGTAATTGTTATTATTAATAATACATTATGAATATACACTGTTAAAAAAAATACAACTTTGCTGCCAGAAATTCTCTGTAATTACAGAAAAATACGTTTTGTCAACGTAATTTTTCCGTAATTTACGACATTTTTCTCAAACTGCAGAGAATTTCTGGCAGCAAAGTTGCATTTTTACTTTCCGAACTCTATAGTGAGGAAAGTATTGTAATCATGTCAAAAATCCGAATTTGATATTTTGATGTTTCTATACGTTTCGAGGTTCCCTTGTGAGGTCGAGACTATAGACCATCACCAAAGTTGGAACTGTCAAATCACTTCGTCGCCAGTGACTCGGCGAAAGTCTTGGTCGGATAAGTATTATGTCGACATGGTGCTGCAATGAAAGAATTATATGCTGAGAGTTAGATGAATGAGAAGTGATTTTAAAAGGTTTTGGATTGAAATGAAGAGAAAGGAAGTTGTAGAATATAGTATAAGATGGAGATTGTTTTGGTAGATGAGGATAGTGAATTGGTAGTGATAGGGAAGGGTAGCTGATTAGTGTGTGAGGAGGTGGAGTAAAGAGTAATGCTGGTGGTGATAGTTTTATGTGTATGTTAAGTGATGGTAGAGAGGTGTAGTGTCGTAGCGTAAAGTAAGAGAAGAATCTGTCGCGCCTCGGGAATCCAGCCGATAATTCTGGTGTGAGAATAGTTAGTGATAACAGAGAGCAGTCATCGACAAGATCAGTATTGGTGAGATAAGCTACCTTTTATTTTGTGCTTTGTTAAAGTTATTTCCTGGGGTTTATTGAGAGTTAAAATTGAGTTAGCCCAACACCCTCCTTGATATTGAACGTTAAATAAACTCTTATTTATTGTTTAACTTTGTCTCGAGCTCTTATTGCTATCTAATTAAGTAATTAAGTTAATCTTTAAGATTGAGGAATTGAGATCATGGCACACACGAATTCCTCACACCCTGAGACCATTTTCACTATTTTTACGATGATGTATGTGTGTGTGTGTATGCCTGTGAGTGAACACGCTGGCGTCTAAACGCTTTGTTCGAATAAGCGGAAAGTTAGTACGTATATTGTAAGCCACCATAGTACGAAGCGTATTGATTTTGGTGAATCTAGCACTTATAGTTTTTTTACAGGGACACCAGGAAAAATTCTTTATCATTATGGTCTATGGGGCCAATTTTTTAAAAGTGCGATAGCGTCTAAACGCTTTATTAACCTTCTAGCGGGCGCGCTGCTTATACGAACATGAAAGGTTTTCACATACACTACTGTAAAATATGTATTTTAAAGTATCTGAATATTTTAATTATGCTATAACCATTTGAAGATTAATAAGAACATTCAGTTGGGACTTTTATTCATTAAAACAAAACTGAAAGAATGAAACTGAAAGCGCAAAATCAATATAAAAAAATCAAAGAAACATCGGAATTATAAGTTAATTAATTTTAAAAATATTTAAAATAATAATGTTTAAATAAAAACAACAAACAATCGTTTTTAGCAGTAAAAAAAAAATCCAATATAACAAAACGTTACATGAAAGGTCGCGCGTATTTTTCAAATACAAATAGCAAATATTCAGCTTCATATCATTGTCTCGAGGTTCAAAAGATAACTAAAAATAGATCAATATATACTGAGTGAATAGCCAAAGATAAGTGTTTCAAATGCTCTCTGACTTTAAGATATACAACGAGATTTACCACAAGTATATCTCTCAGATACGCGCGCCCGTTGGAAGGTTAATCTGAGCAAAAAATTTGTACACATGTTGTAGGTCACAGTTGAACGAACTGTATAGATTTTGGTGAATTTAACACTTACAGTTTTTTTACAGGGACACAAAGAAAAATTCTTTATCATTATGGCCTATGGGACCAAATTTTTAAAAGTGCAATAGCACCTAAACGCCTTATTCAATTGAGCTGAAAATTTATATGAATATTATAAATCACTTTTGCACTAACTATAAGCATTTTCACTATAAGCATTTGCAACTATAAGCATTTGCACTAACTATAAGACACAACGAAAAATTCTTTATCATTATGATCTATGGGCTCAAAGTTCAGTAGCGTTAAATAAAACATCGTGTAATATATGGAGAAAAATACTCAAACACTTTATTATGGTATTATCTCTTTTGATTGTTTAACAACTCCTCTTTCTTTACTTTATCTACAAAACTGTTAATTACTCAATGTTCGGAAAGTCGAGTGGAGTCACTCCAGATTTTTTTTTTTTTTTTTTTTTTACTTTCCGAACACTATAGTGAGGAAAGTATTGTAATCATGTCACAAATCCGAATTTGAGATGTTGATGTTTCTATACGTTTCGAGGTCCCCTGAGTCCGTTATCACTATTTTTACGATGATGTATGTATGTGTGTGTGTATGTGTGTATGTATGTGTGTGTATGTCTGTGAGTGAACACGCTAGCGTCTAAAGGCTTTGTTAGGATAAGCTGAAAGTTGGTACGTATGTTGTTAGTCACCATAATACGAACCCTATTGATTTTGGTGAATCTAGCACTTATAGTTTTTTTTTTTTTTTTTATCTTTAACATCATTTTTACGAACAAGTTACAAACAAAGTTGCGTAGATTAAATTCTTTTTATCTGTATAAACATATTATTGCTTTTTCCGGTATGGTTTCTCATAGGTAACATGTAAGTAAGGAAACATATTGATCTTCAAAATGCGTTCATTCCATTTTTATTTACAGGAAATAAGATTTTAAAAAAGCCAGACTCTATTTTTAATCACCCGGGGGGATATTTATTGTTAACCTAGTTTTCTGAAGTTTAAAACACTATTGAAATCAATATTGAATGAAATTCAGTTATAAGTAAATAGTAGAGTGAAAAGTTTTAGCATTTACTTATTTCTCTTTTTCTCGCAACACTTAGGCTAAAATTATTATTTATCTATGATAAATAACCCTACAAGAGTCAATTTTTTTTTAGTGCGCGACAAAAATATATAGGTTGTAATTAGTGATCCGAAGATAGGGAAAACTTATAAAAAGTAAAAAAAAAGCCATATTTTACGGAAAAATCAACTTTTTATTTCAGTTCCACATACGGTACAATGAGCCTTAACTATAGTTTTTGGTATTAAACTAGTACAATTGAATTGTTTTGGAAATAGTATTGTATATTGGACACACATACATAGAACAACACAGTATTTTTTTCGAGTCAAAACTGTTCAATAACTATTCTTTTTTTATTTTTGAATTCAGACAAACGACTAACGTATCACTTTCATTCAAATTTTACACTGAGTGCACTAGAACAAAAACACGAACGACATCTTTAGGTAAAGATTCATATTACTACATTGCTAAGTGTCAGTAGCTTCTATCAAGATGTCAAGAGATGTCGCTACTAATAGTTTTATAGCTATAGGAACGATTAAAGTCGGTGTTCCACATATGGAACTGGGTGCCTTTTAGGGATAACAGCTAAATCCTTTTTATCACCATCCTCAATTTTAAGTCAATTGTTATAAAAATTCTTAGAAATTTTGCATCATCAATAGCTATGCCAACTAGTAAGTTGTTGCCGAACTGAATAGTTTGGTCGGCAAAGTACTTTCATCTGACAATAAGATAGACAGAATTCAAAGATAATACTAAATAAAATACATCTGCATAAATACCACATAACTTTTCAATATTTCATTCATAAATTAGCCTTCATTAGCCTTTATTAATCTTTCCAGAGTCTTTATCAACACATAGATTTCTAACTTGATTTTAATACTCCCATTTGTACTATTATTAAGTAAATATTTAAAATAATATCATATATCTACATAATATAAATTATTGAAATAATACAACTGACTAATACAATTCTGTTTATTTGTAATATATCTGTAATGGAATTAGAATATAAAATCAAGCTTGTTATGATACCATGAAATCAAAATATAGGACTTTTATAGACAAGCTTTTTATGTGAACGTTCAGCAATTGCTGTACACTGTGAAAAATATGTCCTATTTGCTGCCAGATATTCTCTGTAATTTGAGAAAATACGTTCTGACAACGTAATTTTTTCGTAAATTACACGTATTTTATCAAATCACAGAGAATTTCTGGAAGCAAATAGGATATATTTTTTACAGTGATACATTTACATACGGACATGAAAACCTTGTTTGTTTGTTTATGGTTTTTTAAAGCTTAATAGTCAACTGATTCTAGATAATAAACTTTAAAAATGCGCAACTTTACATTGGTTGCAATAAAGGCCAGTCACTGCAAAAAATATGTCCTATTTACTGCCAGGAATTCTCTGTAATTTGAGAAAATACGCGTAATTTACGAAAAAATTACGTTGTCAGAACGTATTTTCTCAAATTACAGAGAATTTCTGGCAGCAAATAGGACATATTTTTTACAGTGATAGTTACAAAAATTTAGCCATAGTTATTATATTGAAAAAAAAAACTTTCTTATAGAAAATTTCTGTTTTCTAAGCTACAGAAGTTTACTGTAAAATTAATCACAATTTGTCAAAAGACGCATTTTCTTCTGTACTGTGAAAAATATGTCCTATTTGCTGCCAGAAATTCTCTGTAATTTGAGAAAATACGTTCTGACAACGCAATATTTTCGTAAATTACGCGTATTTTCTCAAACTACAGAGAATTTCTGGCAGCAAATAGGACATATTTTTTACAGTGAACTAGATAAAATATGTGTCAATGATTACTGATTTTATTTGATGATTACATATGTTTTCTGTTTTGCATATACGGAAAACTTAGTATCAAAATAAGATTAAGAAGTGTTAAGTAACCGCATGAAATGTGGTTTCGTGGCTGCGAGACAATATCGTTGCCTATTATATGTAATGGTCCCTGGTTCGATCCTAACTGGTCGTTCTGGAAAATTCTATTTAGTGCAAGAGTTTTTACAGTAATTGAATTTTTTTTTTTTTTTTTTTGTGCAAATATTTCCTGCATTTTTCTGCTACGTAAAATTTCTGTCAACTTATTTTTTCCATACTCTGTTTAAAAAAATCCCGTAAGATTACCGGGAAAACCCGGCATCAGAGATTCCAGAGAAAGTCCGTAAAAAGAAACATTGGTTTAATGTTTTTTGCGGGCATAATGTTTTTTTACGGGCATGTAACGCAATTTAAGGTCATTATATACTTAATTTATGGTCTAACCTTTTTCTTTCTTTTTACGGGCTTTGTCTGGAATTTCTACTACCGGGCTTTCCCCGTAATCTTACATGATTTTTTTTTTTTTTTTTTTTTTTTTTTTTTTTTTACAGTGTAGTGTACGAATATTTTATGCTTAACTTTGTTGTTAGAATTTTTCTGTAGTATAACAGCGTCTTTTTTTTTCTTTTCAGTTTTTAGTAATTTAAAAGAGATAAAAATATACTTAATATAATCTTCTCAATTTTTCTTTTTAGGCTTTTGTTAAAGATTACATGATAACATTTGTCAGACTATTGCTAGGAGTAGATCAAGCACCAGGATCTGGATTCCTCTCGTCGGTAAGTTAATGAATAAGATTTTTTCCCGTTTTATAACTGTAATAGCTGCCAAAACTTGAGTCCCACAAACTTCAAAAATTCGTTATGATTATATTAGTGTTAACTTTAACCACATTAAATCATTGAAACCTATTAACATTAATACAGGAAATTTTTAAAATCGTTTCATAAATTTATTTATTTGTTTCATTTTTTGTAGATTCGCATTAACAAAGATGACATGTGGATCAAAACTTACGGGAGATTGTACCAGAAATTATCGTCTACCACATACGAAATTCCTATCGGTGTTTATCGCACTCAAAGGTCCTCGCTGGCAGAAACGTCATCTGTAAGTGTAGATTAAATTATTTAAATTATTCATTCTGAATTCTAAACATTTTCTTGTAATAATATCAATTTGGGAGGGGGTACGGTACAAATGCTAAAATGTCTTACATAACAGATTTATGAGTTTAAACAATTTCTTTTTCACTAAAAATAGATCATAAAGTACTATTTTATAATAGCAATCTGCAATATACTATTAGAATGCACCATAAAGTGCTGGTAAAAAAAATTTCATCGTTTTGTGCTGTAAATTTGAAGCATGTTGCAAATAAATGCCTGACTGAATTTTTTAAGGAGCATTGTAAATAAAAATAAAAACCTGGTGCAGTTTGCAGTAGAAAGCGCTGTAAATTTGCTCAGAAAACATACACATTTAAAAAAAAAAAGTAGTCACGCTTTCCCAACCAGGAATCGAACCAGGGCCATTTGCGCATTAGGATATCACGTTGCAAATGTCCATCGCTACACTCGTTATACTGTTACTAATTCAGTAATCTCTTGATAAAATAATTAACTTTGTTCAAGATGGTTATAAATCTATATAAATAAAGCAAAGAATTTGTCGGCGGAACACATCCGGGCGGACCACTCCTATTTTTGATTGGTCTAGATTTAACTACTTTGGCGATGAATATCGGCCATTTTTTTTAGTAAAAACTGGTGAATTTTTTTAAAAGATACTGCATAGATATTATACTATTTTAAAAGAGCTCTAAAACTGTTCATTTTTTTGTGAGGACACTATATACATCAATTATATTAGATTTAAAGATATTACGTTGCAAAGTTTCACAACACGATATCATTCGATTGCTTTTATCTTAAAATACGAGTCTAATATTAAACAAAAAACATTCTTATATTAAAGAATAATGAATAACTTTTTTAAAATTATCAGTTTTGAATTTCTAAGAGCTGCAATTTTTAAATGACAGCATACTTATTTCCCATACATAATCCATTAGATTTGTAAACAATTGTTGCTTCATTCTTGAGAAGCATTCGCATAAGACCACAGAGCATTGTTGCAAAACGAGTGCAAAACGGAAGAAATATTTTGTTTTATTTTATTTGTAATATGTTATTTTGTCTTTTTGAGCTTAAAAGGAATTTTTAATTATGTTACAAAGCCCAAAATGTGACATAAAAAATAAATAGTGATTCAATTCTTTTGAAAATTCATTTAAATTTAGTGACCAGCGAAGCGGGCATAGCCTGCTAGTTACTAATTATATCCGTCTTGGATCGGTGTCTATTGGTATTGGTTCGATTTCCCTTTCATCAAACGAAACTATTTTATTTACTGTGTATATTTTTTGAGCAAACTTACAGCATTTTATGCTGTAAAATCGTGCTTTTTACTTTACCAACGTACTATGTAAGGAAAGTTTTTATTTAATGGTTTGCAAAATGGGTTTTATATCTCTCATAATTCAAAACCAAATGGCTTTAAGATGTTGCAAATTCGTATTTGTGACTTTCGTGACGTCTAGTTTTGCACTTCCAACTCTGGTCATGACACAAGCTCCCCTTTTAGAGATACCTATGATTTTACACGATTTTTCGGGATGTTTGTATGAGTACGTGTACGTGTGTGAGTGAACATGATAGCGTCTAAATACTTTGTTCGAATGGTCTGAATGTTGGCAAGTATGTTATAAGTCACCGTAGCACATATATGGATTTCGGTGAATCTAACACACAGTTTTTTTTTACAGGAACGCAAAGGAAAATTATTTATCATTGCGATCTACAATCTCAAGTTATTTAAAATGCGATAGCGTCTAAATGCCTTATTCGAATGAACTCAAATATTATATACATGTTATAATTTACCGTCTCCCGAACTGTATAGATTTTGGTGAATCCAGCACTCATAGTTTTTTACAGGGATGCAGCAAAATATTCTTTATCATTATGATCTGTGGGCTGAAATTATTTAAAGCGCAATAGCATCTAAACAGGGCTCGATTAACTTTACAAATGAGGGAAAGCACAAATATCATTGACTGCTTGGTCTAAAGATTCATACAAGCACCACAAAAAATTTCATAAATTTTTCATTAAATTTTGTAATTAGCTGGAAATGGTGAAAATGTATACAAGTAATTTTGTTTAATATAAGCACTAAAATGTATACTGGTGAAAGTCTGTATTCACCACAATATATTATATTATTCCATTGTAAATGCATGTGTTATTCACTTCATTAGCATATTTCCTATATAATCTAGAAATGATAGTTGTGTAATCAGGTCTACTGCAAATTTTTAGAATCAGAAAATGTTTTTAGACCACAAGCTTACAATTCGGGGTTCATATTTTGCTTAATTTGTGGCCATTTCAAAAATTTTCTATGTGAAGCACATGCTTCTCTTGCCTTTTGGGTAATCAGGGTCTCCACTAAATGCCTTATCCGATTGAGCTGAAAAGTGATGTACGTGTTATACACTGTCAAAAAAAAGTCCTGTTTGCTGCCAGAAATTTTCTGTAATTCAGAAAAATACGTTCTATCAACGTAATTTTTCCGTTGATAGAACGTATTTTTCTGAATTACAGAAAATTTCTGGCAGCAAACAGGACTTTTTACTTTCCGAACACTATAGTGAGGAAAGTATTGTAATCATGTCAAAAATCCGAATTCGAGATTTTGATGTTTCTATACGTTTCGAGGTCCAACGAGTCCGTTTTCACTATATTTACGATGATGTATGTATGTGTGTGTGTATATATGTGTGTATGTATGTGTGTATGTATGTGTGTATGTCTGTGAGTGAACACGCTAGCGTCTAAACGCTTTGTTCGAATAAGCTGAAAGTTGGTACGTATATTGTAAGTCACCATAGTACGAACCCTGTAGATTTTGGTGAATCAAGCACTTATAGTATTTTACAGGGACACAAAGAAAAATTCTTTATCATTATGGCCAAGGGACCAAAATCTTAAAAGTGCGATAGCATCTAAACGCCTTATTCAATTGAGCAAAAACTTTATACACATATTATAGGTCACAGATACTCAATCTGTATAGATTTTGGAGGGAGAATCTAGCACTTATAGTTTTTTTACAGGGACACAAAGAAAAATTCTTTGCTAAATTTTTAAAAGTGTAATAGCGTCTAAACGCCTTATTAATCTCAGCAAAGAATTTGTACACATGTTATAGGTCACATTTGAACCAACTGTATAGATTTTGGTGAATCTAGCACTTACAGTTTTTTTACAGGGACACAAAGAAAAATTCTTTATCTTTATGGCCTATGAGACCAGCGATAGCATCTAAACGAGTTATTCAATTGAGCTGAAAATTTGTATGAATATTATAAATCACTGCTGCACTAACTATAAGCATTTTGGTGAATCTAGCATTTATAGATTTTTACAGGGACACAACGAAAAATTCTTTATCATTATGATCTAAGGGCTCAAAGTTCAGTAGCGTTAAATAAAACCTCGTGTGATATATGGAGAAAAATACTCAAACACTCTGTTATGGTTTTCTCTCTTTTGTTTGTTTAGCAACTCCTCTTTCTTTATTTTATCTACAAAACTGTTAGTTACTCAATGTTCGGAAAGTCGAGTGGAGTCACTCCAGATTTTTTTTTGACAGTGTAGGTCATTGTCGTCTGAACCATATAGATTTTGGTGATTCTAGCTCTTGTAGTTCTTTTACAAGGACACAAAAAGAGATTCTTTATCATTAGGAACTATAGACTCGAATTGTTTAAAAAGCACTAGCGTCTAAATTCTACATTCGATTAAGATAGAAATCGGTAGGCGTGTTGTAGGTTATTATCGAAAGAATCATACAGATTTACATAAGTATAGGACTTTCAGTTTTTACTTTATTTTATTTTATTTTATTTTTCTTTTACCGTTATACAAAATAGAATTTTTATACAAGGCTATTTACGGATTCATACTTTTCATGTTCTCTTTAGTAATGGTGAATTGTTTAAAATATGAGGAAAACAGATAAATGTTTGATATTTGAAGCTTGCCATTTATAGTTATTTTACAGAGACACACAACAGAGTTTGGATGCATTACGCTCCATTACCCAACATATTATTTGGAAAAAAAAAATACTTAAATGCATTATTATAATATTCTCTCTCTTTTTTTTAAATGAATTCCCTTACTTTAATTTATTTAAACAACCATTAATTACTTAATGTTCGGAAAGTCGAGTAAAGTCACAGCAGATTTTTTTTTCCTAATACGTTTAAAAATGCAATCATGTGTTTATTTACAACATGCTTAAAATTTGCCTCAAAAACAGTTGACGATTTTTTTTTACCCATACTTTCTAATGCATTCTAGCTTCTTCTTTTCTTTTCCTTTTTTTTTTTTTTTTTTTTTTTTTTGTACAATAGAACTATTGTTTTCAGTCAGATATTTTACTTCGTCATTTTTTGCTGTTTTTCGCCTTGAATATGTCAGGATGTTTTTCCCCTTTCTGCCACAAGCTAAAAAATCAATAAAATTGAGGTAAAAGAAATTTTAAGAAATAAATTTAGTAGATGTTGCTAAGGGGTGCAATTTCATATTTAAAAAAAAAAAAAAAAGCAGTTATTTATTTTATTGTATTTATTTATTTATTATGCTTTTTGTATACTTAGACCAATTAAATTAAAAATGTTTTCCTCTCTCTTATTAAGAATTTATATATATATATATATATATATATATATATATATATATATATATATATATATATATATATATATATATATATATACATATACTAGCAGACCCGGCCACGCGTTGCTGTGACTGAGTTATACGTTGAATTATACGGCTGTAAACTATTTAGTACAGTCAAATTATTATTTACGAACAAAGAAGAAAACGTTGTAGCCGATGTAAAAACCCACAGGTTTGAGATTTGAAACTTAGGTCAAAATTTGGAAGCGATTGATAAAAATTTTCCTAGTTTTGATATTAAGCACAAATTAATTTTATTGTAGGGTCCTATAAATTGTAATGGAGAAGTGATATATATTATTTCTAATGCTACTTTGGATAAAATTGCTAAAATGACTAATATATAAATTAAATTCTATTAAAATTCTATTAAAATAAAAGTATAAAAGAAACAGACGATTTTAAAATCAATTTTTATGGAGGAGTGAAATATAATATATGCTATAATGCAATACATACTAATATTTTAGCAAATAAAATTTATGAATAATTTATTTGCTAAAGGGGAATGGAAGACTCCAGATACAGTTTCAAATTCATATTTCTTTCTTTCTTTTTTTTTTTTTTTTTTTTTTTTTCAATACCACTTAATGGCTGTTTCCAAAACTTTTATTTATTTTTATTTTCGGCATCAAAAATCTTTGTACGATAACATGGGGATGAAAGATCTATATATATTACTATATCTATGATAGAACTACATTAGCACTTTATCAATGTGTATAAAATCTTTAAATTGATTATGACGTCAATTTTCGTGAGATGCATAATTTAACTTTTTATAATTTTTTAACGTTCACGTTTGATTAAATGTATTTATTTTTATGTCAAAAGAAAATGAACTCGAATTTTTTTTTTTTTTTTTTTGGCAACAATTAAATTAATGGAACTCACAGATATTTTGGAGCAACTTTAATAAAGGTCTATAATTAACAAATAATTGCAATAAAACAATATTGTGACAATAAATTGAGATAAAAACTATCCTATCTCTCAAGTTGGACCAAACTGCACACAGTGTGCAAAATTTCATTAAAATCGGTTCCTTCGTTTAGGAGTTTACCCCGGATAAACATCGTGACACGTAATTTATATATATATACAGACAGATGATAGAACTACATTAGCACTTTATCAATGTGTATAAAATATTTAAATTGATTATGACGTCAATTTTCGTGAGATGCATAATTTAACTTTTTATAATTTTTTAACGTTCACGTTTGATTAAATGTATTTATTTTTATGTCGAAAGAAAATGAACTCGTATTTTTTTTTTTTTTTTTTTTTGGCAACAATTAAATTAATGAAACTCACAGATATTTTGGAGCAACTTTAATAAAGGTCTATAATTAACAAATAATTGCAATAAAACAATATTGTGACAATAAATTGAGATAAAAACTATCCTATCTCTCAAGTTGGACCAAACTGCACACAGTGTGCAAAATTTCATTAAAATCGGTTCCTTCGTTTAGGAGTTTACCCCGGACAAACATCGTGACACGTAATTTATATATATATACAGATAACGGGTGTCCTAGATATTTTAAAAATTCATAAACGTTGAAGGAATTGGCACAATTAAACGCGGTTTGCTAAAAAGTTATTCTCGTAAAGGATGTTTTTTTTTCCCTAAGTTAAAGGGGGAAAAATTACATTTTTCGTCGATAGAGGGCACTGCATGGCCGCATAACGAAAAATATGCAAGTCAGTGTCTTATGAATTGCACGCTTTTACGATAAACACAGCTTATTTCTTATTCTGCTTCCTACTTGTGCATACATGAATTTTAATTGAGATGCTGACTTGGATAAAGCGTTTTTGGTGAAGATGTTTTCCCTGAGCTAAGAATCGCCAACTGTAACATTAATAGTGGTATTGTAACTCGTTTGCAAACTGTAATTTGTGGTGATAACGAACACATAGAATACCATTTACATGGGCTGTAAAAATTTTCATAGAAATAAATATAGTTTTCATGGAAATTTGTGATTTACTTACGTACAGCTCCCTCTATCGATGAAAATTGTAATTATTATTTTTTTTTTTTTCTTTACAAAAAAAAAAAAAAAATCCCTCTTCATGAGAATAACTTTTTCACAATCCGCGTTTAAATGTACCAAATCCTTCATTTTTTATGAATTTTTAAAATGTTTTCAGACTTATGGAACACCCGATATATATGTATATATATCAGCAGCAGCCTTTATCAATCCACTGCAGGATGAAGGCCTCTTCTAGGTGATTCCAAACTGCCCTTTTTCGGCAAATCTTCTCCATTCTGCTCTTCCAAATTTCACAATTTCATCTCTCCAACGACACAGTGGTCTCTTCCTCGGTCTTTTCTTATTTCATGGTACCCAAAGTAGAGCTTTGGTGGTCCATCTATCATCATTTCTTCTCGCAAGATGCCCAGCCCAGCTCCATTTTAACTTCTTGACTCTAGAAATAACATCAGTAACTTTGGTTTGTCCCCTAATCCAAGTGTTTCCGCTTTCTGTCACTTTGGTTGAATCCTAACATGCATCTTTCTATGATTCTCTGGGTTCTTTGAAGTATTGTATAGCTTTACATGCTAATGTCTTCGTTTCTGAAGCATAAGTTAAAACAGGCTTTCTTTTAAAGCAAATTGGGAGGTCGCTTTTGAATATAGCGCTATTTCTTCCGAATGCTCTCCATGCAAGTAACTCTGTTGTTAAGTTCTTCCATGATGTTCCCGTTCATCGTAAGGATTTCCCAGATATGCATAACTACATATCTGGGTCCGTTTCTAATTTATCCATATCAACAGTGATCTTCAGTGGAGAAACAAAGGAATTACATATAACTTTTGTCTTGCTGAGGTTCATTTTCAATCCAACGAGCTTGCTTTCTTTGTTTAATTCCTGAAGCATTTCTTGCAAATCCTCAAATGAGTAGGTAAGCAATACAATATCATTTGCAAATATCAAATGATTTATAAACTCTCCATCAATTTTTACGCCTTTCTGTTCCCAATTTATTTATTTTTTTAACTTCTTGAAGTACTGCATTGTAGAGTTTGAGTGAAATTGTGTCCCCTTGCCTTTATACTTATATATATAAAGGATTGAGATCTTAATAAAATTTAACCTTAATTATTTAGCATTTAATAGAAACATGTCAAAACCAGCACAGCAAAAGTAAAACTGATTGTAACACATTGCTAAAACTAGCACAGAAATGTTGCGATACATGTTATATATATATATATAATTGAGAAAAATCATGTTAAAGAAATGGAGCAGCTTTAGTATATAGAAAAACCTTGCCAAATTGAAATTTGGCGCCAGAGTAGCTTGGACATTTCTCGGTAAGGTCTTAATTTACGCACCTGCGATAGACACTTTAATTCATCGCCAAAATCGCTACAAAAATGTAAAAATCGCCAAGAGGGGAGAGTGCTATATTAAAGCTGTACTAAAGAAATTTTAAGAAATGAATGTGATGTTTTTATATACTGAAAGGAATGTTTTTTTTTTTTTTTTTTTCAAATTTTGAAATTTATTTATTTGTTTATTTTTAATGTAACTTTGTATTTGTAAGGGCATATTTATATTCTCAGTAATGCATTTGACTTTTATACACAGATGAGCTTAGACCTCATGGATGATGAAGACCAAATTGCCATGAAAACAGACATAGAAAGACAAGAGATCAGTAATCTTGTCAGAAACAGAATGAAAGACTTGTGCCTTCCAACAGAAGATTATGGTCAGTATTGATATTTCTAAACAAATTGGAAATTGGTAATGTTCTCAAAGTAAAATTGTTTTCAATAATAATAAAAAAAAAAAAAAAAAAAAAAAAAATAGAAGGAATTGGTATAATAAAAACACATGTATTCTATAAAGAGTATGGAACAAAATCACTGCCTTACACATACAGACGAGACGGGTAATTTGAAATCTCCCAAGTACGTTCTTTTAAAAATGGCTGTGCGAATTTTTTTCAAACTCGCCATATTAACACCCTATTAGATATCCTTTCGTATATAATTATTGTTTTCCGGTCAACAGTTGAGTTTATCAATTTTTGTGAAAGTCTGTGTCTCAAAAACGGCTTTAATGCTTTTTTTTTTAATTTATTTTATTTTTTTTTTATTACTGCACAAACTCCTTTTTCACGTATTATATGGTTATTACAATAATATTAATAATTATCCTGATTAGGTAGGTCCCTTTTAGATATTGGAAATAAGTGTTTCAAAAAACGGCTCAACCGACTTTTTTTTTATTATTATTATTTTTTTTTTAACTCGCTATGTAAACTCTGATTAATATGTCTTTACACATGTATCAGTTTTCTGTTACAGAAAAATTGTTTGATGCCTAACTTGAAAGGTCAATTTTGTATGTTCTGACTACATTATATCCAAAAAGTGCGTATAATACGTGTAAGAATGGGTGATGGAAGTCGTGTGATTGTTACACATCAGATTTTGTACTGCCAATCCGGAAAATTTTCTGGATACGGACCAGAGTTTAAAAAAAAACAGAATATATATATATATATATATATATATAGATAGATAGATAGATAGATAAAAATTATAACAAGTACTTAAGAAGAAAAAGTGCATTATTATACACATAAATAAAGGCATTAAAAGTGCAGAGATCAAGTAAAGGAACAAGTGAAGACCAGACATTCAAACCGTGCTTTCTCAAAAAAAAAAAAAAAAACTGAGTTAGTGATTTTTCTTTAATCTCAACATAATATACTATTACTATTAATTAAAACTAATTTTATCCCATTATAAAGTTACTTAGAAAATTGGGGTTTCGATCAAAAAGTGCTTCCTCCAGAGCCTGTCTCCATTCAAATGGTGATTCCTCCAGCCAGCCAATCAGAGCTGTTCTTAATGGTCATGTGACCTGCACACATCCCAGTTTTTATGTTTGTTTATTTTGTCCATGCTATGTTGGTTTACACCTTTTCATTCAAAAAGTACTTTATCCACACTGGAAACATTCAAAACATGTTTCCTCCTAGGGTTTTCGTTCAAAACCTGATTTCTCCAAATTTCAAATGCATTTTTCTAATTAATTTTAATTTCATTAGGAACAGTATGTCTACATAACTTCCTAAAAACCAGTAATACATCTAAACAAACAATAATTAGAGTTTAAATGTAGATATTTTTTAATTTACCAGTTTTTTGTGTTTTCTGATAAATTGTATCTGAAGAAGAAAACACGGTTTGAATGTTTGATCCTCAAGTATAATTTAGCGTTTTAAAAATGTGGTTTAATCGAAATTATGCACCAAGAATTTAAGATTTATTTTTTTTTTTTTTTTTTTTTTTTTTTTTTTTTTTTCATTTCCAAACGTAAATAAACATATTTAATAAAGGTAATAAATAATTTGGATCCATTAATTCCTAATTTTTCTGCAAGATATTTTATGTTTTACTTAATGACAACTGCATTTCAGTGAACTATTATTTTTAATCAGTGTTTGATACTGACTGTATATGTAAAAAATAACAAAGATAAAATCTAGGAATGTAAGTGCAATTGTATGGCTCCATGAAAATAAATTATTTATTAAGATTCTCATTGAATCAATAAGTTACATTCATAATCTAGTTTACAATTGTGCCATCATAAGAATAGTATGTAGATTTTAGTATCGATAAAGCTTTGCTTTGGAAAATCAATTAATATATCGTTTAAAATAAATTGCACTGTTTGAAGAAGCAAGAGACCCTCCATAAAAAAATTCACAACGTCGATTTCTAGTTTTATATGATAATATACATATGAGGGAAAAAAAAAAAAAAAAAAAAAAAAAAAAAAAAAAAAAAAAGGTGTTTACTGGTGTATTTCATCCATAAAATATTATTTTGTATTATTTTCGAATAATGGTTGTTATGTTTGTCGATTGCTCTATCTTTCCTCAACAAATAATCATTAATCATTAGATTTTTTTTTTTTTTTTTTTTTTTTTTTTTTGACAAAACAATGTGACGTTATATTAATAATTTTCCTTTTGACGATTTGTCTTGTCTAAAGTAGAAAAACAATTTTGAAACTGATAATTTTTTTTTTCTAACAAGGAAACATTTAAAAGGTGTCGTCTTCAAAAAATATTGAAAAAATATATTTGATTCTACTCTTCATAAAACACCAGAAAGTGAAAAAATTATCGGCTGATATGAATTACAGCGACCATATAAAATTATCAAAATGAAGCATTTTTGGCGATTTAGCGCTGTTCGGTGATAAGCTAGCTAGCACCGATATTGCCGCGTACGAACAGAACTGTGTTTCGCTTATCTGAACAGTACTCAAAATCAATCGCCTAAGAGTATGAAATCGTCAAATACGCTAAATTTGGATAATTTTTTTTAGGTCGCTGTAATTCATTTCAGCCAAAATTTTTTTCACTTTCTGGTGTTTTATGAAGAGTATAATCACATATATTTTTTTCAATATTTTTTGAAAACGACACCTTTTGAATGTTTCCTTGTAAAAAAGAGATAAAAAATTAAATAAAAAACTTACGAGAAGTCTTTTAACCCTTTCATTCCCAATTTTTTCCATCTATAAACTAATAAATCTTATATTTAGTCATAAATATATTTCAAAAATAATATATGTATATATATATATTCATGGTGTTCAAAAATTACAGCGACAAATTTTAAGAGGAGATAGAGAGGGCACTTTATGATGTGCCCTCCCTATCTCCTCTTAAAATTTGTTCAAGGATTCAGAATTTCAGAGTAACCCATGTCCGCAAATGTCATCTTATTCCTTTAAGAACTGGATGTTTTGGGGTAAATTTTAACAGATGAAGGAGTACAAACGTAGAACTACAAGCTTTAAGTTTATGTAAGTAACAGCTGATGAATGCGGAATGCATAGCAACCCATGTCCGCAAATGTCATCTTACTCCTTATAAGAACTGGATGTTTTGGGGTAAATTTTAACAGATGAAGGAGTACAAACATAGAACTACAAGCTTTAAGTTGATGTAAGTAACAGCTGATGAATGCGGAATACATAGCAACCCATGTCCGCAAATGTCATCTTACTCCTTATAAGAACTGGATGTTTTGGGGTGAATTTTAACAGATGAAGGAGTACAAACGTAGAACTACAAGCTTTAAGTTGATGTAAGTAACAGCTGATGAATGCGGAATACATAGCAACCCATGTCCGCAAATGTCATCTTACTCCTTATAAGAACTGGATGTTTTGGGGTGAATTTTAACAGATGAAGGAGTACAAACGTAGAACTACAAGCTTTAAGTTGATGTAAGTAACAGCTGATGAATGCGGAATACATAGCAACCCATGTCCGCAAATGTCATCTTATTCCTTTAAGAACTGGATGTTTTGGGGTAAATTTTAACAGATGAAGGAGTACAAACGTAGAACTACAAGCTTTAAGTTGATGTAAGTAACAGCTGATGAATGCGGAATACATAGCAACCCATGTCCGCAAATGTCATCTTACTCCTTATAAGAACTGGATGTTTTGGGGTAAATTTTAACAGATGAAGGAGTACAAACGTAGAACTACAAGCTTTAAGTTGATGTAAGTAACAGCTGATGAATGCGGAATACATAGCAACCCATGTCCGCAAATGTCATCTTACTTCTTATAAGAATTGGATGTTTTGGGGTGAATTTTAACAGATGAAGGAGTACAAACGTACAAGCTTTAAGTTGATGTAAGTAACAGCTGATGAATGAGGAATACATAGCAACCCATAACCGCAAACATCAAATTAACCCTTTAAAGAGCGAATACATTCAGTTGTTTTTAACATTTACCACCCTGCATGAATATTAGCGACTGCTCATGTGTAGTCTTGCTTTTTAACTATTTGTAATTTTTTCCCCGCCTACCTTATTTTGAAATCTTGACCAATCCATCATTTCCCAAAATTACACACAATATTCGTATTAATACAATCAGTGTTTTAAGCACATCGATTAGAAACAACATTATTACTATGTATACCATTTTATGTAATCATTTGCACGAAAAATATATTTGCTAAAAATTCAAAATTTGAAAGTCACGCCCATATCTGAAGCAAGAAGAGTATCCCCAAAGCACCCGATTCTTAAAGAGTTCAGACAGTTTCGCCAGATTGAGCTTTTTTATTCAATATCCACCACTAAATATTAATCGAGACGGTCGAGACGGAGATCGAGACCTACTTATACAGGGCGCCTATCAATTTTTCTGAACTAAGCAATGCATACGAAAGGACATCTAATAGGGTGTCTATCTATCAATTTCTAAGAAAATCGTTAAAGCCGTTTTTGAAATAAGGATTTACGGTCCCACTTACGATTTCCAGTATCCCACTTCCGGTTTTCTAATTTTCACATAAAGTTGGAAAAATTATCTGTACACCAGACATGTCACAATTCTGAAATTTCGTCGTTTTATTTTTATTAGTTTCGAAAATATGATTGTCAGAAGATTCCCCACACACACATACACACTGACTAATTGCACAAAACCACTTTTATGAACTCAAGAGACCTATTATAAATCAGCATTATAAATCAGGTGAAAATTCGATATCGAATTTTTTGAACGAATACAATACTCCCATTACCTACGGTAGTCGGCTAATGGATATAAAATAAAAGTGGTAAAATTGAAGAAGCTAATAATTTCAGGTAATTGGGATTAAGAAACATGTATAAAGGGCTGCAAGAGTAAAATAAATAATTCTTTTGACATGCTTTGATCCTGATAACTGATATATAATATTTAAAAACTTTTAATTATTCTACAAAGTTTTCAATATTATAAACTGGATATAAAACTCTAAACGATTAAAATTGCATAATTATCTGCATGCTTTATGAATAAAATATACCTGCCAATATTCGAATTAATCTTCCGTAAAATTGTTAGTCCCCGCCCCTTTTTCCTCACCACTTTGTTTTTAAAGCAATTTCCTTTAGGGGAGAGTGGAGATGAATGGGACATTTTTCATGTTTTTATTAATAACGTTCACCATATGTAAATCAGAATTTTATAACATTGCTCATAAGTAGACTTCAGTAATCAGTTACATATAAACATACTAACTTTAATAAAAAGTTATCATAAATCATTATAATAGAGTACAAATTATCCAGTTAAATTTTTGTTTCCGACTGATCGGGAAAAATAAGCATTTTATTCGGTATTACATTAATAATCATCAGGATTTATTTAATTAGCTTGATTGAAATTGGGATTTTAATCAGATTATTATTAGTTTATTTATTTATTTTTTAAATTATTGATATTATTGATTTAAGTTGCATTGAATATTCTAACTTATAATTTTTTTTAATCATAATTATTATAAACAAAAATCAGAACAATTAATTTCAATCTATTTTTCTCTAAATCCATGCTACTTTTATAATTCCATGTTATTACTATTGAGCTACAGGTTATAAAAATATTGAAAATCTATTTACGATTTGTTTTAATATAATTCTTGTGTACAATTTTAAATTAGCACATATTGGGGAATGTCCCATTCATTCCAACCACCACAAGATCATATAAAATATGAAATAGGCCTTAGGAACAATTGTCAATATTCTTCTTGAATATCACAAACACAATAAAAGATTATGCCTTTTCAGCATTGAGTTATATTAACTTTAAGCAAATAGTTAATTTTTAACTACTATCTAATTGAATGAGCAGCTCTTACTCTGGCAGCAGAAAAAGACACTTTTTTTTTTTTTTTTTTTTTTTTTTTTTTTTTTTGCCCTTCAATAGACAGCACAATTCTGAAACTACACTTGATGAATGACCTCAGTACTGCCATATATCAGAAAAATTGTCAAGTTTCTAGTGCTTGCGAAACATAAAAATTTTGCTATTGTCCCATTCATCCCCACTCTCCCCTATATATGTAGTTAAATAAGAAAAAAAAGACTCTAAAAAATGACTGGTGTGGGGGTAAAAAAGGAGGGTTACTAACAGTTTTACAGAATATAAATTAGAATGCGGGCAAATATGATAAAATAAAGCAAAAATAATTTTTATTTTTTATTAACTTTTTGCCATATCATATGACAGTTTTGACTAATTTTTTGTTGCTTTTGTTTCTTGCAGATGACTGCTCAGAAAAAAGAAACAGTTTATCATATGTAATTATTAATCCCAGTTGTGACTTACTACTAGAAGAAGGAGATATTGTGTAAGTGAAAACGATTTCGAAGATTTGTATTTTAAAGATTAACAATAATTTTTTTATTAAATATCTACACTTTTCTTTTTTAACCCTCGCTTTCCCAAGACCATTTTGACCCCATTTTGTAGTTGAAATTTAGTTAAGCCCTCCTCATTCAAAAAGTGAGCTAATTCGCCAGATTATAAATAATCTCTAAAAAATAAAGAGTTAAATTGAACACGTGTCATTTGTATTAAATATATTTAAAACACTTTAAACACACGTAAATATAAATTTATTTAAAAGATGTTAAAATTTTTTTATCCAAAGCTTTTCGCTTTAATAGTAAAGCATCATCAGGGATTTATGATTCGTTTCCATTGCGCAGTTTTAAATATGTTTTCTTTTTACAGTCAACAGTTAAGTCTTTTAATAACGTGATATATTTTAAATATCAGCAAAAAACAATATGAATTCCGGTAGAGGTTGGACCAAGGAGTTAAGAAAAGTGAGAGAAGCTGGAACTATTGCATATCATACGAGGTTATTGTAGGAGAAAAAACGTCATGAATTAGCAGAAATAAACTATTAACTATTTTATAATATTGTGCCAAATTATTGGTAAAATTGCAGCATCTTTGGAATTTATTGCATTTTTGCATTTAATTATATGAATAGCTTCGGAAATGTAAAGTTCTTGGATATTAGATGGTGCTGTAATAATTTTGGCTTTATCCCATATAGGGTTGGCGTTTGTGTTGGCATAGATGAAGTCGACTAGAGTAGAACTATTTGCTTCTTTTATATTTCGTATATGTTCTTGTATTCTTTTATTTAAAGTCCTCTTGGTCTGTCCAATATAATAGAAAAGTTTTTTATTGCTTTCTATGGAAATTTGATAGACTCCTCCAGTGGGTCCATTTAAGTCGCGGTCATGAAGGGTTAATTGTTTAATAGTTATAGGAGAACTGAATGGGATAAAGAAATTAAATTTACGTTGTATATAATGTTTAAAGCTATAGAATTCTTTACAGAAAGGGAGACTATTAGTGTAACGAAATTTTAGAGTTGAATCTAAAGTGGGATTATTAGGTTTAATTAGCATGGGATTTTTTATTCTATTAACTAATCTTGTAATACTAGATTTACTATATCCCGCAGCAGTACCTATTTGAATAATATTGTTAATTTGTTGTTTTTCATTAAATTTAAAAGTGGTATAATTTATAGCTCGGGTAATGTAGGAATTAAAAAAAGCATTTTTATAATTAGTAGGATGAGCTGAATCAGCTGGGATCGGTAAAGGGATAAATGTGTTTTTGGAAAAGATGTCAAACCATATAGTTGTATTATTTTCGTTACGATGTATCTTAAGGTCAAGAAACGGAAGCGTACGATTGATCTCAGTTTCAAATGTAAATTTAATCGATGGAAATTGGTTGTTGAGACAATCAATTAAATTAAGGAGCGCATTTTTTGAATAAGGCCAGGAGATAAAAATATCGTCAACATATCGCAAATATATAGTAGGTTTGAGTATGGAAGTTTCAAATACGCGTTTTTCTAATTCAATGAGTAATAAATCTGCTAAAATTGGACTAAGAGTGATATATAAACAAACTTTTGGAGCCCCTATGGGTTCCCCTCTTAGTCCAATTTTAGTTAACTGTTGACTGTAAAAAGAAAACATATTTAAAACTGCGCAATGGAAACGAATCATAAATCCCTGATGATGCTTTACTATTAAAGCGAAAAGCTGTGGATAAAAAAATTTTAACATCTTTTAAATAAATTTATATTTACGTGTGTTTAAAGTGTTTTAAATATATTTAATTCGCCAGAGATAGCAAACGTAACCAGTAGAATGTTGCAACTTCTAAACGATACAAAAAGCGCGGTGCTGGTGAATTTCGCCAAACGTGCCAAGCGGCACCTGAAAGCAATTTTTTCTGCAATAATGCCTTGATCTTGGGAAAGCGAGGGTTAATTTTATATTTCGAATTTGTGTTTGTCCTAGGTCTCTAGTGCAGGCAGTTGGCCTTAATCCATGCACTACTACAATATTTTTTTGTTTCTTGCCAGTGAATGAAAATTTAATTTAAATTTTGTGTTCTTGGATGATAGAAATTGAAAAACAAACCGACTATTGTTTCTTTATATTCACAGAAAACAACTTACCCTGAAAAAAAAAATTATATGACTGATATCTAAAAACTAAATTGTGTCTCAAGTAAATATAGTTCCATGTCATCCTTATAAATTTTAGTTCTCTTTGATAGGGAATTCTACAAACCGCTATTAGAATTTTATGTCGTATTCCTATATTATCGTAATCAAACTTATTTAAAAATCTCTGCAAATAAATGTGAATTCCATAGGCGAGTTTTAGTAACTATATTCTTGGTTTATGACCCAATTCTAGCAAATCAAGCAAGAATTTCTCGCAATACAAAGGATCCGTAACATTCATAATATTGTTCCGCCATCTAGAAAAGTATAGACTAGAAATTCTCGATAATTTCGTGTATTCAGGTTATTTGTTTGCCTTATACGCATAACTCAGGAATATATTTCTAGTTTAGGGTTTCAGAAAGTGAGTATTTATTCGTTCTAGATTGAGGTGGTATATTTTTTTTTTCAGTGTATATTGAATATATCTAATAGTCTTCTTTTATATAGTATAATTATATATTTATATGTAGTGTGTGTGTCTCTAAAGAAAGTACATGGACTTACATACGGTGTTCAAGTCTTGAAATTTATCTGCGACTTATTGCAACCTAGTATCTTTTCGTAATCAGCACCAAATTTGTCTAGCTCATTGGTTCTATCTTGAACTACATTAACTTAATTCATTATAATATTAATAACAAACACACGCTCACATTCAAAATTTTTGTCTAACAAGGAAACATACAAAAGGTTTCGTCTTCAAAACATATTGAAAAAAATATATGTGATTCTACTCTACCTAAAACACCAGAAAGTAAAAAAATTATCGGCTGAAATGAATTACAGTTACAACAAAAAATTATCAAAATTAAGCATTTTTGGCAATTTCACATTGTTAGGCGATTGATTTTAAGTACTTGGCGGAGAAACAAAACACGGTTCTGTTCGTACACGGCCATCTCGGTGCTAGCGAAATGAACGCCTAGCAGAGCTAAATCGCCAAATATGCTTAATTTTGATTATTTTTTGTGGTCACTGTAATTTATTTCAGCAGATAATTTTTTCACTTTCTAGTGTTTTATGAAGAGTAGAATCACATTTTTTTTTTTTTTAGCAAATTTTTTATAAGACGACAACTTTTGAGTGTTTCCTTGTAAGCTTTAAAAATTCACATTATAAAGCATAGCGATATTTCCTCAGGCAAATTTTTGCTCATTAAAATTAACTTCGCGGTAACCACTTGATAGCCAAATCTGTTAGGCCATAGTCTGTTTTCATATCTATTGGTTAGTCCAATACCAATAGATATTTCAGGCTGCAAATTAGTCAAATTCACCGTTTTTCCCTTCCCATATAATCCTATGAGATTTTCGTTGCTTGGTATTTTAGGTGTAACTCATTGAAAAATGTAGTTTTTCGAATTTTGTTTATTAAATTTCACGCTGTGAACATGCAGCTTTTTACCTAAGTGATTTTTATTATTATCATGGTTTACATTTTTTTCGATATTATAAAACTGAAAATATAAGTTTATTTAATCCACACACACACACACACACGTGTATATAAAACAGAGAGTTGGCCTAGATTACAGGTTATACATATACATATTTATTTATTTATATTTAATATATATATATAAGACATTTTCTAATATTGCACAGGAAGAAATATGCAATATCAGATGAAAAAGTGAAAGATTTAATTAAAATAGATATTCAAAATCCTAGAAGGAAGCATACATTAAAACAATACATCTTCGGGGTCAATGACTGAATAATATATGCAAATAATAGTTAAATTTCTATATAACTGTAAGCCTACAGCCAAAAAAGTTACAGATATCCCCATTCAATTTATCCAAACCGAACAAAACCATTCAAATATGAAAGCAAGATAGATTTAATACAGATATTAAATAAAAAGTAACAAGAAATTAGAAAGTTGCTTACTAATTTTCATGAAAAAAATAAATAAAATCATTTACGATTAGAAAAATTTGTTCTTTATATATATTTATTTATTTAAAAATATTCTGACAAAGATGAAGACAACGTGTTCCAAGAACAAAATTCGAAAAAACAGACTTCAAGAAAACTTAATTTTCAATGTCATCCTATCTTTAAAATAGGAAGTAATGAAAATCCCTTTGTATTGCATGGAAAGGGAGAAAAGGGGAATCTGGGTGATGTTTAGGTTTATTTCAAACAGTCAGTGTTGAAATGAATTACTATAGAGAGTCAAAAATCCACACAGCTCGGGACCAGAGGTTATGCGGATTTTAGGATTTTGCGGATTTCGGGGCCCATAAAAAATGATTTTCACTTTGAATAATAAAAACAGAATATTATTCAAACTAAACACATACTAGTGAATAATAACACTGAATATTAAATTAATAGGTACATAAGAATAATAATGAACATTAAAAAATATGTATAATGAAAACTATAAATAAATATGAAAAAAAAAATATTTGTCAAATTTAGATAAAATCTGTTCACATGTAGCTTTTAAACTAAACTTGAACCTGCATGATTTATTTATTTATTTTTTATTTATTGTAAATAGTAGTAACACAAATTTATTTTTCTACAAATTTAATTGAGTTCTTCCTTATAAATTATGCCTTCATCAGAAAGCACTTTAAAAAATTAGCTTGTTATTATTTACCTGATTGGTATCATCATATCACAATAATCATTATATTCTTATGTTGAATTTAATATACTGTCAATAATTTTATTAGCAGCAACTTGGCTCTTGCTGTCTTTCATATTATTATTATTTTCTTTTTCTTTTTCATAATCATAAAATGCAAACATAAAATCTGTATTCAAGATCTTTTTCAAAAATTCTGACTTGCAGTTTTGTAACTTATTAATAGTGAATTTCGTTGTTTGTATCTAACAAGCTGTGCGGATTTCGGACTTTGGCGGATTTTAGGTCGGCGGATTTCTGGCTCTCTACTGAATAAATAATTAATTTTTCTCTGCTAATGTTTGTAACTTATTTAAAAAAGCTTGTCTTTTTCTCTTTCAGTTACGTCATACGTCCTAGTCCCATTTGGAGCAAAAAAGTTTTCCTTACAAGAGGTTCCATTCGCATCAAATCACCAAATAAGACAAAACGGAAAGGTAAAAGTCAAGAAGAAACTCTTCCAGGTGCTGCTTCTGACGACAAAGAAGGTAGCGACAAAGATGGGACGTTTGTTTGACGAAAGTGAAACGCTTCTCCCTGTCAGGGAGAAAATTTCTTGCTATATCATGCAACAAATCAAAACTTTAGGTTCCAAAAGTACAGCCTGTCAGTTCGGACCAAACAACATCAAAGTAAAATACAAGTTATTGCCTAAATAACTGGAACTCCCGAGAGACGCATGTGGGAATTTTGCTGCAGAGATGAAAAGCAGAAAAAGCATCTTTGAAATAGGTGCACAAACAGGCATCTGCGATTTTGATATTATTGTGATATGCTCGAGGACACAAATAAAGATTGTAACAAGAAAACAAAATGTTTTACTGTGGAATGAAGTAAGAGACATATCTTAAGAAAATATGCGTCTGAACTTTTAATGTTATCGTGATATGCTCAAAAAAAAAGAGATTTTTAAAAAAGAAAAAGAAAAGAAAAATTTAAAAAAAAAAAAAAAAAAGACTCAGAAAAGCAAAGTTTCTACGTTAAACAGGAAGTATTACGTAAGAACAAAATTAAATGTGGTACAAAATATTGCATTTTTTTTTAAATGTCAAATTCTGTGAGGATTAAAACCATTATACTATCTGCCAAATTCATGCACGTAACTTTCTCACAAAGTAAGCTTTGATGAGCTTTCCTTTTAATACATCATATTATTTACAAAAATAAATTCAGTGTATAATTCGCTTAGATTTAAATGCAGTTAATTAAAAATATTCAGTCAAGTTATTATAAATAAATGTGTGCCTTTGAACAAATAATGTGAAGTGAATATTATGGTTTTTCTTAGTTGAAAAACAACTAAACTTCACGGACTCTTGAGAAAGCTTCTATAAGAACTATATGCAGACCTACATGCAAAACAGTTGTAAATAATGTTCTATAAACTGAGAAATAATTTTAAAACATATTGATCTGAGAATAATACATAATAATACTGAAAGTCTACTGCGATTTGTGATAGGATAGTGACGCATCGACAAACGACAACATGAAAATGATGCATTGAACAATAAAGACAATAGCACAGAAAACGATTTGATTTCACTTCGGATGGCTTCATCTGTGAGGGAACACTAACTGTGCAATCAAAAATTTTTTAAAGACGCTCAGAATTTAAGTATTTCCCACTTTTTCTAGCTTATAGAGTAATATAAAGTTTTGACTTTTTCATATACATAAATATATATATACACATATATCTATATTTGTTACCTGATATTGTAAATAATCCTTCACATGTAAGTAATACGTAGGTAAGTCAAAAAGTTAGTTGTAAATGGTGAGATTTATGTGTTTGTCAAATGTATTTTATTGAGTTGATAATAGCAGTGATAAAACTTCTGTTACGTACAGATTTACACACGTTGATATAATCGTTTAGCTAATCAAAAGTGACACTTCGAATTGTATGTAGCTTTCTCATTTCTGTTCCTCAGGATTGGCACATTTGAGAATGTGAATAATGATATGTATTTAGTCATTAAAGGCACCATCTCGTGAATTTTGCATACAAATTTTGCTTTCCTTATCGCGACAAATTAATGCATGGCAAATATAAATTTCCTATTTGCAAAAGTAATTTAATACCACCGCAGTCTTGCTTAGGAAAAAAATTTTAAAAAGTCAAAAAAGTAGGAATAAAAGCACAGGGGGAAAAAACCGCAAAATCGGAAGTGCGGGAAAAAAAGAAAGAAAGAAAGAAAATAGAAAAATCAACTGATACTGGTCAGAAAATAAAGGAAATGTGGTCAAGAAAAAGCGAATTGTCGGCAAGACTAGCCAATTCTTGTCTACTGTATGATCGTATTTTACAATGCAGCAGTGTTGTCAGACTTGGTGATTTTTCCCCCCATTTAGGGATTCTTGAAGCTTTCAGGGAGAAATATTTTGCGACAGATTTTTAATAGGGAGCAGTTTGGGAAAATGAAAAATTTTAGCAAAAAGTTTGAAAAAAAAAAAGTGATTTTTCCTAAAATTCCACAGAAAAAGGAGAAAAATAGGATCAAATTATCAGATGACTATGCATTGATTCTGGATGCTATTTCAGAGATAGAAAAACTACATTTGCAAGCATCTGATTATAAAATTTAACTAGTTTTTTTGTCTTTTGTATTAACTGATTTCAGGAATTATTTGGTTCATGTATGATGCAGCAAATGTAGGTAAGGCTTGATATGCATTGATTGCCGCTTGAATAATCAGGCGGCTCAAACTACCGTAATTTTGGGCATATAATCCTCAGATCAAATAAGTCAATTTTGAACGAGAAATTTTATTTGACAGATAAAGTTATAGATTCGTCAATCTGTTTCTTCGGAAAATAATAGATTTTTCTATTAAAATAATTTTTCTGGTTGAGAAGTGACATATCTTACCTATGGATCATAGGCCAGAAATTGCTAAGTTGGACCATTATAAACAAAAATGCTCGATTCTGGGTACCTTGTTTATCGTATAAGTTTATAGTCGACAAAAACTGTTTTTATATACATGTGGGATATGCACAAATAATTAAAGAGGAAAGAAACTAGACTCAAATGTTTATGCAGTTTTAAAATATTTAGAAAACTAGTGGGTTTTTTTTTTTTTTTTTTTTGTAAATAAGGATTTATTTTTTTTTTCCCTATAAACAGCTTTATTTAGGGGGAAATGTGAGCTTAAATTTATTAAATATTTTTTTGAAAACTTACATCATTAGTATAAATTGAGTCGGGGACTTTTTGGGAAACCCTTGATATGGGGAAATTGACTTTCGACCATCTGGCAACGTTGCAATGCTAAACGTAAAGTAAGTGTGCATTATATTGGTATTGTCTATGTTAAAAATTATTTCTGACAGTATATATCCTGCAATATCATTTTATCTTATTGAAGATACCAATAAAAAAATTTTCTGTACAGTCGGTAACAAAAGTGTCCGAACACTAGCAAAAATTCCTATGTATTAAAGGTACACTTAATACTGTTTTGTTAAATAAATCCTTGTCGAATCGTGTTCTTAGACTGACTAAGAACAGGATTCGACAAGAATTTATTTAACAAAACCATATGAAGTGTACTTTTTTTACATAGGAAATTTTGCTAGTGTACGGACCCTTTTGTTACCGACTGTACATTTTTTTTTTTTTTTTTACATCCAATTCATGTCACACCTTTTAGAACTTGAATCAAGTTTATCATTGTAACAACGTATCCAAATCACTTAGGTTGAGATCAAGTGAATTTTGACGTTGCACTAGAATTATACAGTGGGCAACTGCCGGCGACCAAATCAGTTATACCTAAGGCACAGAAACTGCACCACTGCTGTCATTAAATTTCATCAGCTTTGTAAACTCAAAGTTCTCGCCATTTGCAATTACATTTTTGACAAACTCTCGTATTTAGTGAACCATTTCCGAGGGCTTCTTTAAAAACTTACTTATTCTAAGAAAATATTTCATTCTAAAGAGTAACTTCAAAAATTATTCAGAATAGCTTATTTTTGCACACATTGTTTTCGTTATTTTGTGTATTAAACAAAAAGAAATTACACATTCAAAAAATTACTAAAACAAAACATTCTGCAATTTCGCGTTAAGCCTATTTAGAATGGGTAATTATTTTACAAACTTATGCACCTCTCATTGTAGGCTTATCCAATCACCGAATAAATAGTTCCATGTTTTTCTCAGTGCCAACTCCCATTTAGGTAATAGATATGTTTTAAACAATATATATATTAGCAAAATGGTAATCGAACATGGTTTTCCATATTTTTCCTTCTAACATCATTTAGTTCATCATCATCACTTCGTAATGTCCTTTGCACTTTCAATTGCTTATTGTAAACTATAACTTTCATTATTTAAATGTTACTGTGCAATAAATAATCACGTTAACATTTTCATTATTATTAGTATCTATTTTTATAAGTTATCTTTTTATTGCATTTTTTTTTTCTCTCCTTATTTAATTTTGTATAGCATTTGAATTCAAAAGCTCTTTAAATTCAGAAAAACTTGATAATTAAAAGATGAATAATTGCTTATGTCAATTTTTGAAATGGCTATATAGCACTAAAACAAAAATATCTGTGGCTCCGGTTGAGTAGTTTTAACGTCGAATTAGAGATAATTAATAGGCATTGGTGACGGTTTGCGATTCACGCTTAGAAGTGTTCCGCAGACCTGCCATATAATTTTGATCTTCGTAGAGGAGATGGATGCCCCACTTCGGTAACACCGAGTGTCATTAATTTTACGAAACATGGACGATATTCCAACCACGACAGATTCTACAGTTGGCAGCAAAATTATTGAAGCCCACATCCACATTTTTCATTTTTTTTTTTTTTTTTTTTTTAACTTTGATCGCTAATTTTTATCCTCAACTTACTTTTTTATAAACAAAATAAGACTAAGATCTTGACTCGACAAATATTTACTTAACAAAACAGTATTAAGTGCTCAATTTCTAAATATGAATTATTGCTAGTACTTCAATAATTTTGCTTCTGACTATACACTTGGAGAAGTGATATAAGAGGAGTTATCAGCATGGAGGACAAATGAAGTTCACTGTTGTCTACTCAAGATGGCTGTCCCAAAAGCAGCCAAGGCTACCGCAGGAGCCATATTGAATCTACCAAAACATTGGCTAGTACTGTGATATTTTATTTGGTATTTATCTGACAGATTTGAAACCTATAGTTACAATAACCTTCATTTCGATTGATCCATACAACAGTCAGCAGCAAAAGTATCCGAGCACTAGCAAAAATTCTTATGTAAAAAATGTGCAATTAATACTACTTTGTCAAATAAATCCTTGTCGAATCCTGTTCTTAGTCAGTCTAAGAGCATGATTCGACAAGGATTTATTTAACAAAGTAGTATTAAGTGTACTTTTTTTTTATATAGGAATTTTTGCTAGTGCTCGGATACTTTTGTTGCCGACTGTACATAATTTCAAGATAGCAATACAGAATTTTTTTTATAACTATGTTACTCAATGGTTTCTGCGACGACAATTTTGACTTCGTGTTTTTCCGGACATGTCATCTTCTCTTATATTATTTCTCCGAGATTTTACGTGCGCTAGCCACCATTAATGTACAGTCGGTAACAAAAGTATCCGAACACTAGCAAAAATTCCTATGTAAAAAAAGTAGAGTTAATACTGTTTTGTTAAATAAATCCTTGTCGAATACTGTTCTTAGACTAAGAACAGGATTCGACAAGGATTTATTTAACCCTTTGAGTGCTATGGACGCACATATGCGTTCAGCGAAAGTCATTAATATAGACTATGGACGCAAATACGCGCTTAGCAGATGTTATCAGTATGGACTATGGACGCAAATACGCGCCCGGAAAAATGATCAGTGTACTATGCAATACTCGCATAAAGTATTCAGTCCCTGGCCGCGAGTATTCAGCACTCAAAGGGTTAACAAAACAGTATTAACTCTACTTTTTTTATATAGAAATTTTCGCTAGTGTTCGGATACTTTTGTTACCGACTGTACACGACGGTCTTTGGCCAGCTTGAGTATCGAATCTGCTATTATCCGATTACGAGCTCGACGCACTGTCAGCTGTGCTACCGCGGCTCTAAGGTCTGTATTCATCAATAACTTCAACTCCCTGTTGAACATGAAAACTTGAAAAGCGTATAAAGTCAGGGTGCAACTTTTCAGAGAAATTTGACGCGTTGCTTGTGCCATCTAGCGGCATTGTTATTTTCAAGTTTCTCAGCTGAAAATAACCAATCAAAGATTATGGGCTGCATACAAACGGAACACTTGCAACTTCGATGACGTAAATTTTGAAAGTTTTTTGCAAATACAGTCGGAAGCAAAAGTATCCGATCACTAGCAAAAATTCATATATACAAAAAGTACACTAATCAGTTTTGTTAAATAAATCTTTGTCGAATCTTGTTCTTAGTCAGTCTAAGAACAGGATTCAACAAGGATTTATTTAACAAAACAGTGTTAAGTGTGCTTTTTTTTATATAGGAATTTTTGCTAGTGCTCTGATACATTTGCTGCCGACTGTAGTCATACGTTTGGAACGCTTGCAAATGGCTTTGCAACCGGAAGTGTTTCATTTGTATGTACCCCTATATGAAATCTTCGACGCTAGATGGCAGAAGGAACGTTGTGCTTTGTTAGAAAGCTACACACTGACCTCAGACACTTTTCAAGTTTTTACACTGAATTGAGAGTTAAAGTTATGATGAATACAGCCGTAAGACTGTCTGTGGAGAATTACAATTTATCCTTAAAAACTATTATACAATTAACTGTTAATTTAATAATTTTAACTTCCTTTTAAAAAATAATCAAGCAATAAGCTGGTAAATACTTGATAATAACAGTTGATGCGTTCAAATTTCAAATACCACATAGACCAAAATCAAGAAATCTGAAAATGAAAGCTTATCTGCAATAAACCATTATTTTCGCAATTTATAAAATAAAAATTTCCGTAAAAGAGAAAACGAAACAGTATAATGGACATAATAAAGCGTAAAATATATTTAAACAATTTTATAATAAACTTCATTCACTAATTTAATTACTCATGGATTTCCTTTTAGGTAAATTCGACAATTAACCCTCAATCGTGTTTATTAAAGCTATCTGTATTTCACAGAGATGAAGATGTGTAGAACTAACGTTTTTCAGAACGTTTAAAAGTTATAAAATAATTTATTTCTATAATAAACTAATATTTTATGATTTCATGAAATGGGAATTTGCAAAAAAGGTTAAATCAATTATTGGAAAATAAATAATTTCCTTATTTTTAAAATACAACAGACATATAAGCTGAAAATACATAGAAACATGTTGAAGTAACATATTTTCGTTTCGATAAAGTAACATATTCCGTTATTCCGAATTCCATTGAATAACACATATTGCGTTAATACAGCACATTTAAAGTTATATTCCGTTATATTAACAGTGGACCTTATGCACAAATGACAATGACTGCATGTATTTACCGATTTAAGCGGCTGGTATTGGCTGATATTGCAGTAAACTAGAATTTCGAACTCAGCGATTCCGATTGGAATACAGACATTTATATACCCGCAATGACGCGCGATGCAAGTCCGTTATAATATTAAGTTCATTATTAACTATTGTATTAAAATTTATCATATTAAACGTTAAATTAAATTAAAGTAACTTATTTCGATTAATATCCATCAAGAATGATAGTTTAAACATTTAAATAAATATTTTATCTTTAAAATCAGATACTTTGAGCCATTAAAATATTACTAATTAATAATAATAAAATAATTAATAATTAATTAATGAAGCCTAAAATAAATAAACAGGAAAAATGTAAGCAACAGGGGATGAATTGGTTTTTATCAATAACAGAAAAAATATTAAAAAAAGGTGTATAAAAAATAAAGATTATAATCAAAATTCTTCATCAATTTTTAAATGAAAGTTATTTAACAGCAGTAGTTAGTCTTGTCCAAGATTCTAAATATTTAGTTGTTTTTTTCACTGAAATAGCAATACGATTAATAAGGGTTTAACACACGTAAAGTTTAAAAAAAAAAAGTCTTTAAATTCTAAAATATCACATTTTAAGGTTTTTTTTTTTTTTTTTTTTTTTTTTTTTTGTAAAATGCAAAAACACTGAGCCTTTCGCTGTCACAAAATAGCATCTTTAGATAACATATCCTAACGATCAAAATATATATAGCAAATCTTGTTCGGTGAAAATTGTATTGCATATAAGAAGATAATAAATACGATAAAAATGTATAACTAAATTTTCAAACAATTATCAGTAATTTATTAGAGTTAGTAAGTCTCCTCTGACTTACAAAAAAGAAAGGGGGAGGGGAGAGACGATGAATTTTCTTGCACGGGGGCGGAACTCATTATATTCTTTCTAAATTTTACTCTTTCATTAATGCTAGCTGGTCCTTTTTGGAAAAGATAGTCCGGATAAACTCTACTCTAATCGTAAAAATGATCCGATTAGCCTCTTCATTTTCTACTTCATGTGTTCGTAATATAACGTAAGTTGTTATTTATATCAGATGTTTAAATACAGAAAAAAAAATTGTTAATGATAAATTGCTCAGTAATCCACAAAACATTGTTATTTTTACCTCTATCTTTATAATAATAATAATTATTATTATTATTATTATTATTCAGAAATAAACGGCACATGTTTTTGGATTCCTATAATTAGAGTGATAAGTGATTTAATATATTTCTATGCAAAACTAATAATATTCTTCACTTTTCGTATACTAATGTGATTCTCTTTTTGCAATAAAAATGCACTACTTGCTGCAAATGCTTTGCGATGCTCTGTATATTTTGTTCGGCTGCTCATATTTTAAAAACTAATTTTTAAGAAAAAATTAATGAATAATATAAAGTAGGAATAATTTTAGGAAGGGAATTATTATTATATTGTAAATACCCTCCTTGAGGAAAAAATAAATAAACTGAAACAAAGCTGTGCGCATTTGTTATAGCTCTTGAAGACTTATTAAAAAATAATAAATTACAAGAAAATAACCAGATAAACTTACAAACATTTTATTTCCATATTTGATATTTGTAGGAAAAATACACCTGTATATTATGCATACTCTCATACCTGCCACCATTTTAATTAATGTTCCATAAAATTGTTAGTACCCACCCCTTCTTCCCCACAATTTTATTTTTAGAATAATTTTCTTCAAATGTAATTACGATTAAACAAGGAGACAAATAATAAGTACAAAACTTTAAATAAACAATATAAAATTCTTTGTTTGCATCATTCGTGCCTACTTTGTTCGCTCGCCTGACGAAGGTCGTGTCTTCTTCCGACCCGAAACAATTGTTGCGAGTTCTTGCATTGTGTTTATTCAACATTTTGTGCTTATTACTTTTAAACGCCAGTTCTGTGGTGCTTTTTTATAACTTTTTTTATAAGACGAAAAATACTCTTAAAAAGACTGATGTAGAAAAAAAAAAGGGGGGGGGGGGGTTACTAACAATTTTACGGAACATTAATTATAATGTTGGCAGGTATGCATATTTATGTAAGCTATAAAAAAAAAATAATAAATAACCTTATTTACTTGTTTCTTCTTCAGTTTAGTTTCTACTTATTACTGGATTGTTTTTTGTGATTTATATAAGCGTTATATTTTTGTATACAGTAAATTTGTTTCATATCATATTTTTCTCGTCGCTAGATTTCCATATCATTTATAACACATACAATATAAATGTTGTATAATACTATAGTATTTTGGTCTAATGCTGATGGTATAGTATATTTTCTGTATGTATACGAGCGGACGCTAAAACTGTTATGTACGACGTATATGATGTAAATCTTTTTACTTACCTTGCAATATGCAAACATGAAGTGACCAAAACTTTCCGTAGATGCACAGAATTACAATCTCAGAATTATTCATAATGTGATTTTACATTAAAAAAAGAAGAAAAAATGCTTTAATTATTCGTGAATATTAAGATTCTCTACAGTAAGTGGGTTTTTAAAAAATTACAAAATATTACCTTTTATGCATGTAAAATCACTGTAATATTTATTATTGTTATTATTTTATTATTTGTCAATAAAACAGAAAGTAACCAGCTTCCAGAAGATATAACATTCAAAGATAACTGAAATATCTCTATATTAAGAATATTTTTTGATCAAAAAATTTATCATTTCTATTAAAATATTCAATTTTTGTTGTATTTTTTCCAGCACGCAATTTTTTGAAGTTTATATTTATTTACATATTTATTTACAAAATTTAATCGTAACTGGTCCGCATTAGAGAAATATTATATAGATTAGCTAACCCAAGCGAAATTTTCGAAATTTGTTTCTTCTTTTTGTTTACTTTTAAAATTTGAAAATCATAAGTTCTATACCAATTTCGTTACCGAATTTAATATTTAATTCATCAGAAGCTTTTTTTTTTTTTTTTTTTTTTTTTTTTGTGGGACGAAACGATAATGATAGTTAAACAAAATCATTCAAAGAAAAGTTTTAAAATAAAATTCATGTTTAACAACCCAGATTTCCTACTTCTCCAGGCAGGGCAGCTTTAGTATAGGACCCCTATGGTGACGTTTAAATTTTTGCCGCTATGTTGGTGATGCCTTTTAATTATTTTATTTATTTATTTATTTTTGTTTTAAAAAAAACTTAGTACTTATTTTGATTATACTTTTGATTATAGTGTTTTTTAGTCTATTTATGACAAAAGTTCATATTTTGTATATATTTTTGAAGTATTGCTCTGTTTAAAATGACGCTTGCAAAGATTGTAAAGATACAACTTTTAAAAATAGATTTTTCCATGAAGTGATCTCATAAGACAAGTGTCGCCCTCTTTATTTTTATTTTTTTTTTCTCTCTCTCTCTTTATTAGATCACTGGACTGAGTCTGCGTGCTTAAATATTGCTTATGTATTATTTTTTACTATTGGGTATTTTATTAAATCATTATCATATTTTTTCTACAAAATTTAATCGTAACTGATCCACGTTAGAGAAATATTATATAGATTTATTATATGTTTATAAAAGGTATTATCTTATCTTTTTTTTTTTTTTTTTTCTGAAATTGAAATAACTGCTAAATTTTTGTAACAATTTTACGACGATTTTTGGTCATTTCTGTTTGCTAAATTTGATATATATGCAATGATCTAAGCTATATTATTTCAACTATGCAATGTTTTGGAGCATTATTTTTAATGTAAGAAAACTAAAGCATCATGTGTTTTTTCATCATGTTTGGTGTGTAAACTACACAGTGTATGCACAGACTTTTTTGTTAGTTATATAGGTTTAGCACTTTATGCATTTCTCATTACATGTTGATCGATGACAAATTTCTTTCAAAAAATAATTAATTAATTAATTAATTATGTATTATGTACTATATAATTATTCTGTAACTTTACATTGTATTGTGGAATATAATTATGAATACTGATCGAAACGCTTTATTTTATTTTAATTTTTAATAAGAAATGTAGAATATTTGGAAAAATGTTTCTTATTTTTCAGATATTTATTTCAAAAAGTCGTTTTAATAATTCATTATGATGTTTTTAAACTTTTTATCTGAATTTTTTGTGCTGCTTTTATTATGTATATGAATTCAAAAAGTTCCAATTTATAAGGAAAAAAAATCTGGTGTGAAACAACCACATGACTTCCATTACCCACTATCACACGTATTATATGCATTTTTCGGAGATGTGTGTGATAATGAAAAAATAATGTGATCAGAAGACATAAAATTGACCTAACGAAGTAGAAACATAAAATATTTCTGGTAAGTGACACTTAATAAACGTGTAAAGACATATAAAACAAAGTTTATATAGCGAGTTAAAAAAGAAGAAAAAAAATGGTAGAGTTGTTTTTTGAAACATCAATTTCAGGTATCTAAAATTGTCCTACCTAAGCAGGATGACTGTTAATTTTCCTGTAATAGCCACGTAATACATGAAAAAGGAAAGATATCTAAAATGGATTTATGTAACAATTTTCCAGAAAATCGTTAGAGCCGTTATCGAGATACCAACTTTTACGAAAACATTGTATACTCAATTATTAACCGGAAAACAATAATTACATACAAAAGGATATTTAAAAGGGAGTTAATATGGCGAGTTTGAAAAAAAAAAAATCCGTACAGCCATTTTTAAAAGAACGCACTTGTGAAACCTGAAATTAAACTATTTATACAGGACGCCTATCAATTTTCCTGAACTAACCAACTACATCATTCGAAAGGACATCTAATAGAGTGTTTATACAGAAACTTTGGAAAAAATCATTAGAGTTGTTTTTGAGATATGAACTTACGGTCCCACTTTTGGTTTCCAATGTCCCACTTCCGGTTTTCCAATTTTCACCAAAATTTGGAAAATACATCTGTACACCAGACCTGTCTCAATTCTGAAGTTTCGTAGTTCTATCTTTATTATATTCAGCGATATGATAGCCAGAAGATTCCCTACATACATGCATACACACATACATACACGGGGCCGTGCCCTTAGCGACCGTGCCTTTAGCGGAAACCTCTAAACCCGTGTCCTTAGCGGAAATGTTATCCCCCCTCGGTGGCGTACTTTTAGCATACGTGCCTTTAGCGGAAATGTATAATAAATTTAAAAAAATAAAATAAAAAATAAAATAAAATAAAATAAAAAAAAACCTCAATTTTCCACCGCACTTTATTCACATTCAGCACTGGCTATATTTTGCTTCAGAAGTAACCTGTCGCAAAAATAGGTATGCATGCTGTAGAATATCCATTATTTCAGGGAACGGTGATCTGTAACCATATAAAGTTTAATGAATCACAGTACTCCATACGAAAACGTACATTTTTGCCATTTTATGATTTTATTTAAGTTTTTGGAAATATAATTAAGCATTTCACATTTTAAAACGAAAAATCAGGAGGTACACATTGATTATCAACACTTTCCAACTGTACGTACTCGTTGTATCGTATAACATTCTATGTTCTTTGTCTATATTATCACACAATGGACAGACAAAAAGATAGACATATAGACTAATTGAATTCATAATCACTCTGAAACATTGTTGGAAAGCGTTAAAAAGGCTTAACACAAACAGAAATGTTGCTCTAAATTTCCTATTTACACCCCTTAATGTTTCGAAACTTTTTGCTTAGCCCTGTAATTCTGGAGGTTAAGCATATTATAGTTTATACAAAACATTTTCTTAGCATATAAACAATAAATGCGAATTTCTTTATTATTTTTTGATGAAGTTATTTAAATGTGATTTATAAAAATGTCTTCCCTAAAGCGCAATGCATTGGCATTTTTTGGATGTCCATCATGTACACAAACCAGTGGCATAGGTTCTATTAGAGCCATTTTAAGTATGGAAATTCAATAAAGAATTTCAATAACACATATCATTAATAAAATAAAATAAGAACTAGTATGTTGTGGCCACCACAAGACTTTATTTTCCTATACAAATTCAGTAAGTGCAAATAATTAATTTTCATCTTAGAGAAAACTAACACTAAATATCCAAAGAAAGACAGTTTTATTAGCTATAAATGAAATCTTAAAAATGCATTTTTATAGTAGTTATCTCACTTATCAAGTTTCGTACATTTATATGCTATAGAAGTTGAGATATAGCTTTCCCATTATCGAGGAAATTTGCAGTATAGCAGCGCCACCTATTGGCCAATAAGCATCGAAATTGAATCAGCATAATGTCTCATAATGGCCTTCACATATAATCACGTTTTGTTTAATTATACGCAAAAGAACCTGAGGCATAGCCTCCTCTTAAATTGCAGAAATCACTGTATAGCAACGCCATCTGTGGAGCAGTTGACACCAAAAGTTGACAGACACTCATTTAGGTTAAGGTGCATCAACATATAAATTTATATTCAATTCTGTGCAGTAGTTCCTGAGATATAGCTTTCCCTTAAATCGCAGAAATCGCTGTATAGCAGCGCCACCTTTCGGTCCATAAGCATTCAGATTGAATCAGCATAATGTCTCACAATGGCCTTCTCTTATATCAAGTTTTGATTGATTATACGCAATAGGACCTGAGATATAGCTTTCCCTTAAATTGTGGAAACCGCTATACAGCAGCGCCACCTGTTGAGCGGTTGGCACCAAAAGTTGATAGGCACTAATTTAGCTCAAAGTGCATCTACATGTAAATTTATATATAATTCTGAGCAGTAGTTCCGGAAATACAGTTGCCACAAAATTTTTGTCACACGCACACACACACACACACACACAGACATTTTCTAAAAGTAGTCAAATGGTGTTCGAAACCTCTCAAAACGTATAAATCCGTCGAAAACTGGAAGTCGAAAATTTTTACGAATCCAATACTTTCTTCTATTGAATATAGAAGAAAGTAAAAATAAAAAATCATAAAATATTTACGGAAGCTGGAGGCGGACAAACGGACATTAGAGTAGACAAATACCCTAATTCAAATCATATTCACGTTTTAAAAAATGGTAGAATAAACGCTTAATGTAAACGAAAAGGCAATTCAGCAAATTTCCAATAATAACCCTCAGTGTCAACTGAATATTTTTGTTTGACTCTGTAAATCTAATGCTAATCATACTACATTCTATAGAAAGCATTCTTTTGTGCATTTGAGTAACATATTTCAATCTGCCACACGCACACCTTCTTATTTCCGCTAAGGGCACGGGTTCTTCTATTCCTCTTTCTTACCTTTCACCCCATTCCGCTAAGGGCACGTTCCGCTAAGGGCACGGTCGCTAAGGGCACGACACCACATACACACCGATCAATTGAAAAAAAAACTGCTTTTCTGAACTCAGGAGACCTTAAAACGTGTAAATCAGGTGAAAACTCGATGTCGAATTTTTGAACCGAACACAATACTTCCATAACCTACGGTATTCGGGTAATGGAAGTAAAAAAGAATGCTGCAATTGATTTAAATGTTTAGGAAACTATTATGGGATCCGGACGTAATATCCCGGGACAAAATCTCGCCGGACAAAATATCGCGTCAAAAAAATAGTATGATCTATTTGAAAATTTGATTTTGTGTCACGTGTGATCTCTGGAAGGGGCCACAGGGCCTTATAAATATTAATTAATTAATTAAAATAATTAATTAATTAATTAATTAATTAAATCATGTAGTTGAATTTCATTATTTTATCTATGTTTATTTTTAAGTTATTTCATCTTTTGCTTTTCACTAGTAAAAATACATTTTAAAAATCGTGTACATCACTGCTGACATTAAAGCTGAACACTGTTCACAAACTTGAATTAAAAAGTTTAAAATTAATAACCACGATTGAATTCATTATGACTAATTTTGACAAATGTTAATAAATATAGTTTTTAAACTATTTTAAGTAAAATTTATAAAAAATTTTGTTGTGGGTTTGTCAGAATGTCAGTGCTCTGACTAAGGTATGTGTTGTCATGAAATTTTATACGACATTACTAATAATGACCAACTCATTTTTGCTTTGTATTCATTTACGTCGGCGATATTTTGTCCTCCCGATATTTTGTCCCGCGAGATTTTGTCCCCAACTCATTATTATTAGCAATTAACACTTTAACATAATGAATGATATTTCCAATTTACAAAACGAGAATGCAACAATTAGTTTGAGTACGAAAAAAACTATTAACATTTGAAAATAACGAATGATATTTACAATTTACAAAATAGAATGTAAATTTTGATTTGAGTGTTTCGGTAACGTATTGTTAACAATTAACATTTGGAAATGAGGAATAATATTTCCATTTTACAAAATCAAAATGCAACAACTAATTTGAATATTTAGAAAACTCTCGTTGATTAACACTTAAAAATCAGTGAATGATATTACTAATTTACAAAAAACAGAATGCAACAAAGAATGCCAATGTTTAGGAAACTATTGTTAACAACAATTAGCACTGGAAAATCTATATCATTATATAAAGCGCAAAAAATTGTTTGTTTGTGGAGGGTAATCTCTGAAACTACTGAACCGATTTAAAAACTTCTTTCACTGACCGAAAGCTACAGTATGCCATATTGTTATCCGCGTTTGTAATGATCGATAGATGGCGCTCTCTGAACACTGCAGTTGTTAGTAAATATAACAGCCACGTGTAATTATTATTCTTTCTCCGCCATTTCATCATGGAAAGTCGATTGCATAATATGAGGATATGCAGTGGTGTGATAATTTCACCTTAGCCCACCAGAGGGCGAGCATTTCATTACAATCGCGGATAGATTTAATTTTGATAAAATAAATTTTAGTTTAAAATCTGAGCATTTTAATTAAAATCCCCATAGAAACCGTAATAGAAATGGAAATAATGAAATATTAAAAAAATTAGCTGCTGCCAACATAAAAGAAACATTTACATATTCATTTCGTTTTTAAAATATCTTGACGTGAAAAGAAAAGAAATATATTTGCACGTGCATTTAATTGAAATTCATATAAAGCTTTTTTAATTGTTAAACTTACACGTTAAATCTGACGTCATTATAGAATTAAAAGTGTTTATTTTTCTAATAATTTAATTTGATATGATATGATATAATATCTAAGCATCAATGTTTAAACCACGGAGTCTTTATTACTCCGTGGTTTAAACTGATGTGTGTAAACGAAATTGGAATTTAAAAATAAATAAAATAAAATAAAATAAGAAATTCTATTTTATAATATTATTTATTTTAATTTATAATTTTTGCCAAAAAGATTTACGAATTAATTTATTTTTAGACATATAATAAAATATATTTTCACGCGAACAATAATATAAAAAGTGAACTGGATTTTTTGTAAAAAAATAATAAAGATCGAGGAAAATTATTTCCCCATTTTAATCCCCATATTTGGATATAGATATGTATTAGTTATCATGTGCATCCGTTAGATTAAATTGTTTTTGTTGTAAAATTGATAAAATTGGAATTTTAAATTTCAAAACTCTAGAAAAAAAAATGGCAAATTTCCATATTCGATTGAAAACATAAACATTTCATTTCAAAGGATGATATTTACACAATAAATATCCAACTAATAAACTAATTAAAAGGGAAAGGATAAATATTCTATCATAATTTGAAGTCAAATTTGTTTTCAAATGTCTAAATAAAGTATCTGATATAATATACTAATATGTTTCAGCGAAATAGATTTGATATCCGTCATCCTTGGCAGAAAAAAAAAAATATCTCCAAATTATCTGGCGAATATAATTTAATTCCTTTCAAAAATCATGGTTATTTTAAAAACTTACATTAAGAGTGTAACGAATAATATGAAACAATATTTCGTACAATACATATTACGAAAATATACATCTGGCATGTATATTTTCGTATTACGTTTTTGATCGCCAAATACAAAAAACGCCAAGGGTGACAGTTTTGAAATTTAAAATTAAAATTTTATCAATTTGACAGCAAAATAACTCAATCTAACGCATGCATACAATAACTAATACATATCTATACCCAAATATGAGGATTAAAATCGGGAAATAATTCTTCTAGAATTTTAATAAAAAAAAAAAAAATCCAATGAGCGATTAACATGGAAAATCTTTTTCTTGCATCCACGGGCGGTCAGTGATGTCATACTTCGCTTGCGTATTGAGATGTTTAAATTTATTTGGCGACTATTTTTAGCAACTAACAGTTATGGCAAGTAGCTCAATATACATAGCGCATACAGCCATTACTGAAATGTAAATAGCATTTAATTATTTGAGTTACATTATGTTGACTGGAAACCTATTTAATATACCTATGCTCTATAGCTATACTAATATAAAAAAAAGAAAGGTTTATATGCATATGTAGAGAACGATCGCTAGAACTAAAAAGCCGATTTTTTTTTTTTTTCCTTTCAATAATCAAAAGTTACAATGTCTCTCTCTAAGTGCTAGAAGCTATAATAAATTTTGGTAAAATAAATTTTTAATTAAAATTTTCAATATTTTAATTGAAAACAAAGCATAGATTTGATATCTATCGTCATTGGCGATTTTTGTATTTGGCGATTGAAAACGTAATACGAAAATCTGTATATTATCGTAGTAAATACGAGATGTATGTGTTTACTTCAATTACCCTACTACCGTAGGTAGTGGAAGTATTGTATAGGTTTTGGCAATTGGTCAGTGTGTGTGTATATGTGCACGTGTGTGTGTAATCTTCTGGCTGTCATATCTCCAAAACTAATAAAAATAGAACTACTAAACTTCACAAGTGATTCAGGTCTGGTGTACAGATAAATTTTCCAAATTTTCGTGAAAATTGAAAAACCGGAATTGGGTCATCGAAAACCAGAAATGGGACCCTAAGCCCATATTCAAAAACACCTCTAATGATTTTCTTCAAAGTTGCTATATAAATAATATATTTGATGCCCTTTCGATTGAAAAGTTGCTTAGTTCAGGAAAATTGATAGGCGTCCTCTATAAACAGCTCAATTTCAGACTTCGCAAGTGCGTTCCTTTAAAAACGCCTGTACGGATTTTTTTCAAACTCGCCATGTTAACTTCTTATTAAATATCCTTTTGTATGTAATTATTGTTTTTAGGTCAATAATTGAGTATGTTAAGTTTTGGTAAAAGTTGGTATCTCAAAAACGGCTCTAACGTATTCTTGAAATTTTTTTCTTTAATCCAATTTAGATAACCTTTCTCAAGTATTACGTGCTTATTACAGGAATATTAACGGTCATTCTGATTAGGTAGTTCAGTTTTAGATCTCGGAAATTCGTGTTTAAAAAAATAACTATCTATTTTTTTCCCCTTATTTTTGAACTCGCTATGCAAACTCTGTTGTAGGTGTCTTTATACGTGTATCAAGTTTCTCTTACTCGAAAATCTCAAAAAATGCAAGTAATATCTCCAAAAAATTGTATATATTACGTGTAATAGTGGGTAATGGAAGTCGTGTGGTTGTTTCACACCAGATTCTGTAATAGTATATATTGTACGAATATTGTTTCATATTATTGATTTCTCCTTTAATATACATTATTAAAATAATAATCAATTATGGAAAAAATTAAATATATTTGCGAAATGAAAAAATAAATAATAATTAAAGCTATTATGACGTCAATTTTATCAAAAACATTTTCATGTCATAGGTTTATTTTTCAATATTTTTTATTCATGAGTAAAGAAATGTTTCTTTTTATGAAATAAATAAATAAATAAATAAATAGCATTAAGTAAAAATTGCCAACATTTAACAACTAATTAAAAAAATAATTGTAAAATTATATTTTGACTTTCCAGTTAATAATATTGCCTGACTATAACATATAAACTGATATATTTCTTGATTTTTTACATATCAATCCATCTTTAACTAAAATTTGTTCATCAGTGCGAAGCCGGACGGGTCAGCTAGTAATTAATATTTCTAGTCAACAAAAACAGAATGCAACAATTAATTTGAGTATCAGCACTTGAAAATGACTAAAATAAATGACTAAATAAAAAGAATTAAATTGAAATTAAAAAAAAAAATAATAAAGTTAAATATTTTTGATTACCTTATTTAAAAAAAAAAAAAAAAAAATGTTCAGTTTTGAAAGATCTTTCTAATGATGTAACATTTATGCAGTTTAATTAAAAAATAAAAAATCAATTAAGGTAGCGAATCAACGAATGCTTTGCTAGCTTCGCTGGTCACTATATTTAAAGGGGACTAATGTGCAAGTTGTAACTAACGGGACTAAAGTGAAAGTTGTACCTCAAGGGACTAATGTGAAAGTTGTACCTCACGGGACTCATGTGCAAGTTGCACCGAACGAACAAACTATTTCTTTCAACGAAAATGCCTACTAACCCTGGACGATAGGTCTAATATATCGTATCATATTATATATCGTATTTATCGTAATATAACTCAATACTTATTTCGCTTCCTTCTTCGACTCGTTTTAATACGCATTTTTTATATGCATGAGCAGCCCCCGAAAAACAAAAACATTAAATCATTAAATTCATTTTTTTACTTATTTTTATTTCATATTATTTCACGCGCACTTTTTATTTCCTAAATCAAAAATTATTAAAAAAATATTTTTCGATATCGCTTGTAACGATACTGATTATTATTAATTTTCTTTTCTTTTTCTTTCAATAATAATAAAAAAAAAAATAAAAAAAAAGATTTTGATGAAATTCTGGCAAAAGCAGAATTTAGTTTAGGACGGAGGACTATTAGTTTTTTTTTTTTTTTTCTTTTTTCAAATTATAACATCGCTTTCAAATTATTCAATTATATTTTCAATAAATTTTAGATTTCGACAAATGTCCAGCTATCGAAAACGACAACGCAAAAATCCCAGATTGAGACTAATAGGCCCTCAGTCCTAAAAAGAATTAAATTGAAATTTTAAAAAAAAAAAGTGAGAAAAGAAATTCTAAATACAATTTTTTTTTTTTTTTTTTTTTTAGTATTATTATTACAAAAAATTATTATTTATTTATTTATTTATTGCTTACTAAACAAGCCCTTCGAGCGATTTTGAGCAAAACTAAATAGATTTTCACTGAGAATAAAATCGCGATTAGGTAAAGAAGCTAAATTTTCGCAAAAATCAAATTCATAAACGCAATCTTTAATCCGGATATCAAATCGTTTATTTTAGCACATTAGAAATTTTATCTTTAGATAGAATCCTAATAATGCTTAGCTATATAAACATCTCAACAAAGAATTTATTAAGTTTTTGGAACAACTTGAAGGATGTTCCAGGAATATTATTAAAAAGTTATGGGACACTTATTACGAACAATTTGTAAGTATTTTGACACTTGTGAAACTTCCTATTTTTAGAAGAGAAATTCAATTTCCACTGGGTTTAAGTTTCCAATGACCTGGAAAAAAAAAAAAAATCTTTAATTTCATAATACAGAAAACAAGTATTATAAAATATTACAAAGTAGTGTTTTTGACATAACTTTTGATTATGAATAAAAAATAATAATGGTAATTTTGTAAACATAAATAACAAATTCATTTATCAAAAATCAAAATTTTAATCAAAAACTGTGTGTATTAGTCGCTTCAAAATAATTATATTTTTAAACGACTAAAACTGTTCATTGCTGCCCATTTTTTATTCATTCAAAAAAAAAAAAAAAAAAAAAAAAAAAGAGAAAAATATATTATTTATCAATAGCTATTGTTTGAATATTTATTAAATTTAATGTAAGAAAACAAATTGTGTAAATGCATTATTATAACAGAGACGGCACAACTTAAAAATATTTCTGCTGTAAAGCAAAGAAGAGGCAAATTTAAAGTCCACAATTAATTATAATTTAACCCTTCTGCATCATTAGCGTATATATGCGCTAAGGATGCAGATGGGTCACTGGTTAAATTTCCTGGTTACTATCACCGAAGATGGGGATATTGACCAGGATATAGATGGGTCAGTGGTTAGTTTTTCTAATCACTATCACCGGAGCATATATATACGCTCAATTTACTGGTTACTGTCACCGGAGATGGTGATAGTGACCAGGATACAGATGGGTTACTGGTTAGTTTTTTCTAATCACTATCACCGGAGCATATATATACGCTCAATTTACTGGTTACTGTCACCGGAGATGGTGATAGTGACCAGGATACAGATGGGTTACTGGTTAGTTTTTCTAATCACTATCTCCGGAGCATATATATACGCTCAATTTACTGGTTACTATCGCCGGAGCTGTATGCACACGCTCAACTTTGTTGGTCACTATCATCATTCGTTAACTAAAGAATAGAAATGGAGGGTGTTGCTTCTTTTCATATTGCTTTATGATGAAAATGAGTTAGAATGAATGTTTTTAATATTATTCACCACTTTTAATGTCTTTTTTAAATAAATATAAGGATTAGCTAATCATGTAACAAACATAATGAAAAACTAATAATATTTAACATAATAAAAGCAGCAAAATGTAGTGAAATGACAAACAAATATATTTAATAATTAACTCATTTTACTTCCTGATTACGTAATTTCGTATATTTCGATTACGTCTGTTTATTGTGCTGAGTTATATTTGTGTTATAAAATTTACGATTTATTGAAAATAACTGTATATAGTGCACCTAAAATATGCAAAAATTTCTTTGAAATGTTGACTGTGATGATGACGCCTTTCCTGGATATTAAACTTTCTATTTCAAAAGCTTAGTGTATGTGTCTATTTTTAAAAATTCTACAAATCACACAACACACAAACTAGAAAAATCTCGAAACTTGAACATAATTTTAAAAATTCCCTCAAGTCAAAATGTACTTCACATATTATGCATGGACTTTACGTGTAAAAATTCCAAGACAGTCCATAGAAATCACATCCTTACATCGCAAGCCCTTCCCTTTGCCTATAACCCAGTCCATTTCCCCTGCAGAGTCACTTCAAGGCCACGGAATATGGAGAGGGAGATCACGTGACTGAGATCACGTGCTCAATTCCATCCAGTGAGATGTCTTTGTTTCTTCATTAACCTAGCAACGGACGGGGGAAGTGAAATCACAGTTCACCTGAGCGTGGCCTTGAGGCGACTGCCTAAAGGAAATAGAATATAGATATGGTAACATATATTTGGCTATATGTACTGTTACGAAAACCTTTTAACAGTGTTGAAAATAGTTTGTAAAAGAACAAGCAAGTTATAGTCGATGAACACACTTTATTCGACGAATCTTCTCGAAACAATCCAATAAAACGGTTACTCGTACCACAAAAGTTATAAAAACAGCATTATATACACTGCAGATCCCAACTATTCTTCTTAAAGGAACAGTAATTAGCAGATTGTTGCATAGTCTCTCAATGACAAACACACAGCTTATAAGTCTGAACACAATTAATTGACTCGAGAGCAAATGACTTCTTTTATGGTCTTCACAAAATTTGACCAGAAATCTATAGATCATTCTGGAAAAATCTAGCTAATCTTTTCAAAATTGAGGCAGTGTTTCCCTATTTTGACAAAGTTGCTATTTTTTGCCAAATATGGTTAACTAAATTGCCAAGAATGTTACCAAATACAATCGCCAATGCCGATCTTCATAGACTGTTATTCTTTTATTTATGCCTTTACATTAGAGTGACCATATATTTGTCATTGAATTTAGGGACAAAGATGGCGGTGTCCTGGAATTTCGAGGAAAATAAATAAATAATTAATTAAATCACATTAAATTGTAAAATTTTAGTAATTTTTATGTAGAAAGCACCAAAAAGAACTTATTTCAGCTTATTTATTATTTACATATAACAAATTATTATAATAAAACATTAATAACTTTATAACCGGCGTCCCCAAACGTGTTGCAATTTTTTGGAGATGAAGGTAGTTTTCGAGGACTGTCCTCGAGATTCGAGGACATATGGTCAGCCTGCTTTACTTGTACTTTCCTTATAACAATTTTAATTAAGGAAATATGTAAGTTCTTTGTAACAATATCCCTCTAATGCATCTCGATAGAGAAATTACAAAACATTTATACTAATTAAATTTTAGCTGACCCATTGCAACACAATTCACGTTTTAAAACCTGGATCAGTGTATGATGGTACGGGCACACAGGGCACTGGCCCAGGGCCTCCAAATTTAGAGGGCCTCGTTTCCAAAAACCGAGAAGTAATAGTACAAATTTTTTCGTTATATGTCTATTAAAAACAAAAAATGATTAAATTTTTATATTTTATTAGAGAGCTTAAACAATTATTAAATTTTGTGAGTAATTTCCTAAACATTGGCTGATCAATGTACTTTATTTTTTCACTTGTCTTGAACATAAAACTAATGATTTTGTTATAGGTTGCTAAAAAAATGAGGAAATAGAAGGTATAATTGAAGGAAAATTTTTAAAAATGCACTATTTTTATTCATATATTTTTGTTTTCGGTCCTTTTGGTGAAATCTTTAGAGTAGGGTAAGGGGCCTTTAAATAGCATCAGTGCCCCGGGTCTTCAAAAAGCATAGTCGGGCCCTGGGTACGGGGGTCAAGAATGATTGGCTACGCAAGGGATCTAAGCCTGGGAGGAGCATCCTCTAAGTCGGGGTCTCTAAAAAAAAAATCTTACCTATATTCCTACGAGTTTTGAAGAACACCGTAAAAATCTCCGAACAACTAGGCTGACGAGACGGACCTAAGTTCAAGCCCGGCATTTTGCATCTACCAGCTGTAGGAGCAGAACCTCCTCGCCATTAATAGGTCTAAATCTAAATTGAAAGTGAGCAGTATTTGCGGAAACTCACTCTTTGTGGACAGGATTGCTCGAGAAAGTTGATTTTATTTTTATTTGAAATAATAGTTGAACTGATAAAAATTGCAAATTCAAATATAGAACACCTAACAAAACTTATTCTTTCAATCTAAATAGGAAAGCTATTTTTTTCTCCTGTACACGCAGGAAGAATGTTTTTGAAACATTTTCAAACAAAATAATAAAATAAATGTATTTCAAACGACATTTCAATAGAATAAACTATCTACCAATATATAATATGGATACTTTCGAATTTAGACGTTTTGTCAGATAGCTAGTAAAGTTCTTTAGGAATCTTCTTAAAACTGTAGTAATGTAAAAAACATGTAATACCTCATATATTTCAGCAAAAGTTGTGTCCTGAAGAGGAAAGGGGACCAGTAAAAAATTGAACAAAAGTCAAAATGTTTTGGATCACCCTGTAAAAAATACACTGTTAAAAATGCTTTTTTAAAAATGAGCTAATTTGTCTCAAAATAGCTCCGAAACAATATATTCTTAAATTTGAAAACCCATGTACTCATTTTTGAGTATATTGACATGTCAAACATGGGGATATTGAAATTCTTATTGGTCAACCCCATTTTTGAGCATGCCAATATACTCAAAAATGAGTACATGGGTTTTCAAATTTAAGTATATATTGTTTCGGAGCTATTTTGAAACAATTTAGCTCATTTTTAAGAAACTATTTTTTACAGTGTATCACTTTAAATGCGTTTTAGCTATAGCATGTCATTAAGACAATTTTTCGGAGCCGGAATGGGCCGGATCCGTGTTTATAGTGTTAAATATTTAAGCTCTACTTGATTGGGTGAAAAGTTACTGAAACTCTCTCAATTTTCTACGAGGATATAAAAGAAAGCCCAATCCAAAGAAGTCGGTCAGTTTCTCGCCAGCCGCCTTACGGTAAAGTGCTCCTGACTGGTCTCATGCTACTGTTGTTTGCAACCTGTTGCTGTGTGTTAATATTATAATACAGTTTATCCTGGGAATTTGATGTTCTCAGCTGTTATTTAAGCTGTGTTTTCTGGTGAACCTGAAGTTGATACTTGGTTTATACAATAGTAATCTTCTAGATAATTCCGTAAATAAACTTTGAAGCCTCTGCAAGATTCGCCTTTCATCTCTCAGGCAATTCACAAACCCTGAGTACGCAACAATTCTAGTGTCAGGAGTGGAGTTGTCTACTGAATGGTGATAACTAGATGTATGGAACAAAAAAATTAAATAAACTTCTCGAAAGGTTACCTGCCCAGATCAGTGAAATGAAAGTCAGTATAGAAACTGAGCAAAAAGAAATGAAAGATAGTTTGAACGAAGAAATAAAAGAAATGAAAGCAGTTCAGAAAAAGATGGAAACTGGATTGACCGAAGAAATGAAACAAATGAAAGGCAGTTTGAGTGAAGAAATTAAATTTATTCAAGACGAGATGAAGAGAGAACTTTCAGCAATTAAAGAAGTAATAGAGATTAAATTAACAGTAATGGAAAACAGAATGGATGGAATTGAAGAGAAAGTTATGAAGATAGAAAAGAGCTTTGAAGAGAAAATTATGAAGGTAGAAGAGAGCTTTGAAGAGAATGTTAAAGAAAATGTTGATCAAGAGACAAAAGGAAGATTCTCGAAAATGGAAAGTAAATTTGAGAAAACAAAGAAAGAGTTTGAGAGAAAGCTGGAAGATAAATTAGAATTGAAGCTTCAGGAAGATTAAAAGAAAGATAAAAGAATGCAGAATCAAGAATCGATAAAGTTATCCACCTACAATGACAAATAATCTTGGTAAGCATGTAAGACACAGTTTTCCGCCATAGCTTATGCTGAAGCTAATAGCTGGTACTCTACTGCCTGTACAATCCATTTAGCAGCAGCATTACGGAGCGGCGCAGCTGACATTCTGGAAACTCTTTCGAAGGAACAGCGGCATGACTATGAGGCCCTGAACAGAGCACTGGATCTGAGTTTTGGAGTAAAATGTTCTAAAGAATACAGTCGTCTCCAGTTAAAGTCCTGTTACCAAAAAGCGGGTGAAAGTTTGCAGGAGCTAGCATCGGATATTCAGAGACTATTACACTTAGCTTTCCTGGACTGCCACGCTTAAATTCATGATGATTTGGCCCTCCAAAACTTCATCGATGCCGTGCAGGATCCAGAGGCTCAAAAGTAATTAGACTCGCCAATGTAAAGGACGTCAGGTTAGCTTTGAAGTTTGAGGTAGCCCAACAAACCTCCCGTAAAGACCGGCACACCATCAGAGCAGTTTCTCTAGATGATTCACAAGCTGATCTGAAGGAAGTGAAGAAAAATTCGGCAGATATTACAAAGAAGTTGCGCAGTCTTGAAAGTAATAAAGAAGGTAAGAATCCGAAGGTAAAATTCTGGGGCCGTGGAAGAGATGGACATGTGAAGAGGAACTGTCCTGTATGACAACATAATGAAAATAACCAGGTTTCACGGTCACCGGAGGAAACTAAGAGAAGGCCATTTCGCGGGATGCTGGAAATTAAAAAGCCCCAGTTTGCAGTATTTTAAGTTTCTTCGATGACTGGCGGAGAGAATGGACTTTATCGATGAGTTAATAACACTTCCTGTCGCATGATTCTCGATACTGGAGCCAACGTAACGTAGCAATCATAAGAAAGGATGTAGTTCAAGAACTTAAAGAGAAGATTGTCTGGACGCCGCTCTGCTTTAAACTCCAGACTGTGACCGGCGATGAAATCAATATCCATGGAAAAACAAACATGACCATCACATTTGGAAATGCCAATTACCAACATATGACATAGGTGGCAGATATAAGTGATCCACAAAAATTCTTGGACTTGATTTCTTGAGAAAATATAATTTCCAATTGGATTTTAAGAATAATGAACTGCATTCAAGTTCAGAAGACATAACTGTGTTTAACATTGAAAATCCAGACATTCAACCAATATATCAGATAACAGCCAAATCCAAAATTTTCATCCCTTCACACACTGAGACAATAGATTCTGGAACATCTCCTAAAAAACAATACTTTCACTATGGACTGATTGAATACCCAAATGCAGACAGTAGCCTGAAAGTAGTTCTGGTGGCTTAATCTCTGGTTCACCTTTTAAAGAGCATTATTATTGTAAGAGAGCCAACATAAGCAATAAAGTAGAGAGAGTGAAGAAAGATGAGGTTTTAGCAACCTGCACGCAATCAACCGAAGTCAAGTCTTCTGAGAGTTTAACAACAGAAATACTCATTAATGCAGAGCTAGGAAATGGACAGAGACGTGCTGCGGAGAAGCTACTCCATGAATTTAAAAACATTTTTCTCTAACACCTGAAGACGTCGGGAGAACAAACAACACCCAGCACAGAAATGACAAAGGAAATTATCCTCCAACCAAGCAACATCCAAAAAAACTTCCATTTGCTAAGTAGGAAGAGGTGACTGAGCTGCTAAATGAAATGTAGCGTAATAACATCATCGAACCACCAACGAGTCCTTGGGCCTCTCACATGTAAATTGGTAGGAAAGCAGGATGGTTCAACGGAATTCTGCGTGGATTATCGTCGTTTGAATGACATCACAAAGAAAGGTAGCTACCCTGTTCCTAAAATTGATGACACTTTAGACACACTTTCTGGCAATCAGTGGTTCTCGACTTTGGATCTGAAGAACGGTTATAGGCAAGTAGATTTACATCCTGGCGACCATGAGAGAACTGCATTCACTACGGGACAAGGATTGTAGCAATTTAAAGTTATGTCATTTGGATTATGTAACGCACCTGAAACTTTTAAACACCTAATGGAGATAGTGTTAAAAGGACATTTCTATGAAAAGCTTGTCTTGTGCACCTTGATGATATTATCATTGGGGGGCTTAGTTTTGAAGAACATTTAAGAAACATCCGCAAATTGCTGCAGAAACTCAGAATAGCTAACCTCAAATTGAATCCTAGCAAGTGCAACTTGATCCGTCGTAAAGTGAGTTATCTCGGCCATATCATCTCTGCTGAAGGTGTTAGAACTGATCCCAGAAAGATCTCTGCAGTCAAGAACTGGAGTCGCCCTGAAAACTTCGAAGTTTCCTGGAGCAGCTGCATAGTAGTCCCACCGAAGCCCTTTTCGAGTGATAAAGACTCTCCCTAAAGTTTGAGAACGCTTCTTCTGGTGCAATGCAAGGGAGGACGTGGAGAAATGCTGCAAATCTTGTGATGCATGTACAGCACGTAAAGGCCCGAAGTAAAGAAGCCGAGGAATATTACATAGGTGTAGCGTGGGAGCACCATCTGAATGGATCGCAGTCGACATCTTGGGTCCTTTGCCACGGATCTCCAAAAGAAATAGGTACTTCCTCGTTGTGATGGATTTTTTCATCAAGTGGCCTGAGGCGTATCCTATTCCCGATCAAGAGTCATGTACAGTTGCAGAGGATCTCGTGCAGCAATGGGTGTCCTTGACACCTGTTACTGCACGAGACTGCACCCTTACAGTTTCATACGGACCAAGGTACGTATTTCACCTCTGCGGTATTCAAAGGACTGTGTCAGCTACTCGGCACAAACAAAACTCAGACAACTTCCCTACCTCTACAGTTGGACATATGGTTGAGATGTTTAATCGCGCCATCTTTACACAACAGGAATTCAAGGAAAGAGACAAAGTTTGACAGTGAAACCCTGTTGGACGCAAAGGATTCTCTTCCAAGCTACAGTGCAACTGGGACGGTCCTCAAAAGACTGAATGATATTGTTGTTGGAATTACTAGAACGCCTTATTAAATCTAAAGGTAGTACATTACGGCAGACTTGCTTCATACCATGGGTAATGGTATTTTCAATTGTGTGTATGTGTGATGCAAATATTTGTATATAAATATTTGTATTTTCTTGTAAATTTTGTAAATATTTCAATCACTTAATTTTGCAATCTGTATTGTCATTTTATTTTTATACTAGTATATAACCCCGTCAAAAATGACGGAATGTGAACGATAAATCTTCAAAACAATGTTTAGATCATGAAGATCATGACGTGATCATTTAAATGTATTTTCAATTTTTTTTATAGATGGCAGCATTAGATGTGTTTCGGTATTTTATAATTTTCTTTCTGAGATTAAAAAAATGCTACCCGATCAATAAATATGAATGACAAAAAAGAAAAAAAAAAAAAAAAAAAAAAACTGTTGGTTTACAAAATATATTTGTTTTTCTTTTTAAATAAAAGTTCGTAGCAAAAAGCATGAATTTCTATCAAAATATCTACATTTTCTGGTAACATTTAACCGTGGGAATTGTACATTAGAAAAATATTTTTCTTGCTAAAAGAAGACAACATGAATCATTTCCATAGTAAAAAAGTCAAAAAATTATACACTCAAAAATGATAAACAAAAAAAAAAAAACATTCAAAACCGGCCGCAAACAGAAACAATAGCAATATTTGAATCATCGATATGAATCATTATTCACATGAATGCCCAGTCGGTAGAGCGCCGGCCTCGTAATTGGAAGATTGCGGGTTCGGTACTCGAGCCGGCCAAAGACCGTCGTGTACACTAATGGTGGCTGGTGCACGTAAAATCTGTCGTGGCCGCAATGTCCTCCATGTTCCCATCAAAAATTATACCTCTGGGGGTCACCGAAGCGGGAGAGCCATCCCTTCCGTGGAGGATCAAAATTGTGATGGCATGTCTCCGGACCACCTCTAGGGGTGTGTCCCAGACCGTCGCCAATTGCCCATCTGCGCAGCACTAGTGCGACGTTAAACCCAACCAACCAACCAACCAATCACATGAATGATTCATATAAATAATGATGAATACTCACGAAATTCAATGAAATAAATCACCTCAATGAAGATAAAATGTTTTTTTAAGAAACCGTGCACCGTGTACTTATTTAATTCTATGTAAAGAAGATAGCATTGTACTTCCTGAGAATGGCACGGCGATCTCTAAAATTGCCAGGAGTCCTAAAAAATAAAAAGACGCAAATTTTAATAACAATGTTATTAATAACAATATTATTAACAGCAATATTGCAATGTATATTTGCCACACAGAAATGGCATGATGCAAGCACCATATTAAATAGATCGATAATAAATTTTCTATTTAGTGCCCCCTATCGGGAATTTGGTGCCCCCCGTCGAGTAATTTCTGGTGCCATCACTGGAAATGATTAAAATTCGAAATGAATTTACTGGATTTAAGAGCCCCAAGGCCCTATTATATAGTACGTTTCTGTTTCAACATGTGTTGTCACTGGAGTATCTCTATACATTAAAAAAAAGTTACTGTCATTGGCGTCAATTATTATTTTTTTTTTTGTCTGCGACAGCATCTTCTAGCGGAGGGCAGGGTATTACGCGTCATGAGAGGTATCAGTGTGTTCCGATTACTCCAAGGTAGACATTTCAGCTGCTTAGAAATTTCTATCATTTTAATTAAAGAAGTTATTAACTAAAAACGACAAGTTTATGAAGGTACTCTATTTGCCATTTTGAAAAAAGTTTCACCTAGTGACGTTGTTCTTCTGTCATGAAGTCATTTTACACGGGAAAATTAAAATATGATCCATGGTTGTACGCAGGTAGATAAGTAGGTTGGATTTAACGTCGCACCAGTACTGCGCTATGGGTAATTGGCGACGGTCTGGGACGCACCCCTAGAGGTGTTCCGGAGACATGCCACCACAATTTTGATCCTTCACGGAGGGCATGCCTCCCCCCGCTTTGGTGATCCCTAGAGGTATCGTGTGGATGGGAACATGGAGGACTTTGCAGCCACGACAGATTTTATGTGCACCAGCCACCATTAGTGTACACGACGATCTTTAGCCGACTCAAGTATCGAATTGCCAATCTTCCAATTACGTGCTCGGCGCTTTAACGACTAGGGTGCCGCTGCCCGAAACCATGGATGTAAAAAAGAAAGAAAAGAAAATATCAACTTTTTGTCTCTTCTTTTAGAAAATTAATTTTCTTACACGGGAAAATTAAAATATGATCCAAGGCTGTAGGTAGGTAGATAATTAGGTAGGTTGTGTTTGACTTCGCACCATTACCGCGCTATGGATAACTGGCGACGATCGGGGACACCCCCCACCCCCTACGGATGTTCCGGAGACATGCCACCACAGTTTTAATCCTACACGAAGGGGATGGCTCCTCCGCTTCGGTAGCCCCCAGAGGTATAATTTTGATGGGAACATGGAGGATATTGCGGCCCCGACATATTTTACATGCACCAGCCACTATTAGTGTACACGGCGGTCTTTGGCAGGCTCGAGAACAGAACCCGGAATCTTCCAATTATGAGTTTGGCGCTCTACCGACTGGGGTACCGCGGTCCGAATCTAAGGTTGTAAAATAGAAATAAAAAGGGTCATATACAACGCAAAAGGGTCTAGATATTGTTAATTTCTTTCTATTAAAAAAATATAAATATTACAATATATTTCAATTTGACATTGAATATGAGGATTTCCATAATAATTTTCTGCTTTTGTCTTGTAATATGTACTATTAATATTCCTTTTCAGTGAAAGAAAGCAGCGAATAGACGGGCAGAGCTCTGCATGTGCTAATAAGTAAAGTTAGTCGAAGCCTCCCTCGGAGGTTGGTGAGCGGAGCGAGCAGGGGCAGAGCCCTCTAGTGATATATAAGAAAAATTTTAGCTTAATCGGATGTTAATGTGCGGGGTAGGTTTCGAAATAATATTTTTCTGGATTGGGGGGCCCATGGCCCCTAAGAGCATCTTCCTTTAAGCCTGTTTTGTCTTGAGCAAATGTTATCATTAAAATTATACATGTATGGATAATATCAGCTCAATCTGATTATAGGAAGCACATCAAAATTCGAATTCATGTTTTAATTGCCACTGGGGACCAGGGTCCTCAAAACCCCTATTTAAGTCCGTTATTGCTTCAACATGTATTGTCATCCAATTCTGAGGTATGTTTTAAGTTTCAAACCTCTATACACCATTTCACCCTAAGTTGGCAGTAGAGAAAAAACTACAGTGACCTAATCACACCTGTTGTCCTGGTAACAGGGTTACTGTAAAGCAAATGGGGTTGTTAGCAAACAATGAAAGCTGTAATTTTGGTGGAAAAAAAATCTCCTTAGTAATAATTATTTCATATTATGAATTTTAGCGAAAGCCAGAAAGGGAAAGAAATTTTGGGTGAAATTTTGCTATAATTAATATTTTTAATGATAAAAAAATCTTTTTTATATATATTTATATATTATTAATTTTAAACTATGTAAAGTTACATGAAAAAAAAGTATATGTATAATTTTGTGTTTCGTCCATGAATAAATTAAAAAAAATAAGAAAATATTTAGATAAAAGGTTAAAATTTCAAAATTCTGAAAGGGTCATTTCCTCTATTCCATTTTACATTTCCTGTTGGTGTTCCTGAGTACATTTTATTTCATAATACTATATACAATTATTTATTGAAAAAAGTTTTTTTTTTCTCAGTTTAAATATTATTAATAAATTAGTTTGATGTTTTATTTGAAATACTATTTAGTTTGGTTACAATGAGGACGAATAAAACGCTGCGGTCGATTTTCATTAAAAAAAATAAGATAAAAATCATAAATATTACACTTAACATTTCATAAAAGTGTTTCGGATTTAATATTTTAAAGCATAAGATAATTTATGAAATTGCGGTTGAACTATTTAACCCTCTAATATTAATTTTTTCCACACAAGAACGAAACTTTTTTTTTTGGCAACATTTTTTTCCTTTGTTTTAATATATTTTTAACTTTTTGTTCCTTTTCTGTTCTTTAGCTAACTGCATTATTCTGAAATTTAACAAATGATATTTCAAAGGAAGAAATATGCAGAAGTCACTTTAAATTTCCTAGTATGCGTGAGTGTACCCTGCTGCTTTGAGAAGCACTCGTGCTTAGTGTTCACCTGGTGAGGAGCCGTACTGTTATTTTGACAGGAAACAATTGTTGCTAGTTTTTGAAATTTATAGTGTTTATATACAAACTTACTTATGTTTTTAATCAGGTTATTTAACATATATATAATTCAAACCAAAAATATTAAGTTAAAATCTAAAAAAAAAAAAAAAAAAAAAGCCATACCATGCTAAAAACTTGCAACAATTGTTTCGGGTTGGAATAAAACACGGTCCTTCGTCAGGCGAACAAAGTAGGTACGAGTGCTACAAACAAAGTGCGTTTTAATTTCGATCCGAAACAACTGTTACGAGTATTTTGAATTTTATGTTTTTTTTTTTTTTTTTCAAAGTTATTTATCAAAAAGATTTAACCCTTTGAGTGCTGAATACTCGCGGCCTATGCGGTCCATACGGACGGCACGCGGTTGGCGCTGACGAGTTGTCTCATTCTTATCGCGGACGCCCTTTATGCGAGTGTTGCATAATACACTGATCATTTTTGCCGGGCGAGTATTTGCGTCCATAGTCCATACTGATAACATCTGCTAAACGCGTATTTGCATCCATAGTCTATATTAATGACTTTCGCTGGACGCATATGTGCGTCCATAGCACTCAAATGGTTAAACGAATAAATAAATAAATAAATAATAAAATATAAAGCTATTAAATTATTAATTAGCGGAATAGAATTAAGTTACTAGCAATATTTTGAAATTTTCTTTAAATATAATTTTTCAATTTTAAACTTCCAACTAGAAAATGCTTTTCTAAGGTAGTTGAATAAATTACACATACTATATTTGCTAACTTAAATAGGTTTTTAAACAAGGTTATTTTTTATTAAAAGTATAGAATATATATGAATTCCCATATGCAGATATAAATTTTCCAATGGAAGTATGACAGGAATCGCAAATATTCTTATAAAGTTGATAATTTTTTTTTTTTTTTTTCTGTAACTGAGAGAAAGAAAACTGTAAAAGCAGGGAGAGTGTCAGAGAGAACTGGCGAAGAAATTTTAAATAGCGCGTCAGATGTTTAACCTTGAAACCGATTCAAGTCAAAATGAAACTCAGAAATGCCGCTGTATCGTCACTACGCGTTCGCTTTGCTAAAAAGTTGTTTATTAATAAAATACTTTTAAAATATGGAAAACATCAAACATTTCTTGTTGAAGCCAAATTTCCTTATTTTTTAGCATATATTTATCAGTTTTATCAACTTAAAACGCAAAATAACTTTAGAACTACTTCTTAGCGCGCAATATTACATTCCCTGCCTTCTTCAATGCTGCCAACTTAAGGTGAAACGGAGTATAGCTCATCGGGAGGAAAGTTAGTTTAATCCTGATTGCAATATCCCCCCTCCCCGAATACCGAATAGACACCACGACAAGAAAGTAAGTTAACAAAAAGATGGTAATAATAACAAAAGAAATTTTTTTTGGTTCATGTATGTTTTCAAGATTTATTTAATACTTGCTTTTTAAAATAAATTACTCTTAACGACCAAGTTTGTAAACAATAAAGTTGCCAAAGGAAAACATAGATACATTAAAAAAAAATAATAAGACCAGCGATTCAGTGGCGGATCCAGAACATAACTTTTGGAGGGGCTAAGACTTTTCAAAATGTTATTCTAGACCTATAAAAAATTTACAATTGCAATATTCAATAGTGAATGTCGCTGTTTTTTTTTTTTTGGGGTGGGGGGGGGTGGGGGGGGTGGGGGGGTTCAGCCCCCTAGCCCCCCTCTTTAAATCCGCCACTGCAGCGATTACGTAAACTGGAGAGATCAAGAAATTTACAGCCGTTGCCCGCAGGGTCCCTGTAGTGGCTTCTTGGTTACCATTGAATATACGGGAGTGTCCTATTCATCGACGAGATATTAGAGTAAACTCCGGACTAGTAACCTTTTTGCTTTCGAACATCACATCTCCACCACACCACCAATTCATTCGCGAAACCTACTTTTCTACCGCCAAACTGACATTCCACTTCCACCAAGGTACAGCGTCTAGAATAAACAGTGTGGAAAGCGGCGAATAAAATTGTACTTATGGTGTTCTATCTATCCTCCCTGGTGCATTTTATGAGATGGCGCTGCAAGCGCACGAAAAGCACTACAACTTTTCTCTCTGAAAAAGTTTTGTTTTGGATTCTGCCATGTTCGAAAGAGAGAAGTGTGTTCGCTTGTAGATAGTTCTTCGTTATGTTAATAAATAGTTTATTTTTCTACATTGGAGTCATTAATTCAAATACGCCGACACGCCATTACATAACTGAGTGTTAAGCAACACACTTCAGTGGTGACCCGGATAAACTGTTCTTATTTTGGATTATAAGTGTTTTCGTTTCTGTTTTCAACATGAATGAAACAGCTGCAGTGAAAATCCCTGCATTCATCCCTACGGACCCGGCCCTGTGGTTCACGATGGTAGAATCAACATTTCAACTAGCTGTGCCGAAACCAATAACGGATTCTAGAACAAAATATAACTATTGTGTTGCGAATTTACCTCCAGAAATTGCAATGACTGTGCGTGACGTAATAATTTCACCTGATAATTCCGATCCATTCAAAAACTTAAAGGACGAAATAATTCAACGTTGTGGTGAAACAAAATCGCAGGAAATTCGCCGATTATTAGCTGGTGAACAACTAGGGGATAGAAAACCGTCAGAACTACTTCGCGTCATTCAGAGAAGAGCTGAAAACCATAAGGTATCCGACACTCTTTTGCTCGAACTATTCTTGCAACAACTGCCTTCAAATGCGCAATTTATTTTAGCATCAGTGCAAGACCTTACACCCATTAAAGCTGCCGAAATAGCTGATAAAATTTTGGATGTATCTCCACCACAGGTAGGTGCTGTTAGTACAACTAATTCTTCGAGTGCTGATTCCGAACTTTTAAAAGAATTAAAACTTTTAAGAGAAGAAGTGGCTTCATTGCGACGTTCCAGAAGTCATTCTCGTTCACTATCTCGATCTAATTTTCGGCACAAAAGCCCAAAAGTTAATAAAGAATTTTGCTGGTATCATCAGAAATTTAGCTCTAAAGCTAAAAAGTGCGTACCTCCCTGTACTTTTTCCGCGGGAAACGACTACGGCAAGGAGTAGCGGCGACATACGCCTCGCCTTCCACTTCTCGTCGCCTTTTTGTACGAGATAAAAGAAGCAATCTAAAATTTTTAGTGGACACAGGAAGTGACTGTTCATTAATTCCAGCATCAAAAATAGACAAAATGTCTATTCCAATTCAAAAATTTGTTGCAGCTAATGGTACTTTAATTAATGTATATAAACGTAAATTATTATCTATTGATCTTGGTCTAAGAAAACAGTTTGTTTACCCTTTTTATGTTTGTAATGTTTCAACCCCTATTTTAGGTGCTGATTTTTTACATTACTTTAATTTAAAGCCAGATCTTAGAAAACGTTCTTTATTTGATAATGTCACAAGCTTAAATTCTCATTGTGTTGTACATAATTCTGATATATATTCAGTGAAATCTATCATAAGTAATGATATTTTTTCTAATCTTTTAAGTGAATTTCCTAACATCAGTAAATCTCCTAGCCCAAACCAAATTGTGAAACATTCTGTTATGCATCATATCGAAACTTTTGGCCCACCGGTATTCGCTAAACCACGTCGTCTGGCCCCCGACCGTTTAAAAATTGCAAAAATGGAATTTCAGCATATGTTGGATTTGGGACACATGCGTCCATCCAACAGTAATTATGCTTCACCTTTGCATATGGTTCCAAAGAAAAACAGCGATGACTGGCGACCTGTTGGAGATTACAGAGCACTAAATGCTCACACTAAAAAGGATAAATATCCCATCCCCAACATTGCTGATTTTACTAGTGAACTTCACGGAACCACAATTTTTTCACGTATTGATTTAGTTAAAGCTTTTCATCAAATTCCGATTGCTCCCGAGGATGTTCACAAAACTGCCATATGTACAACTTTCGGACTCTTCGAGAGCACTCGGATGCAGTTTGGTTTGTGCAATGCTTCCAGCACATTTCAGAGATTTATTGATGAAGTTACAAGAAATTTAAAAGGTGTTTATCCATTTATAGACGATATTTTAATTGCATCCAAATCCCTCGAAGAACATATTGAACATCTCAGAGCACTATTTTCCAGACTTGATCATTACGGCCTTACAATTAAGCCCTCAAAATGCATATTTGGTGTTCCCACTTTGGAATTTTTAGGTTTTACAGTGTCAAAAGATGGTCTTTCACCAACTTCTGACCGTGTTGAAGCCATTTTAAAATTTCCAAGACCTACAACTATTACTCAACTTCGTAGATATTTAGGTATATTTAATTTTTACAGACGATTCATTCCCAGAGCTGCTGATATTTTAGCACCCCTCGTTAAATTCCTCGAAGGGCACAAAAATAAAAGGAAACATCCGCGTTCCAATGCCAAAATCTCAATGGAGCAATTAGAATGGAACGACGAAGCAAATTTTGCATTTACGAAATCAAAAGAAGCAATTTCTCATGCAACGCTTCTAAAACATCCTATTCCTGGTGCCCAATTAAGCTTATGGGTAGATGCATCAAACGTCGCTGTTGGTGGCTCTGTCATGCAAATGTCTGATAATCAATGGGAACCTATAGCATTTTATTCTGGCAAATTAAGTAAGTCTCAAAAGAATTGGTCGACATATGACCGTGAACTTTACGCCATATATTCCTCTATAAAGAAATTTCGTCACTTACTAGAAGGTAGAAACTTTTTCATTTACACTGATCAGAAACCCTTAATATACGCTTTCAAACAAAATCCTGAAAAGTGCAGTCCTCGACAGCTACGTCATCTCGATTATATATCCCAATTTTCTACCGATATCCGATATATGAAAGGTTCTGAAAATCATGTAGCCGATGCATTATCTCGCATAGAGATCAATCAAATTTCCCCAACTGTACTTGATTTTAAAGAATTTGCTTCTGCACAATCAACTGATCAAGAACTTCAAAAACTTTTGCAATCCAATACCACATCCTTACAATTAGAAAAACACTATTTTCCCCTTGAGGATATTGACCTATATTGCGACACATCTCAAAAACATCCCCGTCCATTCGTTCCACAAAGTTTGCGAAAATTGGTTTTTGAAAATTTGCATTTCCTTTCACATCCAGGTATGTCAGCCTCCATAAATTTAATTGCTAAAAGATTCGTATGGCCTGGCATGCATAAAGATATAAAATCTATGGTTCGCAGTTGTGTTAATTGCCAAAGAGCCAAAATAACAAAGCACACCAAGTCACCAGTTGGAACATTTGCCCTACCGGATGCCCGTTTTGCCCATATTCATTTAGATTTCATTGGCCCTCTTCCCCCATCAGATGGAAATCAGTATTGTTTAACAATCATTGACAGATTTACCAGATGGCCCGAGGTAATTCCGACCCCTGATATGACTGCGGAAACAACCGCTCGTGCCTTATTGCATGGTTGGATCTCTAGATTCGGATGCCCAGTCACTATCACCACAGATCAAGGTCGTAATTTTGAATCTACTCTATTTCGAGAACTTATGCATATCTTAGGCTGTAAGCGCATTCGGACTTCGGCATACCATCCCCAGTCAAATGGAATTTTAGAACGCTATCATAGACATTTAAAAGATGCTCTTAAGGCACATAATCACACTAAATGGACTGAAACCCTTCCAATTGTTTTACTAGGTTTGCGCTCAGCTCTTAAAAATGACATTAATGCAACACCTGCACAATTAGTATATGGTACCACTTTACGATTACCCTCTGATCTTATTACTGATAAAAAACAAATTGACCAAACGATTGATCCCAATTATGTTTCCAACTTGGTACAAACAATGCAGACACTTAATCCAACTGCTACTTCCTTACATAGCAGTCCTAGTGTTTTCGTAAATCCTGCATTGTCGAATTGTACACATGTATTTTTAAGATCAGACAAAGTAACTCGTCCATTAACACCGCCGTATACTGGACCTCACCTTGTCATAAACAGAGAAAATAAAAATTTTGTCATTGATATAAATGGTAAAAACACAACAGTTTCTATAGATCGCGTGAAACCCGCCTATAGATGGTCAGATACTGTTGTGACAAATAATTCTGTTCCTCACCAAGAACCATCTGAGCCAACGCCTGTCAACAAATCATTCGAAATACCACCAGAGCCGACTCCTGTCAACAACACGTACTACACGCTCTGGACGTAAAGTCACTTTCCCAAAACATTTGGTGACTGAATATGTAATATAGTTTTGTATATATTATCTTACACTTTTTAATATTATATATTGTTCATTGTATTTCTATTTTGCATTACTTACTATGTTACTATTACATATTATACTGTATCAAGCATTTATTGTATTGAACTTTTGCATTTTATCGTTCACCTTGTTCACTGGGGGGATACTCTATGGTGTTCTATCTATCCTCCCTGGTGCATTTTATGAGATGGCGCTGCAAGCGCACGAAAAGCACTACAACTTTTCTCTCTGAAAAAGTTTTGTTTTGGATTCTGCCATGTTCGAAAGAGAGAAGTGTGTTCGCTTGTATATAGTTCTTCGTTATGTTAATAAATAGTTTATTTTTCTACATTGGAGTCATTAATTCAAATACGCCGACACGCCATTACATAACTGAGTGTTAAGCAACACACTTCATACTAAAAAAATTAAACCTGTCACCAGATGTCATTGTAATCGAAGCTAGGGTCACGACAACAAAAACGAGACTCCCTATTGGTTAGTTATATGCTTAGATCACGTGATTAAACTGACGAAACTGGAAAAAGCCAATCAGGTCTTCGATTTGAGCAATAGCTTCGATCACAGCGACATCTGGGTAAACTTAATTTTTGTAGCATCATTTTAACATCACGGTTATTGGCGATTGCTACACTGTTTATTCTAGACGCTGTAACCAAGGCAAGTTTTCTCCACCTTTGTTAAATTAAACTTAAAGCACAACCTACACTAGCTGAAATGGAAAGCAAATAATCTAATCCTTGTCATTGATTGAAAGCTGTTCTGTTTGACTTTTCTTTGGAGTTTTGATGGTAAGAGGAACAAACCATTTAAAACATGCAAAATCTCAAGAACCAGTTGCCAAAAAAGTGATTATCGCCAAAAGAAGGCGCAAAAACCGCAGTAATGTTCCGGAAATTTTTCTCCATATCAATATAGTGTCGCCAATTGCCCATCTGCGCACGTAAAACCCAACCATCCAACCATTTATCCATAACAATATAGGGAATACCTACTCTACTATAATATATCTGCTTGATGGCCCTATCTGTATAATACTAGTTTGTGGTGTACCTTACCTTTTGTGCGAGATTCGAGGCAAGTGTACATTATAATCATAAAGGAAGAAGGCGCACGTGCACGTCAATACCCTAATGCTTACAAACCCCTTCTAGTGAATTGCCAACAAAAGGTTTTCTGGAAGTAGGGCATCCATCCTTGGCGCATTTATCGCTGTTTGCCCTATCCCCGGCATCATAGAATAATAATCAAAGGAAGAAGCTGCACGTCAATACTCTAACGCTTACTAACCCCGAATAGCGAATTGCCAGCAATTGGTCCTATGTGATCTAAATCCCCTTCAATAAAAAGTTAACAACACTGATTAAATATCCTTTCACTTCAGTAAAATTCACCCTATTTGTGTTATTTACTTCAAAAGCGACACTAATCAACAAAAATAACACATCAAACGAATTACTGTAAAACATTTCCCTGATAAAACATGGCGTCATTAATTCCAGCCCGGCATTCCTATATTTTTTAAACCGAAACCGAAACACATTACGCTCCTTCTTCCTTTTATTAATATTCTGTGATTCATATGCTTCATATGTATCAAATGCATTCTGCCGTACTCCGCTCCCCGCTTGAAAACGGAACCAGGGAGAAAGAAGAGTACCAAAAAGAAAAATTGTTTTAGCCTCAAACCCAAGAAAATGTAATTTTTTATATGACCGCTAGGAAAATGCTAAAAAACCGCGGGCTTTTGAAGGCGCGCTTTTACTTCTCCCGTTTTTTTCGTGGTCGTGGCAGAGAAGAGAGAAGTGTATGTAAATTGTTCGTATTTTAACTGGTTGTCAATCAAACATTGTTGTGTACATTGGTTTTAATCATCAAAATCTGCAATTTTTTAATTTGTTATAAATTGCTAATTTTTAATTTAATTTAACGAACATGTCGAATGCTTTTCGGTACTCTAATCGTAGGATACAAGAGAAAAATATATCCGATTTTATGAACCCATATGCTTCTCGTTATCCCAAAAGGAATTTTCGTGGATCTAGCTTCTGGAATGACAGTGATGACGAAGAAAATTCCTCAAATCGTAGAAAAAGCTGGGCTGAACGATGTGAAGCATATGACGATCTGCACTCTCCGGTACACGAAAATGTTCGTAGATCGAGAAGACTCGAAAATATGGCTCATGGATCGAATACGCTGAAAGAAAATTTCAATAATGATGAACATAGCAATTCAAGACCTTACAGGAAGAGAGGACGAAATTTACAGGACATGTTTAAAACAGCATCGGATGGAGTTAGTACTACATCTTCTAGTATTACCAGCTCTGATAACGAAATGGAAAATGATAAATTCACTAGAAAAATTGAAACAGATGAAGTTGTGCTTCGCAGACGTCAGAAACAAATTGATTACGGCAAAAATACAAAAGCCTATCAAGCCTACATCAAAGCTGTTCCTAAGGAACATCGCGTTCTTGGTAAACATATCTTTACCCCCAAGAAACACCTTGCTTACAGTCGTCGATCATGGGATACTCAAATCAAACTATGGAGAAAGCGACTTCATGAATGGGATCCAAAATCTGAAGATGAAGATGAAACTGAAGTTGATTTGTCTGACATGATATCTATGATGTCACCTAAATAACTGTTTTATCACATTTAGAACGATGGATATATTTAACTTATAATCCATGAAGGATATATGTTATCATCATTGTTTAATATATATTGATTTACGATATATATATTATTTACACCAAGACTGAAATGCAAGTATTTTACATTAACATATGACAATGATATATATACATATGGGGACTTATTCTTAAGGTAAAATCTGTTGATTTCTTTAGCTTTTTATTAAAGAAAAAATACTTTTTTTCCCCCTCTCTCTCTAATGGATCTTTCAAATAGCTATCTGAGATTTTTATGTGCAGAAGTTTGTAGGCTTATATATCATATTGAAGCTACTATATTTACCATTTTCATTCTTTTTCATCTATTGTTATGTTACATCCTTTGCTTACATTTTTGCATGTGTGTGCATTAAAGTATAAAGTGTTTTAAATTTAAATTAAGCTTATATTCTTTTACTATTCACCTAACTTTTAAGAGATTTCATAAATGATTAGCAGGGGGTTGATCCAGGCAAAAATTGGGGTCCTTTTGCTGTCTCTTCTTAAAATGGGCCCCTTCACATAAGACAATTTCGTTTTATAAAAAAAAAAAAAAAAAAAATTACATTTTTTTTACATCCTTTTAGTGTTATTTTAAATGATTGATACTTAGTTCATTTAAACACTTATTTAGAGTGACTGCTAAAATGGATTATTTTACACAATACTTTTTTAATGAAGGTATAATATATTTTCAGAAAAATGGGCCTCTAAAATTGAAAACGTGGATCGACCCCTGATTGGTTGTTATGAGGGAGAATAAAATACTAAAGCATCCATATTTTACATCAGCCTTATGTATATAATTGTTTTTCCATACTAATTTTATTATTAGTAAAGCATTATGTAGCAAAAGTTAGTAGAAGAAATTCTACTTGATACTGTTTTTTTAAAATTTAATTATTTTTAAATAAGTTGATTAAATTTGTATTTTTTGCATTAATTCTCTGATGTAATAATATTTTGTTATTATTAATTTTAAATTTTATTTTAAGAAATATAATATTTTACAAGTATAGATTGTGTGTGGAATTATTTCCTGTTTTCAGAACTTTTTTCTGATTTTCTGATTTCAGGATTATTATTATTTTTTTTTTTCCTCAATTGTTTTTGAAAGAGAAAACTTTTGTATAATAGAAATTTAGAATTGTTTTTCTTCAACTTACTAGCCCAGTAGCTGAATTTTCAGATATTTGCAGTAAAATAAAATTTATCTGCAAACCATGAATGCCAAACCAAGTTTAGTATCACTAGAATAGTACTGACTCTAGGCTAATTTGGCAGGGTGCTCCACCCGATGGCCCTTTTAAACATATTTTAGCACCTGGCAGCCCTTTTAAAATTATTTTAATACCAAGTGGCCTTTCAAACATTTGAGGCCTTTAGATAATTTTCTTCCTGGCATGTAACCTTCTAGCGATAGTTTTACAGCATTACATGAACAATAAATACATATTATAGCCCACATATATACAAGTAAAATTTAATTACCTAACCTTTGTCACATACAAAAATCACAACACAGGAGACTGCAAATAATGTCCTTTTCGAAAATAGGTTGCCCTTTTTATTGAATTCCCTTCGGCGGCCCTTTTATTCTAGAGTCAGCACTATAGAAGTAATAGCAATTCATAAAATATGTAAAATTTATATCTCTAAAGAAAATAAATTTAGATTATACAACAAATACAGTAATCTAGATACATAATACAAATTATATGTATATTTTTTAACTTTAACATTTCTTTAGCTGTTAAATTGATCTGCAGTACTCAGTACTGTGTTGCGCTAGTACTTATATATATATATGTATTTTATTGGTTACAATTGTAAAAAAACTAATTATATCCTGCCCCACATACCTCTTTTTTTTTTTTTTTTATTTATTTTTAGGATTGTTAAAAATAATCGCAATCATCCCTTATTTTAATATTGGAAAATTTACTGTAAATATTTATGCTGTATTTGTCCAAAATGATCTTGTAAAGATAGTGCTGACTCTAGAGAAGAGAGAGAAAAAATAAGATGGTTGGAGGGGAGGGGGGGGGGGGGTAACTCGAAACAATTGTAAGTCTTACAATTTATTCTGTTTTACTTTTTTTTATTATTATTTATTTATTTATTGCCTATTAACATCTAATTTTGTGCATTTTACTGCTAAATTATATCATTGTTGCCAAGCGCTAATTTTTAAAGTAAATTTTAATTGCATTATTGATTTACACAATAAAGCCTTATTAGTTTTAGAAAAAATAATCATTCCTAGTAATTTCTTATTACATTTGTAATAATAAACTAAAATTAAAATCCCTATCTCAGTTTAAAAAAAAAGCATGAAATTGTAAATAATGTGCAACATTCTTGAAAATATTTTAGCTTTTGGATAAAACAGTCACTCACGGATGATAGCTTTCTGAAAATTTGACTTGATTTGATTTGGAAATTTACTACACAATATAGTTTTAAAATTTATTTCACTATTGTTTCTTTGGGGAAAGGGAGGGGGTGAGAATATATCATAATTTAGAAACAGGTTTTACACCCCGCAACAAAAAGATAGGAACAAAGGGTTTTTTCTTTGATTTTTCATAAAATAACGTTATCTACATTGTGCTTATCATTTATTGTTATTATAAAATAATACTATTCCTGGACTTAATTTTTGTTTTAAGACTAATTTAGAAAAATTTTAAGACTAAAATTTTTCTAATTTAAGACTACACAGCGCGACAAAAAGATAAGAACAAAGGTTGTTTTTTTTTTTTTTTTTTTTGAATATAATTATTTTGAATATGATTCAAATATTTAATATGTTTTTGATATGATAATATTTTGTTATGATAATAAATGATCAGCACAATTTAGATAATATTATTTTATGAGAAATTAAAAAAAACCCTTTGTTCCTATCTTTTTGTCACGGAGTGTAGTCTTAAATTAGAAAAATTTTAGTCTTAAAACTTTTCTAAATTAGTCTTAAAACAAAAATTAGTCCAGGAATAGTGCTATTTTATAATAATAAATGATAAGCACAATTTAGATAAAGTTATTTTATGAAAAATCATAGGAAAAAACCTTTTGTTCCTATCTTTTTGTCGCAGGATGTAAATCAATTTGAAGTGATAATAGATTTTAGACATCTAAAAATATTTTTCTTTTGTATTGACAGAAGCTTATTATTTTGATATTTAATGTATGGCAAAATTATTGGTTTAAAATGAAAGGTTTTAAGCTGTAAACAAATAGGGAAATTTTACGTTGAAAAAGGGTGGCTGCTTAGGCTACACAGCAACTGAATGTATACAGATGATAATATCTGTTCTCTCTTCTCCTTATTTTTATAAAATTACAGCACACCTAATGTATGCACGTTAGTGCAGATTAGACTCCCAAAACACCAACAGATAGTATATTTATATCAAGAGTTCATTTATAAATTGAGAGGGCACGGAAATTTTGATCGAAAGTTAATTTGTAATTTTTGTTAAGTATCAACATTTTAGATATATATATGTTTATTCTTTGAGTCATTTGTATATACTATATATATCATGAATGTATATCATTTTCAAAATATACTTTTTATGTGATTATTGTATGTTGATTTTGTAATGTGATTTAATATTTACATAAAGATTTATTGTCTAATTTTAGTGTGTGATTTTTCACAACTGAGTAATTTTTCAACATATTTAAACTTTAAAACTTGACACTGCATAAAATAAATGCAAGTGCAAGTTTTTCAAGACTATTCTGGATAACTGGTTGCTCATCAAAGCAAACCTCATTAATCAGAATTAGTACATATGGTTCTTATTTAAAATAATTATTTTTTTTATCAATTGATCAAATTTAAATACTTAATTAACCTCTCTCTCTCTTTCTCTCTTTTTTAAATAAAATTTTTAATCAAGATAAATTATTAATCAAAATTTAAAATAAGAAAAAGGAAAACAAAATTTTTTTTAACTTAATTTTCTATAAAAATCAAAATCTGACTAAATCCAAGTATTTTTAAATATGATTAGCCAATGATTTTAAAACATTGAATACTACTAAAGATTAAAAAATTATGATCTGATTTTACACGCTTATCTTTTTATTTCTTATGAAGATTGCTTTTTTTTTTTTTTTTTTTTTTTTTAATGTCTATAAAAGTGCAAAATATTCATAAAGTTATTTCCCTCAATAAATAAAAATAAATTAAGTACAGGGCTGATTATTCCCATTTCACCCAACCCTTTCAAAATAAATAAAATTGTCACCTTTATGATATAGCGTAGTGCATCTTTCGACATTTTTTTTAGAACTGAAAGCTATCTTTTCAGTTTATATTGTCCATTATGACCTTTAACTTACAGCCTGTGCCAAATATTTAAATACTACTTTTAAATAAATATAACAAAATTAAATGGAATTATTATTTATTGAATATTTTTTTTACACTTTATTCTTTCAGATTACAATGTTAAACCATTATTATTATTTAAAAAAAAATAATAATTTTTTTTTTAAATGCATTGGAATTTAATTGCTGAAAATATAACTCCGAATAACTTGTTTTCCGGATAAACGGTTTCATACTGTAATAAAAGTTTTGAAAGGATGTGGCTTTTATTCTTCAGGTGCAAAAACACATGCTACTACCTTGGAGGCTAAAGCAGGGTAAAACCCACGAGTGAAGGAGCAACACAACCAGCCAATAGGACAGCAGCATGCAACAACCAATCAGAAACGGGCACAACCAAAAAATGGGAGACAAGAAACAAATCCGAAGAAAAGGGGAAGGATATTTTAACAATAGTTTGATAAATAAAAATGTAATCTTGTTCTGCTTTTAATCATTCTCAAATTATTTTCATGTTATATGAAATAATAGAATGATTGAAAAAGTCAAGATAAACTTACAATATATGTTAGTAATCAAAAGTAAATAATAATAAAAAACTTGGATACACTTCGAAACCAGACTTCTTTGCAATTCCACTAGATATGCTTTCATTTTGGATACAACTAAGTCTTTGGCATAAATTCTGACTTCCAACTTTTTCTTGTTATACTAAACCTCTCCAGTTATGTCTTGCTTCATGAAAGATTTGTTTTGTTGATCTGCAAGAAGTGAAACATTGAAATTGAAAACATGGTTCACTTTGTGCCATTCTGTCAAAATATCTTTAACATATATGCTGGGTTTCTAAATGTATCCAAGTTTTTAAAATGGTGAAACATAATAGAATTATCAATATTTAGCCTCTCAGTAATATTTTCATTGTTAATCTGTAGACTATGACCTTCTAAATCATGGATAAAGTCATCTGTGAAATCAGAAGAAATGAACTTTTGCAGTAAACCAAAATTGTTTATTAAATACATTATTCAATCCCATGAACTTAAAAAAAACTTAAGTGAGATTTCTATATTGAAACGAGGAAAGAAACTATGTTAATGATGGTAAACACCAGGTAAAAAAAAGTTTTTGGTCATTGACCTTAATCAGTAAGAAAAAATTATATTCACAAGTACAGCGTGAAAGCAGTAATGCATGAAAATATGCTTTAATACATTTCTCTTGTATCTTTATTTTTAAAGAAAGGAGCTTATGAAAGTTGTGTTTAATTTCTGTACTAGAGATATTTATGTGATTTTGTGGCATTTTTATAGACCTATAAGAATTTATGAATAAAATATGTAACACACTAACTTCTTAATTTTTCAATTGCTTCATATAATTTTTAACACTGCCTTTCATATACTAGGAATTGTTTTTGATAAAATTTATCAATTCAGTTTTATCAAATATTCATCAATTTAAGGGGATCACACGGCCTGATTACCTAAAAGGCTCGGGAAGTACAAGCTTCCCCTCTAAAATTTAAGAGGGGCTCCCAAAATGACTAAAAACAGGGTCTTGAATTTTCTGTTTTATATTTTCATACTGAGATTGAATTTTTCTGAGAAAATTCGCCTAAAGCAAGATAAAAATACTCACTATTTTGGGGAAAATCTATTTAACCTCAAAAATCTGAATGTTCTTAATAAGTTATACGATTTTAATGTGTGTAGAAACCACCCAGATATATGAATGAAAAAATTTTTTCTCAGTTTGCATTTTTTCACAAATTTCAAAGTGCTAAAACTTCTACAGGTATTTAAGAAAAGATTTTTTTTTTTTTCTTTTTGGATGTTTAACAGAATCTACTTAAGAGAATTAGGGATGGATTAAAAGAAAAAAATTTTTTTAATATAACAAAAAGCATGCTTTTTCAGCAAATTTTTATTTACCTAGACATTCACTTTTTGACTTTTTTTCTCCGAAACTAATCAATGAATTTCAAAACCCATCCCTAATTCTTTTAAGTAAGTTTTATTAAACATAAAATAAAATAAGTATTTTCTAAAATAATTTTAAATGGATTTTGCAATATCTAAAATAAAAATACAACATTTTTTTTTTTTTTTTTTTCAAAAAACTAATTAATAAATTTCAAAATCCATCCGTAAAATCTTAAATATCTGTAGAAGAAATTTTTATTCATAAATTCATCAACCGTGAATATTCATTAAGTAAATTGGAGTGTAAAGGACATAAAGGTTGATATTTTTATTTTGCCAATTGTGTGAGAAATGCCTAGCTGGTTGTCAGCCAGGGTAGCTCAGTGGTAGAGCATCCGTGTGTTAAGTGGAGGTGCGCAGGTTCGATTCCCGGCTCTGGTATTTTTCACATAGTTGGTAAAATAAAAATATCAACCTTTACACTCCAATTTACTTAATGAATATCTGTAGATGTTTTAGCATTTTGAAAATCATGATAATTCATGAAAAAATGCAGACTGCGAAAATGCAATTTAAAGATTTTGAATGTGTAAAAAAGAAATATCAAAGATCATAAGAATTGCTCCCTAAGTATGTATTTTATTGAACAAGCCTAATATAACCAACCCAACAAACATACCCAATTTATATTAAATGGAAATATAAGCTTTTATATACGAAATCAAGACTTAAATTTTGGTTTTATTAATAGGATGACTCTCATTAGGTATTAAAAGAAAAATTTGCAATATCCAATCAGGAGAGGCTTGAGCTTCTTTCCTTTCCTATGCCTCTAATTATGACATGTTTTTCTGAATATCTTTGGTGTGATTCTTTGTTTATTCTTTTAAAATGCTAATAAAATGAATTACCAAATATCTTTTTTTTTTTTTTTTTTTTTTCCAATGGCTAGGCAAAAGTTACAGAGGACTATAAAGATACAAAATAAATTATAGACAATATAACATAGAACAAAAGACCGAAGTCATTGCCTAAGGAGTGATCTTGCCTCCCAATATCTCGACTCTTCTGTAGAACATCGAAGAGCCCTACAGCGGGACAGGTGGTCCTGGTCCATTACTTCTCCAGAATCACAAAGTGGACAAGTAGGGTCGTTTAAGATACCTTTGCGCTTCAAATGAGCGGCAAGGCAGTCATGTCCTGTAGATAGGCGGAAAGTCGCAACTGCCTTACGTCTTGGTTTATCAGGAATTAGAGAAGGACTTAAATTCTTCTATTTCTTTAGAGCTGTACGATTCTCAAGATCTCGTAAGGCATTAGATGCAGATAAAATTACCAAATATCTAAATACCAGAAATATATATAATTTCCATGAAGAAATTTATTATTATGATGAATTCTATTTCTTTAAAAATTCTCATTTAATTAAAATTAAAATGTTTAATTGGAATTATCAAAGTCTATATCTATTAATTCTGAATTGGTATTTATGATGAATGAAAAAAAAGAAATACATTTATTTATAACTTTACATAAAAAGTTTTTATTCATCATAAGTGTACATTTTATTGCAAATGTTTCAACAATTTCAAATAAAGTGTAATACGTACATCAAATTTTAAGAATTATTTTAATAATATAGATTTTGTACTCTATTCTACCTTAACCCTTTGCGGCGCAAGACAATTTCAGATCATTTAAATTATGCTGCCACCGGAATTCATGAACTAAATTAAACTAAAGAAATTTTAAGTTTAAAAAAACCGGCCTTTTCTGCTATGTTATAAACGTAAATTTTTGCTAAAAATTTTCTGGGATGAATTTTTGCAGCTGGATCTTAAAGTTTTCGTCCTCACAGCAAGGACAGAGCACGTTAAGGGGTTAATGAGCCCCCTTCCAATTTTTTTAGACTACAAATTACAACTCTGAGTCAGTGGCAGCTCGTGGACCGAAAATATATGAAGAGACACTTCACCTAATATTTTACACTGTGTTCACTTATAGAGTATAAATTTACATTTAAATAAAATGAGTATTTTTAGTTAATTTTTGTTTGAAATGATGCTTAATAAAAGTTAGGCATTAAAACTACTTAAATTTTACTTTTTAGCTCTTCACCTATTTTTGGTTCACAAGTCGCCACTGCTGTGAGTTTATGTAGATAATGAAATAAAAAATTCAATTGTTCACTAAGATAAAAGTCGACATGTTCAGAAAACTTCACTTTTCAATGAAATTTCTTTAAAAAATCCCATAAGATTATATGGAATGAGAGAAAAATGGTGACATACTACTTTTCCTTACTACCCTATATTATTCTATGGGTAAATTTGTTTGTAAAGCTACTCATTATAATGTATTTTTAAAAATTGTGTTTTGACATTCAGTTCAATTCACAATTGTTCAATTTGTTCTTATTTTTAAGAAATTGAATTTTTTAATTTGGTGCTGAAAAATACAAAAAATAAACTAAGTGCATCTTTTGTATTTTTTAGCACCTAAATGAAACATTAAATATTTAAAAATTCAATTTTTTGAAAACAACTAATTTAACAGTTGTAAATTTTACTAAATGTGAAAACAGAAAGAAAATATATTAAGTAATGAGTAATTTTATTAAAACAAATTCCTTATGAAAGGAATGAAATTTGGCTGTTGGTTAGAAGAATTATTGTGTCTCCTAGGGTTACATACAAGGGTGGAGAATTTTAGAAGATAAGGATTTTTTTTACCAGCCAACCAATGTATAATACATAGCTGATAATCTTTACAACAAACTTATGCAACTGTGAGCTGAATTGACCATTTAGTAGAATTCTTTTGAGTTACCAAAGCACATTTCTTAAAAGTGATCAGTATAGAATAATAGCTTGAAAGATAACAAAATCTAAAGTGCGTAATTGCCTATTCAAACACTGTCTAAACTCTTGGGATGACTTTCTCTGATTTAAACATACATTACTGTTTTATACAGTTTTTTTTGGCTGTTCCACTATGCTGTAGAATTACCAAGAAACACTGAATATCAGCAGCAAAACTAACTTAAAATCTACTTACCATGTCCGAAAAGTCTCTCACCCCTTGTTACATAGGTTTAAAACATTAAAAAAAACAGGGTGGCTAGTGTTTAAATTTTGCCAAATTCCCTGACTATTTTTCTAGATCTCTCCCATTTTTCCTTGACTTTAGCTGTTTATTTTCAATGAAAATTTTATGACATTAGCAAAAAAATTAGTGATTTTAAATTATCATTAATAATTTAATGATTAATATAGCTTATTTTCACAAAATTTGTTTCTGACTTTTCCCTGATTGCTAGCCACCCTGGAAAAAGCACATTTCTCTCTATATATTTTAATATAATATATATTTTATTCATTTTTTTGAACTTATAAAACAGCAACATTTAAATAATATTTTATAAAATATTCATTAAAATTTTTTTGGAAAATTCAGTCGGTGGGACTTGGTTGCGGGAGAGCCTAACAAAAAGTGACCCTGTAATGGTCAGGATAACTCAAGATGGCTTTATCAGAAATTACAAAAAACTTAATTTTTTCTGCAAGTAGATAAGTAATAATGTTTCAGAAAATTTTATATATAGTTCAGAATTTTTTTTTTTTTTTTTACTCAGAATCACCAATGCACACAATATAAATTGCAAGAACTCACAACAATTGTTTCAGGTTAAAATAATAGCACAACCTTCATCAGAAAAAAATGTAGATATGAAGACAGCATGTACATGACATCTTTCATGCTTACATTTAGCCTGATGGTGGGTCATGCTATTATTTCAATCCAAAACAATTCTTGTAAGTTTTTGCAATTTTTGGTGTCTGATTACCAAGCATTTTATTGATTATTTTTTAATACTAGTTCCTTAGTTTATCTGATTTTTAATACATGTGAAACTGATTATTTATTTAACCCTATATACCCTGTCGGTACTTTAAAGTACCACCTGATTGTAACTCTTGCAAAAAAAATAATCATTCAAATTTTACCAACGATACTTTTTAGTACCAATATTGAATACTTCTTTCCAGGGGTGCAGAATATGCCCGAACGAGGTTCGGGGGAAATTTAAACTGACTGGGGAAATTTTGAATATTTTTTTAAGAGAAAATAAAAATGTAAATCAAAAATAACAATTTGCTACTTTGAAGTGCTTATACACTAACAGCGATATTTTTATGTTACACTGTATACTTATTCTCTTAAAGATTTATTGCATAGAACAAATGACTTTGTATAGCAAAGTATATTTTTGCATTATTGAGGGAAATTTATACTGTGTTTGGGGGAAATTTCCGAGGTTTGAATATTTTCTGCACCCCTGCTTCTTTCAACTATTGGTGGATTACAATAATAATTTGATGAAGAAGGAAAAGTTTTTGGAATTGATTTTTACTGCCATTAGATCTCAAATGCTTCTGTCTTGTTGAATGATATGTGTTGCTATATTTTTTCATATAAATCTGCTCAAAACTGAAAGATATGCATATCATATTTTTTTTCTAACATTGTATGATATAATAAGTATTAATAACTAGTGAACAAAAAATTGATATTGTGAATTTTTTCAGCTGTAGTGTTCCAATCACACTTTAAAGTACCAAAATGATTAATTAGCTCTAATTAACAGAAAAAAGAATTTCCCAATTCAGTTTTACTTATTTCCTAATGAGCATATATTAGGTAATTAGAAAAGTTTTGATCTATAAATAATATGTGTTTTCTCATAATTTGGGGCATAAAGGGTTCTAAAGACAAACTTGAATATATCCACTTGCCTCTGCAACTAAACAAAATAAACTGCCAACTTAAAAGTATGAACAACTTGTCACATATTTTTCCCCTGTGACCTTCATAAGCATGAATTTCATTAATCAACAGTAAAAATTGTGTTTTTCGGTTTTAAAACAAATTTCACATACAGAAGTAGGTTTTATTGATCTAACATTTAGTAAAACACTCTTTTCTCAAATGCAACATTTCTAATATAAACAATGGAAATGGACATTTTCAAATATTGCAACAACGAAGCCACATCTGAAAACGAGATTGAAATTTAATTAAGCAAAAATATAAGTGGGCAGTCAAACATTTGAAATTTTGAAAAATTCAGAATGTGTAATAAGAATTATTATTTCATGGAAAATTTACAAATGTATCTTATAATTTTTATATTAACTACACATAAAATACCTTTGTCTGGATCCATTTGTAAAATTAGAGCAGATAAAAATAAAATTAATTTGCTTCTTCAGAATATAAGATACAAGACTAATTTTCGATTATTTTTTCAATAGCATAAAACACCAAAGTCATATGCCACAAAGAAAAACAAATAATATTGTAAATATTTTTAAAAATAACTAGGCGAGTCTTATTAATCCTGGTCGTTATATTTAACGCCCCAGCCCGTCCGTTCCTGCTGTTCAATGTCTTTTTCTAGTCAATTTTCTCCTTTTATTACTTCCGGTGTGAGCTGTTTTTTTTTTTTTTTTTTTTTTAACGCACTTGACATTAAAAATTAGTTTTTTTGGTTTTCGTCCCATGCTATTTCTGTGAGTTTTTTAGCTTTTTTTCCCTCTTTTTCTACATTCTAAAGTGCGGTGGTATAGTAACAGTGTCATTATCCATGTTGACAAACAACACGTGGTTTTCTTTACTTTTGGTATCATTTAAGTTGAACAGACTATAGCATTAAAAAAAACTTGCTTCTTATTTTTTCTAATTATTGTAAATTTATTTCTGTGTATTGGAACATTTTGCTTGGTTATTATTTTCTTCTATATGCACATAGAAAAAAGTACTAAATTCATAACAATTTTTGATTTCTGATTTTCAATGGATTTACAAGCGCTGAGATGTCCTGAACAAGATTTGATCATTTTTAGAAAATGACTGCATGACAGAAAATTTGTGGTAGCTCTAGCTCAAGAACTAGTGCACTGAATTTCTTAAAAAGTTATATTTATAGTCTGTTCAAGATAAAGTGATACCAGAAGTAAACAAACAGGTTGCCAAGGTATTCCATTTTTGTGTCTTTCTTGCGGAAATGGCGACTTTGTTATTCAGAAAAAAAATGTGTTAAGATTAATCCCTTAGCCAACTCCCCCCTCTTAAACAATAAAGAGCTCATTAAAGATAAAACTATCCTACCATTTGAGTTTTGCCATTTATGAAAAACACTTGTACCTTACAAAACATACAACAATGAAATATCCATTAAAGTAAGAGAAAATCTTCAAGGTAACAAAAGAAGAGGTGGGGAAAATGCTAACAAAAGAAGGGGAGAAACGAGTGCAATAGTAACAGTGTCATTATCCATGTTGCCAAACAACATGCAGTTTTGTTTAATTTCAGTATCAGTTTAAGTTGAACAGACTATAGTTGTTCCTTGACATAAAATGGAGTCTGTCAACTTTTGGTGCAAATTGCCCAACAGGTAGTGCTGTTGTGCTGCAATTTTTCCCATTTATGAGAAGACTATATCTCAGCTTCTATTGTGTATATTTGCACAAATATTGATATGTGAGAGTTTATAAAACACGATATTAATTCAATTTGGATATACAGTTCCCGCCGCTTATTAAAATCACATTTGTCCTGAGCCAAAGTGATTTTATTATGTGGCTGATTTTTATATCCAGCAAACTTTCCTGCACTCAAGGAAAAGGTATTACTTTCCTGCACTCAAGGAAAAGGTATTACTTTCCTGAGATTGAAAAGAAATTTCAAAAGCTAACAAATTATAGAATTAGTAAATAATATTAATCAATTTTGATAGATATTTAATTAATTGTTCCTTCATCGATATAAGTAAATCAAACGCATTCCAAGTTCCTATGTGCTTTCTTTTGAAGAAAATCGTCATAACTTAACCAAAAGTTCACGCATTTCTTATAAATTTAAAATCTTTTCATTTAAACCTCCTGATTTATAGTTATTTCAAAATAAGAACTAGAAATTGTCTTTTAATTATCAACAATTTCAAAAAAGATAATGATTTGGAACTCAAATCATATTTATAACTTATTACTTCGCTTTGAAGTATATGCTCCTTGAAATTGTTATGGGGCATGTTTAATTTGTAACTACGCTGCGAGTGTAAAATTTTCGGCAATGAGCGATGATACTACAGGGAGTTTTGTACTTTTTTTTTTTTTTTTTTTTAAGAGAAAATCACAATGTTAATTAAAAAAAAAAAAATTAATGATATTTTTGGCTGCTAGGGAGATATTTTTGAGTTTATTAACCGGTGGCTTTAAAAGTAGTTTGTATTGATTTGATTCCGGTCCTGGCAATTTGATCAGATTAAGCGGCTGATTTTATTAACCAGTGAATTTATTAAGCAGCGGTTATTGTATATCAGCTTATAGTTGCTACCGCTCTGCTACAATTTCTTCTGTGCATAGGAAAATATATATCAACTTCTATAGCATATAAATACACCAAACTTGATATTTGAGGTAGTCATGAAAAAAGGAATGCTGACTTAATATGGGTATATATCCGTCAGCAGGTGGTGCTGCTATAACTCACCTTCTGTGATTGCCCATTTCAGCTTTTTAAATTAAAGTTGTCCCAAACTGCATTTGCAAAATCTTTATTGTGTGAGTAGCTAAGATTAAATATTTATTCATGTCAACTAGTCAGTAGCTATGTTATGTAGAATGATAGTTTGTATTTAAAATAGAGTATGCTGCACTTGTGTCTGTTTTTTTGACCCGGTGAAAGGTTATGTTATTATTCTGAAAATTGTGGTGGGTTTTTGCAATTTATGGTGTTTTCTTGATATGGACTTGTCAATATTTAATGAACCGGAACAACTTCAGTATAACCCCACAACGATATTTGGCGATTATGGCTAAATCATAAATCTAAATATCATAAATGATAAAATCATAAATCCAAAATAAACAACATATAGGCTGCCATATTATATCGTAAACAGTCCAGAACGACATTGTTATCATTCAAAACGGCCCAAAGAAAAATCACCAAATATCGTTGTGGGGTTATACTGAAGTTATACCAATGAAGCTTATTAAAATCCCATGAAAGTAAGAAAAAATGGTGAAATGTATTGAAAATATAAATGAAACAATGTATTTATCTTTTGATCAAGTGTACTGAAATCAACACATTTTGATTCTTAGCTTTAATTTTGCAATAAAATATAATTTATTAGTTAGAAAATATCACCCATGTTTTCTAGACTGATAGAGTCAGATAAAAAAGGAGACAAACCCATCATACCATATATGAAAATAACTTGTTTAAATGAACATATTAGAAAGTATTAAAAAAAAATGATTTGCGGTCATTTCATGATTTAATTCTTATGAAATTTCAATTCATTTTTTGTGATACACACATACATTTATATCGTATAAAACTTTAATTTTAGCAGTTATATTTTACGTTTAATATTCTGATTTAACATAGGTATTTAACAGCAGCAAGTTAGTATTGTTCACTAAACCAAATATATACAATAATTATGTATAATACTGAAGGCTGGATACAGGAGGAAAAATTGTCTAAAGACATTTTTCGTAAAACTAAATTTTGTGAGCAAGCCATTTTTATGAGTTTTAATTTTATGAAATATTTATTTATGAGAAAACAGATGCAATCATTCCAATTCTAATGTGATTGATCCCTGGTGATGAAGTGTTTGGAAAGAAACAAAATGTGAAATCTATAAAAAAATATAAAGAGATAGAGTATATTTCATGAATTTAACAATATATATAATGTAACAATCATATATTTCTAATAAAAGTTAATTTGGAATGACTTCCCATAAACTACTCATAGTAAAGCCTTCTTTGATTTTTTCAACTGCTAAGCCAAGTTCTTCACAATATATTGGTTCCTTATCTCTAATATGATTTTCATCTGCAAAATATGCAGCAAATGTATCACACTCCTTAGAATTTATTATTTCAACATCTTCTTCAACTGGTATACATGAAGGCACTTCATTATCTACGACTGATTTTTCTTCAATAAAATAATCTACACCTAACATTGGTTTAGTGCTATGTACTTGGTATAAACTTGAAATTTCTTTAAATACTTCCTGAAGTCTTTCTAGTGGATCAATTTTGAATCCCAAAACATAGCCACCACTCGTTTCACTGCTTTCTACAACAAGTGCCATGCCAAATTTTGATTCTCTAACTTTTAATGACAAAATTTGAATATATGGGATACTTATATTGAATAATTCATTCATGTTAGCATGCCACACTAATCGTACATTTGTAATGAAAAATGTACCCAAATTTCCTTGATCACTTGATAAATTCCAAACTCCATTTACTTTACTGTATATTTGTTCTTGAGGTAAAACCTTAAGTTGCTTATTAACCACAACATTGCCTCGCAATTTTAATTCTCTGTACCACTTGCTAGAATTATAAGCTTTATAAACACTTATAACAGAGGTCATAAGTCTTGTTGTGCCAGGTATTAGGTTAGTGAAAATAAATTCGAATCGAGTACTGTGTACTTTGGTCAAAATATACAAAGCTTCTGTCATTCCTCTAAGTTTTGAATTAACAGTGCGTGTAGACATATTAGTAACACAATTATACCCAACAGACAAACTCACTCGTGGCTTTACATAAGACTGCCATATAAGTCGAAGGTTTGTAACAAAAAGTTTTCCCTGATCGCCGCTATTTCCTTTTGTATCTTCAACAGAGTCTAATTTATCGATTAATTTTTCTCCACAGTGAAATTGCATTTCAGTTGGTGTTAAATCAAATTTAATATCTCTATCTTGCCATAGAGGTTCAACTTTATTTGAAGTCATTTTTGCAAAAATTAGATTTTAAAACGATTTTTCATAAGCAATTCACTTATAAGTCAGAAACCATAAATACCCCTGTAATGTAAACAAACAGTTTCCCTGCCAACCACCGATATAAGAAGTTGAGTACTTCTCTAACTGATAAATGGTTAACAAATTTTTTCAAATCAATGAATTTTTAAAAGTTCTTTCCTAATCTTAAAATTTTTCTAAAGAAATTGTGAGAAAAATTTCCTTGTTTGAATTTATGATTAGATTTCTTAAATATAAGAAAAAGTACCGAAAGACTAGCGTTGAAGGATACATTTGTTTTATATACAACTCAACTCTCTCAATATTAGTTTCTGAATTTCAGAAAGACGTGGAAGAGATTTACAAACAAAAATATTGCATGTCACCTGAAATAAATTTTTAAGAAAGTTGGCGTTACTTCTTGTATTATGATGGAAAATTCCAATTCAAATGAATCAACTCCTAAAAAATCTGATACAGTTTCCGAAACAGTCAAAGTAAATGGAAATATTAGGCATTCGTAATATTTGTTTAATTATGAAAATTACCTTTTAAATAATGTAATAACTTTTCCTTTCGTAGTTTTTCGTTAATAAATTAGGGAGGCTCCCAATTTAACAACTTAAACTTATAGTAATAAATAGTGTATTACAAATGAAAATGTTAATTAATTAAAAATTATTGTAATAAGTGTTATTAAATGGATCTTTATTAACACTTCATACTATGCTTTAAATTTATCACGTGTTTTTACTACTGAAAAATTATCTAGGGTAAAACTGCTCACTGAGTTCCGTTTAGCATCTTTATTTCGCTACACAGTGTTCTTTTGCATTTAGTTTTCTGAATTATAATTGTATTTGTATTAGTTCAATACGAAATATTTTTAACCAATGTAATGTAACTATAAAGATATACAAACTCACTAAGATTGTATAAACCTAGGTATAATAGCAGAACTTGAGCTGAGTTCAGAATTTCTTTTGCAAAAAAAACTTAGATAAAAAAGTGAAGTTTGCATACAATTCTGGGTACTTCTTTATGTGTCATTTTCTTTTATAAATTAACATAATTTACATATTAACTGCATGTTGGTGATGTATCATTAGTATACGGTTAATATGAAATTTATATTTTATTATTTATATCTATGTATGTATGTATACATATGAATATTATAGAATTGATTCTCTGAAATACACTGTTTTTTCTGATATATTTATAAGTATCCTACCAATGGCATGCTGTTGATATGTAACTACCATCTGAAATGGAAAAGTAATTAATATTTGAATTATCAGTAATAGAAGAATTAGGGAGGGTACCAGTAGTGTATTAAGGCTGGGAAGGGTCTCTAGTCATGAGGACCTTTAAAAAAACTTAAGTTTTAAATATATGTATCTGGTGAAGTGGTCCTGCCTATAATGAAATTTTCTTTTCCTCTATAACTAATAGTCATTAAAAAAGAACAACTTGCATAATAAAGAAGTTACACTTTTTAATATCAGACTGAGTCATTAATTTTGTGAATGTATTGTTAATACTTATATATATATATAGAGAGAGAGAGGAAACAGTTCAGTCCATAATGACTAATCCTAGACATGTTTCTCTATATAATATAGAGGAATGTGTCTAGGATGAAATAGGTACAAATAGAACACAACCTATTTGTCATATATTTAATTTTTTTTTTCAGAATGAAATTGCATTAATGCGGCATGTATGTGAATGCAGCCCTTTTGCCAGTTTTTATGGTATATTGCTATGACTATCATAAAACATTACTTTTAGCATTTAAATTTTCAAGAAAGTTTTCTTTTTGATGATAGTGGTGACAATATATAATAAAACATGAATAAAAGTTTAGGAATGTAGCAGGGTCTGCATTTAAAAAAATCATGACTGTTAAATTATGTCTTGCTTTCCAGAATTTGATCTTTTAGGTTGATTTCTTTAGAAATCGACCTATTGCAATCACTTCGTTTACCTATATATATACAGTGGAAGATCTTTAATCCGCACACCTTGGTTCTAGAACTTGTGTGGATTATAGATTTTTGCAAATTATAGATCAATGATGGCATTTCCTCACTATATGAATTAGTATAAGGTACATAAAACAATAAAGTTTATTTAATGAAGCTAGAATTAGAATTGTTTGTTTTTATATAATGTAATGAAGGTGATACTAATAAAAATAAATATATAAAACAATAAAATTTATTTAATGAAGTAGAAGCAATGTATAATTTAAACCCTTAAATGAGTAATACATAAAAAAAAAAAAAAAAAAAAAAAAAAAACTGTACTTTTACTTCTGGACTGTGATTTACAGTATGCAGCCAGATACTTGCAATGTGATTAGTTTGATACAGTTTTTAATGACTGCATTGTAGATCTTATCTTCAAAACAAATGCTGGTATAAATTTTTCCTTACATAGTGTTGTGTATTTTTGAAATACCACCCTAAAAAGAACATTTACACTAATGGTCCTTAAACATCTGTGAAAATACACAATCCCACCAACGCATATGATGTCATTTTTTTCAACCAATGAGCAATGCTGTTACTGGCAGGAGTGAGAAGACTGCACTTGCATGTGCTTTATTTGATCACTTATTGAATATTATTCAGACGATGTTCAGATTCGCTAAAAAAGTATAATTTTTTTTCCTTTTAAAATTAATTATGTATATCTAAATTAAATTTTACACTCATTTTTTTTCATTTTAGTATGTGAATTAACATTATATTTTCTCGTATACATCCAAAATATCGGATTTTCATTACTGCTAAATCTTTTGTTTACATTTGCAAAGTGAGTGTGGATTATAGACAATTGCGAATTATGGGTATGCGGATTATAGATCCTCAACTGTATATCTATAATGAAATTTTTGTCATCACAATAACTCCCGAAATAATACTCGAAATGGAACCAAATTTGGACAGTGAACTGATCTTATAAATATCTTGGATGAGTTTGTTAACCAAGTTGCTCCGACGTTTTGTTTTCAAGTGGCAGCCACTTGAAAATTTCAAACCGACATTGTAAAAAGCATATTTAAAGCAAGATTTGCTTGAATTTTGTTGTAAATACAGACCACATAAGGGTTTCAATGAAGTTTATTAATGAAGTTTATCCGCCATTTTTGATAAAGTGGCAGATATCTTATGTTAAGCAGGACCACTTGAAAATTTAAAATCACTATAACTTCCGAAATAATACTCAAAATCGAACCAAATTTAGACAGTGTCTTAACTTATCTTATAAATATCTTAGATGAGTTTGTTAACCAAGTTGCTCTGCCATTTTGTTTTCAAGTGGAGACACTTGAAAATTTCAAATTTAAATTATAAAAAGCGTATTCCGAAATTGTTTGAATTTTGATGTAAATACAGACCACATAAGGATCTCAATGAAGTTTATTAGTAAACTATATCTGCCATTTTTAATAAAGTGGCAGATATCTTAAGTTAAGCGGGATCACTTGAAATCAGGCTCCCACTTGAAAATTTAAAATCACGATAACTTCAGAAATAATTCTCCAAATCAAACCAAATTTGGACAGTGATATTATCATATAATTATCTTGAATGTTTTCGCTGGGCAACTTATCCCGACATCTTGTTTCTAAGTTCCAGCCACTTGAAATCACACTGCCACTTGAAAGTATGCCATCACGATAACTTTTAAAATACACTAAACTGATTCAAATGAAAGTTGGATAGTGAACTTATGGTTCAAATATCTAGGATAAGTTCACTTGGTGACTTGATCCACAATTTTATTTCCAAGTGGCGGCCACTTGAAAATTTGTCATTGTGGTAACTTTAGTATTACAGAATCAATTTGCATCAAATTTGGGTAGTGGATTTATCCTTCAAATATCTCGGATAAGTTCGCTGGGCATCTCACTCTGCTTTTTTTTTTCCAAGTGGTGCCACCTGAAAATTTCTTATGACGATAATTTTTGAAATACTGATTTAATTTGAACTAGAACTGGACAAGGAACTTATCATACAAGTATACTGGATGATTTCGCTGGGCAAGTTGTTTGCCATTTTGTTACCAAGTTGCAAACACTTAGACTGCCACTTGAAAATTTGCCATAAAATTAACTTTTGAAACACGGCACTGATTTAAACCACAGTTGGACAGTGAACCTATGCTTCAAATGTCTTGGATATGTTTGCAGGGCAACTTGTTCCACTGTATTGTTTACAACTGGCGGCCACTTAAAAATTTGTTATCACGGTAACTTTAGAAATACTTAATAAATTCAAATCAAAGTTGAAAAATGGATTTATCATTCAAACAACAAAAATCTAGAAAATTCACATAACTCGTGAACCAATCACGCTATTGCATCCATCTTTGGTATATCGATAATAAGTATTTTCTCGCCAAAAATGTCACCAAATTTTGCACCAAATCCATTACCTGCGTTACTGGATCTTTTTAATGCGTTTTTAAAGAAAAATTAGGCTATTAATGCTAAAACAAACTAGAAATGCAGAAAACTAACATTTTATCAACTTACTAAGCCTCTTTGAAAGAATTTCTAAAAAAAAAATTATTTTCAAATTTATGAGCAACTTTCTCTGCCATTTTGATCGAAGTGTCAGCCACTTAATTTTTCAACACGATGACTTTTGAGATTTTGAATTAATTCAAACTATATGTGGACAGTAGACTTATCTCACAAATACATTTCATATATTTGTCAACTTAACTCACCACTTTGTTTCCAAGCGCCGGCCACTTGAAAATTTAAAATTCACATAAAAAGGTATTTATGAACCGATTTGCTTAAAACTCCATATGTACATAGCCTACATCAATATTTCTACCAAGTGCATTAATAATTTGTAGCCGCCATTTTGAAACAAAATGACGGCTACTTGAGAAGGAAAAAGAAATCAACCTACCCTTCCGAATAAGCTGGAAGGACTTGTTTAGTTTTTAAAATTAATTTTGGAGTTGTAAATTAGTAAAAGTTTAAAAAATCAATTTTCATAAAATAAAATATTATTTAAGTCATGATTTTTCTTAATATGAAAAGTGGAATTTAAAAATATGTATTATTCAGTGACTAATAATAGGAATTATTTTCTCCATAGCTTGATATGGGATTTGGATAAACTTGACACTCACAGATACAAAAGTCTGATATAGAGGCCAGAGCCTGACTAAGGCAAGGGCATACGGGGCAGTTGCCCCGGGCCCCCACATCAGAGGGGACCCCCAAATCGAACAGAGAGTTTATTTTATGTTTCCTTCTTTAATGAACTTTTTTAAAACAAAATATCACTATAGTGTAAAATCCAGCTTAATTGGGCCATCATAAATGCGAAAATTCTATATTCTGCCCCAATGTCAGCAAGGATATGAATTTTTCGTAGCTAGATAACAAAGTTAACAATCAGAAATAAAATGGATCTATAATGAAGTGAAAAATTTAAATACCTTCATAAAGTTCGGTTCTTCATTACTGAAGTAGTAAAGCAGAAAGAGGCCCCCCAAAGAAGTTTTTGCCCAAGTAGTGAAACAGAGTGGGGCCCAAAAAGAAGTTTTAGCTCCGGGCCCCAATTAGGCTAAGTCGGGCCCTGGTAGAGGCCTTAAGAGCGGGCAGTACCTAATCTCTCCGATAGCCATGGCCCATGTTATACCATGGGAAAATTTGTTTCCATAATTACTCTTTAACTTATATATTTTTTTTAAATTCTGTTTTCACTTTCAGAAAATTCTCAGTCAAATTAGTACTCATTTTCGAAAAATTGATTTTTAAAAATTTTTATATTTTATTTTTGAGTTCAAAAATGCAAATTTTCACAAATTACATTTTTCTCATTTTTTAATGGCAAAATGAAATACTAAAAATTAAAAAAATCAGTTTTTTGAAAATAAGTACTAATTTAACGATTGTGAATTTTCTGAATGTGAAAACGAAATAAAAAAAAATACATTTGAGTAATTTTGGTAACAAATTTTCCCATAGAATAACATGGGCCACGGCTGTCGGTAAAATTAGGTATTGTCTGCAGGTTCTTATCTAGAGTTACATTGAATATTGATTTTTGCAGAATACTTACATTTCAATGGAAATATTTTTTTACACTCAGAAGAACTTAATTATGTTTATCGTCTATTGCATTAAAAAAAAAAAAAAAAATACATTGTACATTAAAAAGTATCAGCATAAAATCTAAGCATTAAAAGATAAATTTTATAGTCAAAATAGAAATATAATAAAGTATTTTTTTTTTTCTTTTTTTTTTTAGGTCTAATAGATACAAAGAAACAAGCTCAAACAAACACACACATTTATATACTACACGCACACATATTTGTAAGTGTACTGTGTATTTCAAAACAAAAATAAATTTTAAATATAATTCCTTTTTCTACTTAAAAAAGTAAATAAATAAAATTAAAAATCTAACAGAACAATTCCTGTATGGTAATTTTTTTAAATGTTGACTAATAGGGAATGAAGGTTAAATAAAATATATTTGTTCTTATTTCAAAACACAGAAATAATTTTTAAATGTATAACTTCATAAATTGTTCTTTAAGTATAATTTTACTAATATAAACATATTATTCATAAAACTATTGATGATTTTTTAAAAAAAAAAAAAAAAAAAAGGTCAAATAATTTGAATTTCATATGATAAAAAATATTTTTACCAATTTCAATATTTTAACTTAATTTTAAATTTAACTCCAATATTCAGTTGCTGAACCAAGTATTTGATGTTGTCTGCCAAAGAGACAGAATATACCGAATATTTGGTGCAACTCTAATCTTATCAAGAACCTTTTCCTCTTCCCCCCCCCCTCCCCCAAGAGATGTCAGCAGGCATCTTATCAGCTTTGTGCTCTACTAACATAGAATAAACTGTATGAAGATCTTTTCCTTGGTGTGCTTGGAAGAGTGAGGAGGCAAAAAAAAAATGTTTAAATCACCATTAACATGATTATCCAGAAATGTCTATTTCTATGAAAAATTATTAACACTTTTGCTTTACATTGGTTATTTGTTATTTCTTTTTGTATTTGCAGTTCCATTGATTATTTTCTATTTTAGGAAGATCATGCTGTTTTAAATTCTTTACAAGAACTGGCAGAAAATAGTTTAGATACTTTGCAAGACTCTGCGTATGTGTAATTTTATTTATTTTTTAATTAAAATTTGTGAATTAAAAAAAAAAAAAAAAATTCCTAATTTTATAAAATATTTCATTTATTTTCACTTTAATATCTTTTTTTCATTTAATACTTTAATATACTTGTATGGTAAATATGTAACATTTAGCTCGCCCAGTAGCAGAATTTTTTCTTTCAATCTGCTACAGCTATTTAGGCATTAGAAAGTAATTTGAAGCATAATTTCATAATAAGTAACAAAGAAAAAATGTTGTGGAATTCAGTTAGTATATTTATATCACAAGTTTGTGTTTATCTAATGTTACTTAATCATGATAGTTAATAAATTTTAGTTAATTGGATGCAGAAAGATTGGAAAATTTCAAGACTTCTACAAGGTGTTTGCTCATCAATTTGTTAGCAGGGGGGAAGGGTCACAAAAAATTATATGTGTGAGATATTCAACAATTCTACTTCTTTATAGGTTGTAGGATCTAATAAAGTAGGTTTAAAAAAACTTTGACATTTATGTTGCGGATGGAGAAATAACCACAATACTTGTGCAGGGCATTTGATCACCAATCATAAATGGGAGGAGGGGGATAAAAAAAAAAATATGTGTCAGAGATATTGAATAATTCTACTTTTTTATTATAGGTTCTGGAATCTAGTAAAATTAAAAAGGACATTGACAATTATGTTACGGATGGAGAAAGATTGGAAATCACAAGGATTCTGCGAGGTGTTTAGTTGCCGATTGTCGAACATTAGCAGGAGGGGTAGTAGGGGTTACAGAAAATTGAATGAGTGAGAGATATTGAACAATTTTACTTCTATAGTTTGTAAAATCTAATAAAGCAAGCTTAAAATGAACATTGACATTATGCTGTGGAAGGAGAAAGATTGAAAATCGCAGTCTTTTCCATCAAATTTGGAGTCATTGAATCTCTGCACAATACTGTTTTGAAAATAATCTGCAGACTGGAAAAAAAAAAAAAAAAAAAAAAAATTGCAATTTATGTCTCACATTTTCTGCTAAGGGGTTAGCTCGTTTATTAAAGCATAAATTTTTGATTTATATAAGACTTCATTTGTATTTTTTAATTAATTTACAAAGAAAAAAATATATTTACCATGTAAATTTATTTTGTTTTACAAATTTTTAAATATTTTTACAAATATAACAGAATGACAGACCAGACCAGTGAAAGTATGTACAGATAAGTGAAATAGTAAAATTAATCATCCTGCTGATCAGTGATTCAATTTTCTTAATTTTTACCCCTATATTATATCTGCAACCTAATTAAATTGGGCATTTTTAAGAAAAGGTCAAATTAATTTTAATGAGAGTAAAAATATAACCAATTTAAGATTCTGACCTAAAATTAACTTTACTCAGACCAAAATATTGGCTATGTTTGCTCAGTCATTAATGCATTGCTGTGTTATGTTAAAAACCCAGATCATTTATCACTCTTATTAAAATTAATTTAGCCTTCAAAAATACAGAATTTATTCTTATATAGTTTACTTGCTTCTTATTCTGCAAGTTTTTAGAATAGAAATATTAAATAAAAAGAAGTAAAGAGAAAACAGGTGACATAAATCATGTTGAACAAAATTATATATTTAGTAAAGAGAGAAAAATAAAATAATAAATATTGAACATAATTTAAAACATACAACCTTTAATTCTTCATGTTGAGTGCCGGACTAGTTTTGCATGGGGCGCCCCAACTTTTTCACCGGCACAGGGTTCATACTCCTCAGGGAAAACCTGGAAAACAGGGAATACTCAGGGAATTTGGAATTTGTTAAAAAGAGTCAGGGAAAACTCAGGGAAAATAAAAATTTTCATTAAAACTCAGGGAAAATCAGTTATAAAACCTGGAAAAACATTTTTTTTTTCTCTCTCTCAAGTTATGTTTTTCTTGTTTAGCTTCGTATCAAAATTTAAATAATGAATTATTGTGAAAATACGCATATAAATATGATTTCTACCTAAATTTCTATTATGATCGGCGGTAATATGACATCATACAGTGGAAGTAGCTGTATTTTGTCTTGTCTAGAAGAGCGTTTTTTGTAATATGTCGCTAATATTTTCTTGAAAATTGTCTGGGAACTCAGGGAAAACTCAGGGAATTTTTTTCCCATATTTGAGTATGAACCCTGCGGCAAAACGGTATTTGAAGTTCGACGAAACTTACGTTCTCTCTTGGCTTCACCACCATTAAAAACTCAGCGCAACTGACGGTCAAGTAGTGCCTCATCATTGCCATTACAATTATTATGATTAGATAAAATCTCTACTGACTCCCTGATCGTGGCGTAATTATGGTTTTAATAATTTGCTATTTTTCTTACATGTTCAAATTTAATATTTATATTTTCATCTCTATTTATTTGCGTTAAGGCTGTAGTTATTTTTCCGGTTGCGATATCATGACTATGCTCTTTTTATCCGCGTTTTAATTTTTCTTTTTGTTTTGCCAATATAACACATTTCTATTTCTTTACCGTGACTGTCATTATAAGGGATTTTATAAATACTGGCCGTTTCTAATGGGTTAATGGGTTTTTTATCACTTCTAATCAGTTGGAAAATGTTTGGATTTGGTTTGATGAGGATATTTATATTATGTTTTGCTGCAATTTTTTTTTTTAATTTTATTGGAGGTTCCGCGATCATAATGAATTGAGGTGGTAAAATTAAGTAACAGTTTTTGAAAATTGTTAATTAAATTTAGATTTCTTAAACGTTTTCTATATAATTTATCTATTAATCTATCGGAATAACCAGCTTTTTTGGTAAACTTTTTAATATTATTTAGTTCATTTTTAAGGTTTTTAGGATCTTTACAAATTATAATAGTACAATTAATATAAGCTTGAATTGCGTTTAATTTATACTTAAAGGGAGTTTTACTGTTTTTAATATGTGCTATTATAATTAATTAATATTATTTAGTTCATTTTTAAGGGTTTTAGGATCTTTACAAATTATAATAGCACAATTAATATAAGCTTGAATTGCGTTTAATTTATACTTAAAGGGGGTTTTACTGTTTTTAATATGTGCTATTATAATTTGTAAAGATCCTAAAAACCTTAAAAATGAACTAAATAATATTAAAAAGTTTACCAAAAAAGCTGGTTATTCCGGTAGATTAATAGATAAATTATATAGAAAACGTTTAAGAAATCTAAATTTAATTAACAATTTTCAAAAACTGTTACTTAATTTTACCACCTCAATTCATTATGATCGCGGAACCTCCAATAAAAAAATAAAAAAAAATTGCAGCAAAACATAATATAAATATCCTCATCAAACCAAATCCAAACATTTTCCAACTGATTAGAAGTGATAAAAAACCCATTAACCCATTAGAATCGGCCAGTATTTATAAAATCCCTTATAATGACAGTCACGGTAAAGAAATAGAAATGCGTTATATTGGCAAAACAAAAAGAAAAATTAAAACGCGGATAAAAAGAGCATAGTCATGATATCGCAACCGGAAAAATAACTACAGCCTTAATGCAAGTAAATAAAGATGAAAGTATAAATATTAAATTTGAACATGTAAGAAAAATAGCAAATTATCAAAACTACAACTATGCCGTGATCAGGGAGTCTGTAGAGATAAGTATAAATATTGAAGTTAAACTTTACTAGGGACACAGTAGTCTGCTTTTTTAGTCAGTTTTTTTTTTATTATTTAATTTTTTTGTTAGTTCTTTTTTTCAGTATTTAAGTAACAAAATAAAATATTCTGAAAAAAAGAAAAGAAAAAAAAAAAAAAAGTAACATCTATTTATTTTATCAATCATCCCTGAATTTTACTTAACACATTCGCAACTGCTGACGTGAATTCACGTCATTTTAACTTCTATATCTAGTTGCTGCTGATGTAAATTCATGTGTTTTTCATATTCTGTTCTGGTTACTGCTGACGTGAATTCATGTCATTTAAAGAAATTCTATGGAAACAATACCTTGGTGTTATTTCAATATTATTTTTAGAGTATTAATTTCTTCCATAGTATTATAGGTTCGTTCTAATATTATATGACTAATCTCTATTTCAAGCTCCAGATAATTACAAGAGTAACATTTCAAAACATTATATCTAATTTTTATCCATGTTTAAGTATCAAAATTTGTGGCAACTGGCTTGAGTTTACTTCAGCATTTCCCGGCAGTCAGTTTTAGAAAAGGAAAAAGTATGTTGGTCGCAAAAGTGTTAATATAAATTATTTTGCTTGCAGATTCATGTTAAATATATATAATTAGATACAAGTTATTTGTGTATTTAGAAAATGAAGTTCTACTTATCATTGGTAAAATTTCAAAGGTCTCTTAATTAAATGTTACTTAAGTATCTCTAACAAAAAATTTAGTAAAAATTAAAATTGAACCTATTATTTTAAATTTTTTTAAAGAGTTAGAAAACATTAGTCCAGTGGATAAAATAAATAATTAACATTAATTAGCATATGATCAATAATTTTATTGTAATTAATTTTTAAGTAAAACTTTTTTGTTATCTTTAAAATGTTTTAATAAACATTATTTTGAAGAAGTTGTACTGTAAAACAGTTTGACATAGACCAAAACTGATTTGCTACTCACTACGTAGCTGCTGAGGATGACAGGAGCCCCCGTTGAAAGGTTTACAGTACAACTTTTTCAAAGTAAGGTTTATTCAAATGTTTCAAAGTTGATTATTTAAGAGTTTTATGTATTATTTAAACTTTTTTGTTATAATTAGAAAATATGATCCATGGTGCACTGTACCCCTAGTAAAAAAAAAAAAAAGGTTTTTAGAATATATATATATATATTAATTTAATTATTTTATTGTATAAAATTAAGAATACTGTACATTACTAGAATAAATGTTACATTTACACAGTGTTTTCTTTTCCTAAAATAAGCTAAAGGAAGGGGGGGAAAGCTTGCATTGTGTCTTCAGCAGTCACTTTTTAAATTTTTAAGCAAGAAAATGTGTTTTAATCTTTGAGTGCTATATTAAATATAATTATTATTATTTTTTTTAAGAAAAGAGAGAAAGTATTTTAATTCAATGCATTTTTTCTCCCAATTTTTTACAGTGTCATAAATTTTCCTATTTTAGTTTTTTTCTTCATAATCAATAACTTTTTTTTGTATTAAATCATACTTGAATAGAACAGTAGGATTAACACTTTTTTTTAGTTAAATAATCCCTTAAGTATTCATATATTAAACCTAGGTAAATACATTTATATTATCGTACTACAATTAATTTATTGACCATTTTTCTCCTTTAGGTCTGAAAGTGATTCCAAAGACAAATATGTTCCTGGCCCTTTTCCAAAAGAGTATGTCATGATTTTTGTTAATTTATAATTTAATTTATTGCATGATCCAATAAAAAAGCAATTTCTGTTTTGCATTTTTTTTTTTTTTTTAACCTTAACTTTTTTTTTTTTTTTTTTTTTTTTTCTTAAATTGGGATACTGATTTAATCTGGATGGTTCTAAGCTATGTTTGATGATGATCTGTTTGATAGATTTTTTAAAATTAATTAAAATATATTTTTAACAGACCTCTTTGCATTGATAGTTTAAAATTGTGAGCTGTCAATCTTCCAAATCATGTTAAATAAAATTTGTGAGTTGGCAATCTTTCAACTTCCAAATCATGTTAAATTAAATAAATCATATGGTTTCTTTTCTTTTTTTAATCAAAGTATAATCTTTTTCCCTTCAAAATTTTAAGCCCAATGCATATTTTTGAGATTTTAATATACTTAATTTCGTGATAACTGCTTTAAAAGTAAATATTTGAACATATCAGCTTCGATTATAACGATTTTTCTTCAACACAACCCTTAAAATATCCTTGAGTTTATCTCTTCTAATTAATGCACTGTCTTGTAGCTATGCAAGTTGCCCCAAAAAGATTGAAACAGGCTTTAATTTTTTACCTGATAAAAATAAATTGGCATTGTAAATTGGGGCAAAAAAAAAAAAAAAAAAAAAAAAAGTAGGAATAGAAGCCTACGTTAAGAAAAAGAAATTGTCCATTATGCAATTATCTTTTAAAAAGCTGCAGCCCTGGAAAAAATGTTATGGTCAAGCGAAAAACTTAATTTATTTCACAACCGCTGATATGAGTTTTATGACAATTTAAATATTACACAAGGAAATGCAATTTTAAATTATAGCTATAAAAATTTTGCAAAAAATTAAATTATTTTAAAATTTATTTTCTTTTTTCATATATGTAAAAAGCTAGAAAAAATATTAAGGCCACATAAGATATTATTTAAAAAACAGCAAGTAATCTAAAAACTTTGCCTCATTTTCAGTTAATTTCATTTTTTAGATTATAAAATTTAAAAAAAACTTTAAAGTCTGGGGGAAAAAACTTTAAAATATTTACAAATACACACTGAAATTTTATACATTTTCGAACACAATGTAATGAATGACAGTTTTAAATAAATCTGTAAAAATATTTTTAAAATTAAAATTACTTTTTATTTTACAATTCACTTTTTTCTTTAATACATGTAGAAAACTGGAAGAAATGATATACATAAAATAGCATTAAAAGAACTGCTAATAATCCAAAAATGTTTCCTAATTTTCAATTAACTGAATCATTTTCGAGGTCGTAGATTTAGAAAGTTTCTTTGAAGTATCTTTTTGTATGCTTTTCCAGCTCATTTCAATGACAATTTTCAGCTTACTTGTGGTGTTATAAGTTTTCCCATTTCCATTAATGTCATCAACCAGATTTCCCCATAAATTTTCTATTGGGTTCAGGTCATGGCTTCTTGCTGGCCATTCAAGCACTTGGACATAATTAGCTTGAAGCCAGGATTTTGTAGAGCTTGATGTGTGTATTGGTGCATTATCTTGCTGAAATATATAGTCTCCAGATGTTATGAGAGGTGCCTCTGGCAACACATTTTCAGCAAGAATATCTTGATAGGCTTCTGAGTTGATCTTTGGTTTTAAAAAAGTAATTGGTGCTGTGCTGTTAGCAGCAAAAGCACCCCAAACCATCGAGGATCCACCCTTAAACTGACACTTTGAGAAACAACTTGGTTCTCGCTGTAAATCATGCTAGTAATACCTAAAACCATCCGGCCCATTGATATTAATTTTTTTCATCAGAGAAAACATTTTTTCCATTTATCACCAAAAGCAACAGGCTTCTTTTTTTTTTTAAATTTAATTTAGAAATTTATTCATCAACCATGAAAATTCTTTTCAGAAAAGTTTGGAGTGGAAGGCTGATTTTTTATGTCAACTATGTGAAAAATGCCAGAGCCAGGAATCGAACCCGGGCCTTCTGCTTTACGTGCGGATGCTCAAACCATTGAGCTACCCTGGTTGATTACCAGCTAGGCATTTCTCACATAACATTCGTTGGCAAAGTCACCGAGTCTGTAAACACAACTGTATCAAGTGACATTAATATTCATGGCACAACTCCAATAGACTATGGATTTTTTTTTTTTTAATTTAATTTAGAAATTTATTCATCAACCATGAAAATTCTTTTCAGAAAATTTTGGAGTGGAAGGCTGATTTTTTATACCAACATGCTTCTTTGCAAAATTGAGACGTGCCATTTCATGCCTCTTAGAGGTGGCTGATACTTCATTTCACTAAATCTTACGTTTGTGTGTTTTGATAACACATTGCACACAGTTTGGCTGGTACAAGAAAGCTTTAAGTCCTTTACAATTTGTGAAGAGGAAAGGCATTTTTTTTTTGTGTGTGTGTCTGTGTTGCTTGACTAACAATAACTCTCACTTATCAAGGAGTCAATGTAGGTGGCCTTCCTGTACCTTTCCATTCAGCGTAATCTTCGCTATTTTTTAAAAAGTTATTCACTACAGTCAGATCTTCTTATTCTTTTAGCTATTATTCCATAAGTTAAGCTAAGTTTAAGTTAAGTAAGTTAAGTTTAAAACTAAGAATCTTACCTTGTTCAGTCATTCTTGATTTCTTACGTCTTCCCATTTTGAAAAATTGCAATCTCTCTCTGATATGAATATTATTCTTTAAAGCAGTTCCACAGGTGACAAAAACATACCACAGAAAATTAATAAAATTCGAAAAAAGCATAAAAAGTAAGCTTGGCCTTATTATTTTTTTCTCAGTTGTCGCATGTATAAAAGCAAAAATTAATTTTTAAATAAAAAATAACTGAATTTCTAGTAATGTTTTTATATGTATAATTAAAACTATCATTTCTTGCATTGAATTTAAAATTACATAAAATTTGAATAAAAAGTTGTGAAAATAATAAAGTCTTGGCCTTAATGTTTTTTTCCAGGGCTGTATATTTAAAAAAATTTATATATCCCTCAGTTAATTAGAAATATTTTTTCATCAAATTCGAGAGGAAAAAAAAAAAAAAAAGTATAACTGTATTTTTAAGACCAGTTGGTACAGGGGACCAAAAAAAAAAAAAAATAATAATAATAATAATAAAATAACCTGGCTTACCGGATTTTTCTGTATCATTTAAAAGGCTGATTCTTTGATGAAATTTGGGATCATATACAAATGCTAATGGAAATTTATACATAAATAAAAAATATTACGATTCCTGTGGCAGAATTCTGGTGACACAGCAACAATGTCACAAAAAAGAATTGTCACTTGTAGAAACATCTGCTTATAAAAATTAAAGATATTCCTAAATTTTAGCATAAAATAGAAAATCGTATTTAAGAATTATTTTACAGTCTATTAATGATATTAATATCTTTAAAATTATATGTACATATTATGTGTAAATTAGAAAATATGTTATTTTTAAATAACATGGTCTTGCAGAAAAGGATTGCGCAGTCGAGACTGTTGCAGAAAGCATAAAAAGATTCTGTCACGGGGATTATGATATGTATAAAAAAAAAGTCTTAAATGTACTCACAGAAAGCTTTAATAGAAAGAGATAAACAGTGGTCTACTCATTTAAGCTGCCATATGCATTTTATTTATTTATTTTATTTTATTTTTTCCTGTGGAAGGGAGGATAGTTCCTCCCATAAAAAAAAAAAACTGCTTTTTTTTTCCTCCAAAAAAAATTTAGGTAATTTTTTGATTATTATGATTGTAATGAAAATATTCTGTTATAAGTTAGGATTTTTTTTTATAAATAGCTATCTTTTTTTTAGAGAAAAATCATTGGCTGATATCAAGCAAAATTTATTGATGATTATTTCACAATGTGAAGCTGAAGATGAAGATGAATTAATATTATCGTCTATGAGGTAATTTTTTTTTTTTCTTTTGTCATCTCAAAAAAAAAAAATAATAATAATAATTTTTTTTTAAACGATCAGTGAAGGGAACGGGTGATTTTCATCGACTTTGCATATTTATTTGAATGATTTTTTAGTACTTACACTTAAACCTTTATATCAAATTTTGTTGGAGGAGAAAAAATGATTTTGAGATATCAATGTTTAATTTGAAATAAATTTTAATTATGAAAATATGAAAATTTGGGACACATATTAATTAACATGAGAAATAATAGTAGGGTAAGGTGGGGTAAGTGGGCCATTGGGGTAAGTGAGCCACCCCACCAGGCATTTCCCCAGTTATTGACTCAAAAAAAATCTGTTATAATATTTTTATGTACCTACCCCAATAGGTGTAGAAAACATTATGGCATCGTTTTCATTTATGTGTGTGATAAGTTACAAGCCTTTTTGTGACGATTTTTAAACTTGCAGTCCTATCATAATTCGTGCCATCGTACTTCCAAACCGTTTCTTTCAAATGATACAAACCAAAACTTTATATATTTTGAAAGTGTATAAAACACAGAATCTTTTTCTAGTATCGTGTACTCATGATGTTAATAAGGTTGGAAAAAAAATTGGGGGGCCCACTTGCCCCGTGTTTGGGGTAAGTGGGCCACCCACTCCAACTCTTTAATATAGTTAAAAAATAGTCATATACACTGATTTATAGGGTTTACCTCTGGATGACTCCACCAGTAGTAATTCAAGTTCCGAAGATGAACTATCAGTTATCACCCACTACCACAGAACTTAAAAATGGGGATTATGCCTTTGTCCAGTTTGAAGGCAAAAAAAAAAAAAGAAATTGTATGTTGGCTTGGTATTAAATGACAGTCCAAACGATGAAGATACAGTTGTCATGTAATACATGCATAAAGGCACAACTATGCATAATAACTTTTTCCCCCTGAAGCTAATGATATTCATGATGTATTCCTACAAGATGTTGTGCTGAAACTAAATGAACCAAAACTTTCCAAGAGACTTTCAAAATACATGTTTACCAACGATTTATCAAGATATAATGTTCACTAACATGTAATACTGCCATAGGCTAGTTTAAACTTTGTAGACCTAACTTTTAGGCTACACTACATGCAAAAGTAAAAAGTTGAAAATTCGACATTTTTTTTCTTTTAGCAGGCTTGTGTGCCAGAAAAAGTTGCTATGGGTGAACTAATGGAGATACTTCAGTGATTGTTTTTTCAAAGATTCAGAAAACCATGTAGATTGTCCCACTTGCCCCACCAAATCTCTACCAGTTATGTGTAAAAATATATTCAGTGGGGGGGGGGGGGGTCCCACTTACCCCACCTTGCGGGGCAAGTGGGCCACCCCGATGACTACCCAAAATAATTTTCTTTTTTAATTCATCATTTGCCAATTTGGTTAGAAGTTGTCATGGGTACAGTAACAACATATGAGAGAATGAACCACAAAAAAAATTAAGTTGTTAAGCTTATTACATCTGGTGCTATGTTGAGCTAAAGTAGAATTATGCCGATAAGGGGTCCCACTTACCCCACCTTACTCTATTGAATTATAATTAATTTTATTAAAATCATTTCTTAAAATTATTACACATAATTTGCTACTGGAGTAACATGTCTTTCTGTTTTCAGGGGTTCGTGGGAAGATAGCTAGATATCTGAATATAATAAGTGAGAATTATATTAGCGAGGATTTTTTTCCTGAAGGAAAAAAGGGACCAGTAACAAATTAAAAAAAAAAAAAAAAAAAAAGTTTTAGGATCACCCTGTAAAAAATGCTTGAAATGCACTGTAACTGTTGTGTGTGATTCTGATGTTTCTTTTAATTATCTTCATTTATTTATATGTAAATAAATATATATAGACACACAAATTTGATTAACAATAACAAAAATTACTTGCACACTTTTTGTTTATAGAATGTATTTTTTAAATCAAAACCAATGCAATGTAATTAAAAAAAAAAAAAAAATCTAGTTTCTAGCAGTAATTAATGTTTCAGAGTTCCCCCTAGGTTTGAAAAAGGGCAGGGTGCTGCTACCAAGGAAAAAGGGGCAGGAGGGTGCTATAAAAAGAGGGCACATTTGTGGAGAATGAAAAAGGGCATATCGCTTCGCAAAAAATAGCCTCCAAAATTACAAACAATTTTATTATATTTATAAATGCAGTTGCTAAGCAATCAGCAATTCCCCCCCCCCCCCCGCCCCCCCACTAAATGTACAAATTAGTCAGCAAAAATTAGATAAATAAATTTATTTTTTCACATTCTTTTATCTTTAACTATAGTTCTATTAAACCTAATAAAAAGTATTAAAATTGCTTCCTGAAAAATATGTAAAAAGCTCTTGAAAATCTTATAAATGTTGAAATGAAAGTAAAGAACTATAATAAAAATTATCTTTAATAAGATTTTCGCAAATTTCTTAAGATAAAAACCAAAGACCTTTTTTAGTGATTATTAAAGAAAAATATTAAACATTCTAATCAAATAGTTTGATAAAGAGTTCGATTTAATTAATTAATGATATTTTTTTTAATAGTTTCCAATTTTTTATGTATTATTGCTAATTTCTAATGTTACAATCAGTTAGTAAATTTAATATATCCTTGGAATTTACTCACTTTGTTTGCTGGATTTCAATAATAGTAAATGAAATATTCTTTTGAAATTTGATCTCTAAAAATGTAGCTCCTACAACTATTAGGGATGAAGCTACCCAACATGCAAAATCCCTGGAAACTGTTACTACTTGGCTGTAGAATGAATAATGGAGGATGGAATACTTATATAGGTTATTATTAAAAGTACTTATTTGTACCTATAATGAGTTAAATTTATAAAGTTCTTATACATATAAGGCAAATTTAACACCCAAAATGAGAAGTTTCTATAAAAACAAAATAACTAGCATGAAAATCAGAGGTTGCTAAATTTTAAACGCTGCATTATCTAACCATCAAGAAGTATCACAGGTTAATATATTTATTTTGTGTGGGGGGGGGGGGGGTGGCGGAATAGTATGTTGTGGTCACCACAAGACTTTCTTCTATATTTTCCTATACAAATTCACCAAGGGCAAATAATTTATTAAAACTATTATTTATTAAAATTATCTAACATGATGAATGCAAATGATTTTCATCTTAGAGAAAGCTAACACTAAATATCCAGAGAAAGTTTTATTGTCTATAAATAACATCTTAAAAATATGCTTTTATAATAAGTATCTCACATATCACATTTTGTACAGTTATATGCCATACAAACTGAGATATAGCCTTCCCATTATCGAAGAAATTTCCAGTGTAGCAGCGCCATCTATTGGTTGAAAGCATCCAATTTGAATCAGCATAATGTCCCATAATGGCCTTTGCACATCAAGTTTTGTTTGATTATACACAATAGAATCTGAGATATAGCCTTTCCTTAAATTGCAGAAAACACTGTGCAGCAGCGTTGAGTGGTTGACACTAAAAGTTGATAGATACTAATTTATGTCAAGGTGCATCTACATATAAATTTATATGCAATTTTGTGCAGTAGTTCCTGAAATATAGTCTTCCCATAAATTGCAGAAATTGATGTATAGCAGCGCCACCTGTTGGCCGATAAACATTTACATTGAATCATCATAATGTCTCATAAAGACCTTAAAAATCAAGTTTTGTTCGATTATATGCAATAGAACCTGAGATATAGCCTCCTTTAAATTTCGGAAATCGCTGTATAGCAGCGCCACCTGTTGAGCGATTTTCACCAAAAGTTGATAGGTACTAATTTAGGTCAAGGTGTATCGGCATATAAATTTATATACAATTCTGAGCTGTAGTTCCAGATACAGTTACCACAAAATTTTTATCACACATACACACACAGGCAGACATTGTCTAAAAATGGTCAAATCATGTTCTAGACCTCTCAAAACGTGTAAATCCGTCGAAAACCAGAAGTCGAAAATTTTTACGAATCCAGTACTTTCTTCTATTAAATATAGAAGAAAGTAAAAAGGAAACTGTAAGAATCGAAATACTCTATTATTTTGCTGCTAAGATTAAAATCACATTGTTTTCAAAGCTAAATTTCCAAATAATTATCTATTCCGTCATTAATCGATAAAATTTGAGTTATTTTTATAGTTTAATCTCAAAATATGCAGTAATTTTGCAGCCGATTTCGGAAATACAGGATCATTTCGATTTCACCGCTAACTTTCGAAAATTTACGTTTAACTGCAACTATTTATGAAATACTTTATTATTCCGATGTTAATAAAATCCGTACTTTTATAAAAAGCTGACTTTCTAAATTCACAATATTTTTTTTAGCCGATAGCGGAAGTATTTAATCATTTTGCCGTTAATTATCAAAATTTATGTTTAATAGCAACACCTAAGAATTAATTTTACGCTAATCGATGTAATTAGTTTTTTTTTTTTTTTTTTTTTTTAAATGATTTGTGATATTTGTAATAATTTTGTGACTAATTACCGAAATGCGAGAGCATTTTTACACAAATTTCAAAATATCATTAAAATAAATGAACTTTTGTTATTCTCACAGATAAAAAGAATATCCTTGTCTGTGGTTATCGTGTAAATAAAAACCAAAGCACTGCACAATCTAGATTTCCTTTTCATTCCCCCTTCTTTCAGCGTTTGATTCTAATTGATTGTGGTTTTTCATCTAATGTAAACAAACACTTCTCTTTCCTGAGTCATTTTTTTTTTTTTTTTTTAACTTATTTATGAGATTGAACTTAACGATGATTTTTGTGGTTCTTCAGCTAGATCATAAAAGTAATTAGATTTGCTATTTTTGTTAACGTGATTTTAAAGATTAAAAAAAAAAAAAAAAAAAAATCATGATTTATGATGCAAAAGGATTATTGGAATATAAGAAAAGAGCATATCTTCCATATTTTCCCGTTCTTTTTTTGCTAACACCGGGGAGGCACTTATTTGTCTGTTCCCCACCCCACCCTTATAGCCAGCAGGCTGCAGGGTCATTTAAAGAAGTCCGACGGCAACTATGTTTACGCTGATAAATAGTTTATACACCTGCTAAGTGTCAACTCGCTTTTGCAATAAGTAGAACACACAGAAAAGTGAAAAAGCTTCTAGAAAGAAAATTTGTATTAATAAAGCACTAAGAATATTTAAAAAGGAGAAAAAATGCGCTATTTTAGGTCGTAGTGGTTAAATTTGGGAGCAAGAAGGACGCGATTTTCGGGCATAAAGGGTGCGTTTTTTGGGCAAGGAGGGCGCATTTTTGTACTTTAAAGGGCAGTTAGGGCGCTCATAAAAATTTAAAGGGCAGGCAGGGCGCGACGCCCTTCTCAAAGGCTCAAAGGGGAACCCTGATGTTTGATATGATATTAACATTTTAACTGGGTTTTTTTATTATTAACTTTCTTAAAATATTAATTATTTGCATTAATAGATACTTATTGATACTTGATACATTTAAACTTTGTTGTTACTGAAAGATGACATACATCAGGGCCGGCTCTAGGCGGTAGGCAAGGTAGGCAACTGCCTACGGCGGTAAAATTTAGGGGCGGCAAAACCAGCTGAACAACAAAAAATAAATACTTCGATTATTGAATGTAGAAAATAAACAAATAGAAAAGAAAAAGAGTAAATAAATAAACAAGTAAATAAATACAACAAGAATTTACTGGCTTTTCTGCCCATTCCTATAATCTGAAATGCAGACAAAAATAGACAAACTTGTAAGTTCTGTACAGTGTGTACAGTTATTTATGCAGCCATGACGCAAAGGGAGAAATACACACTCGTTGATTTAACAAGCTCTTTTTGCTCTCTAATTAAAGAAAGTCAAAAGTTTGCCAATTGTAGGGACTTTTAACAGTGTTTTTCAGCATGTTATAGGAACTATTTGGAGGTACCATTTCTCAACAGGACATTATCAGTATATCCTAAGTATGAAAGAACGTCCTAAGACATCCTCAGCCATAAGACAGGGACATTCTGAGTTGTCCGTAAAAACACGGCAAAATTTGAGTTTGAAGTGGCAACAGTGATGTCAGATTTAAAACAATGCTTTATTTATGCAATAACGTCCATCACATTCATTGGATGGGGGGGGGGGGATAAATTTTTGATTAAGGTGTTTTTCCATTGGCCAATCAGAGTTTCAATGCAAATTCAATGAACATTTTTAAGGTTTTCTTCCTGTTGAAAGATCTACTGGTAACGAACTGCCTAAAGTTTTATTAAAAGAGTTAGAAAAAAAATTGGGTTAAAATTATAAAATATGAGAGGTCTAGGTAATGAAAATTGCTCCGATATGAGAGGCGACAAATTCGGAAAACAATCAAGGATTAAAACTTTAAATTCCAGAGCATTTCATGTACATTGCAGCAACCATTACTGCAGGACATTGCAATGTACCTGCAGTTACCATTGCAGGTACATTGCAATTGTAATGGTTGCAGCAACCATTACAATTGCAGCAACCATTCATAAACTTAGTAGTTAATGAATCACTGCGAAGTTGGAAAAGTTTTATAGATTCCCTAATATCTTTATTTCTTAGAATAGAAAATATTCATGATGCTTTATTAAGCATTTATAAAAATGTATAGATAGATAATATGATTAAAAATGAGGCAGTTGTTTATTGATTACAGTCAGCAGCAAAATTATTGAATCACTAGCAATAATTTCTACTTAAAAGATGCACACATAATACTGTTTTTGTTTTATTAAGTAAATATTTGTCGAGTGATGATCTTAGTCTTATATTGTTTATAAAAAAGTAAGTTGATGGTAAAAAGAAGCGATCAAACTAATATATATATATAAGAAAAATGTGGATGTGTGCTTCAATAACCTTGCTGTCGACTGTATAATAAAACAATTAAAGTTTTTTATGTTTGATCGTCATTTGATACAAAATTTTGAATCATATTAATCCGATTAAGTAAGCTACGTGAAACAAAAGATTTTGATTTATACCAAGCCACTGATTTATTAAATAGTTCTTTTTTTTTTGTTTGTTTGTTTAAGAATTAAGATCAGTTGAACAGCTAAATCCTTTGAAAACTTTATCTTAGAAGCTGAAAAATTAGCTAATGTAATAGACGTAGAAAAAAAAATGAATTGACTACATCATGTTCAATCTTGATAATGAAATTTTCTTTATGACAGTGTAGACGAATCTATAGAAAATTCAAAAGAGAAATATAAAATAGATTTTTTTTCTTCTTTTCAGCGATCAGGCGATCAGTGCACTGAAGCTGAGATTAAATTTATTGAATAATCCTAATCATGTCTTTTGAATTTTTATGCAATGTCCACACGTGCAAAAATGAATTACTACCACACTGTAAAAATAAACGACTTAACAGATGGTGATTCCTCTGATCTTAACATTTTAAAACTGGCTGGTAAAATATACTTTATTTTCTTCACATTTGAAAAAAAAAATGTCTAGTTGACGTCCTTAAATTCATTACCTTCCTTAACATTGGGCCGAATTTAAGCATTGCTTTAAAATTTTTGTTAACCTTGCCCATAACTTTTGCTGACGGAGAAAGATCTTTTTCTAAACTAAAAATGATTAAAAAAAAAAAAAAAATACTTTAAAACCATGTCTAGTCAAAATCGACTCAATGGGTTAGCAATGTTGGCCATTGAACAGGAATTGAGTAACAAATTAGATATACAAGAAGTTATTCGAGATTTTCAGAAAAAAATGTTTGAAAGAGATTATTTTATTCAGGTTTAAATTTTGTATATTGTACTAGCATTCTTTATCCTTTGCTGTTTGTGTTTAGAAAATATTGTCTGTACTAGTATTAGTTCCAAAGATTTTGTGTTTTTAACTTAAAAAAAAAAGAAAAGAAAAGAAAAAAGAAATAGTAGTAAATATTACATGAGTACTATTTACTTAGCTCAATTCTATTAGAGTTTTTACGATTTTTTTTTTTTTTTTTTTAAACAAATGTACATTTTTTTTTTAATTTGAAACTTTTTAAAGCTTGTGTGTATGTGTGTGTGTGTAAGGGGGGGGGGGGGAGCGGCACTTTTCTGGTTTGCCTACGGCGGCAAAAACGTTAGAGCCGGCTCTGCATACATTTAAATCACTTGTAAACATTATAGCTAAATCAAGCAAATTTCCACTGTTTTTTCAATTAGCTGCTAGATATAAATTTAACATTAGCAATTAACTAATGTTACTCTTATAACAGGGTTGGGTTTTTGACATGACAATGGTTAAAACCTGGTTTAAACTATCAAAAACCCGTCAGAAACCTCTACCGTCAAAAAGCTGTATTGTCAAAATTCAAAATCTATAAATGAGCTGGAATCAGGTTAGAAATAGGATTTAGTAGTATTTGCTATATACAAGTGAATATCTAAATATTATGCTGTTTATAAATTAACAAATCTTAAAACAATTTGTAGATAATTTATAAAAATTTAGGTAAATTAACTGGTTGATGACATACCTAAGAAATATATACAAAGTATGCATAGATATATTTTGTATGTTTATTTATATTAATATTTATGAAATTCTAAAATTCCAATGCTACTTATGAATTTTCACATAAGCCATAAAAACACAGGAATACATGATTTTTTTTTTTTTTTCTTTAAGTAAAACATAATGTATGTGGGCAGTAACTTAATATGAATTTGAAAATAATTATATTTATAATCTGTATTTATTACACTTTATCATTTATTAATAAATTTTTATCTATTTATTATTATTATTGATTGTATAAATATTTGTACTTGTTTATACGAGGGGGTGCTGAAAAGTTCCTGGCTTTGCACAGAAAGAATAGAGTCAGAATTCTGAAATTACACATTTATTCAACATATTCTCCTTTCAGACTGATACATTTGTTACATCCTTGTTGCAGCTTTTCTAGTCCTGTCAAAAAAAAAAAAAAAAATCAGCTGGTTGTTGTGCAAACCAGCTCTCAGCTGCATGTTGGACGTCTTCGACATCGTTAAAAGATGATGCTTAAGGTGTTTCTTCAGATTCGGAAACAGATGGTAGTCGGTTATAAAAATTATATTTGCAAAATATATATATATATTTTTTTTAACCCAAGAAAATATGAAAATTCAGGAAGATATTTTCAATAGAACGAGTTGATTTTCAAGCGTTCTCAAAAAGATTGAAAATGATCAGAGGTTTTACCTATATTATTTTGAATCAATAACGATATGAAGTATGTTGATTCAAAATAAAAATATGGGTAATCCTCCTTTTTTTTTTTTTTTTTTTTTTTTTTTTTTATCAACAATATTTTTCTGAATTTTCACAATAAGTGCTTCATTTTTTTCATAAGAGTAATTCTGTACACATGGTTAATAAATTATAAGAATTAAATTTTGTTAACAGTTCACATGTACAGATAAACATTATTTAGTAAAAATGCCCATATTGCATCAAATATTTAATATTTTTACATTTTGATTGCCTTAAGTTATATTTAATGTACCATTTCGAGTTTTTTGAAAAGGACATTACGCTGGTTTTGAAAACCCTTTGTATATTAACAAAAAAAATACAGAAGAATTTCCCTGTTGTTAGAGAACCCTTTAGGGAAGAACCGTGTAATATGGATCACATACTTGCCAACTTTTCCGTTTTTCCCGGAAGACTTCCGGTTTTTTAACGTATCTTCCGGTCTTCCGGACAGATGATGAAATCTTCCGTTTTTAAAAAAGTCGCAGATATCGTTCGTTTTAAAAAGAAAACCCAAATGTTCAACGAAAACTCCTGATTCCCAATCTTTCTCCATCCATAACATAAATGTCAACATTCATTTCAAACTTGCTTTATGAGATTCTAGAACATGTAAAGAAATATAATTGTTAAATATTTCTTGCTGATGTAATTATTTTTTGCCCCCCCCCCTTTCATTTATCTCCAACTAGTGATCAGCAATCAAATGTTCTGCAGAAGTCTTTTGTTTCCTAATCTTTATCCATCAGCAACATAAATGATAATATTAATTTTAAACTTCTTTCATTAGATTCTAGAAGTAGAGTTGAAAGAGTTTAATATTTCTTACTCTGTAATTATTTTTGAATCCCCCCCCCCCCTTCCCCAGATTGTGATTAATGATCAATTCTAGAAACAATAAAGCAATGGAAGTGCTCAATATTTCTCACGTATGTAATTATTTTTAGATCTTTATTGCTGAATTTAATGAATCTGTTTATTTTCCTCAATTAAATTAAATATTTGTATGTCATATTTATGCCAAATAACATTCATGGGGAAAAAATGAAGAATAATTTTTTCAGGTAGAAAAATTTTTTCCAAATCAATTTAAGAAAATTAATACTCAGTTGGTTTTATGCATGTTTGAAATTGATAATTAGCTATTGCTACTTTTTTTATATGTATGATTAATGTACATACACAAAAATCATATTCTGTTTATTTAAAAAATTAGTTATACTTTAACTTAACTAAGTTTTTTGTCTATTGTTAAATAAATTTACAGATTCTGTTTTGTAGATATTTATATGTTGAAGAAGAGGAATAACTTCATTTAAAACTTTTATATATTTAGTATAATCAATCTATAGTAAATCGTTTTTATAGATTGCTTCTAAATGTTAAAATTGTAAAACTGTACTGTTTTTTACGTCAAAGAAGAAAGGGAAAAAAAAAGTTTAAAAAAAATCTTCCCTTTTTTATGGAATCTTCTGGTTTTTCAACAAAAATCTTCCCTTTTTTTATTAAAATTGGTTGGCAAGTATGGGATCATCGTGTAATGCAGACCATTAGGAAATTTGTATGTTCAACACTAGATGGTGAAATCATCTCATTTCCTTTAGTGAATATTATTGTTACACAAACCATGGAGTGACTTGTACATGCATACCTGTATTTGGACGATTATGAAATTGAGTTTTTGGTTTCTATGATCACTGATGTAACAAGTATGTTAAAATGGAAGTATTACTTTCTGCTGTTAGGTAATTGTAATATATTTTTTGTGTTAATAGTAGCAAATGTACTTATTTTATGAACAATTTAGACATGTGTTTCATGGGCATCAATTTGCATAGCGATTTTTGATTGGAAACCACGTTGCTCTGTTTACGCGTGTAATGTGGACCAGTGGTCCATAATAAAAACAGCGAGATTTTGTTAATGCTCGGCATACATATGTCGCATACTCAAAATCTTGAGGCTATAGAATAGGCCAGGGCAGCAGAGGCAATCAAATTATCACTTCTTTCGCACACTACCCATTGGATATATCCTTTCCTTTTTTTCGTCCATTAACTATTTTTTTTTTGTCCATTTCTACTATTCCCAAGAGATGTGCAAGTGTGTGAGGGAACATGCTGGACAGTTCGTTTCACAATCCCAAGTGTGCCAACTGTTGGGGAATGAGAAGGACCACTTGGTTCATATTAAGCATACGTTCGTGTAATATGGACCACCGATAAATAAAATAATTATTTTCTGCAATTATTAATAGTTCCCAGAGTACTTTATCAAGTTTAAACTATGTAACTATGCAATTGTAATGAGCAGCCACCAAATTAAATCTTTTTATTTTAATAATTTAAGTTTTATGAGCATTCTTGCTTAGGGGGTCCATATTACACGGTTCTCCCCTATATCTCCATGAAATGTGCTATTCTTATAAAAATGAATATAAATCAAGGGTACTGTGTTCAGGGAAAACTACTGATTTCAAGATTTTTAATATAATCCATCCGTATTTTCATAATTCCTACAAAATTACCTTTTGTTTTCAGTGGTTGTTCATTTGTCATCCATATGTGAACCAACTATATATTTTTACTGGTTGGCTGATATAATATACAAAAAAGATTGAGGGCATCTAATTTAAATCATTTGAATACCATTTGAGATTCAAGGTTTTTTTTTTTTTTTTTTTTTTTTTTTTTAACTCTAATTTCATGGTTTTTATCTTTGAGTCACAAACACCCCTGATAAATAATTCAAAGAAGCATCATATTCACATGATTGGCTACAATGCATTTTAAGCAATATTTTTTACAGGGTAATTTCAAATACATTATTTTTTTCTTTAATTTTTTTCTTTGTCTCTTAAGTGCCTTCCAAACAAAAACCTTCGTTGAAATATAAAAAATGTAATATGTTCAAAATACCTTATTATTCGACTTCGTGCGTTGCAGAAGAGCTCTTTTCGGACGGGGGGCCCCTTCCGTCTTCAGTGTCGTCCGCACTTCGCGGCTGGCAGTCGTAGGTTTGATGTTTTTCCTTAAGTAGGTGCCGCCATATTTCTCCCATCTCTGCCGACTCGTGGTCATTAATTGCGTCACTATGATGCGTGATCTCTATGCTTTCACGGATGTACGCGTAGGTGGAGTTGTTATAGTTTGCTATTTTTTCTACATTTTCAAAGTCAATTTCTATGTCATCCTCAAAATATTTTCTAGCTAGCGCGGTGGTACGGCGATTAAATTTAATATCGTTTTTATGTTCTTTTACCCTTGTCTCAATCTTCCTTTTGGTGACTCCTATGTATTTAAATTCTTTATTTTCTTTATTTTTTATGGGAATTTTATAGATACCTGCAGTTTCGGTGGGGGGGATCGAATCTTTATCGCTTCTTATTAATTGATATATGTTGGGATTGGGTTTAATGGGAATATTAACGTTAAATTTATTAGCGGTGTGTTTTATTTTGTTTGAGGTGCCTTGATTGTAGGGAATAGAAAAGGTGTATTTTGTGGAGGTTTTTTGGGCATCTGGAATATTGTTTAATTGTTTTAATCGTTTTCTGTACAAGTGGTTGACTAATGTTTTGGGGTATCCTGCATCGATTGTTAATTTATTGATACATTTTAATACTTTTCTTAATTCTTTTTCATCTGAGCAAATAAGAATGGCACGATTAATATAGCTGCGTATGGTATTAATTTTGTATCTGTAGGGGGTTTTGCTTTTATTACTAATGATTTCATTACTTGCGGTAGGTTTTCTGTATACTGTGGTTTTGAATTTGTTATTATCTTTAATGATTTTGACGTCTAAGTAGTTGATTTCCCCGTTATTTTCGTGTTCAAAAGTGAATTTGATATTGTTATCTAATTTGTTTAATTGGTTTAGGATTTCGTCACTATTGTAATTATCTTTAATAACGGCAAACACGTCGTCAACGTAACGGACCCAGAATTTAATTTTATTTCCTAGTTGTTTGGTGATTTGATTTTCCATAAGTCTTAATTTATATTCTGCAACTATGCCTGATATGGGGGACCCCATAGGGACGCCCATATTTTGTTTGTAGATAGTGTTATTAAATTGAAAATAGCTTTCTTTTAAAATTAGATTACTTGTTGAAATTAGGGTATTTGCAATGGGTGTTTCATATTTCTCTTTAATTGCATTATTAATGATTTCGGATATTTCGTTTATGTCAATGGAGGGGTACAAATTTACAACGTCGAAGCTAATGAGATAATCATTTTGGTGTAAGGAAACTTCTTTTAATTGTTTAATAAAATCTTCAGTTGAGTGTAAACTAGTATGGGAGGGGGGTAGGAGTTCGCTATATATTTTAGTCATGTATTTTTCTAGCGGATACGTTGGTCCTTCTTTCTTATTGACAATGGGCCTGAATTTTGGAGGATTTTTGTGGTCTTTGTAACGTCCGAATAAACGAGGGGTGTTAGGGGCAAAATTATTAATATAGGGAGGTTTGTTATTAGGCCAATTACCTTTTTTGATTAACTGTTGGACTTTATTAATAAGCTTTCCGTTGGGGTCGATTGATAATTTGGTGGCATTAATCTCTTTTATAGTTTCTTGTATTTTATTTTCGTAATCGGTACGATTGAGAACGGCGATTTTGCGTGTTTTATCTGTAAGTGTACAGGTTATATTTCTATTTTTCTTAAGCTAGCTATTTCTAGCTGACCTAAAAACCCTAAAACAACTTAAGAAAAATAGAAATATAACCTGTACACTTACAGATAAAACACGCAAAATCGCCGTTCTCAATCGTACCGATTACGAAAATAAAATACAAGAAACTATAAAAGAGATTAATGCCACCTAATTATCAATCGACCCCAACGGAAAGCTTATTAATAAAGTCCAACAGTTAATCAAAAAAGGTAATTGGCCTAATAACAAACCTCCCTATATTAATAATTTTGCCCCTAACACCCCCCGTTTATTCGGACGTTACAAAGACCACAAAAATTCCTCCAAAATTCAGGCCCATTGTCAATAAGAAAGAAGGACCAACGTATCCGCTAGAAAAATACATGACTAAAATATATAGCGAACTCCTACCCCCCTCCCATACTAGTTTACACTCAACTGAAGATTTTATTAAACAATTAAAAGAAGTTTCCTTACACCAAAATGATTATCTCATTAGCTTCGACGTTGTAAATTTGTACCCCTCCATTGACATAAACGAAATATCCGAAATCATTAATAATGCAATTAAAGAGAAATATGAAACACCCATTGCAAATACCCTAATTTCAACAAGTAATCTAATTTTAAAAGAAAGCTATTTTCAATTTAATAACACTATCTACAAACAAAATATGGGCGTCCCTATGGGGTCCCCCATATCAGGCATAGTTGCAGAATATAAATTAAGACTTATGGAAAATCAAATCACCAAACAACTAGGAAATAAAATTAAATTCTGGGTCCGTTACGTTGACGACGTGTTTGCCGTTATTAAAGATAATTACAATAGTGACGAAATCCTAAACCAATTAAACAAATTAGATAACAATATCAAATTCACTTTTGAACACGAAAATAACGGGGAAATCAACTACTTAGACGTCAAAATCATTAAAGATAATAACAAATTCAAAACCACAGTATACAGAAAACCTACCGCAAGTAATGAAATCATTAGTAATAAAAGCAAAACCCCCTACAGATACAAAATTAATACCATACGCAGCTATATTAATCGTGCCATTCTTATTTGCTCAGATGAAAAAGAATTAAGAAAAGAATTAAAATGTATCAATAAATTAACAATCGATGCAGGATACCCCAAAACATTAGTCAACCACTTGTACAGAAAACAATTAAACAATATTCCAGATGCCCAAAAAACCTCCACAAAATACACCTTTTCTATTCCCTACAATCAAGGCACCTCAAACAAAATAAAACACACCGCTAATAAATTTAACGTTAATATTCCCATTAAACCCAATCCCAACATATATCAATTAATAAGAAGCGATAAAGATTCGATCCCCCCCACCGAAACTGCAGGTATCTATAAAATTCCCGTAAAAAATAAAGAAAATAAAGAATTTAAATACATAGGAGTCACCAAAAGGAAGATTGAGACAAGGGTAAAAGAACATAAAAACGATATTAAATTTAATCGCCGTACCACCGCGCTAGCTAGAAAATATTTTGAGGATGACATAGAAATTGACTTTGAAAATGTAGAAAAAATAGCAAACTATAACAACTCCACCTACGCGTACATCCGTGAAAGCATAGAGATCGCGCATCATAGTGACGCAATTAATGACCACGAGTCGGCAGAGATGGGAGAAATATGGCGGCACCTACTTAAGGAAAAACATCAAACCTACGACTGCCAGCCGCGAAGTGCGGACGACACTGAAGACGGAAGGGGCCCCCCGTCCGAAAAGAGCTCTTCTGCAACGCACGAAGTCGAATAATAAGGTATTTTGTTTAATATTTATATATGTTTAAATGACTTCGTTTAAATCATAAAGTTATAATGTAATATGTTCTTTTTTCATTCATGAAATTTGAGATAATCCATTTTTTTAAGATATCTGACAAAGTGTTTTAAATGTGGAAATGTCTATTTTGCAGCAATAGGATCATCTTGAAATCAATATATTGCCTTTTCTATTAAATATACTACATATTAAATTTATTCATTTTATTTTTTTAAAAATGCGATTTTGTTAAAATCTGTTAAATTTTTCATCAAATTGTATTTTTAAAATTTTTGTACGTTTATATAGTTAACTGTAAAATTAATTGGATTCACCACTTTGCAACTTTTAAAAAATGTCTATTTATTTATTTTTATTTTTTTAACAGGCCAAGGAAATGCATAGACAGTGAAGTACAAAAAGCAGCTATGTTGTCATATACTATGGCGGCATATATAAAAACTTTTAATAAGTCTGTAGTGAGACGTATTGCTATGCAGTTAATATCTGATACAACTGTATGGCTGAGTGAAATATTCAGGTGAGTGATTTTTTTTTTTTTTTTTTTTATTCTTATTTTGTGTTTGCATTGCTTAAGGGTTCTTGGTAGTCAGACACCCTCCTTTCTCCTTCTCCGTGTAATCCAATCAAATTTTTACTTCCAATACCCTACTTCCCTAGGTAATGGAAGTATTGTATTCAGTCTGATAATTCGATATCGAGATTTCACCTGATTTACACGTTTTAAGGTCCCCTGAGTCCAAAAAAGTGTTTTTTGGCAATTGGTAAGTGTGTGTGTGTGTGGGGGGGGGGGGGAATCTTCTGGCTATTATATCTTGGAAACTAATAAAGATAGAACTACAAAACTTTAGAAATGAAACAAGTCTGGTGTACAGATGAATTTTCTAAATTTTGTTGAAAATTGAAAAACTGGAAGTGGGACTGTAAGTCCGTATCTCAAAAACGGCTCTAACGATTGTCTTTAAATTTGCTATATAAACACTCTATCAGATGTCCTTTCGAATGATATAGTTGGTTAGTTTAGGAAAATTCATAGGCATCCTGTATAAATAGCTAAATTTCAGGTCTTGCAAGGGCATTCCATACTTGCCAACCACCTCATTAATAACCGTACAATTGTTAACGCCCCCCTGAAAAAACGCCCTTTTTCTCACACCACTATATTTTTAGAGTTATTCGCTCCAAATGTTGTTACGATTAAATAAGACTAAAATTACTCTAAAAAATTATTGGTGTGAAAAAAAGGGCAGGTACTAAAAATTGTACGGTTCATAATGAGATGGTTGGCAAGTATGGCATTCCTTTAAAAATGGCTGTACGGATTTTTTTCAAACTCGCCATATTAACTCATTTTTAAATATGCTTTTGTATGTAATTATTGTTTTCCTGTCAATAATTGGGTTTTGGTAAAAGTTGGTATCTCAAAAACGGCTCTAACGATTTTCTTGAAAATTTTTATATAAATCCATTTCTTTCTTATGTACCCCGTAGTTATTAGAGGAAAATTAACAGCTACCCTGTTTAGATAGGTCAGAAGTTTAGGTAGATCTTGAAAATTGGTATTTCAAAAAATAACTCTACCATTTTTTTTTTTTTACCTTGCTATATGTAAGCTTCATTTTATGTGTCTTTACATGTGTATAAAGTTTATCTTACCAGAAAAATGTTAGGTTTCTACTTCTTTAGGTCACTTTTATATCTTCTGATCACATTATCTCCAAAAAATGCATATAATATGTGTAATAGTGGGTAATGGAAGCCATGTGGCTGTTTCACACCAGATTTTTGTTGCTTTGTATTATCAGATATCTTAATGAAAAATAAAGTTTTTTGAATTCCACTCTCTTGCAATATGTCGCCTTTTTCTTAGGGAACAATTTAAAAAGAAAACAAATTTTATTTCATTAAGTAAATTTAAGGATCTAATATTCAATTCTGAAAAGAAATATTAAACTTATTTTTTTAAATTGCTTCGTAAGGAAAAAGGCAATGTGTTTGAAGAGAGTGAAATTCAAGAAACAGAATCTGAAAAACAAGAATACATTTTTGAACGAGATATTCTGATAATACCAAGCGACAAAAATCCTATTGGATTACATAGGGAAGGAGAAAGGACGGTATCTGACCACCAAGGACCCTTAAAATATCTTGTAATGAAGATGTGTATTTCTCTCTCCGTAACACTGCTGTTAAAACTTATTTTATTAATTGTTTTTCTTTTCTCATATATATATATATATATGTATATAGAAGGCATAAAATTCCTTATGAAAATTTGATAACTAAACATAAAATAATTATTTTAAAACAATTGATGTTTGGTAAAAATATATTCCAATGAAATATTGAAATTTAGAAGAAGAGCATAATTGACTAATTAGCTAAAACTTAGCCTAAATAATGTTTCTTTTGTTTTATTTTGTTTTCTATCAAAATTTTTAAATTGCCCTGTTAAGCGTATGAAAAACATTCATGGAATTTAAAAAGAAAATTTTAAGTTGAAGTTTATCGAGTAGATTTATCCCACATTTAGAATTATTGTATTGGATTTTGGTTTAAACCTTTTTATCTTTTGAAAACATGTTAAATTTTCAAAATGTAACTGTCATAGCTAGAACAATATATATTTTTTCTTTTTTTAATCTGTATTTACTTCAACTTATTATCATTTTTTAATTTTTATAATTTATATTCCTAGACAAGATAATAGAAATTTTGTTCTTATTTCGCTTCCTTTTAATGTATTATATAGGTTTCAAGATTCATTTACCTACTTTAGTCATGATAGCAAAGAAGGACTTATTAGAATGATTAGGCGTGCTCTGCTTTGTAAATATCGTCGTTATTCTAATGCTGGTTATGAAGTATTATTCACCAGACCTCCTGTCATTTTTTACTGTGATACCCAGGGACAAGGAATTGGAAAACATATACCTTATTTGTGTTCACAGGTAATTTGAAAATTAGTTGAAATAATTTACTGAAACTTCTGTAATAAAGTTTATGATAATTGTATATATAAATCAGTTGGTTTTTTCCTCTCCTCTCTTTCTAAAAAATTGGATTTCTTCAGGTCTCTAAATCCTGAATTGCACTGGAAAAAAATTATTCAGCATTAAGATAAAGAGAAGAGAGTGAAAAAAAGACCATTAACGTATTATTATTGAAGGACTAATACAACTAATATTTGCAGCTTTAACTTTCTCTTTTTTTTTTTTATGTTTGGCGCAGCATATCCTTTTTTGGATCTTGCACCATAAAAAGTCAATAAACCAACCAACCTCTAATTTTTTTTTGGAAAAAAAAAAGTATTCACAAGCATGTGTTTACTCTCTCACAGTAAATGAGTGAGAATTGGTTACAGTAGCTCATAGGGGTAGAGCCCCCTGTTGTTAAAATAATAATAAAATTAAACTTTTTTTTTTTTTTAAATATAAATTATCTTAAGTATAAAATTTACATGTGTGATTTTTATTGAAAAACAGAATTATATTTTTTAATGTTTGGCATCGGTTTATTGTCTTATTAATTATTTATATATATATTCAGTTTTACATTATGCATATATCTTAATTTTGCATATATTTGAATTTGTTCTAATAATTTGCACAAATTATTAATTAAATATATGTATAATTGTTTTGTTTTGTTTAATGATTTTATTTATAATGACTAAGTACCTTTTACATTTGTATAATTATATTATGGGCCAAAAAATAAATAAATAAATAAAATAAAATAATAGAAATAGCATATTGGGATATAAAGTTTATATGATATTGAATGTTGTATTTCTATTTTTTCAAGCTTGGTTTACCATTGTCAAGTGCTACATCAGTGCCGAGTTTATCTTCATCTGGTGATGGAAAATATAAAATGGTATTATACTTTTAGCGTTATTTTAAAAATAGCCTTAATTGTACTAGCAAAAACATTTGCAAATGTGCGTTTTGCAAAAATTATTTTTGAAAAAGATTTGTATAATTTATTTACATGCGTTCACATGGTGATTATCTTTCAATATTGTATACCAAAGTATTTTAGAATTTTTTGAAAGTTTGCTTGGATTTTTATCTAGAGTATTAAAACTCCTCACTAAACTCTTGAATAATCTGTGAATTACATTTATCTTATAAAAAATTTAGTTGTGTTACAATTTGCATGGTAAACACTCAGTTTGATGCCAGAAATGAGCAAGTCAATTGTACTGGTTATAGGGGTTCTAAAAAGGGATTAAATAGCAATTTTTTTAATTGTGAATTTTTTCTGTTTTTGCATTATATTTTCATTTATTTTGTGCCACTCAGATATTGCATATATTTAAAATAATGTAAATTGAATTTCAGATTTACTTTTACAATACATTTACATTATATAATAAAAGTATTCAACAATTATATTAGTTCGCAGATAATAAAAAATAAAATGAAAATATATTTGATTAATTGAAATCAATTTTAAAAGAAATAAATTATGAATATTTAAAATGACTACAAAAAAAGCACACAAATATTTAAGCACAATTGGATGGTGAGAATTGGGAATCAATCAGAAATATGAAAATAAATAAATAAATCTTCTCTGCTTTTATTTTTTCGTTCCCAAATAGATTACTCCACATGTATTCACCTTTGTTGGCTGCTTGCCAAAATTCTGTGCGATCTGTGGGAGAACAATACTTATTCAACAGATGTTCAGTACTTGGGAAAATTTATCAGACTTTATCGAAATACATCTGCGTACAAATTTTTCTACTTATAGATCACTGCTTTCTATGTTGAAACATAGTGATAATCATATTCACATTTATGCTAACAATTTAATTATTGATAAAAATTTTATTTACATTTGTATGTTTCATTTGCACAAGATTATAAGTTGGTTCTGCTTTCAAAGTTGGAAGAAGGAAGGTGCTAGATTCAAATCCAGGTTACGCATATCAATCTAGCCATTTAGAGTTTTCTGTGTTTCTCAGTGAAACTTGCAAGAATACAAGCTAGGACATCTTTAAGAAAGACTTCCCCTAGAGGGCATTCTACCCAGGCCTTGGTCCCTAATACAGTCAACTCAGGGTTCACATTAGAAGGTGGGATTGCAAGAAGAATCCCACTATATTTTGAAAATTCCCACTCAAAAATATATCTCAAACGGAATTTTCGTAATTTTTTCACATTGTTTGAGTATTTCATTCCTAGTTGCACTAGATAATATGTTAATTGCTTTATGCATGTGATCCTCTGTTTTTAGCTTCTAGAATTTTTTGAGTAAAAAAAAGTGTAAAACTTAAGTACTGGTTTTGAAACTCTTCTTAATTCTGGAGATTTGTTTAAGAGAATATATGAAGAAGTGCACATTTTATAAACAAACAGGTACAAAGTTTGGAAGCTAAAAATACTGTTATATATGAAATAATTTTGGTTATTCCAGCACTGCACTTCTGTTGTGCACTGTTTGGGTACTTAAAATCAAAATAAATTTTTAAGCAGATTAAGTGATAAGAACTTGAGAAATTCCTTATACATTTCTGCTAAAAATTTAGATTATTAAAGAATATTTAGAATATTAAAGCAGCATCAGTCTCCTTTCTTCTAGTTGTGAACCCTGCAACCAGCAGTAATCCCTACATCAAATGCCACCTAAATTATAAGTTTTCTTTTGTGTGTGTGTGTGTGTTTGTTTGTTTCAAAGTATTCTTGAACTCAAAATTTTGCATAATTATATGCATTTTTTTTATTATAATTAGGGCTGTGCCGATTAATCGGTCAATGCTTAGTCCCGATCAATTTTTTTAATTGAGTTAATCGGATCGATTAATTCAATTAAAAAATTTCAAAATCCGATTAAAATTTTCAAACTACAAATTAAAGAAAAAATGCTGTTCTGCCTACAAAATATTTTTTCACATATTTTGCTAACAAACATTCTAACAGACATCCACCAAATAATAAAAAAGCAAAAAAATAAAATAAAATAAATAAAAAAATAAATAACAATAAATCCTCTCAAAAGAAGTTGTTGCACTTTTGTTGATAGAAAAAAGGGGGAGGACAGTCATTAAACAAAATGCCGCTTCATGTGCATGCTGGAGCAATGCCACCTGTCTGTAGCCTTCTACAAAAAGTGTTGGCTAGGGTAATACTATTTTCAGAAACAAGAAGCTTTCAAAAAATGGAAATGCTAAAGATAAAAAAAAAAAAAGAAAGAAAGAAAGAAAAGAAGGGATTGAGATTTCTATTATCCCTCTGATGAAGGAAATGAGAACACAGTTTCACAATATCTTCAAGCGTTTATTGTCTGTTCAGAATTGCTTATAGTAACTATTGAAGTAGAAACAGAAAATAACATTCTGTGTTCTTGTCCGAAGTGACAAAAATGAACTAAAATATAAGAATTTGAAATTTTTATGATAAAGATATGGAATTTTGAGAATTCGTTTAAAAATAGTGACAAGAGAGATGGACAAGGCCTGCAAATATAAAACTAAAATATGTGTAATTTCATTTAATGTTTCTTTCCAAACGAATTGAAAAATTAATTTATTTAAAAAAAAAATTGAATAAGTCAAAATATTTATATAAAATTAACACTTAAAGTCACCAATTATTACTCTGAAAATTGAATTAAATTTCAGCTATGAAACAGATATAATTGATTAGGTAAAAATTTTCAGTCAAACTTATGAATAATATATATCTACACACAATATGAGACTTTTATTCATCATTCAAATCAAATTATATAAAGAAAAATGGAAGCCGATTAAAAATCAGATTAATCGATTAATGAAGTACGATTAACCCAGTTAAAACTCTTAAGCGATTCCCACCCTTAATTATAATTAGTTTTAAACATTTAAAAATTAATAAGTTTTTTTTTTTTTTTTTTGTGTGTGTGTGTGTGTGTGTGTGTGTGTGTGTGTGTGTGTGTGTGTAAAGAGATTTATACAAATTTTAATTTAATTTGTTTTTAGGACCCTGCTGTTCTAGAAAAGTATATCAAAGATGACATATCTGCAACAAAAACCCCTCTTATTGTGATAGCAAATGCTGGTTTTCCTCTACTAGGACACGTGGACAACCTTCATAAAATTTATGAAATATGTAAAGCACATGATGTTTGGTTACATATTCATGGCCATCTTTTAGCTGGGCTTTGTTTGTTACCCACAGCTCAAGTGGTATGTGGTTTTTATACTAATGTAATGTGATTATTTTTTATTTTATTATAAGTAACACAAATTTATTTTGAAATCCATTCTTCAAGTTTCAAAAGCTAATTTTTTCTTTCTTTATTTAGCCTTTTGTTCCTGGTGATAGTTTATCCTTAAATTTAGGTCAGTGGATTGGTCTACCATCATTACCTTACATTGTATCCTTATTGTATTGCATTCATCAATTCTATGAATATTTTTATTCTTAATCGTTAAATTTCTATTCCATTTTATTAATTTTTTTTTTTTTTACTTTCCGAACACTATAGTGAGGAAAGTATTGTAATCATGTCAAAAATCCGAATTTGAGATTTTGATGTTTCTATACGTTTCGAGGTCCATTGAGTCCGTTTTCACTATTTTTACAATGATGTATGTATGTGTGTGTACGTCTGTAAGTGAACACGCTAGCATCTAAATGCTTTGTTCAAATAAGCTGAAAGTTGATGCATATATTGTAAGGCATCATAGTACGAACCCTATTGATTTTGGTGAATCTAACACTTATGGTTCTTTTACAGGGACACTAGGAAAAATTCTTTATCATTATGGTCTATGGGGCCAAATTTTTAAAAGTGTGATAGCGTCTAAATGCCTTACTAATCTGAGCAAAAAATTTGCACACATGTTATAGGTCACAGTTGCACCAACTGTATAGATTTTGGTGAATTTAGCACTTAAAGTTTTTTTACAGGGACACAAAGAAAAATTCTTTATCATTATGGCCTATGGGACCAAATTTTTAAGAGTGTGATGGCATCTAAACGCCTTATTCAATTGAGCTGAAAATTTATATGAATATTATAAATCACTGTTGCACTAACTATACGCATTTTGGTGAATCTAGCATTTATAGGTTTTTACAGGGACACAACGAAAAATTCTTTATCATTATGATCTATGGGCTCAAAGTTCAGTAGCATTAAATAAAACATCGTGTAATATATGGAGAAAAATACTCAAGCATTCTATTATGGTTTTCTCTCTTTTGTTTGTTTAACAACTCCTCTTTCTTTACTTTATCTACAAAACTGTTACTTACTCAATGTTTGTAAAGTCGAGTGGAGTCACTACAGATTTTTTTTTTTTTTTTTTTTTTTGGGGGGGGGGGGATTTATTTATTATATGGTTTTTCTTTCCCCTCTTCCCCCAAAAAAGTGTATTTGTTTATTTATTTATTTTTTTTGCAGTTTTTCTTTAGCTTTTCTTTTAAAGTGGTGTTCATTCAAGATTCACTGCTTTTGTAAAGATATGTGGTACACAGTAAATTAAGTTAAATTAGCCTTGATTTAAGATGTGATTAAATCTTAAATTACAGTGTTGTGGAATAAATTGGTCTTTCTTTAAACCCTTTATTTTATTTTTTCTCTAATAATTGCTGCACTCAATGCATGTTTTCTTTTATAATGTTTTCATCATAATCAACATTTAAAACAAATAGAAAAGCAAGTGATTTGGAAACAAATACAGATTTTAAAAATAGTGTTCCAAGAATATCCATACAACTTCAAACTTTCATTTCAAAAAATAAATAGTACAGGGTGATTGTTTTTAATCTTGGCCTACTCAAAGCACTCTGTAGCTGTAACTAAAATGCGGATTGAACCAAAACTTTGTAGACAAACATTTCAAAAAATGTGCTAAAAAAAATCTGCTAGGTGGCGCAGTATAGTTAACTGCTTGAAATTATGTGTAATAAATAATTCAAATCTGTATTATCATTTTCATACATTACGACATTGAAAACTGTTATTTTCATATTTTTAAACATTATAACAGTACAAATAATGATAATTGTAGTATTGCAAGGGAAGAAGAAAGCAACTTGGTTTGCATAAACAAATGAACTCAGTGTAAGTTTTGGGTATGAAAGGAGGAGATTGAGTGAATAGCATTCTTTTAGTTACGATGACTGTTAGTTCACCAGAAAGCATGGTAATTTTGTAACTGTTTTATACTTGGCTGACATAAGAGACAATGTGCGATGGATGGCAAGCGGGTCAGCTTTTGATCTGTTAGTGTTCATCAGTTGCACACAAATATAAATGGTGAGGCCCAACATTAAACAATATGCTTTACACTGCTAAACAGTCTCTAACAAATGACAAAAATATCTATAATAAATAAAAGTTTTGTAACTGAAATTTGTAGCTTGTTTGTATTTTGATGTATGCCCATTAGCAGAATTTTATTTCTTTTGTAGAATCTTTGAGTGTATTCTTTGAATTGTCTATATACAAATTTTCAACTCCCTGCATTTTAGTTACAGCTATAAAGAGCACTGAATAGGTCGACTTTAATTACAATCGCCCTGTAAATCTACAGCAAAAATATTTGCAACTATAGATAAGACCAACCCTCCCCCCCCCCCCCCCTCCCTATCTCACTATAAGTGGCACATGAGATTCCTTCGTAGCACAAATAATGTCAAGACAGTATTCTTATTCAAGCCTGTTAGTTGCATCAGTGCATGTGTTAAGATCAAGGGTCGATCCAGGTTTTAGTTTTTGGGTCCCTTTTTTGTGAAAAACAGAATATTTTTGTGAAATTTTTATTTATTTTTGTGAAATATAAAATATTTTTGTGAAAAAGTAAAATATTGTGTAAAATCTACCGTTTTTATAATCACTTTATGTAATGTTTAATATCAAGTTAAGAGAGTTTCGTTGAGCCAAATTAAGGCATTAATTAAAAATAATACTAAAACATTTAATAAAAGGATCATTTTTATAAAACAAAATCTTGTGAAGGGACTCATATTATAAATTTGAATTTTGTGAAGGGTCCCTTTTTATGAATTTGACTTTTGTGAAGGGTCCCTTTTTATGAATCTGAATTTTATGAAGGGTCCCTTTTTACTATGCAGAATTTTGTGAAGGGGGGCCGCAAATAGGACCCAAATTTTACCTGGATCGACCCCTGAAGATAAACAGTTTTTATAGCAGGTTGGAACCTTTTCTTTAATTCCACAGCACTGGGAACTTTTAGGTTTACAACACCTTTTACATAACTGCAGAAGAAAAAAGTAGTGGAGTAATATTTGTCGATCATGTCATTGTGCACTGTTTTCTCGGGAGACACCATTTTCAAAATAGTAAGCTTGTTTTCATAGTTTAAATTTTAAAGTGTCTACTACTGGTGCACTTACCTTGCATTTTATATACTAACAAAGTCACAATATTTTGTATGGTATTTTATCTTAATTTATCTTTAGACAGTTTATAAAAGCAAAGATATGGCCCATTCTCATGAAGCTGGGTTAGATCAAGCATTTCAAGGTCATTTAGATTTTCTTCCCGTTTGGGTTACTCTTCAGTCATTAGGCCAAGAAAACTTAATCCAAAAAGTCCAACTCTGTTTTCAAATAGTGAGTATATCATATTTTTAAATCTCATAAAGTATTGAATGTTGTCTTTAGAAAAATGTATTGCAGAAGATTTTTCTTTATTGAAGAAAGTAATTTTAAAATAGTTATTTTAAATTTTGTTTGTATTTTAGAAATTGAGCATAACTCAGTCTACTTAGAAAATTAATGCTTTGTTATTTTATTCAAAGAATAAAATGAACAAATTCATTATTATTATTTACTTACTTTTATCCATATATGGTACAGATAATGTTATATTTGCTCATTTGGAGATCCCTATATAAAATGATCAGGTTTTTGAAACATGGTCTGTGTGTGCGTGTTTGTTATCAACATAACTCAAGCATAAATGTAAACAGAAAGTCTAAACTCTGTGTTCTGAATCTGTGTCCTATGCGAACATTACTTGAAATTTTTTATAAAAATTTGACAAAGAGTTCATGTACTGGGATATTCATGGTACATTTATGTCTATTGGTGAAATATCTTATTGATACATTTTAGTATCTTCAAACTGTGCTAAAAAATGGCACAAAACATTTATTTCTTATCTGCACATGTTTAATATAAAATATGGCAAGTAACAAGGCTGTAACATGCCAAGGGGGGCTATGGGGGCTCTTAACCCCCCCCCCCCTCAGATACTTCAAAATTAAATAAATTTAAATTTTTTTTATGATCATTGAAACAACTATAATATCAGACTCAGCCCCCTGCAAACCACCTCAGCCTCCTGTAAATAATGTCTCTGGTTGTGCCCCTGGTGTGGGAAGCATGTACCATTCATTTCTGGAACCCTGCAAAAGAATTCAGATTTATTAGGGGCTGTATCTGCTCTTAACATGCTAAATTTAAGAACACAATGTATATATAAAATTTTCAAATATGTAGATATACCTTAAATTAAGCAAATACATTTTTTGGTATTGAATATAGTTGATGAGATTTGTTTAGCAAATTATATAATGTACAAGGGAATTGCTTAGGAATGATAATTACTTTCTCTTACTCATGTAATAAATAATATATTGTTTTAGAATTTAATTTTTCAACGTTGAGTTTTTGCTATAATTATATATTTTGAGATTATGAAATTTGTAGTAGTTCTTTTTGTCAGTTATCATTGTATTTTAGAAATAAATAAATGAAAGAAGTTCAAATCTGATATTTTGAAGATCATAGGGCAATTAAAAATTTTGACTAAGATTGGTATTTTTCAAAGAATGGTAGAAATGAAAGGTTTGTGAATATATATATATATATATTTATTTAACCACTTCACTGGTCACCATAGTGTGTGGAAGTCTACATTTCCCCCAAGTTATCTCAGGATGGCCAGTGAAGTGATTAATAACAAACTTCGATTTTTTATGAATTTTGTTGCATGGTACAAATGGAAGGTTAAGAGGAACTGTGGTCCCATTACATAAAAGTAGTACCATATAGCATGTAGCCCCCCTTACATGCCACATAAATCTGTGTGACTAGCATAATAAGAGAAAATAGTGTAGTGCCATACCAGCTAATTCTTAATTCTTTTATTGTTGTAAATGAGTGCTTATATAGAAGTTAACTTCTTTTTTTTTTTTTTTTGTTTTTTTTTTTTTTTTTTGTTCTTTAAATGAAGTTGATATGTCTTTAATAATTATTGATTTATAACAGATAAATCATGTTTTACAATAAATACTTTTTAATAAATCACTAGTAAGATTTAATAATAGTTTTTTTGTTCATATTATTATTTTGTTCATATTATGCTTTCACTGACAAAACTATTGCAAACACATATAATTTGAGACTAAAAATTTTGTAAAATATTTTCATAGCACTGAAAGAAAAAGTCAATGCAGCTGAAGTAGCTTGATATACTATACATGTGTGATATTCTTTCTACATCAATATTGAATTGAATTTATCAATTTTTCATAGATGTTCTCTGTATTGTAACAGGCTTTATTAGATCAGTATGATAGTATTCACTTAGAATTAGTCTGATTTTTTTTTTTTTTTTCTAAATTTATTATTATTATTTTTTTTTTACTTTTATAATTTTATAGATATGAAAATTAATGAAGTGTAAAAGAGAAATAGTTTCTTTATCTTTAAATTTTAGTACAATTATAAGTGTGTTCAAAAGTCAAAATTTCTTATTATAAATTTTGTTATCTTCAGTGATTTTTTTTTTTCTTTAATTTTAGGGTGATAAACTTTTAGAACATATTGAAAGTTGCCCTGAATTGAGAATCATAGTAAGTGTTTGTTCTAATATTGGATTTCTCTTAAAATATGAGTTGAATTCTCTAATCTTCATATTTTTGTAATATATGAATTATTTGTTTAAAAGTATGATATATCAAATAAGTTTCATGAAGTATTCAGACTTATTTCTTTTTTAGAGTAAAAGAAAGTGTACGCCTAAAGCTAACCAGAATCCTGATTCAACATCTTCATCAGTCATGGTATATGGCTTTCTTAATTTATATTTATCTTAATTTCCTATCATATTGTTATTACATATTCAGTGATTATCAACTTTTAAAGGGTTTGGTGGGTGTTATAAATATTTTTCTTCTAGTTAGTACAGTTAAAAAAACAATGATAAATAATTTACAAATCCTAGGATATACTATTTAAAAAAAAAAAAAAAAAATGCTTGAAACAGCTTTTTAAAAAAGAAGTCCATTGAATCAAACATCCAATTAGGGCTAAGTTAAAAAAAAATCTTCCATTATTTTTCAGAAAGAGTTTATAAATTCTATTTGGCATGATTTCTACAAGTCTGTCTCGACTTTTGTCCATTCAGGTGAAATAGCTTACTTCAAGTCTGTAGTACAATTGCGTTGTTTTCTACATATGTACACTTTTCTTGAAAGTATGGCCCACATATTTTTTATTGGATTCAGGTTGGGGCTGGAAGGTGGGAAATCGTTATGTATGCAGAAACCATTCAAGAATGGATGTTGCAGTATGCATAGGAGTATTGTTCTGATGGAAGATAAAGTATGGTCTCAAATGTGTTTTGTTTGTGGAAGAAAATATAGTTCAAACAGCTCTTTGATAACCTGCAACATTCAAACAATAGTCTATAAATGCTATTTCAGTTTTTCCTGCACATCTAAATCCGGCCTGTACTATAATGGAACTGCCATGAGTTAGTCTCTTGGAGAAAATATTTCTTTATTGTTGCACTAATTGTGCCAGTGATTTAGACCATCCAGGTTAATCCCCCCACCCCCTACCCCCCACCCAAATCACTAAATGTCCCTTGATGTTAGTTTTCTTTCCAGGATATCACTTATTATGCAAATATTAATTGTGCTTTTTAGTCAATTTCAGAGCCACTTTCCTCTTCCAGTAAGCTAAATTGCTGAACTTCTTTACCACTCTATAGATCGTAGATTTTGATATTGAAAAGTTTTGTTGTGTAGCCAAAATTGATAAGCTCATATTGACAGATTTTAACTCCTTTACTTCTTTGTTGGACTATCACTTTTCGTGGATGCCCAGATTTTTTAATATCATAAGCATTTTTAAGTCTCAAAAAATTGTTTACTTTATTATGCATTCTCATTAAAAGTTTAGTAATTTAGCAAATCTAATTTTTTGAAATCATCTCAAAATTTGCATGAAATGAAAATGCATTACATTTTTAACAAATGGCTTCCTAAATAGTTATAAGGATTATTGTATAATTATTTCTCCCCCTCCTCCCCCCCCCCCCCCCCAAAAAAAAAAAAAAAAAAAAAAAAAAATCAAGAGTCAAAAATTAAAAAAATGCAGGTAGACTTATCATTTTAATACACACACTATATGTGCTTGGATACTTTAATCATTTAAAAGGCTGTGGCATATTTCCTGCTTAAAATGTTCTGAATACATATTAAAAATAAATTCAATACCGTTATTAATCTTTGTTACTGGCAGAAAGCTGTTTCGCGAGAGGATCCCCTGCGTCAACGGTGCCGACTGCTCTTCGTGGATGACGCATAATCATTACGTCATTAACGACCACGAATCGGCAGAAATTGTCAAAGTGTGGCGTCACCTGTACGAAAATAAAAGAGAAGATCAAGACTTCAACAGCCGCCATCCACGAAGAGCAGTCGGCACCGTTGATGCAGGGGATCCCCTCGCGAAAAAACTTTCTGCCAGTAACGGAGATTAATAGAGGTATTGAATTTATTTTTAATATGAATTATAACTTCGTTTTAATTAGTTTTTATAATGTTCTGAATAATTATTTTGCAGGTATATATATATAAAAAAATTATATACACAACAAGATTTTTGGATTCATTAGTCATTGTTTATTTTACATTTTAACGATTTTCCTATATTGCAAACAAAATAAAACTTATAGAAGTTTACAATTTTATTGAATATACTATGTGTAGCGTTTATATTTCTTTTGCAGGAATAAAGGAAATAAATAATTTATACACACTAATTTTTTCAGGAGTTATATGTTGATGTTTATTAATTAAACTGCATATTTAAAGGTAAAGAACATCAAGCTTTAATTTATTATATGATTCAACAAAATGCCAAAAGATCTGAACTATTAAAATATCAATGTATGTATGTTTTATTATCTTCACATGAACTGCTGAATGGAAATTATTCAAGGAATACAAGTTAATCATTCCAATCAGTCCAAAAGATATAAATTAAAAACCTCATAAGAACTTTAAAATCATAAATTATTTAGTATCAGGCTGATGTTAATAAATACAAAATGTTTACATACTTAATTTTATTATTATTTTTTTCGTTAAATATATATATACTTATTTACATGTATACCACATTGATGTGAATTAAATACAAAATGTTTGCTTTTTTTTTTTTTTGTGACATAAAACGGAAATATAAATAAATTTAACTTGGACATGTGTCTGGTAAAAGTGATGTCATTATAACTTTAAAATGATTAAAAATACTATGCTGATACCAATAAAAATGAAAGTTTTACATATTCTTTTTTAATATAAAAATAAATATCCTATACAGTGTGTGCAAAGCTGTGGGGAGTCTACAAGAGTAATGGGGGAGGAGGGGGGGAATTGGGAGATTTTGCGGTAAATTGTAAATTTTCAACTGCTAATATATGCATCTAAATATTATAAAAATAATTATTCTCTTGAGTATTTTGCCAAGGACCTGAACAGCAAATAGTTTCCAAATATGTTTTTTTTTTTTTTTTTTCCTTCTAGAGAACTATTTGACAGATTTCAAAGATTTTTTTTTTTTTTTTCCGAGTTTATAAAATATCAATAATAGAGTAAAAAAGTGGGTGATTTTTTTCAGTACTGTGATAAGCATGATGAAGAAAGACTGCTAGTCAAACCTTAAAATCGTATGAAAGTTTAGAAATTGTTTTTGAAAAATACAAGGTAAAATTAGTACCATTTGTATCTAGTATGTTGAAATATTTTTTACATCTCTGCTAGGACTTTGATAACTTTAGCTGAATCAACAAATGGTAGTGATCATTAGCAAATTGTTATTTTTTAATCTGTGAAATATACACATTTACTGAAATTATTATTATTATTTTTTTTTTCATCAAAAATACTACAATCATAACAGTAAAAATTTATTTTAACCCTTTCCTTCTCGCTCCTGTCAAAATCTCATAGTGAGATTTCTCAATTTCATGTGTCCATTATATATCTGGGCTGAGGTATTCAAAACTGATGTATCAAAAATATTGAGTACAATCCATTCCTCAGTGGCAGAAAGTTTTTGTAGCTGTCTGCAACAGTCTAAAATTTCATAATCTGTCTGCAAAATTTGTGTGTAATCAGGGGTGAAAATGGCTTACACTCAAAAAGCCTGAAAGCTCATTTGGGGGTGGGGGTGTGCTCAACATCAGTGGTGATCTCGTGCAATATAAATAATTATAAGTAATAAAAGTATTAGTTTTAGTTTTGATACAGAATTTTTTTTTTTTAAGTGAATTGTAATTCAAAAGTTGCAGGCAAATTTTTTATCATTGCAGACAAAAACTGTCCGCAAGCCATTTTTCTGTGTCCGCAACTATGTCGCCGTGTCACGGTGTTTCTGCCATAGGGATCCATTCAATGTGTAGAATTGCATTTTTTCTAGTCTTGACTAATGAATTTGTAATGGAAGATAATTGTTTTGCTTTAAACTTTATATATTTACATAAGTACATTGTACATTATTTTTAAAATAAAAATTAAAGGCACTTTTATGACAGTTTCCTTGGCAATAATGCAATCTCTAAGGGATTGATTTCTCTTTTTTAGTGTTTTGTTTAATTAGATAGAATTTTGAATATGAAATTGTAGAAAACTTTTTTATGTTTAATTTTTATAATTTATTTATATGCTAGTTGTCATTGACAGGGTTGGTGAAATACTTAATTTACTCACCACTGGCAAGTGACTTTTTGGATGTCTTGAGTGAATTTTATGTCAATCAGTCTCGTTGCTGATATTCAGTGTTTTTCAGTAGTTCCATTATTTAGTGGAACAGCCAAGAAATGGTATAAGACAGCAGTGTGTTTGCGTAAAACAACCAAGAAACTCATCTCAAGAGCAGGAAGGGTATTTGGATAGCCAACTACTTTAGATTTTGTTACCTTTCGAACTATTATTCTATACTGATCACTTTTAAGAAATAATACTTTAGAAGCTTGAAAGAATTCTGCTAAATAATCAATTCACCTTACAGTTGTGTAAATTTTTTTGTATACGTTATCAACAATGGATCGTATATTGCTGGCTGGTAAGAATTTTTTTAAATTCTCCACCCCTGATCATTTACATACTTCATTCTTTAAGTAGATTAGTAGCTTACGAAAATACCGCATCATTTTTAAAATTAGCACTTTGGGTACAGATGATCATAAACATTGTATTTTATATTTTAGAGGTGATATTTTAATACTTTATAACTTTTATTTTAAAAGTAATTATTGACAAGATAAGAATGCTTTAAAACTTTTAATTTTTTAATACTGTACATTTTTTTCAGTCTCTTTTTGATTCCTTAACATCTGATATTGTCTTTCAATATACTTCACCTGAAATTAAAGGTAAATTTAATTTATATATGTATATATATCACTAACTTTTATAATTTATTTGGATTTTATATGATTGAACTAGTTTCTGTTTCGTATTTTAGATTTTTGCTTCTTTAGTGGGATTATTCATTTTATTTTTAGACTAATAAATGTCCAATAAATTCATCATTTATAAGATATTACATTAACATTTTTTATTGTCGAATTTTAAATGCTACTTTAAATATTGGTAAAAGTACAGAGTATTTAGATGCACAGCAATTTATATACCGTAAAAATTCCAACAGTAACCCCCTCCTGATTGTAACCATCCCTCTGAAATTTGACATACTTTACTTTTTCAGAAAATTCCATTCATGCCTGTTAATTATTTATTTTTGACATTCCAGACGTTGTTATTTCAGGGTTCCCACAGGCCTTGTGAAAGTCCTTAAGAAGTACTTGAATTTCATGTAAAGTCCTTGAAAATCCTTGAATTTTCCGTTCTAGGAAACGCTCGATCAATGCTAAACTATCTCCACACGCCATTGTCTAATATAATGCATTTTGTCATAAAATTCTCATTTCATTATCTTACTTTTGCATATAGTTTCAGCTTATTTGTCTTTTGCCAATCTCATACCTGTTTGGTAGAGTAGTCATTAATTTTGAGCAGAAAGTGACCAGACCAGAACTCAAACCTAAGAACTTTAGAATAATCATAATGAATGATTCCAAATCCTAAACTAATCATTTTTTGACTTTTGTAAAAGTTAATTTGGTCAATCCATCAAAAATGTATTGTGAAAACTGCCAAAGTTATTATTATAATTATAAAAAAAATACTAATAAAAGTAGTTACTAAAGTTTTGTGCATATGCCTAGTGTTCTGTGATTTACTAAAGTTTTGTGTATATGCCTAGCATTCTGCAATTTTCCCCCATAGTCCTTGAAAATTTTCAAATGAGCCTTAAAAAGTACTTGAAAAGTCCTTGAATTTTTTTCCTTTTTAAGAGTGGGAACCCTGTATTTGATTAGATTGTATTCAAGTTAATTTTGAATTTAAATAATGCTATGTTTATGCTTGAGAAAAAGTAATTTTCTTTTTTTTTTTTTTATTCCAGAAAAAGATGTTCTTGAGCCTAACTCTTTATATTTTGATAATCTGAACACATGGGTAAATATTATTGTTACTCTAAATTTCCATTTTTTATATTATTGTTACTCTAAATTTCCATTTTTATTTTTATTTATTTTTTTTTTAATGAAAAAATATTTTTTTTTCCTCTGTGATCTTTTATATCTACAATAAATAAAATAACAAATCAATCAATTAAATAATAAATCTAATATTTTAACAATTATTATTATTACTATTTTTGAGCTATAAACAGCTCCAAACATGCTCATTTTTACAACTCAGTATATGTCAGCCTAGGACTTCTTTGGACTAGGCTTTCTAGGATTCCATTGTCAGTTCACGTTATCCACCACGCCATCACCTAGTATATGTAAAGCATTCTAATTTGAACGCAAGTAACAGCTGCTATCATTTATTGAAAAATATGGAACAATAAGCATTTAGATTTTCCTGAACATGATTTGTTTCTCACGTGTGTTGATTAGTAGTATTAGATTGATTTAGGTTCTGTAGAACAAAATCTGATAAAAATGAAATACTCAGTATAATAATTGAGATTTTTTCAGATGTGATGACATTGTCCCTGTAAAATAAATTTGAATGTATATTCACCTTTATTTTTCCCAAGTAAATATATATATTTTTTTTCATAAAATGTTTTTGAGCAGAATTTTACTTTAATTATTATATTGTAATGAGTCAAATATCTTCTTATACAAAATTAATAACAATATAAAGATTAAACAAATTAAAAAAAAAAAAAAAAAAATTGTATGGAAAAGTATAAATACTCTTTGGAAGTTTTTAATTTAGTTTAAAATCTTTTACAAGAGCCCCTTGCTCGTTCTGCTTACCAACACTTCTGACTCATTTTGCTCATTAACCTTGTGGGGCTCTACTCACCTACTCGCAGACGCAGCTTAAAAAATAAATAAATAGTGGTGGCAGTAATTTTTATTTTATTTTATTAATATATAGAGAAAAAACAATTTATCTCAAAATGTTTTAAGTTAAAAATTGTTTAGTATGAAATTCGATGTTTTATAAATTTAAAAAATATGACCCTCTAATCCGTATTGAACAATGATTTTTGGAGAAACTACTTGCAAGTTGGCAATCAGAGTACCTTTTGTAACACAAAGTTTTTAATAACTTCGTGAAATTTTTGACCAAGATAAATGTGTTCCTTGGATTACTCAACAAAGATTGGTACTTTTTGTAATGCTGAGGAGGGCCCTCTTGTTTGTAAGAATATGCAGTTGCAGACAAAAAAAAAAAAAAAAAAAAAAAAAATAGACAGCGGCGGCAGTAACTTTTTTTAAAAATGTATAGATATATTAATGTAGGAGAGTTAAAATTTTTCATGCTGCAGAATTATTGGCATCTGCCCCAACAATGTTTTTGAAGATTATGCAACTTAATAAATTGTTTGTTAAATTTTGTTAATAAACAATATGTTCATTAACAAAATGTATAAAACATTAACAATTATACAAACATTGAATTGTATTACTTTGTATTCTTTGTCAATCAACAAGAAAAACATTGTAAATGAGTAAAATTTTAGAATTTGTGCCTAAATAATATTAAATTTGTGTGTAGTTTTAGATATTCAATTAATTAAAGGAATATAGGGATATCACAACCATAATAATTTCTCTCTTAAAATGGATCAACTTTTGTCAAGGCAAGGCAAGGTCTTGGTTTATTAATGTTATTTTTTTTATTCTTAAACTATGCAGTGTATTTATTTATTTATTGTATATAAATAAATAATAAAAAAAATAGTTCAACAAGGCATAAGTGTTTTATTATCATTTATTGTAGATAAATAAATGATAATAAAACACTTATGCCTTGTTGAACTTTTTTTTTTTTTTTTTTTTTTTTTCAAATAAAAGTTTGTAAACATTTTTATTCCTTAATTATTTGTTTTTATGACTTCTACTTTTTTAAATTTAATAAAAAATTTGCTATTTGTATATATTTTTCATATAAATATTGTTGTACATAAAAATATTTTTTCAGCTTATACAACTTTTGTCAAGGCAAGTATCAAATATTAAAACAGATGTATTTGATCTAGAAGAATATGGTTTATGCCTGCGTGTTTGTCCTCTTGAAAATGCTAATGGTAAGCATTAAATACCTACTACTTTTATTATTTACAAACTTTGAATAAACACCATAAAATGCAATAAACTCGCAACAATTGTTTCGGGTCGAAAAAACACACGACCCTTCATCAGGCGAACAAAGTAAGCACGAGTGCTGCAGTCAAAGCGGCAACGCGTTGCCGCTTTGGGTCGTGTGTTTTTTCGACCCGAAACAATTGTTGCGAGTTTATTGCATTTTATGGTGTTTATTCAAAGTTTGTAAATAATAATTTTTACAACGCCAGTTTTGTGATGCTTCTTTATTAAACCTACTACTTTTATTATATCTGTTATGTCAAATCTGATGATTGTGATTTGTTAATTTTTATTACGGCTTTTAAGTTCATTTGTTAATCGGAAAAAAATATTCATGTATAAATTTTCTATTTTTTGTTTGCAAATTACTTCGAACTGAAAAATTAATGTTATTTCTGAATCCTTTATTTGTTTCGGTGTCTACATATTATATTAAAAGCTTGCTGAAGTTTGAAAACCTTGGTAAATTTCAAAATAAAAGCTGCAATGATATGTTAATTATTGCTTTATTATTAGACATATAAATGCTGAAATAACAAACATATTTTATTTTTAGAATTTATTTTCAAATTTAGAATTTTACCTTAAAAATAATTATAAGATAAAAAAAAACCTTTTTATGTACCATGTTTTAAATTTTCTGAGGAATCATAGAGCTCTTATCGATGTGTATAAAATTTTTAAAGTGATAATGATGTCAATTTTTGTGAGAAGCATAATTTAATCTTTTATAATTTTTTAACGTTCACGTTTAATTAAATGCATTTTTTTTTTTTTTTTTGGCAACAATTAAATTATAGCTAATATTTTAATGGCTGTTTTAATGCTATTAGGATGTTATTATTTTCATATTTTAATTAATTATAAGAAAACTAATAAAAAATTCGAAAATTGGACTTCAAAGTATTGTGTTGTCATCGGGTTTTAAGCTACTGTAAAAGTTTCAAATGTCTAGCTTGTAGGGAAGTTAGTTAAAACACAATTGCAAGATTTGTACCGAACAAACAAACAAGAATATAAGTTAATAAAAACATGGTAATAAGGGAGAGAGGGAGTTGGAGTATATTATCCAGTTAGCTGAAGTTTTGCATACATGTATATTATTCACATCTGCTAAATTAAAGTCTTTAGTACATTTTAAAATAAGTGCATTTTTAAATTTATGTCTTATTTGTATGGGGAATAGGCATTGGTATGAGAGAGCATTATTTTAGATTTAAGTTATAAGGGTGGCAAAGAAAAAAAAAGTCCTTTTTGCTGTTCAAGAGTCTCGTATAATGATCTGTATACCCTTACTTATGATTTAATTTTTTTGTTTGCATGCAGTGTTCATGCAGCAAAAATTGGGTGTGAATTTCTCACCCAGAAACAAAGTGGGATTTGTAAAAAGAATGGGGGAACAGAAAAATACTTAAACAAAACAAAACAAAAAAAAATTCTGGATTAATGTAAATTACTGTTGATGTCTAATTTTATAGCTAATTAGTATAATTTGAGTTTAATCGCATTTAATTGCTTAAATATGTCTATTTAGTCAAATTGTTGAAATAGGAGTTATTGCTCAGCAAATTGATGAAAACTTATTTACCTTCAATGCAAAATTATTTACCAAATTCCAGTTTTTCTGGTGTTTCATTGTAGAAATATAATGTATTTTTGCAACTGATCAACAAAATATGTAATTTTCTTATCCAAAAATTTTGAAAACTTTTTTAAATCATTCTACTTTTCTGAGAAGTCTGCTTAAATCTGTTCATTTTTGTGACACATTTTTCATTTTAATATTAGTGATCTTTGTGAATGACCTGTTTTCAGACCAAAAATTTTAATAAATTGACCCCAGAAAAATGCACAAATTTTACTCAGTATTAAAAATCTTATGTAATAAGGAAACATGCAAGATTCCTACGATCTCATGCTTTAATGAGAACCCTGGCATATACATTACGTTAAGAAACTTTTATATTTGCAGAGACATGGTTTATGTTCTTTAAGCTGAGTATTCTTTAGTACTATGCACTTACTTTTCTAGATTATGTGAGATTTTTCTATTTACATTTTTAAAACTTTTAAAAGGATTGATTTCATAACTTATTAAATTAAATATACCTTATTAAAATCCTTAGAAAGTTTGAGCCTATATATTTCGGTGCCCCAAAGGGGCCATCATCAGAGCTCTAAATGACAAGAAATTACTGCTGGGCTGTAGGGCTGGATGATATATCGATATATCATCAAATATCGATATCTACTACAGATCATGATAATCGATATCAATCAACCAAATGTCACGATATATCGGCTATGTATAGATAATATAATTTCTTATTTTCATCTTTTACCTAACAATAGGGATGAATAAAAATAGAAATTGCATGCATGAAAGATGAAAAGAAGTTTTATGTACATAGATTTCATGGGGAGGGGAACAGTTTTTTTTTTTTTTTTTTTTCCTTCAAGGGGAGCAGAGGGTTACTGTTTTATGTTACTTGTTGTTACTGTTTTTATCCAATTTTTGTAAATTTGGGTGTTTTATGAAAAAATTAAAACTGACAGAAAATTACTAATGTTCTAAAAAAGTAGAATTGACTTTTTATTAATTTATGTTCCACATTTTCAGTTTATGGAATGCTAAAAAAAAGTAATAATAATAATATTCTTGATGTCCATTTTTCAGAACTTACTACATGTATTTTAATTCATTGTTAAAATATTTAGGTTTGTTGTGCAATGATAATGTTTTTATATGTTATCATATATCACTGTTTTAGAAGCAATTAATTTTTTTATTACCCTGCTGCTAAAATTGCCCATTATAAAGATATATTACTTTGGGGGAATTTTCAATTCTAACTTAAATGGACTTTTTTAGAAACCAGATAAAAAAAAAAAAAAAAAGCTACTATGTTGTGGCTATTAAAATGACAACATTCCCGTTTTCGTAGAATATTGCTGTACAGTAGCGCCCCCTATCGGCAGATATGCACCCAAATTGTATCATCATAATGACTTTTCATATATCAAGTTCGATTATACGCAACAGAACCTGAGATACAGCCTTCACTTATATTGCGGAAATCACTGTATAGCAGCGCCATCTTTAGAGTGATTGGCATTAAAAGTTGACAGAAACTAATAAATGTCAAGGTGCATATCTGCATATAAATTTATATGCGATTCTGTGCTGTAATTACTGAGATATAGCCTCCCCTGAAATTACGGAAATCGCCGTGTAGAAGCACCACCTGTTGGGCGGTTGACACCAAAAGCTGACAGGCACTAACATATATCAAGGTGCATCTACATATAAATTTATATGCAATTCCATGCTATAATTCTGGAAACAGCGGAAATCGCTGTATAGCAGGGCCACCTGTTGACCAATCGGTACCAAAAATAGATAAACACTAATTTATGCTTTTAAATTAATTAAGAAAAACGAAGTTATACTAACACATAATAAATATAAAATAAACCTATCTTTACTTCGTAGTCGTTCTGCCCTATTTGGGGCCACTGTAGCAAAAGCGGCGCAGTGGCCCCAAATAGGGCATGGAACCACCTGTTGAAAGATCAACAAGGAAGCAGCCAGAGACCCAAGACTCCGTCACAGTGTTAACGTTTTCCGAAGAGGCCCGGGTGCCCGGCGCTGAAAGATCTCAGAACGACCACGAAGTAAAGATAGGTTTATTTTATATTTATTATGTACTAATTTATGTTCAGGTGCATTTACATCATAAATTTATATTCAATTCGGTGCCGTAGTTCCGTAGATATATTCACCAAAAAATTTTTGTCACACCCATTTTCTAAAAATGGTCAAATTGTGCTCTGGAACTCTCAAAACGTGTAAATCCATCGAAAACCGTAATTAAAAATTTATACGAATCCAATACTTTCTTGTATTGAGTATAGAAGAAAGTAAAAAACGGCTTGAGAAAGCTCTGACCACTAGTAAAGAGAAGATTTGTAGGATTTTACATTATCCAATTTTTCTTAGTTGTTGATATTTCGAAGAAAAAATACGATTGAGGGTTAAAATATTTTTAATTGTTCTAATAAAGCAAGCCTCTTTCCTAAAATAGCAAAAAAAAACAACTTGCTTTATAGATCAATTTTTTTCCAACAATAGTCACGCGCCGCACACTTGAACATCGTTTCAATCATTCAAGATTTATTATACAATATTCACTAAAAACTCAACATCCTGTCCATATCGCATTCATATATGAAATCGAAATATCTAAGTGCCCAATCATCCCGCTACTCATGAGTGAAACCAGTCGGCAATGACAATACGCTTTATATCATCGTAATCATATATATTTGATTTCTGATTCCTTATTCGAATAAACTCATACTCACATTCACTCACTCACAGTGGCGCCGGACAATATTCATGAATATAATCAGAAACATTCATGAATATAATCAGAAACATCACGCTTGCGCAGAACAGTCGATAAACACTCAAGAAGGGAAAATACTCTTTGTTTACTCATGTTACTGACGATAACGATCGCCGGAGATTGTGATTGAATATTACGGGACAGCGGGGAACAAGCACGTTAAATTTTTATTTTTAATTGGACTCATAATTTGATTATTAGAATTGGTGGGAAGATTGCCGATTTTTCGATATTAATGAATAATAAATATTGAGCTACAATGAATCTTAAAGAAAGATTGAAGAAAGTAAATTAATAAAAATCTATCATTTTGTATCTGCAATAGTTTTTTTTTTTTTTTTCTTTTTTCTTCTAAAAATATTTTTTAAAAAAAGTTTACATGTATGTAATTTAATTTAATTAATGGTATACTTTTTATGTTAATTAATCTTGTCTAAATTTATTTTATAAATGTAATTTATAAACAGAATTCTTTGTTCAATATAATTATTTAAAAAAAAATTTTTTTTAGTGATATACATAATTCATGATGCTAATTAATGATTGAATCATAAATGAATATATTAAAACTAGATGAACGATCGAAAATTTCTACAAACCAATCAGTATTTATGGTCTACTTTTGTTGAAATTCTTTTAAAATTAGCAATATTTAAATATATACTTATTTTTTTGGTATTTATTATTTTAAAATCTTCAATTTTTAAAATGATAATGAGGCATACTATTGATTCTTTGGAATATCATCATTTGGTATCTAAATCAAAGACTAAAAGTCAGGTTTGGTCTATTTTTGAGATATCTGCCAATGAGCATGGTACTGTTATCAACACTGATGTGGCAATTTGTAAATGCCAAAAATATGTATGTGCAAAAGGAGGAAATACAACAAATTTACTTTCTCATTTGAAAGTGCACCATCCATTAAAATTTAGTGAGTACACTTCAAAGAAGCTATTGACTCCGTATTGTTATACGTACATACAGTAAAACGAATGATTTTGATAGTTCACCTGTAGAAAGTAGTGTTTATATTTGGTATACTAAATGATCTTTGCATTAAACAATTTTTCATTAGAAAATTTTATTACATTGTTTACCAAGCTATGAGTTTACTCATTGTTTAACTAAGAGTTATTTCGTAGCTTAAAAGTCAACGTATTAAAATATTTTCTGCCTATATTTTAATAAATATGTCAATTTGCAGAATTTTGCTTATTTACTAACTATAATTAGAAATCGCTTATTTAATAATTACTATAATGATTTAATAACCATAATATTTTATTTGAATTTGTCGCGATATCGATATATCAGAATATCGTGATATGAGGATGACGATATATCATGATATTAAATTCCTGACATCGTCCAGCCCTACTGGGCTGTTTGTTTACTCTTCTCCTCCTCTTCATCCTCTTCTTCACTTCGCTTTGTTTGCTGAAACAGGAGTTGCCATTCTGGTGGAACAATACTATGTTCGATGTCATTCACTGAATTGTTAGAGGCTAATATTTCAAGGGTTTCTCTTTTAAGGGCATAATGATGAGAGTTATAAGGGGCTATTTTTTGATAGTTAATGGAATTAGTGTTAATTGGTTTAATATTGTTAATTCTTGAAAATGTTAATTATTGTAAGTTCTTGTCATTTCGAGTTCTGAGGAATTCTGGGTGCCAAAATATATAGGCTCAAACTGTCTAAGGACTTTAATAAGGTATATTTAATTTAATAAGTTTTTCTATTTATATAAATTTCTAAGTTATTAGTTTTTTAAAGTCTATCATTAGCTACAAAGAAAGGAATAAAAAGCTGCTTTTTACCTAACTACTTTCTGTTATGTAACTGATAATTAATTGCTCTTTCTAGTCATGGAGCAAATAAAAATGTATTTTCTTTTGTATATAAACTGCTATTTGGAAGTGATAATATTAAATTTTGGACTTTATTGTTTATTACTTATTAATAGTTACTATTTTATTTCAAAATTTAGTTCTGGGAACAACAGAAGCTGATGTGGATCAGTATTATGATTGCTTAAAACAACAAATTGTAAGTTAATAAATACCTTTTTTTAAATTAAAATTTGAGAAAAGGTATCTGTGTATATATAGGGGAGACCCGTGTACCTAGGGCCATCATGTACCTAGGGCCACCCCACTTTATTTGAATAATATTTAATTTTAAGTTTTAATACTCAATTGGACGAGTAACAACACCAATTGCTACTTTTACAACTACTTTGGAACACTTGAGGAGAAAGTTTTGTGAAGTTACATGTACAAAACGAATTTACATGGTTTGAAGTAAAATTTTGCAGCTCATCCCTTTTGCTATTTTACAAAGGCAAGTCAAATATTTTTCTTTCATTTTTAGTGTATAATGTTGCTTGTTATATTGAGTAATAAATGAGATATTTAATTAGTCCTCTCTGCATGTGGATTTTTTAGTGGAAGGCATTTTGAATGAAGTTACCAAAACTTGTACCTAGGGCCACATAGCTGCCTTGTACCTAGGGCCAGTGTGTTTGGACCTCTTAACACTTTCGTGAGTGCATGTTTTTGTCTTTTTGACAGTAAGGTCCACCTGTGGGTGTTTTTCTCATTAGTTACAATTTTTCAAACAAACTTTTCCGTATTCACATTTATATTACAAATGGATATGCATTATAATCATACTCTCTCTAATCAAAGTATTTGCATCCATAGTATACTGATTGTACAAATATGAATATTGTGTATATTTTTTAGAAACAAATAATATACAAATTGCAAAAGAAACGTCCACTGGTGGAGTTTCATATTTTCAAATGACGTGAATCTGCGTCAGCGGTCACAAAAGTGTTAAGAAACACAGTATAGCCTGTAGTAATTGGATGCTGGAAAACTCTAGTAAACCAATCACTATATATGACGTTGCTGAAAATGTTGGCAATCCTATCCGCCTGTAAACATTCTATCAGGCTTTCGTGTATCTGGCATATGGCCAATGAATCAAAACAGATTCACTGAGGATGAATATTTAAGTTCAAATGTGACTGAAAGACAAAATCCCTCCATAAATTAAAAAAAAAAAAAGATTTTCCAGAAAGGGAACCAACAATGATAGAACTGGATGTCTCTGTTTAGTGTCCTGTTGAAATTTCGAAACCTTCAACATCTAACATCTTTTCGTGTGTCATGCTTTAACAGGTATGAACCTTAGCAAATCCTTTACATAAAGGAAAACGTCCTACATCAAAGAAAAGATGTGACCGAAAACCAGAGAGATCCAGAAATCCATGAAACACTCCAGAAAAAAAAAAAAAAAAAGCAATTGAAGAAAAAAAAAACGTTCTGTTAGAATATCCCAAAGAGAAAAAAAGAATGAAAAAATTCGTGTTTCAAATTAAGGCAACAACATGATAATTATTATATGATAAATAAATATATTACTTGATATTGCTTTTCTTTTTATAAAATATATGTTTACATGCTTATTTTCTATTCATTAGAAAGTGAAATATAAATTTGAGAGAATGGCCCTAGGTACAATGAGGTCTGGCCCCAGGTACAATGAGGGTGTTGTACCTAGGGCCACGAGTAAAGGTTTTTTAAAAACCTTCTATTTGTCGGAATTTATTATTTTAGGTATTTATATTAATCGCAATTGGAAGTAATTAGTCTTAAAGATATGTAAATATCAGTTTGATAATTTTAAATGGGTCAAGGGCTTTGTTTTTGGGCATTGAAAAAAAGCGGCCCTAGGTACACGGGTCTCCCCTATATATTTTTTTTCCCAATTTAATAAAAATTATATATATTTTCTGATGTGTGATGTGTGCTTTTAATGTTGAATAGAAATATAATAATAGAAATTTATGAGCAGAGCATTTGTTATATTTTAGATATGAAAAGTGTTAAGTTAAAATAAGATATGCAAAAACATAAGTTTCTGTGTATATGAATACATTGATTAGATATTCTTATGTCTAAAATTAAACAGCATAAACATTTTGCTATTCCCTCCCCCCCCAACTTTATCAGTATTACTTTCATTCATTCTTGAATAATTATCTGCATTCTTAATTGTTTTGATAGATTAAATTTAAATGACTTTTTAATTATTTTGAGATATTTCCTTCTGTACTGTTTTAATCCAAAGAAAAACTGTATATATAATCTTGTATAAGTTGACTCCTTGTAATTTCTTACAAATAATTTTGTAAAACAAATTAAGTTTTCATGCATAAGTCGAATAACATTTAGCATGATATTGAAAAACTCATTGAAATCAATGAGAGATTTTTTTAAAATAATTTTTCATTAAATTTGGTAAACTATTTTATTAATGTTATATTTTTAATGAGAATTATACATTCTACATTTATAAAAGTAGACTATGAAATTTGGGGCTGTGAGAAAAGTGGATGTATTAATTGTGCTGTAAAATTAGTGAAGGAATCATGGACAGGGTTCATATTCATCAGGGAAAATCTAGAAAACCTGAAATACTCAGGAAAATTGGATTTTGTTAAAAAAAAATGTCAGGAAAAATAATTTTCATTAAAATTTTGGAAAATTTGATTATAAAACCCGTAAAAACGAATATTTCCTTCCTCTTATAATGTATTTTTCTTGTTTAGCTTCATATTGAGATTCAAATGATTGAGTATCATGAAAATAAACATTTGATCAATGATTTCTACGTGAATTTCTATCATGATCGGCAATAATATGATATTGTACAGTGGAAGTAGAAGTATTTTCTCCTCTCTAGAGAAGTGTTTCTAGTAATATATTTCTAATATTTTCTTGAAAATTGTCGGGGAAGACTCAGGGAATTTTTTTTCTTATGCTTGAGTAGGAACCCTGGAGGAGAAGAAAACTTTTATTAAATGCTACATAATGGGTTATTGTAGACAGCTTTAAAGTTTTTTTTTTTTTGGTTAAGATTTTGTAGAATTGTCACTGGTAAACAACATAGAATCTTAATCTGAAGATGTATATGATGCTGACAGAGAAATGACAAGATTCTCAATTTAAATATATTTAAAACACTTTAAACACAGGTAAATATAAATTTATTTAAAAGATGTTGTCAAGTAGAAATCCTGGGATTCTACTGTTAAAGTTCCAATTTAATGTCCAGGTCCGTATAGCTGAAAAAGAAGGCCGTTGAAACAAAAAGAACTAATAGTTCGCAGCAAAACATATTTATTTTCTTTTGTCGAGTTTCATAAGAAAATGAACAGTACATTAATAGTGTAATTTCAGCATGACCATAAGTTACGAGAATGCAAAAGATAGGGGGTGAGAGAGAGAGCTACGAGGTTACATGTTATTCAATCAACAGTTATAGAGCGAATTCTTAAGTTGACTCTATTGCAATTAAGATCAGACTGATGAATTACGCCAAAATTATTAAAACAGTGCCAAACTTTCCAGCCAAAGCTAATCCTTTGTTTGTAGAATAATTTAATATAAATATTTTGAATTTATTAATTTCGTTACAGTAGTTTATGCCAAGTTTTATCGCCAGAAAACCGTTATTTAAGGGAGACACTCAGACTAGGATTTATTGCACATCCTGCGATAAAAAAAATCTAAATTACCCTTTAATGATATTAGAACGGAAATGTATTGCTTAATTTAGCCTCGAATAAATAAACATACGCAATTTAAAAGAATGAAAATGTAATTATGTATCCAACGGTTTATAACATGGAAATAATATTTTTTTATATTTTATTTATTAAATGATTTAGAAGAGCTTATAATTTTGAGAGATGTCATTTAAAAGGAATATGTTTTTGTTCTCAGACGATTTAATAATAGCATAAGTGATAAAGTATTATTAGAATTAAGATATTTATTATAGACAAAAGCGAATAAATAAAAGTAATTTAGAATTTAGTTATCTATTTTTATTAGCTATTTAATTTATTGAAAATATAATAATTATTTATTGCCTTTATTTAAAGTTATAATTAAAACACATATATGTGAAGGAACGACTTCACATATTTCTCCCCAGCGACGAGGAAAAAAAAAAATATATCGTCAAACTGGACGAAAATTATAAAAATATAGAACGCTCTCTCTCACCTTCACAACAGTGTAATACAATTCCAAAAAAAATCTGCATCCAATTGTGAGAAAGGTAAAGTAACCTTTTGCTAAGCAAGGGAAAAAAAAATTGTGGCATATAACAATAAATTCGAAAAAAAAATCAATAATAATGACAGTTATGAAATCATGAGACATATTCAGTCATTGTCATGCCAAATTGACATATCTGAAACAAATTACATAATCAATAATTTATATAAATATGATATATAAAATGTGTAAAATATTAAAAAAAAAAAATCATTTATTACAGTGTATGTATGTTTGATAATAAGGAAAAGGAAATCAGTAACCAGAAATATGAAAATCAAATAATTTTTGTATTTTGTTAATTTTCAAAAAAAAATTTAATATTGCATTAATATGAAAAAAAAATATATAAACATTTTTGATTAAAAAGGACCATTATCGTACACGTGAAAAATTAAATTCTAACAAAGTGAGCCAGAGAGTGTGTATGAGAACAATAGCTATGACAGATATGATGGTTTTGTGATGCCTAACTGAACATAGTGTACTGAACAATATGTGAAAAGCAGAAGAGGCTTCATGTTGTGCAAAAATGACAACCAGCATTCTGCAAAGTGACATAATGAAATGTCCCTTGTATGTGTAAAAATATGTGTAATAATAAAAAAAAAAAAATCTAGCCCTATGCCAGAATAAAAGCGCACATGTAAGAGTTCAAGAAAAATTATTTATTCTGTTTTATTTTAACTCTTATTTATTTTATGCCTCCTAATTTATTTTGTTTTGCATAAAATTATGAACCAACTTTATTTCAATAGCTTGTGTTGGTCAAAAAAAAATTAAAATTTACTCGTATGAAATAATTTCCTTTTCCTGAACAAAATTTTTATTAAATGAATTAGCATTTGAATTTCTCACAAAAATATGATCTCAATAATAATATAATTTTTAATGCATAAACTCTGAGTAGACCTGAAATAGGTGATAAGAATATAACTCATAAAAATTGTCGAAAACAGCAAAAAAAATCTAAATACACTATTGTTTTTATAATTACAGTTGAACTATTATTTTATCGAGCCCAATTAATATTCAATATCTTTTTTAAAAGGTATACTGTATGTTATACAGATTATTCCATAATACTGCTCAGTAAGAAATAGTCTTTAACAAAAAAAAAAAAAAGAAGAGTGAACCAGCCACATACTTCTGCACAGACTACTTCTTACAACGCACAGATGATTTCACGGCCATATAAAATACATCTGTGGTGCAAACCTTCCAAAAAGGAATTATTTTGATTAAGAAATTTTAAATAATTAAATATTTAATTTAAGCTGAAAGAAAACTTTCTGCAAGGATTTTACTCTTTAGACAAGAAAAAAAAATTTTGATAAAAACAAAATTTAAAAACGTACAGACTATGTACGGAAATTTCACTTTTTATGCATTTCTTTGAAAAACAAATAGGCTCTAAAAACATGACAGAGTTTATTGCAAGTTGACAAAAATTTATTTACTTTTGTGTATGTGTGTATTATTATTGTAATTAGTCTTTTGTAAAAAAAAAATCGCGTGAAAATTTAATAAAAGAAAATGTAATTATCTCCACATGTGAACCAATTAAATAGCAACTAAATAGGTCAGATAAAATTTTGTGAGAGTGTGTATGTGTGTCAAACATTGGGTTGTGAGGCCAAGTTTGAGAATGACGTAGAAAAGCATGGAAAACCATACATGTGAAAGACAATGGAATACTATTGGATAAATTTGCATTATGACTGACAAACTGAGAAACCAGCCAATAATACAATAAATTTCTGACCCAAAAGAAAACATATACAGGAACACATGTAGAAACATAGGGAGAAAAAAAATATATTCTTTTTGGTGTGTGTGTGTGTGAGAATTATTAATTATAAAGTGTTTGCAAACATTAAAATAAACTGATCATGTTATTCAAATGAGATGTAAAAAAACTAGTGTGAATTTGTTAAAAAGAATCATATGAAAGAAGTGATGTGTTCACGCAAAGAATCCTTGAAATTTTGACAACCAATGAAAATATAATTAGGAAATTATACAATCCAAATATTTCCAAAAGTCACATACATCCTCATGTTATTTATTTAAAATCTATTAAGTAATTTTATATCAATATCTTTTTTATTTATTATTATTTTCATTATTTTAATTATTTATTTTGTCACCCGAAATATTTATAGAACATGTGTTCATGAATTATAAGTGTACTTGGAAACCAATAAAACATAACCTTCAAAAATTGTTGTGAAAGTGTGAAATCCCCTACACAATTACAAGTGTTGAAACCAATATAATGGTCAAAATCCATAGATTATAGAAGTCATTAATATACTGACAACCAGAGCAACACAATTGTGCTTAGAGGGTAAATGTGTATATGTGAAAATTAAAAATATAATCAAACGGGTGATAAGTTATAATACTTAAACAATATTGTAAAAAAATGAATATCAACTGAAATAATTTGAACTATTAAAAATTTAGTATATGTCTGTAAGTGTTCCAAGAAATATTAAAATTGAAAAAAAATAAAAAAAATGCCACAAAAATAAATTTCCATTGCCACAGATGAAAGCGCTGAAATTGCGAATTTAACGTGCACAGAAAATTATAAACAAAAAGTAAAAGCAAAAAGTCATGACTAAAATAACAACATTATCCACTGAACTGAGCATATATGAACTGAGATGAGCTGAGCTGAGGTGAGATGAGCTCAGATGAGGCCTCAAAAATTAAAAAAATGCGCATAAAGTAAATATATAAATAGCTTCAAAGGCTATAAAATTGCTCAGCAAAATAATAATATAAAAACTCGAGTACAAGAAGTGTAATCTCACTTCAAAAAGGTGAATAAAAAGAATTTCACCAAATCAGCTGATAAAAGGAACAGTAAAATAAATCTGTTCACACACGTGCAAAAGATGCTTTTTTTTTTTTTTTTTTTATCTTAAAAAAAATACTGCAATTATTCAGCAGTGGGCCCAATTTGATGTTAAAGTAAGCTTACTATATATTTTGGTGTGATAATTATTTGCTAGCAATAGTAATAAAATATTCCCATATATATAAGATAGACATATTAAATATAAACACCAATAAACAAACATGAAATATCGAATAAATGCGATAAAATATATCATATGTACAGTAAAAATAAAAAAAAACTCTGCAATCAACGTATTTGAACTGAATGAAAAAAATATATCACTATTATTATTATTAGAACACAAACAAACTCAGGCGGAATGGCGAGAGTCTATTTCTGTTTCAAAAAAAAAAAAAAAAAAAAAATTAAGCAGTCTTCCGTTTCTGTTTTCTTTTCTTTTCTTTTTTTTTTTATCTTATCACGATTACTCTGAAACTTTTCTTTTTTTTTTTTTTTTTTTTTTACGTAAATGAACGAAATAAAACTATTATGCACATAAAATAAATTTCGTATGAAAGGTAATTAAGGGTTAAAATTTTAGAAAATGATGATAGGTTTCATCTAACAAAATTGAATGAATGTGGAAAAGAAATGTGTGAAATGAAAAATTACATTAGATGTCAATGTTCACGACCAGCATAATACCTGGATTTATGCGATAACATCTAACTGACAAAAAAATATAATGTGTTATAAAATTTCTCAAAGTTTATGAAATTAGAAAAAAAAATAATTAAAACATTTGTGTTAAAATGTAATATTTTAGTTAAAATGGGCAAAGAAAATACTGCGTTATGTTATTATAAAAATTAAAACTTGAAAAAAAAATTCGACAACCAAAAATAATATTAGAATAAAATTATGTTTATGTGTTTAGGTATCCAAGATATACAACCAATTCTCTTTCTGTATAAGTGATTGTACATGATTATTTAAGAATGCCTGGTAAGTATAATAAATAAAACATTGAACCTTATGTTCAAGACTAACAAATTTGTTAGGTTTACATGAAAGTCAATGTACATAATATCCGAAAAAATTAGAAAAGAAATATGTAAATTTGAAAAATTGTGTGTTAAATTTATTCAGGACACTTGCATGCAACAAGATACGGCCAGTATAGATTCATAAAATATATTATGTACTGGATTTACGTATTGTCCTGAATACATATAGTGTTAAAAAATGAAAATTGTTGGAGATACAATCAATTAATAAATATTTATCCTCAATATTTTATTTATATATTCTGTCACTGTGTAAGTGAGTATGTACCTATGCGTTGTGAGAAAGATGTTTTTATATAAACAATATTAGTAAACAATGAAAAAAAAATGTACCCTAAAGAAAAATAATATCATTCGATTTCTGTAAAATATGTTAAATTTTGTGTAAAATTTAAATAGTAAAAAAAATGTAAGTTAATTGTAGTCATACTCAAATTAAATGAAGTTTAATGTAAAATTATGCAAACAAAGACAATCAATGCAGATCACCTCACCAAGAAAAATTTGGCCAGTAATTCAAGATAAGGAAAAGAGCACTGAATGCCAACAACACAAGTGCAATTAGCAGCGCTACTAATGCACATTGTGGCACAAAATTACATAAACTTAAATCCTAACATATTAATTGTGCCTCTTTTAATTCAAGGACTTAAATTAAATGTATAAACCTAAATTATTTATTTGTTTAACTATTTTTAAATGAAAGGATAAATAATGGTATGTAGACAAAAGGTGTAGTGTGTTGAGAGTTAGTATTTGAAACACAGTGATGCATAAGATTATACAGCCCTAATCTTTAAGAAACCAATTGTAAAAAAAAAAACTTGATTTAATATAACCATGATAAGAAAAATAAACCCATTATCTTTAAAATTAAAAAAATGAATCTCAATAATTTATGTAAAGGTGTGAAAGTTATGTAACATATTAAGTAAAAAAATATCAACTAAGTTCTCTAAAATATATTGCTAAATTTTGCTTTAAACTATAACCTTAAAAAGTAATAAAAAACATATAAATTTATGGAACAAAAGTATGAGAATAACTGAAATTATCACTCTAGTTATTTTATTTATTCATTAATTTGTTATACAATGGCAGTTCCAAGCAGGCTAAAATCAGTGAACAAAAAAAATATATGTGTGTAAAAAGATGAGAAATAAGTGTCTAGATATCGACTGATATCAAAAACGAATTTTCGCCGACACATCTCGAAAAGTTATCTAAAAAAAAAGGTATGTGTATTTTCAACCTGCCTGAAAAACACCAACATAAGAAATAACTTCAAGTTTAGTTCTTAAATTAAAAATATTAATTAAATTCAATTATTGACAATAAACAGAATAATAAACATTTTTCAAAAGGAAAATCTGAATATGAAAATAAAAAATATACTGAAAGGTAATGCAAATTTGTATAAAAATTGCACAAAAAAAATTATTATTATTATTTTTCCTTTTTGCATTATAAATAAAAATCAAGAAATTTCTAAAAATTTATCATCACGCATTGTATATCGGTATTAGCATAAAAAGGAAAATATGAATATGAGAAATATAAAATACTATAATATGTAAATTTATATATATATATTACACATAAAATTTAAAAAAACAAGTCTCTTAAGAGTAAAAATATGGAAAACACTTACCATACCTTGGCAAGATTTTAAATCTGAAAATGAAATTATATTCCATGAAAATAAGTCACAACAAAATTATAATTTTTTCGGGCTTTCCTTTTTTTTTTTAGAACGATGTAAAAGAGAACCACTATAAAAGAAAGTAACATAATTTATCACCAGCGTAACTAATGTTTTTTCTTCATTGTCCGAAATGCGCGGCAAGAAGTGTGTTTACTCATTTTTATATTCAATAACGTCGTCACAAATTCACACGCATATTAGACGAAATTCTTTCTTCTTCTCTGTTTCTCACTCGATATATAAAATTTTCATTCACATGTTCTTTATTGTCTATTTACGGAGAATAATATTTGATCCATTGTAAATGTCGTTCAGTAATTGTAACTGACATTATTAAATAAAACTAACTCCGGAGCAATAATTACTTCACATGAGCCAGAGACGGGAATTGGAGAAGCGCATCTGGAAATCTCTTGATGAAAGCAGAAAGAAACTACAGCTGGCACTTGCAAACTCATTGCGTTACAGAGCGAAAGATCGGAGAGCAGATGGGTCGAGCGTAAATTAAAAACACAGGCTGCCATTCTCGGCGTATTGTCCCATACACAGTATTTCCCGAAGAGAGTATCAGAAGAGGATAAACTGCCGACACGATGCGTCTAATCCACAGCCGTGCTCCAATCAGTGATATTTTCAATGATTCTTCTCACAATTTAAAAATATGACGAGTCATAGATCAAAATATATCTCTCAATTGAGATTAAAAAAATTGTAGTAAAAATGTTTCTATCTTCTTAAAAAAAAAAAAGCAGCAATGATTTTATATTAACTCATAAAGTCATTTTAAACAAAAATGCCCCTCTCTCTCACCAATGCATCTCGAACTGGTTGGTCGCTGGTCTAGCACCAATGTGTGTCAAGTAGAAATCCTGGGATTCTACTGTTAAAGTTCCAATTTAATGTCCAGGTCCGTATAGCTGAAAAAGAAGGCCGTTGAAACAAAAAGAACTAATAGTTCGCAGCAAAACATATTTATTTTCTTTTGTCGAGTTTCATAAGAAAATGAACAGTACATTAATAGTGTAATTTCAGCATGACCATAAGTTACGAGAATGCAAAAGATAGGGGGTGAGAGAGAGAGCTACGAGGTTACATGTTAAATGTGTGTCAAGTAGAAATCCTGGGATTCTACTGTTAAAGTTCCAATTTAATGTCCAGGTCCGTATAGCTGAAAAAGAAGGCCGTTGAAACAAAAAGAACTAATAGTTCGCAGCAAAACATATTTATTTTCTTTTGTCGAGTTTCATAAGAAAATGAACAGTACATTAATAGTGTAATTTCAGCATGACCATAAGTTACGAGAATGCAAAAGATAGGGGGTGAGAGAGAGAGCTACGAGGTTACATGTTATTCAATCAACAGTTATAGAGCGAATTCTTAAGTTGACTCTATTGCAATTAAGATCAGACTGATGAATTACGCCAAAATTATTAAAACAGTGCCAAACTTTCCAGCCAAAGCTAATCCTTTGTTTGTAGAATAATTTAATATAAATATTTTGAATTTATTAATTTCGTTACAGTAGTTTATGCCAAGTTTTATCGCCAGAAAACCGTTATTTAAGGGAGACACTCAGACTAGGATTTATTGCACATCCTGCGATAAAAAAAATCTAAATTACCCTTTAATGATATTAGAACGGAAATGTATTGCTTAATTTAGCCTCGAATAAATAAACATACGCAATTTAAAAGAATGAAAATGTAATTATGTATCCAACGGTTTATAACATGGAAATAATATTTTTTTATATTTTATTTATTAAATGATTTAGAAGAGCTTATAATTTTGAGAGATGTCATTTAAAAGGAATATGTTTTTGTTCTCAGACGATTTAATAATAGCATAAGTGATAAAGTATTATTAGAATTAAGATATTTATTATAGACAAAAGCGAATAAATAAAAGTAATTTAGAATTTAGTTATCTATTTTTATTAGCTATTTAATTTATTGAAAATATAATAATTATTTATTGCCTTTATTTAAAGTTATAATTAAAACACATATATGTGAAGGAACGACTTCACAGATGTTAAAATTTTTTATCCAAAGCTTTTCGATTTATGATTCGTTTCCATTGCACAGTTTTAAATATGTTTTCTTTTTACAGTCAACAGTTAAGTCTTTTAATAACGTGATATATTTTAAATATCAGCAAAAAACAATATGAATTCCGGTAGAGGTTGGACCAAGGAGTTAAGAAAAATGAGAGAAGCTGGAACTATTGAATATCATACGAGGTTATTGTAGGAGAAAAAACATCATGAATTAGCAGAAATAAACTATTAACTATTTTATAATATTGTGCCAAATTATTGGTAAAATTGCAGCATCTTTGGAATTTATTGCATTTTTGCATTTAATTATATGAATAGCTTCGGAAATGTAAAGTTCTTGGATAGTAGATGGTGCTGTAATAATTTTGGCTTTACCCCATATAGGGTTGGCGTTTGCGTTGGCATAAATGAAGTCGACTAGAGTAGAACTATTTGCTTCTTTGATATTTCGTATATGTTCTTGTATTCTTTTATTTAAAGTCCTCTTAGTTTGTCCAATATAATAGAAAAGTTCTTTATTGCTTTCTATGGGAATTTGATAGACGACTCCAGTGGGTGCATTTAAGTCGCGGTCTTGAAGGGTTAATTTTTTAATAGTTATAGGAGAACTGAATGGGATAAAGAAATTAAATTTACGTTGTGTATAATGTTTAAAGCTATAGAATTCTTTACAGAAAGGGAGATTATTAGTGTAACGAAATTTTAGAGTTGAATCTAGAGTGGGATTATTAGGTTTAATTAGCATGCGATTTTTTATTCTATTAACTAATCTTATAATATTAGATTTACTATATCCCGCAGCAGTACCTATTTGAATAATATTGTTAATTTGTTGTTTTTCATTAAATTTAAAAGTAGTATAATTTATAGCTCGGGTAATGTAGGAATTAAAAAAAGCATTTTTATAATTAGTAGGATGAGCTGAATCAGCCGGGATCGGTAAAGGGATAAATGTGTTTTTGGAAAAGACGTCAAACCATATAGTTGTATTATTTTCGTTACGATGTATCTTAAGGTCAAGAAACGGAAGCGTACGATTGATCTGAGTTTCAAATGTAAATTTAATCGATGGAAATTGGTTGTTGAGACAATCAATTAAATTAATTCTATCGAAGTCGAGGAGTCTATCAAATTCCTATAGAAAGCAATAAAGAACTTTTCTATTATATTGGACAAACTAAGAGGACTTTAAATAAAAGAATACAAGAACATATACGAAATATCAAAGAAGCAAATAGTTCTACTCTAGTCGACTTCATTTATGCCAACGCAAACGCCAACCCTATATGGGATAAAGCCAAAATTATTACAGCACCATTTACTATCCAAGAACTTTACATTTCCGAAGCTATTCATATAATTAAATGCAATAAATTCCAAAAATGCTGCAATTTTACCAATAATTTGGCACAATATTATAAAATAGTTAATAGTTTATTTCTGCTAATTCATGATGTTTTTTCTCCTACAATAACCTCGTATGATATTCAATAGTTCCAGCTTCTCTCATTTTTCTAAACTCCTTGGTCCAACCTCTACCGGAATTCATATTGTTTTTTGCTGATATTTAAAATATATCACGTTATTAAAAGACTTAACTGTTGACTGTAAAAAGAAAACATATTTAAAACTGCGCAATGGAAACGAATCATAAATCCCTGATGATGCTTTAATGTTAAAGCAAAAAGCTTTGGATAAAAAATTTTAACATCTTTTAAATAAATTTATATTTACCTGTGTTTAAAGTGTTTTAAATATATTTAAGAAATGACACGTGTTCAATTTAACTCTTTATTTTTTAGAGATTATTTATAATTCTCAATTTAATTGGATTCTCAGTTAACTGAACTATATGAATATTTAGATTCTGCACTTTAAAGTTTCAAAATTTTAATCTAAATTAAAACAATAAAGGTTTTAGATTTGTGAACTGTAGGTAAGTATCTTTTTAACCCATGTATACTCCCTCCCCCCTTTTTAAATTTTCAAATTTTGTCAATTTTTTTAAACTTTTTCATGAGTATATATGGTAGGCATTTTATCACTAATATTTTGGCCTTTATTTCATTGCTATTCATTTTATTGTTTGTCATAATCACCTTATTCTAAATTTTGAAATATGTGCATTACATGTGTTAGAATTACTCTAAAATACAAACCAAAACTCAACATGTGCATAATTATGAGGGTCAGTCAAAAAGTTAGTTGCACTGCTTAACCCGTTAGTAGTCGCTATAGACAGCGCCACCTATTACAGATTGCACACTTTTTATTTAACTGTCACCAATAATTTTAAGAAGTGATGTGACTGACGTTTCTTCAACTTTATTCGCGTTTTATGTATATCAAATGACACTTCTAAAAATTTTTGGTGGCTATTGAATAAAAAAATCTGTCAACACTAAAAGATGGGCAGCAAATCGACCAACTAGCGACTACTAACGGGTTAAGAAAGCAAAACCGGATAGAAATTTTACAATAACTTTATTTGTGTCTTAAACTTCCATTTAAAATCTACTTTTCAATGTAATCACCTCCGTTATTTAAGCATTTGTCGACGCCTTCTGCAAAGAAATCCTGTCCAATGCCCGATAACCATTCTTGGGTTGCGGCTTTTACTTCGTCATCTAAGTAGTATCGACACTTTGAAAATTCTTTCATGGGACCAAAAATATGGAAGTCACACTGTGGCTATTAGGAAGGTGATCCCACACTTCCCACCTAAACTTTTTCTGAAGTTTGCACATTTGATTTGCTACATGCGGTATTGCATTGTCATGCAGAAGCACATTACTTTTCGACAGTTTATCTGGCCGTCGATTTTTAAGTGATTGTTGTAATTGTTTTAGTGTTTCACCTTTTCGCACATAAAAATGAATCACTGCACGCATTTCCAATTTGGACGCCACTTGCAGCTGTCGAGACATGCTTACAACTGATTATCAGAAAAACTAAAATTGCCTTCTGAAAGCCGCTACGTCACAGGATACAAATAAACATCTCAGATGTTGCCAGACAGTTTCATCAAAATAGCCTTTGACAGAAAATTTTTATGAAGGATTGCAACTAACTTTCTGACTGACCTACGTATGTACCAGATTATACAATTTTTGAGTTCTGGTAAAAGTATGTTTTCAAATAATTTTCAAATTTATTTTAAATTATTTATCTCTTTTTTTTCTATTTTTAGACTATTCTAAATGCTACCGCTCGTCAAAAAGAGAAACTTTATTCTGAATACAAAAACAATAAAAAGTTGCAGCTTGTGGATATTGTTGATTGGGCTGGTGTTGGAGCTGTTAGGTTTGATTTTTTTTTAGTTTTTAATGTTATTTATTATGCTTAAAGTATTTTCTTTTTTTTTTTTTTTTTTTTTTTTTTTTTCATGGTACACGTGCAAAGCCACTAAGGATTAGATAATTTAAAAGAATTATACTTGTTTAATTAAATGGTGTACTTAAAACTTTTTTGTTTTTAATATAATATTAATAATAAAAGAAAATTATTTGTAATGAAATTCCAGCACAAAGTTAAAAGATTTTTTAGTGATAAATTACAAATTACATTCAATGTGAAATTTGAGCTTGATGTTTTTTTTGATAATTTTATTTATATTTAGACATAAAAATGATAATGCTACTTTTTGATCTAGCTTTAGATGCCAGGATAAATTTTCATTTTTATATTAATCAAAGTTGAAAATTTAAATTCACACAAATCAGTTGTGGAATAGTGTAATTTAATTACAGAGCATTTTGAGCTATGGTAAACTGCTGTACTGAAATTGAGGTTTTGACTGATTTCAGTGACTTTTTTTTTTTTTTTTTTTTTTTTTGGGGGGGGGGGGGTAAGGGTTTTGTATTAATAAGTGATAATGTAGAATTTTGAAAATTAATTTTAATAAGTGACCAATGAATATATTTGTATTATTTTTAAATTTGTCTTTAAAATGCTTCAATTTGTAATTTTTTCTTTTTAATGTATTGTACATTCTACATGTATTATATATTGAAATTATTGAAAATAAAAATATTTATGATAATAATAATAATAATAATTATTATTATTTTTAATTTAAGTTCTTCTTTTTTTTTTTTTTTTTTTTAATAGGTATATACCAGAGTTTTGGGTCGATAGGTTAAATGAACTTACTGATACTGGTAAAGCAGATATCAATCATCTAAACTCAGAAATAGTTGCAAAATTAAAAGCTTCAGATTCCGCATTTTCTGTTGGTATGCATTTTCTGATTGTTAATTAATTTTCTGATTATGAGAGGTTGTTTTTTTTTTTGTTTTTTTTTTTTTTCTTGTGCATTTTAAAATAAACCAAAGAAAGATATTCATAATCATGCACCAGTTATAAAACAAATTTTTATTTTGTTCATTTATTTATTTTTTAATGACTTTTTTTTTTACTTTGACCAAATATAAGTAATACTAGCAGACCCGGCCACGCGTTGCTGTGACTAAGTTATACGTTGAATTATACGGCTGTAAACTATTTAGTACAGTCAAATTATTATTTACGAACAAAGACGAAAACGTTGTAGCCGATGTAAAAACCCACAGGGTTGAGATTTGAAACTTAGGTCAAAATTTGGAAGCGATTGATAAAAATTTTCGTAGTGTTGATATTAAGCACAAATTAATTTTATTGTAGGGTCCTATAAATTTTAATGGAGAAGTGATATATATTATTTCTAATGCTACTTTGGATAAAATTGCTAAAATGACTAATATATAAATTAAATTCTATTAAAATTCTATTAAAATAAAAGTATAAAAGAAACAGACGATTTTAAAATCAATTTTTATGGAGGAGTGAAATATAATATATGCTATAATGGATAATTTTACTATAAAATGACCTCATCATTTTAAATATTTTAAAGAGGGCAACAGCTGTAGTTATAAAAAGGAAAACAATAAGGCTAAACCAGAAAAATAAGTAAATTTGATAAATATTTTAAAACTTTAAAATTGGAAATCTTATGAAATATTGGACATTTAAAGTAAATACATGTATCATTTTGATTTTGGAAAAGTTTAGTGTATTTTAACGAAGTGATGAGAAATTTTTGAGTATGTTAAAATTTTAATAGTAAATTCAAGTTAATAAAGATGGGAAACATTGAGGATTAAGATAAGAATAATTATAAGATTTAAAAAAAAAAAAAAAACTTTTTATATACCATGCTTTTAAATTTTAATATACTAATAATATACTAATTAAAAGGAAAATGATAAATATTCTATCATAGTTTGAAGTCAAATTTGTTTTCAAATGTCTAACTAAAATATCTGATGTAAGATACTAATATTTTGCAGCGGAATAGATTTCATTTCTGTCATCCTTGGCGAAAAAAAAAGAATATCGCCAACTTATCTGGCGAAAATATTTAATTCCTTTCAAAAATCATGGTTATTTTAACAACTTATATTAAAAGAGTAATGAATAATATGAAACAATATTTCGTACAATACATATTACATGTCATACATACGTACAATGAATCATATTACATTTCGTACAATGCATACATCTGGCATGTATATTTTCGTGTTACGCTTTTGATCGCCAAATAATAATAATAATAATAAAAAAAGCCAAGGGCGACAGAGTTTTGAAATTTAAAATTAAAATTTTGTCAATTTGACAGCAAAATAATTCAATCTAACACTCGCGATAACTAATACATATCTATACCCAAATATAAGGATTAAAATCGGGAAATAAATTTCCTCGATTTTTAATAATTTCTTACAAAAAATCCAGTGGGCAATTAACATAGGAAATCTTTTTCTTGGCTGCACAGACGGTCAGTGAGTCACACTTCGCTTGGGTATAGAACTCATAGATATAGTATAGCATATATAGAATAGAGTGATCATTGGGGAGAAAAAAGTTATTCCTTTTCATTTGGGAAAAGACGACGTTTTTACCAAAATATGGCCGTCTTTTCCCGAGTGAATACACACTGGAATACATACTAATATTTTAGCAAATAAAATTTATGAATAATTTATTTGCTAAAGGGGAATGGAAGACTCCAGATACAGTTTCAAATTCATATTTCTTTCTTTCTTTTTTTTTTTTTTTTTTTTTCAATACCACTTAATGGCTGTTTCCAAAGCTTTTTTTTTTTTTTTTTTTTTTTTTTTCGGCATCAAAAATCTTTGTACGATAACATGGGGATGAGAGATCTATATATATTACTATATCTATGATAGAACTACATTAGCACTTTATCAATGTGTATAAAATCTTTAAATTGATTATGACGTCAATTTTCGTGAGATGCATAATTTAACTTTTTATAATTTTTTAACGTTCACGTTTGATTAAATGTATTTATTTTTATGTCGAAAGAAAATGAACTCGTATTTTTTTTTTTTTTTTTTTTGGCAACAATTAAATTAATGGAACTCACAGATATTTTGGAGCAAATTTAATAAAGGTCTATAATTAACAAATAATTGCAATAAAACAATATTGTGACAATAAATTGAGATAAAAACTATCCTATCTCTCAAGTTGGACCAAACTGCACACAGTGTGCAAAATTTCATTAAAATCGGTTCCTTAGTTTAGGAGTTTACCCCGGACAAACATCGTGACACGTAATTTATATATATATATACAGATATGAGGTGAAAAGGCTGAGCTAATTTTAACAAGAGAGAAAAGTGATAAGGCCAGATATTGAGCTTGTATCTTTAACATAATGTGCCAACTAGGTACCTCAGTTGTTCATCATTGGCATGTTATAAGGTTACAGATTTGATTCAGTGGTTTAGTCAGTTTTTTAAATTTTGTGGAAATTAGTTATATCTTTCTATCTAAAATATATTGTACCTAGATCTAATATTTCTATCTAAAATATCTTTTTTTTTTTTTTTTTTTTTTTGTTACAGAATGTTTATTTTATTTTACTTTTTTTACATTTACTTTTTTTTTTCTTTGTGTGTGTGTAGTAACTTTTTCTTTTTAAATTTACTAATACATTATGAAAATTTTTTATTACATTTTTGTAAATCGGTTTCTATTCAGTTTCCTTTATATTTATTTTATCAAATAATTAAGTTAAAATTGTATGTAAAATTATTAATTTTTCTTTTTAATTCAACATTCAAGTTTTTATTTATTTATTTTTATTTTTACAAGCAAAGTAGTCATTTTTACTAGAATAAACTACCAATCTCAATGTGAAAATAATAAAATATTTAATGCATAAAGTTATTGCTGTCACTAATATAACATCTGGTTCGTATGTATCCCTTAAGATTTTAAGAATTTTTTTCAGAAAAATCCATCTTGTTAATCCGTTTTAAATAGTTTAATATTTTAGTGAATAACTTTCCTGCAATTTGTAACAAATTATTGTTGATCTGCAAAACTTTTTGGAAAGTCTTCTCTCCCATGCAAATACAGTTTGATATAATGCTTTTTTGCATAGTTCATACATACGCCTGTTATAAAAATTGTATTTCAAACGTTTTGTAAGTATTATTCCATATGAACAATTGTTTATTGGTTTTCTGTTAAATTAAATTTTGAAAATAATTTAGTGTTTTTTCTGTAAATTTTAAAACAGTAACGTTATATATTTGTGATTTAAATAAATAATTCTTTATTTATTCTATATATTTTCTTGTAAATTATTTCTTGTAAATCTATTAATTACCTTAATATTAGTGTACACTGCTAATTTGCTGTTAGAATGTAGGAAATATTGATCATTTATTCCTAACTTATTTAAATATAAATAATTTTTAATCTATTGAGGACAAGTGTTCTATTTTTCTGTTGTTATTGAAAAAATATTATTTTTACTAATTCTTATAAAAAAAATTGTTTATATTTCAGGTGAAACTGAGGATGGAATGATTTGTGTTAGGTTTGGAATGGTTGATGATAACTTAGATTTAGAAGAGCTAATTGGCCTTGTTACAAATGCTGGAGAAGAATTAGAAGAGTCTTCTAAAGTAAATTTTGTTTATATTTAGAAAATTAAAGTAATTTAGAGAAGAGTTGTTTCTTTTTAAATCTTGTCTTTCTCATTATAAGTTTATTTTATTGCACTTTTAATTATATATACAGTACCGCCGCTTTATAAAATTACGTTTGTTTTCACCAAAATGATTTATTAAGCGGCTGATTTTTATATCCGGCGAACATGTCCGAACTCAATAAAAGAGTATTCATCACCTAAATATGGAAAGAAATTCTTCTTTGCCCTTCGATATATAAACTAGTCATCCATAGAATGGAGTTTTTGCTACTTATCATTCATGTAAAATTTTCAGCTTTTAAGGACAAAATTACGTAAACGATGGATATTGTCTTTGACCTGGCATTCTTGTACCTATCTAGAAGTGCTACGTTGATAACGTCTGCTCTCCTTATTCATTTTCGCTTGCGATTCACTCTTCCGTTTGGTACAATTTAGGCACTAATATCACTTTTATTATTATGATCGTTTACATGAAGCAAACTAAGACATTTCAAGCTTCGATGTGGTCTTCCTTTGACTACACATTTGAAGAAAACCATCATACTTTACCTAACATTTTATGCTTTACCTTCAAAATAAGAACTACCCGCTTGCATATCTTGCAGTACATACATGATCATTTTTACTGTTGAAGAGATATTCTTTTGAGTTTATTAACCGGCAATGCTGATTTTATTAACCAGTGATTTTATAAAGCGGCAGCTACTGTATTTATAGTATAAGCATGGAAAATTAAGGATTGATGAAAAATTTCAACCTCTGCTTTTTGATGATTTTATATATTTTCTGATATAAGGAATTCGAAATTCTGAAAATTGACATGGAGTTCATCTGTAGAGTGTCAGTTTGTTAATGTATTAGTAGCCATGTATTGTATATAATATTTCAAGAACAAATGGTCATAAAGAGGTTGTACTCATTTTAAAATACTGCTTAGGATACTGGCAAGAACACTGTTATAAAAATTTTAATTTGAAAATTTAGTAAATTATTGGACATTAATAATTTTCTCAACATGGAAGAATAGATAATTTTTTCTGAAACATATATTATGAAGATTATAGATACTGGATCAATAGTAGAATATCATTTACACTGGCATAAACTTCATTGACTGTAACTATTCCACTTTGGAAACTTTGTAATTTTTTCAAATTTATGATATTCTTAACATAGTAGAAAAGGGCAAAATTTTGCACAGACATGTATTATGATGATTATTTCCTTCATAAAAATGTTGGATGACTTTAAAAACATTATGACACTAGCTAGCATGAACATCATAGACTCTGGACATTCTGCTTTGAAAATTTCATAAGTTATTCTGAAATTTGTGATTTTCATAACCCGACAGAATAGGGCAGTATTTCCCATAAACTTGCATGATGGGGATTATTGGATTGGACATACTATGGAGTTGCATGAAAACTAAAATATGAAACTGAATAAAACTAAACTGAAATTATGATGAAGTAAATGTTTCAAACAGAGCAAACTTAGTGGTTTGGGCATTTCTTTATAGAATCAAACCAAGTGATTGGTTGTCTTCACTTTTATCTTAAATATAGCATGAGTTAATGTAAAATTTTATGAAAACAAATATACGATAAGGAACTGAATAAGATAGTAAACTAGTTGAAATATATGCTCCATTGTATAATTATACTAATTTTGGATGAAACTTACGCCATATTATACTTTTAACATTTGCTTTTTTACTGAACTATTCAGTGATTAAAATTGTTTAAATGGTACTCCATCTTGTTTCCTGTAGCTCTGCTTATACAGTAGAACCTCGATTAACTGAAACTCTCTGTTAACCGAAGTCGGTTTCTTCTTCACTTTTTTTTTTTTTTTTTTTCACTTTCTACTATCATCCAAAATTTTCTCTTAACAAACATGCATTTTAAAGTTTTTTTTTTTTTTTCCACATTTCTTTTGTATGCAAGCCGTCCTTTCCAAACTACGAGTGCAGATAAATATTTTAGATGATTATTGATGATTTCTCGATTATCCAAAGTAGGTTCGGTCCCAATTACTTCGGATAATCGAGGTTCTACTGTACTGGCAATTGTATATAAATGTAGTGTTTTCACATCATTGTCTTTGAAAAAATTGACAACAACACAGCTTGTATGATGAATTATCCTTTATTCTATCATGTTATGATAATTCAGTTATGCAGTCTTGTTCATAATAGCATCCTGAGCAGTGCATTCACTTTTCCAGCAATGGCTGATCATTAGAAGAACCCCAAGTTCATTTAAAGCAACATTTGCATGATGAAATTACTTTTTATAAAATTGATTGATGATATGAAAATAATAATAATAATAATGTACACAAAAATATGTTATTAAATTATTTTTCTCATTAAGTTCTAATAATTATTGAAAAATGTACATCAAAATTCAGATGAGAAACAGTTCTTTCAAAAGATAGGAATCAAATTTTTAAAAAAAATTATTTCAAATATTTACTCAGCTAAAGTAAAAATAGAGGGGGAATGCTCAAGAGTGGATAAAAGTTTGAATTCTATTTTTTTTTTTTTTTTTTTCTTTCTTTTAAGATTTGTACCTATTTTACTTTATACATTGCAGAAAAACAGTCAGACAGATTTTTAACTTATTTTGTCATTACAGACAATCAGATCATAAAAGTTACGTGTGGTGCTTTACATGAAATGATATATATATTTTTTTAAGTGATTTTTTTTACTATAAGGAAATAAAGGATAAGATATATAAGATTGTTTTCAGTATCTTATGGTTAAAATCAATGCAAATTTCTGAATAAATAAATAAAATAGAATAAGAAATTGGTAATATTTTTAATAATTGTGAATATTTTTTTAGAATTGAAAGATAATTATAAAAAAAATTTAATGGGGAAGGGGGGGGGGGGGAATGTGCGTAATGTTTGTGGGTAATTGTCAATGTCATAATGTAAAATTTATATTTCACTAAATTGTGAGATTTAATTAGCATTCTTAGCTTAGTTTTTTTTTTTAAATCTTGTGGTTATGAAACAACATTCAGTGATAAAGCTACCAACAATACTTAAGCTATCAAAATTATTTTGCATTCATTTTTTTCCAAGAATTTGTTTAAACAAGGTTTAATATATTAATTGGCTAATTGGTAATTAAAAATTTTTCATACAGCTGATTTAAAGATTTGATGTAAAAATATTATTCAACATAAAATCGACATATTTAAGTGAGATGTAATGCTTGTTTTTTGCAAGTTTGAATTTAGTTTTGTTTTATTGTTATTTTCTAAGTTATTGGAAGGAATAAAAAAATAATAAATGCATTATATTTCTTTTTATATTTTTTAATCATGTTAATATACATTAAAATTTGTGTAAAATTATAAGTTTGTCATTATTTAATAAGGAGATTTACCTCATTTTTCTTTATTTGCCATTTAAAATGTTTTAAATTAAAAGAGTATACTTTTCCTATTAAAAAAAAAAAAAATGAGTTTGTACAATATAGTTACTAGCATAATGATTAATAATAATGTAAATATCATTTTAGTATTTAGAAACTATGACTGAAATGGTGAAACATGGTATTGAAAAAGCAAACAAAGAACTTCTTAAAGAGAATGAAGAAAAGTTAATGCAAGAGGTAATTATTTAACTTCGTTATAGTTTTATACTAAGTACTAGTTGTGAAAAAAATATATATACATATATGAAAGATATAAAATATAATGGATAAAAAGAGGTAAGAAATAAATATTTTTATATTTTAAATTATTGTGTTTACGTTCTACGGTATTATTTTTAGATAGCAGAAAGCATTAAAAGAAATTTCATATTAAATTATAAATTACTCTAAAAGTATAAACAATAACAAACGGAAATTACAGTCGCGATCATCATCATTTGAAATAAATAAACAAATTAATCATTTAAGTATTTTGATATCTGGAAATAGCTTAGAAAGTATCCTAGAAATTACCCTAGAAATAAATTTAATAAACAATAAGCGCGGAAAGATTCAATTAAAGAATAAAAGATTTATGAGTCTAAATTACGGTTTGATTATTTTATGTCAGATATAAAGCAATAAATAATTATTTTAATGACTTGGCGAGTTGGCAAGATAAAGTGCCGACCCAGTATCGCGATGTCTGTGAAATCCGAAATTATAACGAATAGAAAACAATGAAAAGGCAGGAAGAGGTGTTGGTTTTGAATAAAGTAACCAATTAAAATAAAATGGGATGGGTTTAGAAATACGCCAATTTACACCAAAAATTAGGGTTTAAAAGATGGAACTCGCCAAAATTAATAATCTTTATCTTTCGTGATTAGCTCTTGCCAGTAAAAAGTTAATAAGTCTGCGCCGCGGAATTTGAACGTTACGTGTGAGGTCGGGTCACCAGAAAATTCTGGTCACATCGCGGGACTGATTACAAGACCCCAGCAGACTTCATTGCCTAATATGACTCGAATTCCCAGCCCTGAAATGGACTTTAAATAAATAAGTTTCCAGTTAACCTGCCTTGATTATTTTCTTATGCATTCACGACTGCAAACACAAAATCAGAAGTATACGACATGACATATATATGAAAGGATAAAATAAGCAAGATTCTAAATTAGTATTTAAATGTGATATCTTAATAGTATTGGCTCAGAATAAATCTTAATTTTAAGAACAACTTTGTGAGAATTCTATTTTAGAGCCCCAGTAAAGTTAGTTTTTCAGCAAAACACATCGTAGAGCGGGAATCGGAGTTAGAAGAAGTTTCATAATCAAAATTATGCAATAGTCGAAATAAGCGGCAATGCATTGCGAAATACGAAATCCTGGATATCTGGGTCCAACCAATAAGAGAATGTGGGCTGGATTTTAGCTTACTTAATTATCCAATAAGAAATCATATTAGGAGTTTGACCTCGCCCCCAAATTATCCATATTTAAGCAGGAGCACCCGAAAATTGGTGCCTTTTTCATGGAAGTATTTGCTTAATTAGTGCACGTCAATAAAAAGTTTATTTTAGCGGTCCCAGGAGGGGGATTGGTTTGCGGTTGCGTCATTAACAGGATGATTTCGGCTCGACTCTGCTACGGATCTGTGCGTCAGCATGCTCAGATTGATGAACAGTTAATAACATGTAAAATGACTAAGAGTCTTCAATAAACGACTGCATAAATATTTTGGAGTATTAGTTATTTGAGTGAACTCTCTTAAGATGAAGTGACTGTCATAAATCATCAACTAAAGAACGATACGTTACAATAAGCCGGCAAGGATGGTCTAGCTGTAGGGGAATACCAACAATTCATCATGAAATAAGTTGTGTTCAGCACCTTATCTTAATTTTTAAAAATTGAATGGAATGGCAGAATATTGGAATGTGACCTCCTGGGACCGGGAATTTTTTCCAAACCGGACCGGAACTTTTCCAAACCAGTCGGTAATTTTCCATTTGCCAAACCAAGCCGAACGATGTCAGACTCTAGTCATAAAGATAAACTGTAAACAGTGCCCTTAGGAAGAAAGAACAGGAGACGTGACTTACGCCACTTTGTTTCAGGTGTTCCGATTGTTTACTCAAATGCCAGTAGAATGAAAAGAAAAGATACGTGACTTACACCACTTTGACCCAAGTTGTTCTCATCACTTTCTCAAATGCAGTGATGTATACCAGATGGCCTTTTCGCATTCTGACAGAAACACCTGCTTCTTTTATGTGTTAGCCCAGATGTTGTGATTAAAGTTTTTCTTTTCCTCCACCAAGTAAAAAGAGAATTTTTTCTTTTGTTTTGTTGTTTTTCTCAGTGTAACAGAAGTGGGTGAGTGAATTCATTTCTAGACAGGAACAATGATTTATAAAGTAAATAGTTATTTTTATTGAATTTATGTTTATCTTAGTTTATAATAAAATCTTTTTGTAAAAAAATAGAACTGACTCCAAAAAGCAACTACTATTCAAACAACTAAAAAAAAAAAAAAAAAAAAAAATGGTATGAAATGAAACTGTAAATTGCGCCTAAAAGTATAAAATAATTTTCTTTACCAAACAACCTATAACACTACAATTAATCATAACTTTTGAAGTCGGCGCAAAATTAAATAAAATTTAATGAGTTTTTAAAGGTTTGTTTTTCGATCGGTAGCAACAAATGATATTGTCTCCAATGATCCATTTTCCTGTTTCCTTTATTATTTTATCACTGTATACAATTGATCCATTAGTAGCATCTACATAGAACAGTTAACATTCTTCACAATGTGGTATTTACGTTTCTACGAAGTTAGAGTTTACTTTGCAAATTTGGTATAACTTTGATAATTATCATCCTTGGTGGCTTTTGGATTTGGCGTTTAAAACGAAATGCAAAAATATACACGCAAGATGTACATTTTCATAATATGTATTGTACGAAGTATTGTTTCAGATTCTTGATTGCTCTCTTAACATACCTTATCAAAATAATAATGATATCCCAAAGAAATTAAATATGTTTGCCAGATAATTTTGCAATTTTTCTTTCACCAAGGACGTCAGATAATAGCATCTTCGCCAACTTTTGCTTCTTACGAAATCTTATTTCTTATTTGTTTTAATCAAAGTAGTTTTCGGCTGCGTTTTGCAGGTGACAATGTAAGATGTGTATTTTGAATAGGATTTGATTTTTGTATTGAATGAAAATATCAATTTTTATTTAATTTTGCGCCGACTTCAAAAGTTATGATTAATTGTAGTGTTATAGGTTGTTTGGTAAAGGAAATTATTTTATACTTTTAGGCGCAATTTACAGTTTCATTTCGTACCATTTTTTTTTTTTTTTTTTTTTTTTTTTTTTTTTTTTTAGTTGTTTGAATAGTAGTTGCTTTTTGGAATCGGTTCTATTTTTTTACAAAAAGATTTTATTTTTCTCTTTTCAGTGAAAACTTATTCATATAGCAGAACATCAGAAGACGTTCGTCGACAGTTTCACAAATTACAACTTCCAAGAAAAGTGATATAACTCTAAAAACGGTTTATGTTACTGAAAAATACATGAAATGCACCCAATGTGAACAAAAAAGTTACATCTCGAGCTACAAAGTTATCCACTCGAAAGACAGTTATGCCAGTTTTATTCTGGCTAAGTTATTTTTAAGTTGATTTTTTTCAAATGCCGCATTTTTAAGTTGTGTCACTTTTCTTGCCTTTATCGGATATGAGCAAAACACTATCTATTGAATGAACATACGTTAAATAAAAATGTCTTTAGAAATGTAAAGAACGGATACGCTGTATTCGTAACCAAAAATTCTGTTAGGCATATATATTGAACTTTACAGTGAATAATTGTCCCCTGCTGCGCTGGAAATTGCGAAGCGTAAAGTTCAAACAAGAGCAAAATATGCATTGCAGTTGACGAACAGAAGTTTCAACATCGATACTTACATACTGCTTTTACCAGTGTAGCTGCATGCGTTTAGCAGTTAGAGTGAGAACAGACTTTAGTGAGTATCCTGTTATTTGTTTATATCTTAATGAAATCTCAATGATACCTATTTCAGGCCAAGATCATTACGACAACAAAAAAAGTATTAAAATTAAATCATCTCTTACGAAGTTATAAGCTAACAAATTTGAACAACAACAACAACGAGAAACATGGTTTGTATTGAGAACCTCTTCCTTTATGAAGTCGGTTTAAAACATCTATGCGTTAATCGATGTGACCGCTTACAATAACCATACTTTAAATTGTACATAGCATAAATGTCACCCGCTATGCTTCAACATATACAATGTCGTTCAAGTGTGCACAAAATAGGAAATTATGAACAAACAAATGCACGTTTTAAGCATTCTGTTTTTAGCATTTGTCTAAACTATCTTTTTGTACTAAATCGATGATGCTTTGCAATTTTATAATTCACTTTTTTCCCCTGTCTTGATCCGTTTCCGAGAAAGGAACGCTAACTCCACCGTTTTCTACCAGGTGGCGCTGTAGGCGGTTTAATCGCTTTCCACATATCCACTTTACTATACCTACATAACATTTTTATGACTATAGATGCAGCTGTTCAGCAGTTAAAAGAGTTGTGACTGACATTTTTGGGCACCCTGATCGTAAACATATTACAATGGGACTTTTTTCAGACCAACACCTTTACAATAAAACAAAAAGTATCAATATCGGATCATCCATTCAGAAGTTATGAGCTAACAAAAAAAAAAAAAAAAAACTACGCTATGTATTGAGAACCTCCTCCTTTTTGAAGTCGGTTAATTAGAGTATCCCTTACGAAGTTATAAGTTTACAAACACCAACAACAACACATAGCTCGAATTAAGAACACTCTCCTTTCTGAAGTTTATTGAAAACGACTTTGCGCTAATCGATATGACCGCTTACAGTAACAGTACTTTGAACCACAGAGTATACGTGTCATCCAGTACGCTGCAAAGTGTGCAACGTAGTTCAGGTGTGCACAGTGTAGGAAATTGCGAACAAACAACTGCACGTTTTAAGCGTTCTATTTTTAGCAATAATGTTTAAAAACTGTCTTTTCGTAGTAAATCGATGATGCTCTATAACTTCGTAATTATCTTTTCTCCCATCTTGAACCGTTTTAGAGATAGGAGCGCTAATTCCACTGTATTTCCCCAGATGGTGCTTTATTTTCTTTAGATTGTAAAGATATTACAATGGGACCTACTTCCAACCAAGATCTTTACAACAAAACAAAAAGTATCACGTAACCATATTTTGAACTATATAGTGTACAGTCGGAAACAAAAGTGTCCGAACACTAGCAAAAATTCCTATGTAAAAAATTTGCACTTTATACGGTTTTGTTAACTAAATCCTTATCGAATCATGTTCTTACACTGACTAAGAACAGGATTCGACAAGGGTTTATTTCACAAAACCTCATGAAGTGTACTTTTTTTACATAGGAATTTTTGCTAGTGTTCGGACACTTCTGTTACCGACTGATGTCTCACCAGCTACGCTACAACGTGTTTAATGTAGTTCAAGCGTGTATAGTGTAAGTAATTGCGAACAAAAAAATGCACGTTTTTAGCATTGTATTTTTAGCATCAATGTCTAAACTATCTTTTCGTACTAAATCGATGATGCTCTGCAATTTTATAATTCACTTTTTCCCCCTGTCTTGAACCGTTTCCGAGATAGGAACGCTAGCATGAATGCCTAAACAATCTTTTTGCACTAAATCGGTGATACTCTTCAACTTTATAATTCACTTTTTTCTCTAGAACCGTTTTCGAGATAGGAACATTAACTCCTCTCTTTTCCACCAGGCGGCGCTGCAATCGGTTTAACCTTGTACTGCATGGTCACTTTGCTATACTTACATACCATTTTTATCACTATAGCTGCAGCCGTTTCACAATTAAATGAGTTGGGACTGATTTTTTTGTGCACCCTGTATTTTCTTTAGATCGTAAAGATATTACAATGGGACCTATTTCAGACCACGACCTTTTCAACAAAACAAAAAGAATCAAAATCGGAGCATCCGTTCAGAAGTTATGAGCTAACAAACATAAAAAAACATACGGTTTGAATTGAGAACCTTCCTTCTTTTTTGAAGTCGGTTAAAAAAAAAAAATAATAATTATGTGCTCAAATATCGTTTATTAAATATTGTTTATTTTATGTTCGGGATATATTGTATGACTTGCATTGAAATTGATAAAGATAAATAAGTAAAATAATAATAATTAAAAAAATAAATAAATAAATAAAAAATAAATAAATAAAAAATAAATAAATAAATAAAATAAATTTTCATACTTGGTTATTATATTTCATGTTAAGATATTTAAAAGTAAATTGTCATAAATATTTATAGAGAAAGTTAAAAAAAAAAAAAAAAATTTTTTTTTATTTTTCAGAAAGGAATTTTGTTGTGTGCTATTTATATTGATCGTCAATAAATTTGATTTATTTATTTGTTATATGTTATTTATATTTATTTATTAGTAGGATTTATTTAGGTGATTGATATAATTGTGATATATATATATATATATATATATATAAAAGGGCAGACTATTTACATTAATTGTGATATTTAATTTATTGAATAGTTATTCTAAAGCTGTGATAATTAATAAATACCCAATTTAATTCGCAAAATTAAATAATTTACCTGTTAAAAAAAAAAAAAAAGTTTTCTTTTTTATGTCCAAAGGTGACACCCCAACAGGTGTATTGACACCCCCCAAGGGTACAGATGAAAATTTACTTGTGGACACAAATTTAGAAAATGACCTACTTGATGTGAATAAACTGCCCTCCCCAAACACACTAGTAAAAGCAATAGCTAATGCAGGTGAATCAGATGATGTAAAGAAATCTTTAAGTGTAAATAAATCTCCCACTGTAAGAGAGGACAATGTCCTCATTGCTTTTTGCCCTGAAAACGGCATGATGTGGATGTCCTGGCTAATGTATTTTGAAGCCTGGTGTGATGAGAATGGAAAAGATGAAGTTTGGCGAGTCCATAATATACAAAGATTTTTGAAGGGTAAAGCCCTCACAGTGTATATAAACAATAGTTTAAACATGCTTCATTGGGAGGAATTGGTTGAAATTTTTACATAGGAATTCACGACACCTGGTGAAACATCTTTAACAGATTTCTCGAGCATTTGCTTTAAATCAGGTGAAAATGTCATAGAATATTATCATAAAAAACTCCAAGAGACCACATATGGGATACCCTAATCAAAATAGACCAAATTGGACAAACAATACTCGACCCAATCTAAGAGGGCCTAGACCCCATTTTTCAAACCCAAATACACACATTCACTTTCAAGGCACTTTGCCTCCTCTCCCATGTAAATATTGTTCAAAACTCAACATCCCTAATGCCTTTCACTGGCACAGTGAATGCCCTTTTAAACAAGAAAATCCAACTCATGTTACAGAAGAGTCAACAGCGGTAGATAATACAACAGATGGTACAAATAACACCTATTGACAGTTTGCAGCGACTGGTCGCATTATATACAAGGATATCCAAAGAAAAAACAAGCAAACTAATCAAGGTGTTAAAAATCCAGAATCGTACTCTACCATTCCTTTAATCTTTGATACAGGCAGCAGCTTAAGCATTATTCCTCAACATTTTGTCCATAAATTTAAACTTCAAACGAAAAAGATCTCACCATTACATGTCATTCAAACGCAGGGGATGTTGACAATTTCGAGAAAAATGTTACTTTAAATTACAAATTGGTAATATTACAAAAAATATTGAAATGTTTATATTAGATAATAACTTACCTTATGCTCTCCTTGATTTATCACATTGTTGTCTGTTTCAATTGAATATTGATTGTGCTAAAAACTGGTAAAACAAAATAATACCATTCTCCCATTGTTAAAAAATATATCTAAATGTATACAAACTTTACATATAACTTCTGAAAGTGAAAATACCAATAGTCAAAGGAAAAATTTTAATATTCCAACAAACAATAGAGTAAGGGAGTTCAAGTACACTCCAGCCACTGAGAACAATGTAAATCCTCAGTCTGCTGGAGAAGGAAAACTTCCTACTTTATTATCAAAATATGTCCAAATTTTTGCAAAATCTAAATATGATGTTGGAAGAATTCATATGGAACCACAAAGGATTCGTTTAACTTCAGATTTACCTATTTCGCTCAGAGCATATAGAACTCCCCCTAAGGAAGAAGAGGAAATCAAAACCCAAATTCAAAATTTATTACAGGCCGGTATTATAAAAGAAAGTTGTTCACCTTATTACGCACCTGTAACTTTGGTGTATAAATGGGAAGAAGGAAAAAAGACGCGAATATGTATTGACTTCTGTAAACTCAATTCAATCACTAAAACAGATGCTGAACCACTTCCCAGAATAGATACTTTGTTAGATAAACTAGCTAAAGCAAAAATTTTTTCCACTCTTGACTTGGCAAGTGGATATTGGCACATTCCTATTCACCCAAAAGATACTGAAAAATTGGCCTTCGCTACAACTTTCGGATTAATGAGTGGAAATACCTTCCCTTTGGGCTTAAAAATGCCCCTGCTATCTTCAATCGAACCATTAGAAGGATTCTAAATAAATACAAAATAGACTTTGCCTGTAATTATTTTGATGATATAATTGTATTTTCACAGTCAGAAGATGAACACTTCCAACACCTACAGCAACTTTTTGATATATGTGTTAAAGAAAACTTAAAATTAAAAATTATCAAAATGCAATTTTGTCAAAACAAAAATTAACTTCTTAGGATACGAATGGCCTAATTACCCCTGATAATCCAAACGTTGAAGTAATAAAAAATTTGAAACAGCCAAAAATGTCAAGGAATTACAGAGAGTTTTGGGATCAGTTAACGTTTATGCTAGATTTATTCCAAAATATGTCGAAACAAGAGCTCCTTTAAATAATTTATTAAAGAAAAATGTCCCCTATGTTTGGGACCAGAAATGTGAAAAATCCTTCCAAAAACTAAAAAATGCTCTTATAAGTAAACCTATTTTAAGACTTTATGATCCCAGAACTCCCTGTCAGTTATTTGTTGACGCCTCGAGTCATGGTGTGGGATGTGTTGTTAAACAGGCAGATATGAATGGTACTTTACACCCAGTGGCATATCGTTCAAGAAATTTACGAGATTATGAAAAAAATTATGCAATTACGGAATTAGAATGTTTAGCAATTATTGATGCCTTAGATAACTTTTATCATTATTTGCACTGTCAAAAGTTTGTCATACATACGGATCATGCGTCTCTCACTTGGTTAAAAAATGTTAAAAATTTAAGAGGAAGATTATTCTGCTGGTCCCTTAAACTTAGTATGTTTGACTATGAAATTAAATATCAAAAAGGATCAACAAATATTGAAGCTGATATGATATCTAGATTGCCTGTTTTGGAAAATGTGTCACACCATGTACACCTCCTAGACTTAAATGAAATTAAAGAAAACCATAAAAAAGAAAACATAGGTATTAACATTAAGAAAATTCTTGAAATTGAAGATGTAATTGTAATGGAAACCAAAAAGAAAGGTTTGTATAAGATAATAGTCCCGATGTCATTAAGATTACCCCTCCTAGAGAAAACCCACACTCAATTTGGACATCCAGGAATTTATAAAATGATAAATTTAATTACACCACAGTATTATTGGCCTAATATTAATAAAGATATTGAAAATTTTGTAAAACATTGTCATACCTGTCAAATAAATAAAAAATGTAGACAAAAACGGTTTGGTTCATTACAGGAAGTACCGCCAACAGATAAACCTTTTGAATGTTAGTCTTTGGACACTGTTGGTGGGCTGAACTACTATAATTCTACAAAAAAATATTTGCATTTGGTCGTGGACCATACAACCCGTTATGCATGGGGATTTCCATCAAAAAGCGTTACCACTGAAACTTATACAAACTTTTTAAAACAACTTTTTCAAATTCAAGTACCTAAAAAATTATTAACAGATAGGAATGCAGCATTCACGGCATCCCGTTTCAAAAAATTCCTTTGAAATTATGATACAAAACATTTGTTAACAAGTAGCCATCATCCCGAATGCAACGGGAAAATCGAGCGCCTCAATCAGACTATTGTTACGCGTCTAAAATGTAAGGTTAACTCTTCGTCAAATAAAATTCCCTGGACTAAATTAATTGGTGAAGTTTTAAATCAATATAACTTAACACCTCACTCTGTAACTCAATTCTCACCTAGTTATTTATTATTAGGAGAATTACCATATGATCCATTATTAGTAAACAATAGTTACTATCCTTCAATTGATGAAGCTATAAAAATAGCAAAAGAAAAAGCAATACAATATCATAAAAAAAACAAAATCCGATTTAATGCTCAATTTCTCCCTGTTAAATTCAAAGCTGCTGATGAAATTATTTATAAAGAATTCCAATATCCCAACACATGTAAGTTAAGTCCACCTTATTCAGGCCCTTATACAATCTTAAAACAAATATCTGAAGTTAATTTTGAAATAGACAAACCCAGTCCCCATTTTAAAAGAAATTCAGAAATTGTTCATTCATCTAAGTTAAGATACTATAATAACCCTCAAAAATTCAAATTAAGTCATGAATAATTTTAGTTAGGGATCAACTCCAATCCCCAGATATTTTATTATTATTATTATTATTCTCCTGATCTCCTGATCTTCACCACTGAAAGTGATCAGAGAGTGCAGGAAAAATTATTTGTTTTTTGCCCTCTGTAGAAATTCACCAGTTTCCACCTTTATCCCAACTCATCTTTTTGGAAAGACTTGACTTCTCACAATTTCAAAGGTCAAGTTACCCACAAAACATTTTTTTTTTTTTTTTTTTTTTTTTTGGCTTGCCAATGGCTAACCAAACTATGTTGATACCAATGTAGTATTTTAAAACAATTAATTACTAACAGAAAGTGGTTAAGTTGGTTTTGTGTAAATAGTTTGTAAAAAGAAAATGCCTAGTAGTACTGGTATTCTTAGTATTAGTAGTAGTATTAGAGTTGATTAAACACTATGGTGTTTATTAAATAGTTTTATGTGTCTGTTAAATGTTATATTTATGAAAAAATTATTTGTGTTAGTATGTAAATGAAGTTTCTAGAAATTGTTAAAAATGTACTATGATATAATTGTTTTTCATATACTTCATGTTTTATTAAAAGATCTTTGCATTATTAAAAAGATACACAAAGAATGCCATTTGTTTACAATGTGCTGTTAAAGTTAGTGTTATAATTATTGTTATACATTACATATTATATATGGACTCAATAACCAAGGAGATCAGACTTTTTACAACAATTATTTATTGTCAAAGATCAATGGTTATTATTCAAGACATTCAAAAACTTTTAATGGTCAAAAGGAACTTTATGTTTTAAAGACTTTGCTCAACACAAACTAGTTTGTAAGAAAGAAATATATCTTGTCAAATATGTTACGCCGGCAAACATGTTATGTTATAATTTTTTTTTCATACAGTATGTCATACGTTTTCATACATTATATTAAACTTTTCTTATGTTTGTAAACAAGTGCTGTAAACACCATTATATGTATCAGGTGAGCACGTTGACCAGTCCAACATACAAGTAAATAAATTAAAAAAGAAAAATTAATTATTATAATTTTACAATTTTAACGAAGTTAATTGACATATAATAAATATAAATACCTTAAAATTTTACTTCGTTTATGGCAGAAGAGCTCTTTTCGGAAGGGGGGCCCCCTCCTTCATCGGTGCCGTTCGCACTCCGTGGCTGGCGGTCTTGTGTTTGATGTTCTTCTCTTTTAAGTAGGTGACACCATATCTCTCCTATCTCAGCCGACTCGTGGTCATTGATTGCGTCATTATTTTGATGCGCGATTTCGATGCTCTCACGGATATACACGTCGGTTGGGTTATTGTAGTTTGCTATTTTCGCTACGTTTTCAAAGTCTATTTCCATATTGTTTTCAAAATAATTTCTGGCAAGCGCGGTTGTGTTTTGGTTAAATTTAATGTCATTTTTATGTTCTTTTATTCTGGTTTTAATCTTCCTTTTAGTAACGCCTATATATTTAAATTCTTTGTTTTCCTGGTTTTTCATGGGAATTTTGTAGATACCTGCAGTTTCGGTGGGGGGGATCGGATCTTTATCACTTCTTATTAGTTGGAATATATTAGGATTGGGTTTAATAGGAATGTTTACGTTAAATTTACTAGCGGTATTTTTTATTTTGTTTGATGTGCCTTGGTTATAGGGAATGGAACAATTTCAGATGCCCAAAAAACCTCCACAAAATACACTTTTTCCATTCCCTATAACCAAGGCACATCAAACAAAATAAAAAATACCGCTAGTAAATTTAACGTAAACATTCCTATTAAACCCAATCCTAATATATTCCAACTAATAAGAAGTGATAAAGATCCGATCCCCCCCACCAAAACTGCAGGTATCTACAAAATTCCCATGAAAAACCAGGAAAACAAAGAATTTAAATATATAGGCATTACTAAAAGGAAGATTAAAACCAGAATAAAAGAACATAAAAATGACATTAAATTTAACCGAAACACAACCGCGCTTGCCAGAAATTATTTTGAAAACAATATGGAAATAGACTTTGAAAACGTAGCGAAAATAGCAAACTACAATAACCCAACCTACGCGTATATCCGTGAGAGCATCGAAATCGCGCATCAAAATAATGACGCAATCAATGACCATGAGTTGGCTGAGATAGGAGAGATATGGTGTCACCTACTTAAAAGAGAAGAACATGAAACACAAGACCGCCAGCCACGGAGTGCGAACAGCACCGATGAAGGAGGGGGCCCCCCTTCCGAAAAGAGCTCTTCTGCCATAAACGAAGTAAAATTTTAAGGTATTTATATTTATTATATGAAAAGTTAATTTTTTTTTTATAAATAAAGGGAAAGGCCATAACTCCTACTTGAAAATGATAACCTAGACAAAAGTGTTTCCTGAAATATCTTCTGTCTCTGGGTGACTTCCCACATACTTGCAGGCAAGTATGGGGGAGCGTCGGCTTGGAGGGGGGGATATGAAGTGCATCCCCTTCCCTCACACACACACAAATTTGGATATTTAGTGTAGAGATGGAACGAAGCTTCGGCCTGGCCGAATAATGAGCGTGATTCGGCCGATTTGGCCTATAACAATTTATGTTGTGAATATTCTTTTAACAATTATTATTATATAAAATATTGTCATTTAAGTTATGCACAATGGTACTTTATAATAAAACATAGTAGAAATTTATATTTAATTTAATAGTTTGTGTGCATTGACCCTTTGGAACCATAAATCATACAACAATTAATAATATATTCTATTTAAATTGGAAGTTGCTAAGAAATAAGTTACATTACATTATATTTAGTTAACAATTTAATTATATTGAACAGCTTTAGTTGCTTTAAAATGAAGCTATTAAAATACTGCATGAAACATTCTTTAAATATTTCTAGCTTTGAAACTTAGTCATAGTCATATATAGGCAATGATCAAAATTAACAATACAGTCAATAATCAAGATTAACAATAACCTAGGAATATAAAACATGCAGAGAATTGTTGAAAAATAAATAAAAGCTGAATTTTTTTTTTTTTTTTTTTTTTTCTTAAACCAGAATATGAGGAGGGTGCCTATTACTTGCACATCCACCCTAGATCTAAATTCTAAATATTTATTCCAGATAATTAAAGTTATAAAATGCATTCTAGATTAGTTATTATCACATGATAAAATGTTTTCTAGGTTAATAACTGGCATACTGTAAATTGCTTTTTATGTTTATTTTCAACATATTACACACAAGGTACACCTTACTTCATTTTATCATTTATCACACAGTTTTAAATTATGATGCAAAAAAATCAATGTTTTTGCACTTTTAGGAAGAATTCTTTTCCTTTTTTTCTCATACACATTTTCAGCTTCAGAAAATAACCTTTCACTATATATACTGCTACTTGGAGCAGATAAATAGCGTTTGGCCGAATCAGATAATCTGGGAAATATTTTTTTATTCTCTCTCCCTCTCCACCCATTCCAACAGACAATGTGTTCTATTTAAAAGCGGATTATTTATATATACTTCCAGGCCTTTAGCCGATGAATTTTCAGAGTGTTCTGTGAGTAATTCATTGTTTGTGATTTCTGCAAAACAATCCGACAATGATGCCGGAGCTTCAGCAATTAGTTGGCCGAAGCTTCTTTATTCGGCGCTCCGCCCAAATTGTGCTTCGTGCCATCACTAATTTAGTGATCCAAATTATAATTTTCTGCTTCAAAATAATAATTCAGAAACCTCTGATTTAATTGAAATCCTTAGAATCTACTGCTACAAAATGAAAAATTTCCTGTGGCATATATCTTTCCATACATTTTCTTTAAATATTTATCAAATGAAATGTGTACTCTTACAAGTTATATAATGCATGTTTTTGTTCTTTATAGGGCGTTTTGAGACAAGTTCCTGTTTTAGGTTCTTTAGTCTCCTGGTGGTATCCTACAACCAATGAAGCTGGTATTAAAGGAAGGAGTTTTAATTTATCTTCAGGTAAATATTATTTATTAAAATATTTGCTATTTTAATTATTCACTGCTTAGTTAGCTAGTTTATAATTTTTATAACAATCATTTGTCCAGAATGGAAAACTGCTCCAATGATTTCCATCAAATTTGCTATAGAAAATATCTTTTAGATGCCCTTTTGTATATATCAGGCATGAGAGTGCAGAAAATTGAAAAAAGAGGAAACACGCGTGTTCATAAAATTGTTTTCAAATGAAAAATAACGCGCGTGGGGAAAACTATACAAATGTGTTCATAAAATTTATTTCAAATAAAAAATAATGCTCACAAGAAAAAACTATACAAAATATTTTAAAAGTGACAAATTAAACTAAAAGAATAACACATCAACACAATAAAACATGTGTTTAGAAAAAAAAAAAAAAAAAAAATCATTAGCTAGCAATCAACATTTAATAACATTGACTGGTGGTGGAAAATGGAAAAAAAAGGGGGGGGGGGGGTAAAAAGCAGTTCATAAGTGAGAAATATTAAACACAATTCTACTTCTTTATGAGTTCTAGAATATCATAAAGTAAGTTTAATATTAATATTCACATTTTTGTTGTGGATGGATAAATATTCAAAAATAAAAGGCTTCCGCAGAATGTTTGATTGGCAATGGTTAGAGATGAAAAAGGGGGGGGGGGGAGGAGGACAAAAAAAATTACATGAGTGAGAAATATTGAATAATTCTGTTCTTTTATATGTTATAGAATCTGATAAAGCATGCTTAAAATGAATATTGACATTTATATTTTGGATGGAAAAAGATTGAGAATCTAAAGTCTTTTGTTGAGCATTTGAACACTGATCATTATTGGAGTTTGATTTTAACAAAACAAAAAACCACAAAATGAACAAAAATCACAAAAAAGCGGAAAATCGCGGATCCGCAGAAAATTCTCATGCCTGATATATAAGATGATTGTGTACCAAAACATTAATAGACATCCTGATTAGGTATGTCAGTTTGAGGTTTTGGTAGTCAGTGTTTCCCTCCCCCCTCCAAAAAAAAACAACTTATTTTTTATTTATTTTTTTCAATTTGCTTCTACTGAATGTTTTTAAATATCATTTTTTATGTATTAGTTACTGCAGAAAAAAATAGCTGGAGTCTTGATTAGTTAGATCAAATTTTTTTACTTCTTTTGGCTGTGCTAAAACAAAACACTTTGTTGTAAATTTGAATTGTGAATGTGTAAGAAAATCGTAAGTTTGCCACAGGGTTGTCATAAGAATAGTATGGGAAGTAATAAAAGTTATGTAATTATTGAGCACATGATTTTTTTTTTTTTTTTTTTTTTTTTAATAAATAGTTTATAATATTGTAAGATTATAAATGAAAATATTTGGTAATTAAATATTTATTTGGAAATGATAGTTAGAAAAAAAATATTTTATTTAATCACCAAATCAATAATTTAAATTGAATTAAATATGTTAATAAATTTTACCATCTAAAAATAGAAGTAATCTAGGAAAATATTATTGCTGTCAAATAGTAGCATGTACATCTATAATAATAAAAGATGTCTGTCTGTCTTTCTGTCTGTTTGTCTGAGCATCTATACATTCAGCCCCAACTGAATGTAGAAGTATAAAAATTCACATATGGGTGCTCAGAAGCCTTCCTGGGGGAATAGAGAAAAAAGAATTTGTGAAAATTTTGATTAATTGTGTAGATATTAATTAATATATCAACCTATGTCAATTAATTAATCAACCTATGTCAATTAATTAATGAGTCAATATCCTTCAGATGATAAATTCAGCAGAGGAACACACATTAATTCTGCATCATTTCCTTTATTTTTTTTAGTTGTAAGAACAACTTAAATCATTTTCCAACAAAAATTGAATAGCTTGATTTACTTACCCCATTCATAACAAGATCATCTACTGATTGCAGACAATATATATATTTTACATTCAATCCAATCAAGTGAATTTACACTTGATACACATCTGATACAGATAAAATCAGATCTCTTTAAAAAAAAAAAAATGTTGGTATCCAGTACAGCCCCCGAAGGGAGCGGCCTTCACCTGTCATCCACTTTACTCAGCTGTTACTGCTGATCTGCTGAAACCCAATATCACTTTGCTCCAAAATTTGAATCTTCATGCACATTCTAGCCAATGAGAGACATTGGCTCGCAGATTACTGCTTAAGTTTGAAAATTACTTCCATGCACTTTTAACTTGTGAACGAAAATGACTTATGCAATAGTTCTTGCAGGGAATGAAGATGTTTTGATAAACGTGAAAACAAAATGGCTACCTGAAAATATTCAGAATAATGTTTCAAATATTTAAACTTAAAAACTTCTTCACACACCATAAAATTAATGAAAGCACTACCAGTTTTGAAAGGACGGGGCCTTTCTTCTTCAGGTGCAAAACATGTGTTACTGCCTTTGGAGGCAAAAAAAGATTGTAATGTCTCACTTTTGCCTCAGACTGCAATGTCTTTAATTTAATATTGTAATCTTTAAAAGTAACAATTATGACTAAACGTATTTTGTTGATAAATAAGGAAATAATGGTCAGATTTAGGTAATTTCAATGCCAAATTTCATATTTAAAAATGCTTAATCATTTTAATTGACAGAAAATTATTAAAAGGTATCAGAAGATTATTTTAATTATAAGAACTAATATGTTTCCCTACTCTAGATTATTTAAATAGATTAACCTATTTTATAAATTTAATTTCTACATTTCAAAATATTTATGAAACATTTTATTTTTTAATTACAATTTTAGCACTATGTAAAACGCTTTCAGAGGTGAATTAATGAGGAAAGGAATGTTATGCATTTTTGTAGCATAACACATATATTGCGCCATTTACATAGCTGCCAATATTTTAATTTATTCCGGAGTAATTTTAGCCCTGCCTCTAATTTGTACCACTTATTTTTTAAAAGCAATTTTTTCTTATATTATCGAAGTTATGTATTGAAGAAAATTTTTCTATAAATAAAGTGGTGCGAATTAAAGGCGGGGCTAAAAGTACTCCGGAATAAATTAAAATATTGGTAGCTATGCATTTATTTAAAAAACAACAATCATTTTGCAAATAAATTTATATTGTCAGTATAAATGGAAATGATCATTTACTTTTTCTTTTGAATGCAGATTAAAATAATAATTAATGCTGGTGAAAAAACGACCATAACAAACCTGTCTTTAGTTTCTCTGCTCATTTGCTTTTCTGCAAGCTAGAATAAAACTCAATTCTAATTTGACCACTTTTTTTTTTTTTTTCTTTTAATCCAAGTAAAGTACTTTAATTTTATGAGTCTATCATTAATCAGTTATGTAATTGTGTATTTTGGATTTGGTAACAGATTTATGAACATTACTTACAGATTATCAAATTTAAATTTTATTTAATATCCTCAAATTCACATAAATGTACATAATGAGGTTTATTTTTTAACTTTTCAATGTCTTAAAAAAAAGAAAAAAAAAGTTGTAGTAGTCGACCAGGATAACATTTGCATATATATAAGGGCATTGCTTATTATCCCCCCCCCACCCCCCCACCCCCCCACACACACACCAGGATAAATTTGCAATATGGGTATCATTCAAAAGAAATCATTAATAACATAAAAATAAATGGTTGAAACAAAATTGTCCATTTTTTTTCATTTAAAAGAAAAAGTAAAAATCAGTTGTTGGCCCAAAATTTAACCTTCTTTGAACATATTGAGTATTATACTTTTCTGAGATGCAAATTGTCTGCTTTTATCGTGGAAAAGACTTTTAATAATAATTTGTACTGCACGAATTTATATTGGAAAACATAGAAGAAAGTTTCATGTTGGCAATCGCATATATATATATATATATACATTTTTAAATAATGATTGTTTGCTTACTTTTATGTGCAAGTTTATAGGTTAATTATATATGTTGAAAAGAAATTTGCTTAAGAACTTAATTATTATTTTTTTTTCTTCTGTATTAATAGGAACAATAGAAAGTACAGAGAATATCTACAAATACCATATGCAGATAAAAGAAGGATCTAAATCTCCTCCTGGTACAGCAAAAGTGATTGTTCCTTCCAGTTCTAGTCAAAACTCTGTTCCTACTGATCAAAATAGAAGTACATCAGCTAGTACTTAAAGCTATTCCTGGAAATTTTAAATAATGTATAAAAAAGGACTTTATCAAATGCCAATCTTCCATTTCTGCACATTAAATACTTAGCTATATTTGATTTTTAATTTGTTTTGTGTGAATATAGGTGAATTTTGGGGACGTGAAATACCTAAAAGCTTTAGATGATTTTTTGTGATCAAATTTTGGAAAATGCATAAGATAGATGTCAAAAAAGCATTTTTATTATATAAATTATTCTATTTTTTGTTTACTTGATTTTGATTGTTGAAATTTATTTATGTTTTAATTTTTATTGATGTTTAATGAAACAATACTGTTTCCTTAAGGGCCCTCTTCACTTAATACCGCCGGAAGCCGAAGCTAATGTTATTCTATGGGAAAAATTTCTTTACAAATAACTTATTAACTAATACATATTTTTAAATTCTGTTTTCACATTCTGAAAATTCCCAGCTGCTAAATTGACGGACCTTTTTTAAAAAATTATTTTTTTAATATTTAATATTTTATTTTGAAGCTGCAAAATACGAATTTTCAATGTGTGAAATTTTTTCATTTTGCAATTTCGAAATAAAATATTAAAAAATAAAAAAATACATTTTTAAAGAAGGTCCGTCAATTTAACAGTTGGGAATTTTCAGAATGTGAAAACAGAATTTAAAAATATGTATTAGTTAATAAGTTATTTGTAAAGAAATTTTTCCCATAGAATAACATTGGCTCGGGCTTCCGGCGACGGTAAGTGAAGAGGGCCGTTAAACATAAATTTTTTTAGGTGCATTTTTTAAAATATTATAATAGATAAAAACAAGTTTGAAAATAAAGACTTTATTATTAAAGCTGCAAGTAAAAATATATATATAAATGTTTAATTTGCAGATAATTAATTTGAAGCAAAGCACGGAAAAAGCTGAATGTGATTCAAAAATACATTAAAAGTACATAAAAAGGATTTTCATTATGTATTATGATAGACTGTAAAAAAAGACACTAAAAAAAAAAAAAAAAAAAATCTATCTTACTAGATTAATAATTGCTTATATGTAATTTTTATCCTGAAAAACCTCCAAAATTATGACATGTATATATACATACATACATATGGATATATAACTATTTATAATTAAAAAAAATTCTTTGTTTTTTTCTGGTAACTTATGATTAATCTTAATATATATAGTTCCAAGAAAAAAATTTCTAATTGAACTTAAAATACTCATTTAATATTTAATTGATTTTCTGCCTAAAGTTTTTATTCCATTCACAAATTCATTAAAAAAAAAAAAAAAAAAGAATTATGTGTAGATTTTTCTCTGTAAGCTTGATTCTAAATTCATTTCTGTGCTTTGTTTCTGTTTCATAAATATTTTTATTTGTGCAGATAAGCATTTTAACTGTATGTGTATTATTATTTAAGTTCAGTTTGTTTTTTAAACATTATGTTCTAAATTAATGTGTATTTACTTCTAAAGTTATAATTTTATTAATAGAACATTTGTATTCATTGCTTTAAGTTTGATCAAATATACCAGTACAAAAAAAAAAAAAATCTTTATACTAAATTCTTTATGCTAAATATTAAAGGCTTAAAGAAAAAGTCACAGATTCTAATTCTGCAATATATCATATGTTTTTTTCAGTTTTTATTTTTCTCATCTTAGATATATATAGAGAGCATATATATAGATGCATATAGAGATTTACTTATTATTTATAATGTGATAGTTTTGTTTAAAATATATTTTATGTATAAAATTTTAACATTTCAAAATACATCATTTAAATATCATAGAAAGTTTTTATATGTGTTTGTCTTTGCTTTAGAAGATATTCATTTGAAATATGTTTTTAATATATATATGTATAAAAAAAATACATTTTATGTATTTTTAATAAAAAATGGAGTTCTGGTTTTTTTATTATTATTATTCCTTTATGAGAGAATTAAGCATACCTGCTGACATTGCTTTAAAAAGTTCAGAAGATTCTTGCCCAGACGCTTAAAATAATGACATAAACAGATTTTTGCATGGCATAAATAGCGAAAAATAAGGATATTATCATGGCTGCCTATCGAAGGGGGGGGGGGGGGGGGGATTGTACCCGATTTAATATCACATATTCAAAATAAAATATTATTTTAGAGGAATGTGGAACATTTGCACCCGATCACTATCATATATTCAAGAGAAAATATTATTTTAGAGGAGTGTACCTATAAGGTGTGTGCAATTTATGGAAGGTTAAAACTGTGATTTTTAAAGTAAAGGAAGGTTAAAAGTGATGTCAAGTGTGTGAAGCATATGTCCCCCCCCCCCTCCCTCCTTGATTTAAGCCGACCACTGTCTGTATCATGGGCAGCAGAAGGTATGATCAAGGAGGGGCCATGGTTCTCCCCTAGATTTTTAACAGTCATTTAAATTATACTTTCACAAATAAAAATATATATATATATTGAGTTTTAAAAAAATGTTAAATGCCTTACTTGCCTTACTTTTTAAAGTTTAAAAATCTTCTCCAATGAAGATCTTATTTTAAAATATTTTAATTTTTTTTTTAAATAACTCAATAGAGTTATTTTAAAATAATTAAATGTTACAAGAGAAACATTATGAAAGTACAATTCTCTCTTCTTGTATGTGTCTAAAGTGAAATTGTCTAAAGACCAATATAAAAAAGTGCTTACACTTCTCTTCTCCCTTTTTTTTTAAATTTTTATTTTAATTTTTTTTTTTTAATCCGACGTGACTATGGTCCATATGTAACCCCTCTTAAAAAACAGTTATTCCTATCATAGCCAGTGTGTCCTACGAATAAGTCTGTATCGAAAAGAAATGTGTAATAAGACTTTATATTTCTAAATACATATAGTCAAAGAGGAAATTCAATCTTGGAACAGTTTTGTGTCTTACCATTATTTAGTTAATAAATTTAAAGGCTTCTAAAAAAGTGATGTTGGCTTTAAATGACAAAATGATAAACATAACTTAGATTAAAAATTAAAAGCTAAACCTAGTATTTTCTGGAAATTAATAGAGAACTCTTATTCTCTGAAATGATGCCGAGTTGAACAATTTGATCTGGGATATAAAAGAACCCTTGGAAAACAAAATTATCGTTAAAAGGCATTTAAAATTCAAATTAATGACTATTACAAAGTAGTACAGACAAATAATGTAAATTAATTTAATTTACAGTATTAGCTGCATAAACTATGATTTTCTGAACAACCTCTATTAAAGACCATCTCCGTAAAAAGCTAATTTTCTATGGCATGGTGGTTAGCACTCTCAGGGAGGTTTTACTGTATTTAAAATCAATTTTTCAGATTAACAATACATTTCACAAGCCTGAATTCATCAAAATTTCAAAAGTAATGCATAAGCATATTGTTTAAATAATACATTTTAAAACCACTTTAATTTATATTTTTTAACAAAACTTTTTTTATGTCAAATTTATCTGAAATTTCTGTTTATCATAAAATGTCAGAAAACTAGTGTAGTAAGATAATTAATAATAATTTTAAAAAAAAAGTAATAAAACACCATAAATTGCCAATAATAATAATAATTTCATGTTGAAATAATAGCACAAACTAAGAGGAAATTACAGTCACGATGTACTCAAAATCAATAAAAGTTTTGAATAGGCCAAAAAAAAAAAAAAAAAAGCCATAAATAAAAAATGTATTACCATATATCTGTACTGATAAGTATAAAGGATTTAAGTCCAAAAATGTCGATTTTGAGTTAAGTACATAGTCAGACTCAGAAAAAAAATTCTCAGTCAATTGGTATAAAGGATTTAAGTCTATGTCATTTAGTCTTTGAGAAAATCCATTGGTAAAAAAAGGTTTAAGTCTGAAATTTACCATTCACGTATGGTATAAAATATTTAATTCAATTTTTTCCCGTTATTAAATGAAGGTTGACAATCACTGAATGGTATAAAGGGTATAACTCAACAAAATTCCTTTTTCCTAATCGATTCTTCTTATTTGTTTTTAGTTAGTTTAACTTTATTTTTCGTTTCCTGAAAAATCAAGAATATGGACTTGAATCCTTTATACTTATCAGTACAGATAAGGTAACACTTGAATCATCAAAAAAAAAAAAAAAAAAAAATCCAGGGTTATCTTACAAGACAAATACAAAACAAATTAGACTGAAATTCTAAATTAAAACAAATCGCTCACCAGTGTATTTGAAATCCAGCAAAATTGTCACATTGATCATCTAAGACAAATAGCTCCTCAAATACATCCTCACTGTCATTGTTGGGAAGTTCATCATAAGGATCACATTCTGCAGTTGGCAGCTCATCATATGGTTTGCATTGTCAGCAAGTCAGTTTCTGCTTTTTCATCAGTATCATGTATACAGGGTGGACACTGGTCAGGAAAAGTCGGTGAATTTAAGTGAGTCAGGAAAAGTTAGGGAATAGTCAGGGAATTTCCACAAATTTTGTGGAAATAAGGTACATGTGAGAGATTGTTATACTAAATCTCTAATTGTTCACTAATGTTGGGAAATATTCATGAGAAATAAAGAGCATAAGTCAGGGAAAATTGGCAAAAAAAAATGGCCAGGGAAAAGTCGGGGAAATTGGTAAAGCTCTAATGACTGATATAGGAACTAGGTCATGAACTAGCTGGTTGCTGAAAGCAGTTAGTAAATAAATAGAACAGGCTTTCTACCTATTACATTAGTACTCGTTTTGTTTATCTGCTGAAGAGTCATCTAAAAATTCATGCACGTTTTTTGCAATTTATTGTGTGTGGTTTTTTTTTATTCATTAAATTACTACTCTATTCAATGTTAATTAATTTTATATTTTAAATGTTTAAGCTTTAAATAATTATCGTATTCTTGCCTTTTTTCTAGTCACTATTGTGTATAATTTATGTTCTTTTTATAATGCAAATATTTTATGCATTTTATAGCTATAAGCTTTCATTTTTATTTCTTTTTATAATTTATGTTTTTGAGATTAATAAAATTTAAATTGTATAGTTTAATTCTTGAAATATCCAATTATCTGTCAGTAATTTACTAAAAGCTGGATTATTTGTTTGTGTGTTTATTTGATAGTAATTAAATAAATAATACTTATGCAGTAGGTATGAGTACAGCATCAAAGTGGCAATGCACCTTGATGCTGTTCTCCCAATAATGATACTTTTTTGATATGGTGAAACATCAGAAAAAAAAAAGTGTAAGAAAGTTTTTGGAATGACCACTATATATGAAAACATGTTTTAACAGAGTTTCTCTTCCTACAATTAAAGTTAAATTTTTGTAAATTCCAAAATAATTAGCCAAATGATCTATTTTTTAATAATTTTAAATTGTCTTGGTTTTTATGAAAATATACTAGCTAATTTTTCTTTTATGTTTTTCATGTAGTTATATACTTTAATCATAAGTAAGATTTTGAAAGTTTCTGTCAAAGCAATCTGAAATAAGCACATTCTCTTGTACTTCTTAAACACATTCAAAAATTAGACATTTTTCTGTGTTTTGTAAGTAACACTTTAAGTAATACACTTTTTTGTAAGTAAAGTAACTCTTTTTGTCCATGCCAGTAAATTCCAATTGTCTTGCTTCCTTTAGTAGACTAGTAATATTGTCCTGAAAATGTCCTAATTTTTTTGAAAATTGCATGATACTTGTACTATCCCTGTATTATATAGTAGAGTCGATGAATGCAAATGACATAGCTGCCAACTCTCCCGAAAAATTCAGGAGACTCCCGAATTCTGAGGCAATCTCCCGAACTCCCGAAAAACATTAATATCTCCTGATTTTTCAAAATTTTCGTCACACACCACCTAATTTTCAAATGTTCTACGAAAGCTCCCGATTCCCAATCTTTCTCCATCCACAGCATAAATGTCAATATTAATTTCAAACTTGCTTTATAAGATTCTAGAACCTATAAAAAAAATAGAATTGTTAAATATTTCTTGCTCATGTTGTTATTTTTACTCCCTCCCCCCTCCTCCTTTATTTATTTCTTTACTAGCGATCGGCAATCAAGTGTTTTGCAAAAGTCTTTTATCTCCCATTCTATCTGCAACATAAATGATAATATTTATTTTAAATTTGCTTTATTAGATTCTAGAAGTAGAATTGAAAGAGTTTAATATTTCTTACTCTGTAATTATTTTTTTACTTCCCCATCTCTGGATAATGATCAATTCTAGAAACAATAAAACAATAGAAGTACTCAATATTTCTCACGTATGTAATTATTTTTAGGTTTTATTGCTGAACTTAATAATTCTATTTACTTTTCCATTAAGTATTTATACATCATATCTATACCAAATTTGTAAACTTGGGAAAAAAAAGAGTAGATTTTTCAGGTAGGAAAATTTTTTCCCAAGTCTATGTTTGTATATATATAATTTCAGTATGGTTAGAATTTAATATAATCTAGTAGTATTTTAAATTCAGTGTGTTTTATTTATTTATTTTCTCATATTTGCAATAAGAAGAAAGCCTCTAGATACTGCAAAATTTCCCTTTTATTTTCTCCTTCTCTTTCCAACAATTACTGTACTATTAATGTTCTACTTACGGCTTAAATTGTTGTATACAAAATCTCCCTAATTTTGATTCTCAAAGGTTGGCAGCTATGAAATGATGAGATGGGTTAAATTTCTAGACAACACAAAGCAAAATAACCATTAACCTTTTACAGGCCAATGTTCCTTATTGGGAATATACCAACCTGCTTGAATAAACAAGTTTTCTAAAGCTTTTAAAATAAACTAACAGTCTCATGTCACAATGTGTGATTATTCTTTTAAACACTTATTTCATGCAATAAATGGTTTTGCACAATATAATAGATTCTTGCATTATTTTAAGGAGAAATTTGGAGTGTGTTTGAGGGTAATATTTGGAGGCCTGAACATTTTCTGCACTCCTGTAAAGCACCGTTTATACGTCTTTTACATTTATACGTCATTTTAGTGAAGTCCTGATTCATTCCTATTCGTTTTAATTCAAAAATTTTTCATTTATACGCTGCGAATATCGGTTATACGTCTTTTCCACTTTACTAAAATTTGCAAAATTTCGCGACTTGTCATTATTTTCCATTCTAAATAAGACAGATTTTTCCTAGAAAGCATCTTAAATGGAGGAACACAGGAGAGTGAAGCATACTGATCATAGAATCAACTGAATTCACAGTACAATTTTTAATACTCATAAACAAACACCAAATCAGACAAATATTAAAGATTTTTAATATTATTAAATAACTATCTGTATGGACATAAATATTGTATGCTTATTATTAACGCAATATATATATAATTAATATTTTAAAATGTGTTCATGTAGTTCTTAAGAAATGTAATATAATACTCAATATATGATATATTGAGTATTATATTACATTAGTACCAGTCTTGCATTAATAGTGTGATTTTTCTCACTTTTTATAATAAATCTTATTATTATTATTATTATTATTAATTATTGTCTTTAAAAAAGTATAATATACATTTACTAACTTAAAAAACTTTATTAATTAGTATTTTCATATACATTTTGCTTACGTTAAGTGTCATTAAATTTGTAGTATTTAAAGTGTTGTTATTAAAACTTCGATTATACATCTTTTCATTTATATGTCTTTTTACGTCAGTCCCTTGAAAGACGTGTAAATGGTGCTTTACTGTATAATAAATGATAACAGACATAACAAGTTCTTGTGTTGAAGGAAGTTTAGAATGTGTTTGGGGAAATTTTCATAGGTTTGAACATTTTCTGCGCCTCTGTAATGTTCTTTATAGATTTCTTGATAATGAATGTTCTAGTGTTCCAAGAAATCACTTTTTATTTTGCCGCTCAGTATTTTTATAACTGGAATTATCCCTTTATTATTACGTAAATTTGTTTTAGTGAGATTTTCTTCTTTAATACTTTGCCTGGTGATAGTTTTCCCTGTGATATTCACAAACTTGAACTTTGTGAAAGTTTCTTGCCAGTTAATTTTTAACAAGAATGCATGGATTTCATTATTCTTAAATAATTTTAAATGTCTTTTTGCTGTTTAAGTACTTTTAATGTTTTGTAATTCTTAACTGTTTGATAATTTTTCATATTTCTACCCGAATAAATTGTATATACAGTTTCTTATTCTTCTGTTAATGTTTAGGGAGTGACTCGGAAGTAGTTAGGTGATTGGTAGAAATGTTTCTGATCTGGAAAATATGAGCAGCAGGGATGAGATTTCTGCTATTATTTATTTATTTTTTAGAAATCATCCTATTGCACTCATTTAGTTTATCTGTATATACTAGAAAATTTATTATCATAATCAGTTGGAACCAAAGTTACAAAGTGGACTTTATAAATAATTTCTTTATGTTTTTTTATACAATTTCATCTGCCATCTTGTTTACAAACAGCAGCCATTTGAAAATTCCAAGCTCACATAAAAAATATATTTATGAACCAATTTGCTAAAAATTCAATATATACATAGCTCATATTAAGTTTCCAACCAAATTCATTAATAAACTCAATTCACCATTTTGTTTTTAAAATGGCAGTGTTTTCAAAATTTCAAACTTGGATTAAAAAAAAAAAAAAAAAAAAAATGTGATTCTGAATCAGATTGCTTTAAACTTTGTATGTACATAACCCATATCATGCCTCAAGTAATTGTGTTAATTATTTCTATCTGCCATTTTGTTTCGAAATGGTGACCTCTTGAAAATTTCAAACCCATTTAAAAAGCATTTGTGAACCAATGTGTGTGAAACTCATTATGCATCAACTTGACCTACCATTTTGTTTCAAAATGGTGGCCACTTGAATAGAGCAAAAACCTACTCTTCCAATTAAACTGGTAGAATTTTTTCCCATCACTATTTCAATCTTTGTGGTATTTTTACAACAATTTTCTGTGATGTAAATTAGGATACTGATGTTAAAAAATAATGGTCACAAAGGGGGGGGGGGGGGGGAGTAGTTGAAATCTCATCCTTGCAACAACCATTCTCAGAAAAGTAATAATTATTGAAAAAGAGAAGATGTGTAGCCAAAGTGGCAGCCAAAGAGAAGATGTGTAGCCAAAGTAGTTAGAAGCATCCAGTTAATAAATTGGGATTTTTTTTTTATGTTGTTTAAATAACATATTTTTAATTTAGGGTGCTATGAAATTAAAGCTTAGTTTTATAGAGACCAAAAAGTTTTAGAAAATTAGATAAAATCTTTTAATTAGAAAATTTCTATTTCTTTATCTATATTTTTGCTCATTTGTGGGGGGAGGGGAAAGTGTGATATATCTTAATTATTTAATATTTTTGCTAGTTTAAATAAGCTTATATTTTTATAGACTGGTTATTCAGTTTTGTTAATAATTTTGATGGTGAAATTTGCTTCCACAGAAAATAATTGAAAAATTGTAGAGATTCGTAACTGATTATTTTATTTTATTTATATATTTTTTTTTTCATTTTGTAATATCTAAAATATTTTAAACATATTGTATAAAATGTTTGGAGAATTAATTTTTTATGTAAATAAAGGTGACCAAATAGGAAAAAAAATTAGGTTATAATTTATATTTTCTCTTGATTATTTTAAACTGAAAAAGCCTATGAAGATGTATAAAGATCATTGCCGATTTTTTAAAATACGTATATTACATTGTGTTTTCTGTGTGATATAATTATTGTTTGCCAGTATTTTTTATTTTGTATATTATATTTAGCTAATTTATTATGCATATTGTTAAATATTAATAAGCTTCAAAGAGAGAAAAATTGCATATCTGTAAAATTATGTACTCAAATAAAAGAAACTAGATTATTTGCTTTATGTAGCTTAAGGACAAACATACAGCTGAAATAATATTGAATTTTAACGAGTGAGAGAATAATGTGTCTTAACTGTATATGTTTTTATCTAGAATCTGTTGTTTGAATAAAATGTGGATTCTAATTGATGTGAACAAATTTGTAGATAACATTCTGAAGCTAGCTTTAATTGTAAAACTATTTTTTTATATATAATAAAGCACTTTTCTCACTTTTGGTGTTTTTATTTTATGTTTAAGAATTTCAATTATGGTATATATTTTCAATTTTGACATAAATATTGCTTATTATTTATTTATTAACCCTGCTTATATAAGCATTTTCCCCCCTGACATAAGTCACTGTAAAAAATATGTCCTATTTGCTGCCAGAAATTCTCTGTAATATGAGAAAAATACATTCTGACAATGTAATTTTTTCATAAATTATGCGTATTTTCTCAAATTACAGAGAATTTCCTCCATCGATCAGGTGGAGCAATTTTGTATTTATGAAGAAATGACTGTACGACGAGCAATTCTTCATAAATACAAAATTGCTCGTTGTACAGCCATAACTAAGTCACTTTTTAAAAATTCAATCATATAGAATGTTTTTTGTTGCGTGGTAAACATCTTAATTACATACATTAAACTCACAGTTTAATGTTTCGTCAAAAGGCTTTGTACCACTATAAATATCAATTTTCAGAAACTTTCAACTGTTATTTTTTATTTCCGAAAAAAAAACAAGTTTGTACTTTGTTTACTTTTCTTTTAATAGTCTGAAAAGTTGGGGGCATTCATGTATGCACACACTGTAGTATAACAAACTGTTAAATTAGATGCTTGAATATTAAAACAAGAACTGTGAAAAGTTCGAAACCATCATTACTTTGTCCTAAAATTTTTAAGTTTTCTGACTGATAAAATATTAAAAAAATAAAAAGGATATATATAACTTAATGATTTGTTTATTTTAATAGATGAATGAAAGGAAGGATGAGTCATGGCGCGTGAAGTGCGTATAGTGGATCATGATCGAATGATGATTCATTAAGAATAAACAGATAGCATTGCGTTGTATAAATAACGGCGGACATAAAAATTGCGGCGATTTTTTCTTAGTGCCGTTTTTTCGGCAGAAGGCAGGAAATATGCTCTCTTGCTGATTAATTATCTAAAAAAGGCATGGTCATCAAAAAAATATAAAAGACAAATATTGAAAGAGCTTACCTTCAACTCTGAAATATAAATAAGAAATGAACTCTTAAACAAAGTTAAAATAAAATTAAAGAGCACCATTAAATCACTTAAATTGATTCTATTTATTGCCATAATTATGCGAATAAATATATTAGGGCCGCACCCAATATCACATTGATAAGTAATAAGAATTACAATAAATTAACATTTTCACTATTTTACTTAAATTATTTCTTTGGCATCAATATTCTCATTATTTAACTGAAGTTTACTAAAAAAAATTCTTATTTTATTTGTTATTTTACTAACGTTCCTCAGTTCTGAATTATTATTAAAATGTTCACAGTTTATTATTTACGATAGCATGAAATCGTTTATTTTTATACACTTGGCGCATTGCCTTTTCATAAATAAGAGAATTGAATGAAGCACATGTTGATGTAATTCAATTTATGATGAATAATGAATGAAGTTGTCAGACGATGCCGATAATCACTTGTAAATGCATTATAACATGAATTATTACGATAAATTATTCGATGACATTTATTCTGTTGGGTTCGGAGTGATCTTGAATAACTATGGAAGTTTGATTATATTATCGTCAATCTATCATGATGCACATATTGCAGCGTCATCGTGAAGAGCAGCTCCCACCAATATGAAATTTCTGGATAAGCAACACTTGTTGTAATTAAAAATTTATTTCTCCTGAGAATCAGCTACTGGGAACGACACACATAGACGATTAAGAAGCAATTCGAGCGCCATCGTTGATGGTTTCAAACTTCTGATGGATCCGGTAATTGATGTGTAGAAATGTACGTGGTGAAAATATTTTGCTTATTAATATTCTAAACAATAATGAGAAAATACATCACTTAAAAATTATAGGAAGGGACGCTACGATTCGGGCCAAACCCGGCGACCATATCTAACGGCAGAGCCGCCAGGCCGACCTCGAACCGCACGTCCTTACAGTATGCTGTTCTCCGTCAGAATGTGTCGGCGTTCCTTCCCAAATCTCCCGCCTAGGAGTACCGATTTTCCGGCGAATTAGTATGCGCTCAAATAGCTCCCTCCAATTATTTTTAATTGGAGTTTATTTTATAAATAAAAGTTAATTAAGGTTGATGACAGTGAATTATCTTTATTCACCATTTATTTATTTTTGATTCATTGAGAGAGTAATTTATTGTTTCTATTTTTTATTGAAAGTTTTGTAATGACGCTATCTTTTGAAAATGCGTAGGAGTACTTCCGGAGTGCATTGAACTCAAGCAGAAATTCTTGGAATTTGTGGCGTCATAGTTTCAGCTAGAGAGGGAAACGATGTATTTTTGAAAGTACAAAATATCAGAGATATCTTTTTTGAAATAAATACGAAGAATCCAGAACGTATTTAAATAATTTTTCAGATGCTAATGCACCAATTAATTTGAGATTTATTCTGGATTTTGGGAAATATTTATTATTTCCTGGGTTTATTAAATAATATTTTAGAGCATATTAACTGAAAAAATAGATTTTTCTGGATTTTAACTAAATTATTTCCGGAGTTCAAATAATTATTTCCGATTTCAATTTTTAAAATAAATAATCTCCGTTTATATTGTCTTTTATTAAAAATTCATGATATCTGAATTTTGGAAGGAAGTTTTAAAATAATTTTTTAAATAAAAATGTTAAAAGTTTTTACCTTTTAACACTGACACAAGATATAGATGTTGAATTGAGAAAGTGTATCTGTAATCTGCTATCAAATAACTGTTTGAAAGAAGATTATATGTTCTCTTATTGTACTTTATCATAAAACTTAGAAATATAATGGTGTACAAATTATTAGACTCAACTCAGAAATTATACATCTCCGTACCTCATGCCTTTGCTTTTCAGATTGTAAAGAACATATTTTTATAAAAAACCACAATTTTTATAAAAAAAATTCACTGTAAAACACATAAAATACATTTAATTAAAATCATTAAAAATATACATTGTGTTAAGGCCTTTCGCCCCGAACATCAGGGCATCATCAGGACAGAGCCATTTTAACTAGAAGTACAGTAACATTTGATTTATATATACATAAGAACCATATTACGGTTATATATATAAATAAAATGTGACTGTACTTCTAGTTAAGATGGCTCTGTCCTGATCATGCCCTGATGTTCAGGGCGAAAGGCCTTGACACGATGTATATTTTTAATGATTTTAATTAAATGTATTTTGTACGTGTTTTACAGTGAAATTTTTTTAAATAAAAATTGTGGTTTTCTACAAATACGCGTGTTGTTATCATGTCTCTATATGAGATGTAATTGTATATAAAAGAACATATTATTTGTATATTTCAATGAAAGATTTGTTCTGGATTCAAGAAAGGAAATCAGTAACAAATTAAGTAAAATGCACTGTTTGGGAATCACACAGTAAAAAATACTTAAAATTCATAGTCACTGTAGTTTTGGATTATGTTCCTTCTTGTAATTATCTGTATTCATTTGAAATCAAATAGCATACAAATTTATGGATATAAAAAATTTCTTTAGTAAAAATGAAAATTTTTTGAATATATATATATATATATATATTTCTTTTTATAACATGTAGAGATTTTAAATCAATGCAACATTATCTTTAGAAAACTTGACATGCTACAGTGTAGACATGAAATAGGAACATTTTTGTTGAATAACTTTTAACTGTGCATGGATAGTCATTAACAAAATTTCTTTAACTTTCAATTTCTCACAAAAAGATAATAGTTTTTATCTTTATTTTTATTTTGAACCAAGTAACACAATATAGTGTATGTTGCTTCAAAATAATGTTAAAAAAACCCTTATAGATTTGCTATTTATAGCAAAATGTCTATCCTGGTATAACTTGTGGGCAGTCCCAGGGCTGTCCATTGGATCTACTCCATGATTATCTGTTCTATCATCACCTATGGTTGTATTGTCTGGTGGTCTCGGACTAGGCTGACTACTGTTAGAGGTTACTTTAATAGGTTGCAAAAGATGGTCTATGTTGCTCTTTCAGGGTACATTAAGACTACTCCAACTGTTGCCCTTGAGTATTTGCTTGGGTTTCTTTTGCTTCATTTGCATATTGAAGCTGAGGCTTTATTTTAACCAGTATGAAGCGTTTCATGCGTCTGGGCTTGTGAAAGGATTATTCTAGACATCTCTCTTGAGGCTCGCTCATTTCATTTGTTGCTGATCTTCCTTCTTTCATTATGCCTAGTGACTACATGGTTATGAAATATGCCTTTCATAAGCCTTTTAGGATCTTCTTCCCTTCCAGGGAGGATTGACTTATGCCTCCTAGTTGGCTTAATAGCAACTGTCGGCTCTAAGTTTGGTTCTCATTCTAGGGCAGGTATTTACTGTTCTAGAGATGAAACTAGACTTCCTTTCCCTCTTGGAAAGTTTGCCATGGTTTTCCGAGCTGAAATCTTTGCTATCATCTTGTGCTGTAAGGTGTGCTTAGACAGGAGTTATAATTTAACCATCTGTATCTGTTCTGACAGTCAAGCGGCTCTCCTTTCACTGGTAAGGTGTAAGTTCCCCTCTCTTCTCATATGAGAGTGCTACAAGGTACTTTGTGAGCTTTCTTCCTATAATAATGTTAGTCTTCACTGGGTACCTGGTCTTATGGGTATACCTGGTAATGAGTTGGCTAGGTCTGGTTCCAGCACACTCTTTTGTGGCCCTGAACCTGTTCTGGGTATTTCTCCCACTAGCGCCAGTGGCACACCCACGGATGGGGCTCAAGCCTCCTCCAGAACCAGCTGACATGGTAAAAAATTTTAGATATGCATGAAAAAATATTATTCAAACACAGATATTGTAAGCAAAAATAAAGTTTATAAATTATACATTAAGTATTAGGAAATTTTTGAAATCCTTACATTCAAACACAAAAACAATAAACCAGTTCTTTGTTTTTTAGTTGAAATATACCCTAGACATTTCATTGCAGTTTTTAGGAATGGGTTTCTAAGGTCCTAAAGCATATACTGTTATCATGAAATCGAGGGAGTATCTAAAAAATCAGGCAGAAGAAGCAATCTCATGTGAAAGTAAGCATGGATGTATTTGTCAGAAAATTGGGATACCAGGCTCATACAATTTTATAATTTAATTCATGAGTATTTATAGCATCTTTGTGAAAATTTGTTTTGTCCTTTGGCAAAATTAACATATTCGCATTGGCAAATGAAAATTCTCGTTTGATATAAAATAAAAATTAGCCGTGCTCTTAGTCGTTCCTCTAAAACAATATTTTAAATTAAAAATGAAATTTGCATATTAGTTAAACCCTTTATATGCCACTAGCACATATGCATGCTAGTGAAATTTCGCATCAATTGCTGAAGATAAAATTTAATTGATTTAATCACAAATACGTAAAATAATTTCTCCAAAAATATAATGATTTAGAGGAATACCAAAACGCTTGAAATATTTACTAACTGAACAAATTAATATTCTAAGTAATATATCATATATTAGAATTAATGTTTTTATACATTAAGAGGTTCTGCCCCCTGCTTGCTGTGTTAACTAACACCCACAAAGACTATGCATCCAACTTGTTTCTGTTAACCGAACCTAGAAGAAGCATTGCCCCTATACTCAGTGGCGTCGCTAGAGAATTTTTCAGGAGGGGGCAAACTTAAAGTTGCAAAATTTCAGCATATTTTTAAAAATTCAGTTAGATTCAAATGGTTGGCTGATTGATATAGGTGATTAAGTACGCCTGTGTGTAAGCATTTACTTCAACAAATTTTTATGCATGTAATTTAATCTAAAAAATTTTACTTATAAAAAATATATGCAACTTATTCAAAACCAATACTAATCCGGAAAACTTACTGTCAAGTCAATTTAAAATCTGTTTGCAGGGAAGGTTAGAGACAACAGATAACCTATAAATGAATTCTAATGATATAGTTTTGAGGCTTCAATTGTAATTTTTAAAAATAATTTTTTACTTATTCGAATTTTCCAGGAGGGGGCAAGTGCCCCCCCTTGCCCCTACGTGCCGACGCCCATGCCTATACTCCAGATAATTAAATAAAAATAGCCATGTAAACATTTACACTTAAATTCTGTTATAATTTTTACATTCAATCAAATTTTATTTTAAATGGAAATATGGGGGAAGGACATTTCATTTCGGGCGAATTTTATGTTCACTAACTTGTCATACTGTACACAATATTTTTTTATTAGATGAACTTACAACTTTATGTTTGCAAGCTCAGTGCCAACCCCAACTGACCGAACTACTGTAACTTAGCATGTTATATACTGATATAAATTCCCTGATTGTGCAATTCAACTTAAATTCAATTTCATTCATTCATTTATTTATTTCAAAAGAAATATTTAAAGATGGTTCTTTACTATATATATGTCAGGGGTGAAACTAGCTAGCTTGCAAAAACCCTGAAAACTGTTCCTTACATGCAGATAGGGGCCATTTATTAATGATACATCATATAGCTACCTATATTAAATAACATTTATAGACTTTGTAATACATTGTAAGGCAACTTAAACATTCAAAATAAGAATTTATGTAAAAACAAAGTATTTTAACATGAAATTCAAAGACAGCAAAATTTTCAAAAACCCTGAATTCAGGGGTAGCCCCTGAAAAGTTTCACCCCTGATATGTGTACATATATGCCCATAAACCTATTACTATACTACAAGACCCAATTATTCTTCAGCCCCCTCCAGACAGAAATTCTGGGTGCTATAGGCAATGACGTAATTCTGATGGTCAAAGGCAAGCAAAAGAGCTTAATTGTGACTATCCTAATCCTGATCTTTATCATAAGGAGCTTTTAAAGCAAAACAGGGATGCTTTGAGGAAGGTTACTAGCCTTCTTACTGGTCACTGTACCCTTAAGAGACATCTGAACATTATGGGTATCAGTTCTGATCCCATTTGTTGTTGTCTGGAAGAGGAGACTGCTCAGCACATTTTATGCGACTGTGAGGCCTTTTCTGCTCACAGATTTGAGCATCTTGATTGAGCCTTGGAAGCTGCAGGATATTCCTGTCAGGTGTCTGCTGAACTTTGCTTCAGCTACGAGAATTTTCTCTTAAGGATGCGTTTGAGTCTGGGTACAATAGACTTCTGGTCAATGTGCCCTAGCTCTCAGTGTCCTGCTGAGGGCTGCCCTCCTTACAAAGTTATGTCATAATTTGTAAGCAAATGAAATTCAATTCATTCTACTGACTATATCATTCTGAATTTTTAATTGCTAGTGCTTGTTACTATGCTTCCAAGTTCCTTGAAGTAGGGTATCCATCCTTGGTGCATTTATTGCAGTTTGGCTGTTCTTTTCTTTATACAATGTGTTTTATTTTATTTATTAATTTTATTATTATTTTCTCAGAACAAGGTGACAATACATAGATATATAAATCTATGCAATACATACTTAAACAGTAGGCCCCGGGATTCAAATCAAATTATAACTGTCGATGGCAACGGGAGATGATTAAAAAATGTTTTTAAAAATATACAGCCAACCAATCATGTTGCAGCATTGCTATAAGTTCTTTCTTATGCAATAAATTTTGATTTTTTTAAAAAAATAGTTTTTTAAAAAATCTAGGTTTCCCTAAATTCCAGGTACTATAGTAATCCTATATAACATATTCTTTATTACACCCTACAAGTTTTGTAACTGAAACTGTGAAAATTAATTAGCATAAGATAAGATGTGTAATTTCTGTATTTGGTATAATAATGTGCACACTACTGTAGATTATTTTTTCATAAAATTGTTTAAAATTGGAGAGGAAAGATCTCAGCTACTCTCTCTGATATTTAGATCTTCCAAACTTACCAAGAAATGAATTTAGGATATGAAAAAACTATTATAATCTTTAAAGCACTCATTTACTTCCTATGCTAAAGTTTTGTAAAATGTACTATTGTAATGACATCAGACTTTAGTAATAACTTTCTAGACTGATTAGAGAGGGCGCTTCTGGCCCTGTCCTGAGAAAAAAGAACTTTCGTTTTGAAGAAAGTCTTTTGTTTTTTGCAGAGAGAGTGATGTGACTACACTGATGGTGGGTGGCAGGCTCAAGATGCTTGCTTAGAAAGCTTTTTGTTTGTGGACTGTAAAATGATGTCCATTTAAAAATTATGTTTAATTAATTTCTTTTATGTTTATATGTGTGCATGTTGTTCGTGTTTGTAAACGAGAATAAATTATTTTCTCAAAAGAACACTTCTTTATGGTCTGCATCTACACTTCATCACACTATGTTTACTGTTTTAACAATATGAACAATACTGTTTATTTCTTACATTTACATTTAGAAACTTAGTAATAATATCCTTAATAAACAGTAAATGTCCAATAAATGCTTCACTTTTATGGAACTTAAATAAATTATATTGCTTGTGACCAATAAAATAAAATGAATGAACTAAGAAGCTTAAATAATAATTTAACAGAATTAAACATTTTTTTTTTTTTTTTTTTGAGTTACATGAAATTATAACTTTAATATGCTATATAAAAGATATCAAAGAGAAACAATGCTAAATTTTTACTTGAAGATAAATGATAAATAGTTGATTTTTATATTATTTTCAATTTAATCACGTCTATTATTACTATCTTTCCTTTAACTGCATATATAAAAAAAATATTTTACAACTTTAATCACTAAAATTACACAAAATGAAATCTCAATTTTAATTGTCAAAATCTGCAGTTGTACAGTGTTATGATGTCTTAGAGTAATATATTTTTTGGAAAGGAACTGTTGACTATTGGTTGTATTTTTTATAATTGCTTTTAAAGGAAACTTCACATCCCTCAAACATCGGGTTGCAGCCGGAAAAATCGCCTCCAACTTCACTAGTGAACTGATCGCCATAAAAGCCACTCTTGCCCTTTACCTCACACTGTCAGTTCCCTCGAATGGCATCATCATTTTCTCTGACTACAAATCTGCTCTGGAGGCCATTAAAGGAGGTAAAACGAGACTCGCCCAAGATATCAACGCGCTTCTGTCCACCATTGTTGCCAGAGAACAAACCTGCACCATCCAATGGGTCCCCGCTCATGTCAACATCGAGGGGAATGAACAAGCGGACTCCCTCGCCAAGGAGGCTAGGAATATAAATCCCCCCTCCCATGCAAACCACTTGCTTTGATGCAAATGCCATCGCAAAACATCAGCTCTGCGGCGGACCTCGGAAGAAATGGTGCCTTCCGGAGCTTAATCTTGACCGTGAAATCACCACTACCATCAGCAGATTACGGACGGGGCACATGAGAGGTATGAAGATCATGCCCGACGGCTCTAGAACTTATGCAGAATGCAGGCACTGCCCAGGAACTCAGCTGGATCCGAGGCATCTCTTCAATTGCATCTCTGTTGCCTCGACCCTCTTCAACATCGACCTCAACTGCTGCCACGACACCCTTTACACCGAAAAAGTCGGAGATGTGGCCAGGGCTGTGCTCCATGCCTTTGGTCCCATTTGACTTGTCTATTCACTTTTTCTTTTTTTTTTCTCTCTGCACTTGTCACACGACAACAACAACAACCAAGGAAACTTCACATTATTACTACAAAGTCTATATCTTTTTTGTAAAATATTTTATTTATAAATATTGATGTATGTACACTTTTGAAATGCTAGAAAATGATCACAAAGAAATCTAAGAAATAACAATAAATATTGGAATTACAAAAGTGATAAGCTCAGTCACATGATCCATCTTTCCAACCAGTATGCCACCGTTCTTCTACTTTGCTACAGTCAAAGATTGGTTTTCCTAATTTTTTGTTCACTATATTATGCATGTCACACATCCACTGCGATAAGTCATTTTGACTGCTTACAGCAGGTGGTTTCTTTGATATTCTAAAAAAAAGAAAAAATCGCATTTCGTAAGAATTAAAAAAAAAAAAATATGTAAGGAGTAGATGAAGAAATAACTACAATTGATAAAAGTTTGCTGGAGATAATAATTATGCTTTACATTGATTTACATGTGTAAGAAACAATTCTCTTTGATTTTAGACTCTTTAACTGAAAAAGAAAAAACAGTTGAAATATTTTGCTACTGTTTTTACTTTCTCTTTCCCATGTATGCTGGAGAAAGTATTTATTTTGGGTCAAATTTTCAAAAATGAGTTTTTGCTCCAATCATATACTTTGGGGTAACCTGAATCCCAGAATCAGATTTTTAATGGTTGGTGTGCACAAGTATGTTATCAACAGGAAGAGGAAGTCCAAACTTGGTATTTTATATCTGTAACATATGAGGATGAAACTTAAAACTTTTTATTGAGATCAGTCAAATGATTCATGTAAAAGGAGATACAAAAGTGTTCAAATACATTACGACTATAGGCAAAATTTCTGGAAAATAGTTTATCTTTAGATCGCACTAAAAATGAAATGGACAAGCATTTGCACAAAGCTATGTTTTATATGAAATGCATGAGGGTTGGGGGGGGGGGGGGGGAGAGTTTTAGTATGTTGTTCTGGACACTCTTGACTATGACAGTGCCCATTTTCAAAACTAAACATTTTTTTTTTTTTTCCTGTTTGTCAATTTTTGGTCTTCATTACCTGAACTGGTACTCAAAACACCATTTGCCCCTATTTGCCTCAAAGTTATTAAAAATATCTTGCTATATTACCCTTAAGTATCCCCTTCATACATAATTAATACATTAAGTTGAAAATATTTGACCAGAACCCTTTTAATTTCAGACTTCAGTTGATTTTACTACTGCAAATAAGCATTTCTCAAGAAAATGTGATATTTCATCCGCCTATATTTTCTAAACTATTGATCATACAAAGAAAACGTAATGATTGGTTGGTGTGATGGGTTTTACGTTGCACTAGTGCTGCACAATGGGCAATTGGCGACGGCCTGGGACTCACCCCTAGAGGTTGAAAATGCAATGGAAATTTTTGTAGGAAATTTCACATAGATTAATTTTGTAATTGAGATTTTTTCTTTAAATCCTATAGATTTCAAGATATTTAATAAAAACTAAAAAGTGTTCCCTGCCCCCGCTTGCCCTCCACAGATGGTAGTAGTATGTAGACAGTAGACTTTTAGTATGTTGTTCAGGACACTCTCGGCTATGACTGTGCTAAATTTCAAAACTACACATTTTTTTTTTCTATTTTACCTATTTTGATTGGACTGATGGTATGAAATGCCTTCATCCTTCAATTACAGGACATACAAAAAAAAAAAAAAAAAAAATTGATATTAGTGCTACATTTAGAAGTGGTTCAAAGTGCATTTCATGTTGTGATTTTTTTTTTTTCTGAACTAAATTTAAGCACATTGTTTGGTGTATATGTAATTTAAAGATAATATACAGGGCTACTCAAAATTATGCAAATAAGTTTTAAAGAATAGTGTAGACAGAAATTTTCTAATTATAAATTTAAATAACAAACTTAAATAATATTTTACAAGTATAGCAACAGCTTTCAAATGCAGGGTTGCTGCACACTGTATGTCAAATAAAACTTTCTATTTTTCAAGCTTTTTTACTTCCTTATACAGAGTATAAGGAAGTATTGTAATCCAATTTTGCGAAATTGATATTGTATCGCACATAACTCAAAAAATAATGATCGTAGAATGTTGTCAATTTATATTTTTGGCCGTTATGATGTCTTGCTCATTTATAAAGGCTTATAATATTTCATAATTGGTGCAATCTATTTCTCATTGGTAACCCCCACCCCAATCTATAGCAGTAAATGTGTCAAATTAATCCCCATTTTTTTTATGAAACTAATACTTGAGATACAACTATTATAATTATTATATTTTAAAGTGACTAAAAATAAAATAAATTATATGCATTTATCCTTTATAAAATTAATTTATATTAAAATCAGCCTCGATTATATATTTTTTAATAAATTATTTGTTGGCTGAGTATTAAATAAATGCAAAAAAAAAAAAAAAAAAAATTACACTGAAGTTTTATTTGGAGGTCATAAAAAAAATGGTTAGACTGTTCATTCCAACTCCCACATATTATTATTATTTTAATCTATACTGATAAAGATAAATGAATGATTAATTCATTATGCATCATGAATTAATCAATCATTTATCTTTATGAGTATAAAAAATAATGAATTATAAATTCATTTATCAGTATATCTGAAACAAAAGATTTTTTTTCCAGATAATAATAATTAAATAAAAAATAATAATGATAAATAAAAGTATATTCTATCTGTATAAATTTTATCATGCAGTCAAGTATAAATTCTGCATGTCTTTATACAAAAATGCAATGTCAATCTTCACTTTATTCATTCATTGTTAAGAAATAAAAATAGTATGGTTTTAAATACTTTTGTTTCGTCAAAGAAGCGAATAAATTTACTATATTCTTCAAAATCTATTGTACTGTAATATTCTATTAAAATAAAATTTTAATGTCAAAATTAGAATAATTTAAATCATTTCCATTGTTTTTATTTTGAATTATTTGTCTGTCATGGAGAAAGAACGCAGCTGAAGATTCCTTTTCTATTTCTTTATTTTTAGTTAAACTAATTTACTTAAAAACCTGTTTAATATCTATGAAAATACAATAGCTGATTGACTTTCTATTAAAACATTTATAATATGGGTATTTTATTATTCTTATTTTAACTTTAGAATAAATAAAATTAAGATAAAATTTTAATGTATGAGCACAGACTGTGTAGATTTTTAAATTTTGTAGTTTTTTTTTTTTTTTTTTTTTTTTTAATCAAATCAAACAAAAGTTTAAATACTATTGGGTTGTTCGATAAATAATGTCTTTTTTTAAAACCTTCGCTTCTAAAAACCAAGGCTTCTTTGAACGTGAAATTTTTCAACTTACCGAAAGATGGCAAAAGGTCATCCAACAAAATGGTCAATATATCATTGATTAATGTTTATTGTTAATATAAATAAATTCACTTTGAAAAACATGAAAAAAAAACGACATTATTTATCGAACAACCCAATATAATGCATGAAAAATTATAGTGACTGCATAAAAATAAACATGGAAAATGTGTAAAATATTAATTTAAAAAATGTAATTAGAGAATAATTTTTTTAATTCAGGAACAAATTGATTTATTAAAGTTTTTCCTACACAGGCAAACAAAAATAATTTTAATATACAAACATTTGACACATTTTAAATTTGTATTGCAAATTTACTATTTTCTTTATCACTTTTAAAAGAAAGATAAAATTGTTTTGATTGATTTTTTTTTTTTTTTTCAGAAATTTTTATTTTGAAATTTATGAACAACCATTATATATTATTAATATTTTCAAGCACAAACATATTTCATATTAAAAAATTTAGGTAATCGAATCCAAAAACCAGATTTTACTCAAAGTTAACTTTCTCTACTTTTTAATATGATTCAGTTTCTGATGAATTGCCATTAATATCAGCATCATCTTTATTTATTTTATTTATTTATTTAATCCTATGGAAATGTTACTGTAAGTTTCATTTTTTGTATCAGATGTGATATGTGGATTTCTGGGAGTGTACTGTATAATGATAGTGCAGTGGCGGATCCAGAACTTGACTTTTGGGGGGGGGGGGGCTGAGATTTTTCAAAGTGTTATTCTAGACCAATAAAAAATTTACAATTGCAATATTCAATAGTGAATGTCAGTGTTTTGGGGGGGGGGGGGGGCTTCAGCCCCCTAGCCCCCCCCCCCCTTAAATCCGCCACTGTGATAGTGGCTTTTCAAAATATTTTTCATTAAGAAAAGACAATTGAAGATTGGGAAGAGTGGGGAATAATGAGACAGTGGTCGAATTTCATTTTTTTTTTTTTTTTTTAAGAAAAATATAAATGCAAATTAGCCTTTAGAAAAAAAAAAAAAAAAAAAAAAACTAATTTAATTGATTTAAAAAGAAAAAAAAATCTAACAAAAATATTTTCATCACATTTAGTTAAGAACATCTTGATTAAAGTAGTATTATAATGAAAAGAATTTCATTGAAACTGATCCATTATTTGGAAGTTAAAATACAACACAGTCTGACACACACACAGATAGATGAAAGCTTCAAATCGAAGAGCAGACCCAGACAGTGCAACTACTGAATGATATACACCCCACGACAAAAAGATAGGAACAAAGGGTTTTTTCTTCGATTTTTCATAAAATAACGTTATCTAAATTGTGCTTATCATTATTATTATTATAAAATAACACTATTCCTGGACTAATTTTTGTTTTAAGACTAATTTAGAAAAATTTTAAGACTAAAATTTTTCTAATTTAAGACTACACAGCGCGACAAAAAGATAGGAACAAAGGTTTTTTTTTTTTTTTTTTTTTTGAATATGAATATTTTGAAAGTGATTCAAATATTTAATATGTTTTTGATATGATAGCATTTTGTTATGATAATAAATGATCAGCACAATTTAGATAATGTTATTTTATGAAACATTTTAAAAAACCCTTTGTTCCTATCTTTTTGTCACGGAGTGTAGTCTAAAATTAGAAAAATTTTAGTCTTAAAACTTTTCTAAATTAGTCTTAAAACAAAAATTAGTCCAGAAATAGTGTTATTTTATAATAATAATAAATGATAAGCACAATTTAAATAACGTTATTTTATGAAAAATCAAAGAAAAAACCCTTTGTTCCTATCTTTTTGTCGCGGGGTGTATACCAAAAGTTATTAGACACCAAATGGCAGAAAGAAGAAAAGAAAAAATAAATAAATAAATAAAATGTTGACAAAAAAAAAAAAAAAAAACATACAAAATGGGCTCCTTTATATGAAAAATACAAAGCTTGAGAAAAACAAAGGAAAACAACAAAAGCCATTAAAATCTCAAACTTCAGAGTCAGAATGTGAGATGACACAGTCCTCAATCAAGTCAAGCTGATAGTATGGAGGAAAAGCTTGATAACCAGAAAATACGAGTTGACAATTGGGTAATTGTCAAGTTTTATGAAAAAAGAGGATGAGATAATTTATCAACTTAGTAACAGAAAACAATCACGATGTTTTGACTGTGAAAGTTGCTAGGAGATCAGAAGGTAACCGATTCAAATGGCCAGATGTTAGTAATATGCTTGAGGTAGATTTGATACAAATTTAAACCTGTCTCAGTCCTCCTGTCATTTGAGTACAAAATGACAGAATCAAGTTTTGAATTTGACTACTATTTTTCTGCTGATGTTGAATAGGGTTAATTAAAGAAAAATAAACATTAACACTTCACCTAATATAAGAACATTTTTTGTATGAACTAAAATATTCCACTTATTAAAACAAAAAAACTTTTAAATCACAAAACCTATGTTTTTCATTTCAATATCTATGAGTCTTCTCCCTTTTATGAGGGGGGGGAGGGGGTCCTAGGCCTAGGGATACATGCTGACTTAAGAAATTTATATTTTTTGCACCATTTCTAGTGAGAACTGTGCTATTATTTTTAACCACAGTAATATACAACATAGCGGACTATTTGTACATATCTTTTATTCAACTCCAACTGTTATATAAAAAAAAATAATAAAATAAAAATTGGTTCAAGTCACTCTATTTTCCCCTAAACATATTCACTTATCTTTATTATCCTAGATATTATTACTATTTATGAACTTAATTACTATAAAGAAAGGGAAGAAAAAAAAAAAAGCAAATTTAAAAAATCAATACTTTGAAAATCACAAAAACTAACACATTTATATAGTCTACGAATTCCTATAGTTATATTTAGTAAAAGTGCACATTCATCCTAACGAATGTAATACAAAAAGTTTCATTTCTGTGCACCCAAAATTGACCAATATATTTAATTTCAAAGTTAGGGATATTTTTACATTTTCTCAGGCTTTATTAAAGATTTTTTTTAACCAACCTTTTAATGAAGGTTGAAAAAGTGTGAAAAAAAAATCCCAAACTTTGAAACTAAATACTTTGTCAATTTTCGGCACACAGAAATAATTGTTAGGATGAGTATCAACTTTTATTAAATGTACTATTAGGAACCTGGGGATTATATAAAATGTTAGTTTTTGTAATTTTCAAAAAATTGATTTTTTGAATTTAAACATGCTATATCATAAATGCTTACATTTTAAAAGATACTTTGTAATTGGAAGGAAGTATATATCTGTGACCAATGTTTGCAGAGATAAAGGCCTTCCTATGACTTTGTTTTGCATCCTTTGAAGAGAAATAGAAGAAAGAAAGTGGCAGAGAGAGAAAAAGAAAAAAAAAAAATGTTGATGAAAGAAAGGCAAAAAGGGCTCTTTATGTAAAAAATACAAAGTTTGAGAATAACAAAAGAAAACAATAAGAATCTGAAACTTTAGAGTCAGAATGTGAAATGACACAAAGTCCTCAATCAAGTCAAGATGATAGTAGGGATGAAGAGCTTGATAACCAGAATATGAGTTGACGATTGGGTAATAGTCAAGTTTTGTGAAAAATAAAATATAAATTACATTTATTTTATTTTATTAATCTATTGTTATTATAATTAAATTAAATAAAAACCTTTCAAACTTGCCTCATTACTGTGCCGTAAATTTTTCACCTGGGTACCCAGGCCTCCTCGGCAGCTTCATCTGCCGTGAAGTTCTTGAGACTGAATTCAGTGGGTGGTCCTATCCATAAAGTCGTGCCACGCTCCATCCTCCAGGTGAAAAATTTACGTCACAGTAATGAGGCAAGTTTGAAAAGTTTTTATTTAATTTAATTATAGTAATGTCTCATATAATTTATATAATTTCTAATGCTATTGTTATTATTTATTATGTGTTATATTTTTTGTTTTTAAATGTTACAATAAACCTTTTTCACCCTCCAAATCAAATTCATGGCCATAAAATTACCGAACAGTGATAAAAATTGGGGAAGAAGTGACATCCTGAAAAAGTGATGAATGATGGAGCAAAACGGGGGTCACATTCGGATTCAGGCGATCATTTTGCATAAAAATCAGAAAGAATGGCTTAATAAAAAAAAAAAAAAAAATGCAGCACAGTGTTACTAAATTTATTTATGTTAACATACTTCCTGCTGTTTGTTTTATATTATTTGATATGTCCTATAATTTTGCAACATGCCAAAAAAGAATTTTGTTTGAAAACAAATATGCATTTTTCTAAAACTCAGTGAAACCATATTTTTTCCATGTATATTTTTATGACACATCTTCATTATAAAACATACTTTTCAAAAACATTTAGAAAACCTTAGATACAGTGAATTTTCAGTGATGCCCTATAATTTTGCAACGCACTGTATTAGACATTTTATCATGTTTAAATTCATTGTCCACTATTAGTGAAGAATGAATGCTAGAATAAATAACAAGAATAACACATTAGTAAATGACCCCTCAAAAACACACCAACCTTCATTGAAATTTGGTTACAATTTATTCATAAATACTACACTCATATTCATCTCTTCCACCCCTCCTTTTGAAATGGTTTCTGTACTACATTTTCCATTGGTCTCCACTTCAACTGCCTTAATTTGAGTATTGTATTTACACCAGAGACACTTTACATAGCTTGCCTTTCTGGTCTAGGTAATGGACCATGTTTCCCTGGCAAGCTCCAGGGTTTAAACTTTTATTTTATTTTAAACCTTTTATCATGTTTAAATTTTTTCTTTAACAACAATGAGGATGGAACCCAAGGAATTCTGAAACGGCCACATACTGGACTACATTTTTTTCATTTGTGCTCTTTTAACATTGTTTTTTACTTTTCTTTTAATAGAAACAATTTTTCATAGAGTAAATTTTATACATGGACATATATTTTTCTGTAATATTACAAGGCACTAGCGGAAATCTTCAAGGAAGCAATAGTGTACCCTGGCATACTCTATGAGAATTACTGCTTTAAACAATAAAATCTTCACCATTTTTTAATAGAGTTTCCAGCAAACATAAAATAAATAAATAAACCAATGTCTGTAACATAAAATTAAAAGAAATTATTGCACTTAAATAAAGAATATTATAGTACTTCCTTATTTTCATGCCCTTTATTACTACCTTGATATTTTTCAAGCTTAAGAGAATGCAAAATACCTATTCTCGCTGACAACCAAATGCCCATGTTATTCCATAGAGGAATTTGTTCACAAAGTTATTCTTTACCTAAGAAATTTTTTAAAATTCTATTTTTACTTTCAGAAAATTCACAAACATTAAATTAATTGTTGTTTTCCAAAAATCAGTTTAAAAAACATTTAATACTTCATTTTGAAGCATAAAAATGTGAAAAAAATGAACCGAGCATAATTTTGGCATTTATTTAGCTCTAAAATACAATAATAAACATAAAAAAAATCAATTTTTGAAAATCAAAAACTATGTTAATGGCAAAAAATTTTCTGAATGTCCGAAAAAAAAAAAAAAAAATGTAATAGATAGCAAGATGTATGTAAATTTATTCATTTTTTATTGCACAATTGGTTATTAAATTGCATAATTTAATAACCAAAAGTACTGAGCTACTTAATATGAACTCCCCGCCCCCTCCCCAAAATATCATGAAAATTCAAAAGTTTTCGGCGATAAAATGAAGTTTTTTTAAACAGGAAAAACTTACTCTATTTTTAGATCATCAGCACATTCTTTACATGGATAAAAATCTGAAAATAAATGGAGAAACTGCTTCATTTTAGACTGTTCAGATGTAGAAGGATTTTTTGGATAATATGCAGCCATTGTATGCAGAAAACCCCAAGTTGATCTCCCTAACTCTTCACGATCTAAAGGACATTCTTTCTTCTCCTAGAATTCATAATGAAAATGCAATTATTTTATTGTTTTTAACTTTTCGTATATGCATAATATTAATTAAAAAAAGAAAAAAAAAAATCTAAAATGATTTAAATCTTCACTATATCACAGTAACAGAACTTTCTGTCAATTTGCGACAGCTATTTAGGCATTAGAAAATAATCTGCTGCAGAATTTCACAATATGTTCCAGAAAAAAAAAAAGTTTCCAGATTCAGTAAGCATATTTTTATCACAAATTTGCATTTATCTAATGTTATTAATCTGTTAGATATGTTAAAGCATTGCAGTTATAAAATTTTAATTACATATATCTAATCTTATCACATAAGAAGAAATATTCAGGTCCATGATTTTGCTTGTACTGACAGTAGAGAAATATTTGTAGTAAAAGATTATAAACGTTGAAATTAATGCAACTTTCTAAAATTTTCTGGTTTCTGTGTAACCAGATGAAGGGACATTAAAAAGTATCAACTTTCTTTTATCAAAATTTACAGTTTGTTCGTCATTGCCTTCTATACATCTTAATTGTATTTTGCTTTCCTTCTCAATGTCTGAGACCCAACTTTCACAGAAAACTTCTGATACTGGAACTGAAACTGTGTGTTTAAGTACTTAATAAGTATAGGTATTTTCTTTGATAGCTCACTAGCAGACTTTTCATATATAACCTTTATTTCATATGTGATCCTTTCAGATCTAACTTCTCCTACAGTGCTAGTGATCTATTTACAAAAATACTGGTACTCAAACAAAAATGTGTCAAGATCATAAATCTTTGAAAATGATGCAAAATCTTATATATATTAAAAGAAGCAATAGCAAAAATTACATAAGTAGTGAGTGATATTTAAAAATTCTACCTCTAAATAGGTTCTATAATTTAATAAAGAAAGTTTAAAAAGAAAATTGATATTTATATGCTGGATATAGAGAAATATTGGAAATCAGAAGACTTTTGCAGAAAGTTTCATTACTGATCATTAGTAAATGATAAAAAGCGAGGTGGGGGGGGGAGGCAAAAAAAATATATGAATATAGATTTTGAACAATTCTACCTCTTTATAGGTTCTAGGATCTAATGAAGTAAGTTTAAAATAAACATTGATATTTCTGTTGTGGATGGAAATCACAGTGTTTCTGTGGAGTGTTTGATCTCCAATTGTTAGTTGGGGGGAGGGAGGGGGAAGAGTCAATTGTTCAATGAAAGATATCAAACAATTCTATTTCTTATAGGTTCTGGAATCTAATTAAGTTTAAAAAGAACATTGGCATTTAAGTTGCATATGGAAAATTATTGGAAATTGCAAGTATCCTGCAAGCGATTTGATCGCCGATCGTTAGCAAGGGGGAAAGGAGGTAACACACGCACAAAAAAAAGAAATACATGAGGGAGAGATATTGAACAATTTTATCTCTTTATAGGTTATAAAATCTAATAAAGCATGTTTAAAATGAATATTGATATTTATGCTATGGATGCAGAAAGATTAAATATTACGCTTCTGTAGAGCATTTGATCACCGATCGTAAGTGGGAAAGGGAAGGTAAGTAAAAGAAATATAAGAGTGATAGATATTGGGCAATTCTATTTCTTTATAGTTTCTGGAACCTAATTAAATAAGTTTAAATAACATTTATGTTGCAGATAGAGGAAGATTGAAAATCGAAAGAATTCCACGATTCGTTTGATCACCGATCACTAGCGGGGGGAAAGGGAGGTCACAAAAAAATAAATAAAAGACATGAGTGAGAAATATTGAACAATTTTACCTCTATATAAGTTCTAGAATCTAATAAAACATGTTTAAAATGAATATTGATATTTATGCTGTGGATGGAGAAAGATTAAAAATGTAGTGTTTGATCACTGATCCTTAGCAGGAGAGTAAAACAAATATATGGGTGAGAGATATTGAACAATTCTATTTATCTATAGGTTCTAGAATGTAATTAAATAAGTTTAAATAACATTTATGTTGCGGTTAGAGAAAGATTAGAAATTGGATGGATTCTGCGATCTGTTAGATCACTGATCGTTAGCAGGGGGAAGGACAAAAAATTGCTTGAGTGAGAGATATTGAACAATTCTACTTTTTTATAGGTTGTAGAATCTAATATAGCATGTTTAAAATGAACATTGACATTTATGCTGTGGATGGAGAAAGATTGAAAATCGTTATCTTTCCTGCCAAAACTTCTTAGAGAGGCTTGGAATCTTTGCACAGTACTGTTTTGGAAATAATCTGCAGACTAAAAAAAATCTGCGACCTACGTCTCACCTCTTGCATTTTCTGCTATGGAACTCTATATATATGTCCTGGGTTTTTCAAAAATAGTTTGAATGATTTTGATAAAAATTTAGGGTTGAGGGATTTATTTTTATTTTTTTGAGATGCAAATCAATCTGAACTATTTTCACTTTCTGGGAAATTGGGGGTAGGAATGAAGAAATTTAAGTCATTGGTCTGCAGGACCAGTAAGCTTTAAGATTTTACTGGTCTGTACATACTTTCACTGGTCGTAGTCCATTCACCCATTCTATTAGGAATGCAACGGATATCCGGCAAACATGGTGCATTTGGTTGATCCGGTCATTATGCTGGATATTATGATTATCCAGCCTAAAATTATAATGCCGTACTATGTTTTTGTTGTTCTTTATCTCATAATTGAAATTTCCATATTATGAAGCTGAGAGATTAATCTTGTAAAATACAAAATAGGTATTAATTTAAACTAAATGTAATTCACTTTAATTAAATAGCAAATTCTATTTCTAAAGAAAAAGCAGACAACTATTATTCATGCATATATAAGTAATACCACATTTAAAAAGGAAAAAGGTGGCAGAATAATCTGGCATCTTTTTGCTAGATTAATTGCAAGAAAGCTTTCTGTTCTCAGTGTTGCACAGAATGAAGTTCAATGGAAAAAAAGAAAAGATATTAAATAAAACTTTTGCTATGAACATAATCTATTTTAGACATTTTTCATAGTTAATCTGTTTATAATTAATGATTTTGGCTGAATACCGAATATTTAGCCAGCTAATTACTGATAATCAACTGTCAAAGCACTATATTTTTATTAACTTTTTAAATAGTACCATTTACATTTAGTAATATTTTACTTTTTTAATTATGAAAAATTAACATAAAAAATTCCTTTTCAGAAATGGTCATTGATTTAAATATAGAAAATATTATGATACACCACAAACACACACCAACGAAACATACACACCAAAGAAAATTATTAACAGTTAGATTCCTCAATAAACACTTAAACTTTCTTAGATGACATCAGAAAACATAGATGACATCGATGACTTTCTTAGATGACATCGCACCCCATTCAGAAAAATTAATCTTTGAGAAAAACCAACTTAAAGATAACAATAAAACATTGACTAGCATACAATAAAACTGGCACAAATGCCTTTCAGGTGGATAAATTGCGTGATATAGCTGGGACACTTTTCATACATGATGCAAACTCAAATTTACTGTTTTTTGACTCGTATCACCTTTCTTGCTGGGAGTGGACGTAATCTTTGTTTCATCTCCTAAAATGTCCTAGATGGCAACATTATTGGGAATGTGTGCTCCTTGTTAACTCGATTTTAAAGATGTAATCCTTATTTAAGTACTGTTGTAAACAAAAACAACTTTTGTTAGATATTATTAATGTAATTAATAATTTAATGTCATGTTAAAAACATATAAAAGAAATGCTTTCATTTAAAGGAATCTATTAATTAAATAAAATTATTCTGATTAATCTCAACTTAATAATAATTAAAAATAATAGTTATATAAGTATATTTTTTAAATAATTTAAAATTAAAAAAATCTGGAGTGACTCCACTCGACTTTCCGAACATTGAGTAATTAACAGTTTTGTAGATAAAGTAAAGAAAGAGGAGTTGTTAAACAAACAAAAGAGAGAAAACCATAATAGAGTGTTTGAGTACTTTTCTCCATATACGTTTCTCCCCATATGAGTACTTTTCTCCACAATGTTTTATTTAACGCTACTGAACTTTGAGACCATAGATCATAGTGATAAAGAATTTTTCGTTATATCCCTGTAAAAACCTATAAATGCTAGATTCACCAAAATGCTTATAGTTAGTGCAACAGTGATTTATAATATTCATATAACTTTTCAGCTCAATTAAATAAGGCATTTAGGATGCTATCGCACTTTTAAAAATTTGGTCCCGTAGGCCATAATGATAAAGAATTTTTCTTTGTGTCCCTGTAAAAAAAACTGTAAGTGCTAAATTCACCAAAATCTGTACAGTTGGTGCAATTGTAACTTATAACATGTGTACACATTTTTTGCTTCGATTAATAAGGCATGCATTCAGACGCTATCACACTTTTAAAAATTTGGCCCCATAGGCCATAATGATAAAGAATTTTTCTTTGTGCCCCTGTAAAAAAACTGTAAGTGCTAAATTCACCAAAATCTATACAGTTCGTGCAACTGTGACCTATAACATGTGTACAAATGTTTTGCTCAGATTAATAAGGCGTTTAGACGCTATCGCACTTTTAAAAATTTGGCCCCATAGGCCATAATGATAAAGAATTTTTCCTGGTGTCCCTGTAAAAAAACTATAAGTGCAAGATTCACCAAAATCTATAGGGTTTGTACTATGGTGACTTACAATATACGCACCAACTTTCAGCTTATTCGAACAAAGCGTTTAGACGCTAGCGCGTTCAATCACAGACATACACACATACATAAACACACACATACTTACACACACACATACATACATCATCGTAAAAATAGTGGAAGCGGACTCAGGGGACCTCAAAACGTATAGAAACATCAAAATTTTAAATTCGGATTTTTGACATGATTACAACACTTTCCTCACTATAGTGTTCGGAAAGTAAAAATATAATTTTATATTCACTAACCAAATAGTTTCATATTCGACAGTACAACGAAATATTCAGTACAATCCTAATAATTGGCTAATTATTGTGTAAAAACAATAATTCTGCATTTCTGGGTAAAATTCTGTTGTACTTGCTTTTGAAAACCGTCTTTTACTACATGAACATTCAATGTATTAAAATTGTATGTTATTAAAAATTCAATATTTGTTTTCTATAACATAAGAAATTAAAATAATTTAATTATTTATACAAAAGTAATAACTTTAAAAAAATGTTTAATTTGAAACTGTGGCCTGATGTCCAGTATCCGGCCAAACTGACACCTGTTGCGTCTCTACATACTATTATATTTTTAGAAATATTTAAAAATTTATAAAATTTTAATAATTGCCATGTAAGATAAATTTACATGGCAAATATATGATAATTAATTAAAAAATACAAATGAAGTCTTATATAAATTAAAAATTTATGCTTTAATAAATGAGCTAAATGTCACATATTTACCATAAAGTACTACATTAGCTCTTTCAGTCCCATGAATATGCAATTTTCATCTACTCAGGATCCCGGACAAACGGCCGAGATTTCACCCACACGGAAGCACAGAGCGGCTTCTTTTTCTATTCATGTGCGTGTCATTTCAACACACCTTAAGATTAGGGGAAGAATGGATTATTGTCTGGTCCAGTTTCACTGCAGAGTGCAAATCTTTAAGACAAGAAAACTCCCTTCCCTATCCCTTCTTGTCACCATAAAGTTAACCCGCCCACTTGTCATCCGCACTGACAATTAACCACGGAAAAATGACCATCACGAATATAAAAGAGCGAAAAGGGGGGGGGGGGGGTGAACGATCTCGGGCATTTTAGGGCCAGAATGGGACTGAGAGCTTTCGGCCGTTACGGGAACGAAAGAGTTAAGTATCAGAAGTTATAAAAAGAAAAAAAAGTTATTAAAGTAAATTTAAACGGAAAAAATGGAACAACTATAGTATTTCCCCTCAGCTTGATTTGTCGATTTTTCATTGGCGATTATGGCTAAATCATATAGCATAACTGATAAAATTGTAAGCTAAATTATAAATCCAAAATAAATAGCATGCAGGCTGCCATATTATATCGCAAACAATCCAGAACGACATAGTTATCGTTCAAATCGGAGTCAAAGAAAAATCACCAAATCTAGCTGAGAGGAAATACTATAGTTGTGCCAAAAAAATTACAGAGAATAGGTGATTATTGACAATTTAATGAAGTACTACACTTACTATTGCAGGGCTGCCACAGGTGACTTTTTTAATATTCTTTTCATACCACTATTTCCAAAAAGTAAAATTTATAATATATTTTTCCAGGTAAATCTGCACTGTACCTGCATAAATTTATCATAAATTTTATGTTATGGAAATAGCAGTATGAAAATAATAATAATATGAAAAAGTTGCCTGTAGCAGCCTTGCTATTTTCATAACATATTATCCTATGACAGATTTACAGGCAATTTTAGAGAAAAATGAAAATATTAAAAAGTTTCATTTGTTCACTAAAATTTATCTGGTCTATTCAATATTTTTGTGGTCCTAGACTAACTAGAGTGACCATATTTTTTTCATTGAATTTGGGGACAAAGATGGCGGCGGCCTCGAATTTTGAGGACAAAAAAAATAAAAGAATAATTAAATCACCTTAAATTGTAAAATTTTAGTAATTTTTATGTATAAAGCCCTTAAAAGAACTTATTTCACCTTATTTATTATACATATAATAAATTACTATAATAAAACATTAAAAACTTTATAACCAGCGTCCCCTATATATGTTGTAATTTTTTGGGGATGAAGGTAGTTTTGTCCTCGAGATTCGAGGACATATGGTCAGCCTATCCTAGACCAATGGACCATTGTTAATTTCGAGCCCTGAAAATACTAATAATTTATTCTTAACTTGGAACAACATACAGTGAGAAAATTGGTTTTTATAGCAACTACTTAAGAAAAAGTAATAAACATTAAGGTTAGGTGTTTTTTGAAATGATAATTTAATTTCAAATTTCACTATCTTCAGGAAAATTAGTGTTTGCTTATAATCCATAGTCTGCTTAAGACAAAATATGGCAAAAACTTGGTTTTCTTGAAAAGCCTTTGGATAATTTCGATAAAAAGGTAAAGTTATGAGCTTAGAAACAGCTTTACTATAAGGCACCCATTCCTATGGGCTCTTCCCAGCATCGTCTGCTCAATCACGTGATAGAGGAAAACGAATAAACGAATTCTGAGAATCGAATTCAATTAAATATTGTTCTTAAGAACAAAAATTTTAATATTTAATATAAAATAAAATAAAAGTAATATTGTGCATTTGTAAACAGTAGAATAGTTGTATTTGTAAATTTAATAATTTAAAAAAAAACATTTTATGTGTTTATTTATTTTTACTTATAAGAATCGATTTTTGTATATTGTAGTGTAACTGTAACATTAACTGATCTAGCAATAAATAATAGCTTGTTCTTGTGGAATGTTTACGTATTATAAAATGTTTTCATTTAATTGAATTGCATAAAGGTGTTACAACAAGTTAATTAACTTAGTTACTGGTCTAAATGGATTTACGTAGTACGATATTGCACTGTCACTGATTTAAGTACCAAAAATCAGAGTATTTAAACATGGTCTTCATGAACATCAATAACAGGTATAAACTAAATGATGATTGTAAATGTATACAGTAAACGAAAGATGATGAATAATGATATAGAATGGATTAAAAATGATGATGTATAAAAAATAACACAGATTAAATACGATTGATCAAAAATAAGAATAGAAAATATGTTATTTTAGCAATCGCTCTAGATAAACAAGACTTCGTCTGCTATTTGTTTTTCATCTATCATGTGACCTCTGACGTCAGGTGGGAAGAGCCCATTGCCGATGGAATGAGTCGATACTGCGAATCACATCGTGATTTGATACTCTGAATCATTACAAAACATCAAAAGTACATTTTAATAAAATAAATTATTGTTTCACTCTGGTGCTTGTTTCAAAATTCACTGAAATAAATTTAGCATATTTAAGATCAGGGTACGCCGATTTAAATCAGCTTGATTATAATCATGATTAAAATCGTGATTAAAATCACTTGATTTTTTTTAAAAAATCATTGATTTAAATCAAAAATAAAATTTTATAATTTTGGAGGATTATGTAGTTTTATATGTCTCAGAACATAAGAAAACTTGAACTTACTTGTTATTTACATCAAATAGCCCCCCTCCCCCCCATGCCAAAAATTTTTTTAAAAAAGTGTTGATTAATTTTAAAAATGATTCTTTTAATTTTCCAACTCTATCTTCTATTCTTATTTTAGATTCAAAATTTTTTTATACAAAGCCATAAGTTGTCTGCCTTAAGTGTTAAATTGATAATAATAAATAAAATATTGTTTTTTATTTTCAACTTTGATATTACTAATTGTAATCTCTATATATTTGAACTGACTAATGCATTCATAAGCAATTTTTCCTATCATTTTTTAATTAGGTTTTTATAAAATTTGAAATGAAATGGTAATGGCCTGTCCAATTATTTCAGTTTTCTTAAATTTTTTTAACTTTAACCTTTTGAAAAAAATCTTGACTTTATGTCTTTTATTACCATGTTTTCATTAACTTGCTTTCTTGTTTGTTTGTTTCTTCAGTACAAATCTTGCAATAAATTTTTAACTAACTTCCCGACTAGCTAGACATTTAAACTTTTTGAATAGCTCGGAACACGATGACAATGCATTCTTTTTAATACTTTATTCAATTAATAAAAGTTTTAATTTAATTAATTAATAAAATGTGAAAATAATAACCCCATAATAGCTTTAAAATTAGCCATTTAAGTTTTATTTATAATTTAATTGTCGTCAAAACAACATGAACAATAAAAAATTGTAAAAAAGAAAATAAATTATGTATCTCATAAGAATTGACATCATTATCACTTTAAAAATTTAATACACATTGATAAAGTGCTAATATAGTTCTATAGCTATAATTTCCCGGCTAGCTAGACATTTGAAACTTTTAGAATAACTCAGAACGTGAAGACAATGCATTCTTTAATACTTCTATTCAATTAACAAATGTTTGAAAATTTCTTACAATTGTTCTGTTTATTATACATTTGATCATTTTCTTTCAAGTTGATGGAATAATTAATAAAAAACAAAATAATAATAATAATAAAATAAATGAATAAATAAATAAATAAGAATTTATTAATAAATACAACTATCAAGTTTATATGATTCAACAGAATATTTAAAAACATGGTATATAAAAAAAATTTTTTTTTTTTTTAATCTTATAATTATTGATAATAAATTGCACAAACTAATATGTGATATATATATATATATACACACACACACACATCGGATTTCCTTTAATTGATTGATTCTCCAAAAAGTTTCGCTTCAAAAAATTTCGTAATGTGATATTCAAGATTACAGCTTATTATATTATATGCACATTTTAATAACAACAATAATAATAATAGATCTTATATGCTTTTAAAATATTTTCACTTAAACTATTTATTTTTTTATTTTATTTATTTATTTATTTATTTTTTTTTTTTTTGGGGGGGGGGGGGGTACAGTGTATCTATGTTGGCTAATACTACAATTTTTTTAAATCTACTTTTATTATTATTTTTTTAATATCCACATTTTTTTTTTATTTAGTTTATTTATATTTGTTGCTTCTTATATTTATTCACGTTTAAGTTTAAAAATTTTTCATGTTTAATGTCGTAATGTCAGATAATTTAAATTTTAAAAAAATCTGATTTAAATCAAAAAAATCCGATTTTAATCAAAAAAATCCGATTTTTTTGATTTTTTTAAAAAAATCATGATTTTTTCACACCCTGTTTAAGATTAATAAAATAAAATAAACATTTAAAACAGTAATTAATAGAAATTTGAGCTACTTCACCACAATAAATATATCGGAGGGCTTTCAAGCTTTAGCACATAAAATTCAGTGGTATGAATTATGTATAACTTGAATGTTTTCCAAATTTTCAAAATTACATCTTTGCATGAATCTGAAAATGTATGAAAATATGTATAGAAGCAATCAAAATAAATAAATAAATAAAACCACTGGATGCAGCTTATTCGTTGGGCACGAATCTGAAAATCCATGCTACAGCGATCAGTATTCTAATATTAAAACCAAAAAAAAAAAAACAGAGAATGCATAAAAATCTGTACCGCAGCAGTCAGTATTCCAATATTAAAACCAAAAAAACATCACTAAATGCCCCTAATACGTGGCACATGCATCAGAAAATGCATGAAAATCTGTACTGCATCAATTACTACCATGCACTAATTTTTCTCTAAATAATTCCATTTAAAAAAAAAAAAAATTATTCAGCTGGGCTGCATTACAATAAACCAAAGAGTACATTGGTGCAAAAAGAAAAACAAAGTTCCGATACATTAAAAAGTGTCGATACACTGAATCGCATCACAGCGTCACAAATCGCCAATGAGTGCCTTATAGTAAAGCTTAGCCTGAGCTTTTATAGAAAATAATTTGATTTGAATTACCCTCATCTTCAGGAAAATAAGCATTCACGGATAAAAAACACACTGCTTTTGAAAGATATAGCAGAAACCTGGTTTTCTAAGAAACTGCCCGAAACGATTTTGATAAAACTTTAAGGTTAGAGGTTTCTTAAAATGACAATTTGATCTGAATTACTTTCATCTTCAGGAAAATCAGCACTCACTGGAAATAAATAAAACCTGCCACATCAACAAACAGCGATCATGAAACGGAAAATTACTTGTTATAAAAGTCTTTTTTGTAATTAGAGTCAAAATAATTGCCATATTAGCAAACATTTCTGCATGGTATTAATATAATAGAATAGTAACAAAATTCTTTTTTTTTTTCAGAGTTAATACATATGCCTATTCCTAGTTCGATTTGGAAACACTAGCGAATTAGCACCCTCACAGAAACACGCAATACGCCAAACAGAGAAGCACACCGAAACTAAATTCCACCCTAATTAAAAATACTTTATACAATCCTAACAATATTTTAAATAGAAAGCTGTAATGGCGAAAAATATCTTAATAAATATTGTTAAAAAATGTAAAAACCATAGAGTTAAAAATACACTTTACAATCTCCGTAAAAACAAGTGCTTAAAGTAAGAGCATATGATAATTTTTGGCATACATGAACTAAATGATTGTTTAATACCATTGGGCTATACTTTTGACTTGTAATTTTACTTTCAGACTTTTCATTTTTTGAAAATGATTGTTGTTTAGTCCAACTTTTAAAATCAGTGCAAGCTCGACACTTCTCGCGTTGATTGGAATAGTCTTCCGGAAATAAATGACGAGAACTCATCAATTTCACGTGCTCGTGCTGCAATTTGTTTACAAATTACAAATTCATTTAAAAAATTGGTTTGTTGGTTGGTTGTGGCGGCAAACTACTGCACCTTCATTAAAAAAAAAAAAAAAAAAAAAAAAAAAAAAAAAGAAAGATTTTTTATTAAATTTTAATTTAATTAAATATTTTAATGATATGTTGTCTCAAGAATTATTTTATCTATTTATACACTGTATCTTTCCCTTTCTTTTATATATTTTTTAATATATATATATTTTTTTAAATCGATTTCGAAACTGTTGCGCACTATCACTGTGCGCCTGCGCATGCGCTAAAAAAGAAGCAATTTAAATGTTTGTTTACAGCACGGAGTACAGACTACAGTTTGTAGAAATGTCGATTTTTCGATAGTTGAATTTTATTTTGTTCAAGACTCTTCAAAATTACTGTTTCGTGTTTTACATTTATGGAGGAAACGATGTCCTCCGAAAAGCAGTATGATGAATTATTATATCCTATTTTGACGACTGAAGGGAACATCCTAAATTTCTTTGATAAAATTTTTGATTTTTTGTATCGCAGGTATGTATTTTTATAATCTATGTATTGGGTGCACATTTATTGAATGATCTTTTTATTTATTTTTTTCACTTTTAACTATCATAAATCAAATTTTCTTTCTTGTATTAGGACGGATTATTTCAAAATCAAGAAAGATAACTCATCTAAAATCGGGTTAGAGATGGGGGAAGCAGAAAATATTATACGAAGTGTAAGTAGATTATACCGTAATTTTTTTTTTTTTTTTTTTTTGAACTTTATTTTTAAGTAAATTTCAATGTATTAATAAATTTATCTTTTTTTCGAAAGAAAAAAACCGTATTTTCTCTGATGTGATCTGTTTATAGGACAAATTTGGCTTTTTTCGAGTTTTAGTGTTATCCTTCTCTCCCCAGTAGCAGAATTTTCTGTATCTATCTGCAGCAAAACAGAATTTATCGGCGATCTACGAAAGCCTGATCAAGTCTAGTATCACATAAAAGGAATAACCTTTGATGTTATATGACCTTGCCGTCTTTTGAAATTTGGTGCAAGAATAGCTCGGACTTCTTTTACCTTAAAATTTGAAACTCATAAATCTTGTATCAAATCAGAAGCTAAATTTTTAGAACCAAATTAATATTGTGTGATAGTTAAATTAAATAAATAAATAGTCACCAAAATGCAGCAACAACAACTTCAAATTCATCAATGGGGTCTTATACTGAAGCTGTATCCTAAAGGGATTCAGTACTTTAAACAATTTGCAATGCTCTCTGGCATGCTGCACTCATTACAGGGCTTAATCTAAGATGAAAATTATCTGTATTCATCACGGAAAATAATTTTAATAAATAATTTGTATTGCAGGAATATTTATAAGGTAATGCATAGTCTTGTCAGAGGTCTGTCCAGAGGTAAATCTGGGTCCGTTAAAGGACTCTTCACAAAATTACTTATCCTTAAAAAGGACTCTTCACAAAATTACTTATCCTTAAAAAGGACCCTTCACAAAATTTTATATTCTGAAAAAGGACCCTTCAAAAAATTCTATATCCTAAAAAAGGACTCTTCACAAAATTTTTCCCATTAAAAATAGACCTTTGATCGATCTTTTTCATTTCAAAAACTAATCTTCCATGGAACGAACAAGCCGCCTGAATCTGAATAATCAGACGTGCTTTGCAGTATTTCCTCTGAGAAGCTGATATTCAATTTCTGATCCATAAAAGGTTTCTATGCATATGTATGAGTTTGGCTCTATATAAAAATGAACTGTCATTGTCTAAAATGAAACCTTAATTGTAATTTTGGAACAACTTCAGTATATCCCCATAACGATATTTGGCGATTTTTTGTTGGCGATTATGGCTAAATCATAAATCTAAAAATGATAAATGATAAAATCATCATCTAAATCATAAAACATAAAAATCATAATTTCAAAATAAACAACATATAGGCTGCCATATTATATCGCAAACAGTCCAGAATGACATCGTTATCGTTCAAAACGGTGCCAAAGAAACATCGCCAAATTCAGCTGTGGGGATATACTGAAGTTATACCGTAATTTTATTTTGCAAAATTAAATTTTTCACAATTTCACAAAAGAAGGACCCTAGTTAAAAAGTTTGGAAGAATTTTATTTTCACATTGAATTTAGATTCGAAAAATTATGTGTAGAATTTTTCACAATTTTACAAAAACAGGACCCTGTCTGAAGAGTCTAGACAGACTCCTGCTTGTGGTGTCCAGAACATACTAGTTTTTTTTTTTTTAATCAACCTACTCTTCCAACTGAGTTGGAAAGACTTATTTGAGCAAAGAATGTTTTTAGTATGTGCGAGATGTTTCACATTTTCGAAAAATTTCTGAAGGAATCCATGAAATCTATAATTTTGGATAAAGAATGATGGAATCTTTTGTATAGAATTCTGGGGAGTCTGCATTTTTATTCTTTAGCTAAGCTATAATATTTAATATGAGGATTAACATTTCACTTTATGCTTTTTATTGAATTGAAAAAAAAAAATCAGATTGAAATACTTTTTATTGATAAAGTTATAAATTTATATTCATTCTCATTCTACAAAACTGATATTTATTATTTTATGCAATTGATTTCAGAAAAATTACATATGATAAATAGAATAACTTTGTTTGTGTATCCTATACTGTATATACTAAGTTAAATATATCAAATTATAAACCTATTACATTACCTTTAATTCAATTTTTGTGTGAAATTGGATATTCATAAAAGAGAACACTTTAATTAATATCTTATGCTTTATTTGTTTAAAATTTTTCTTTTTACTGATAATTCGAATGAATCTATTAACTGCAAAATTTTATTAGAGTTTTTTTTTTTTTTTTTAATATATTCTACAGGTGTTTTGCAAATATATGGAAAAAGCTGTAAATCAGCATAAATTAGAAATGCAAAATGAGGAAGAACCAGTATCTCTCGGTAAGTAATGCACATTTTGATTTTATTTTCAAATATTATTTTTCTGTATGTAAAGATAAAGGTTGATTTATTTATAATTATATAACATATGTTGTTACTGTTAAATCTCTGCTGTCATCTTTCTTAAAAAAAAAAAAAAAAAAGGTTATTATCATTTATTTCCTTGGTAAGAACAGATCAAAAATTATTTTATTCAGGAAAAAGGAAAAAAAGAAAGTTATTAAAGAAATAAAATCAAGCCAATGTGATCTGATTGTTTTAGTAAACACCTGGAACAAGAAGTAGCATCTGCAAAAGAAGCTTAGGATTTTCTGTTAAAAATCATAATTTTTATTCTGTGTTTTTTCTTTGTTTTTATTGCACAAATACAGACAACAAATGACATTGAAAACATGTACGCTGAACTGAATCATAAATTTACATTTTTCCCTTCTCTTCAATAGTTATGTCAAAAAAGGAGGTTTGTTATTTCAACACAGGTATCTTCCCCAATATCATACAGTACAGTCAGCAGAGTAAATGTTCAAATAAAAAATAGAAACATAAATCTCTCACTAAAATGAGTTATGAAAGAAAAAATGCTCATAGTAGTTTTTATTGGAAAATCTTTCTTCAGTTTACAAACACTCTTACCTTGAGTTTCAAGATTACAGACAAAAACTGAAAAAAAAAAAAATAATTATCTGGTGTGTCACTCATACGACTTTCTCTTACCCTGAAATTTAATACTATAAATACAGGTCGCAGATTAAAAGGTAAGATAACGAGTACTGTTATGTAAACCTGTCTTAAACAATTCTAGGCTTCTGAAAAGTTTTATATAATAATTAGTTCTGTGTAAGGGGGGCTACCACCCCCCTCAACCCCCCGTTTCATTAATGCACCTACATTTATATGGAATTTAATTCAGAAAAAATAATTCTGTTTTTAAAAAATAATTTATTAAAATTATTATTTTAAAAAATTATCTTTTATGATAATGCAGACAATTTCCATAAAGTTTTTTTTGTTAAAAGTAAAAAAAATCGATAACTTTGTTTTAAATAATCGCAGATTGATGGTTCAACCATTCGTTTTAAAGGTATTGGCCAGCTCTTTTGAAAGATACCCATCATGAAAATTTACTCCCCTCGAGGGGAGACTCCCCCCCCCCAGGGGGGAAGGCGAGGCTCCTACATACACAAAAATTTTTTCCCAGTTAACTATCTCTATTACAAAAAATATATATTCGTTTCATTTGGTTTAGTGCAGTCTATAGACGTTAAACTCTACTTACCTGTAATTTCCCCCATAGACGTAATGTATTTGAATTATCTTGATTGTCCCTGTACACGAACCATTTGCTTGATCTTAACAAAAAGCTTACTGTATCATCCCTATATGATACACATTTAGAATACCAAGTTTGAACTTTCTGCCATAATTTGTTTTTGAGATATGCTGATAACAGACAGACACACATACATACACACAGACCATTTGCTAAAAACATGATTTTCGTATTCAGGGGACCTCAAAACGTGTAAATATAACAAAATCTCGCGTTCGAAAATTTGACCCAAAAACAATACTTTCTCTACCTTATGGGTAAGAGAAAGTAAAAAGAGTGTCAAATTGAAATACTCAAGGTGTGTTGGCATTTTTCATCATATCTGGAGACACTGCAGTAGCAGAAAGCACATATGAAAGCAGAGTTTTGATTTGAGATTCCACTTCGTGTTGGCTAGGCTTTTCACCAATTATCACCAGTATCAGATAGAAATTGATGAAATTCAAGAACTGAAATTTTTGTTTTTTTCAGTCTCTTTACAAGCAAGTTGTTTTTATTTTAGAGGTCAAAGTTCTTGATTGCTAACGTTTCAGGGAGATATTAGAATTGTTCATTATTCTGTTCTGTTGATTCTAGTATGGATATCTTTTTATTCATGGAAGAAAAATCACATTTTAGTGATTTTTTTTTTTTCCTAATTCTTCAAACACTTTTTCAAATCTGACATTCGATTCTTCTTTTTCTTTATTTAATTGAGAGATTTCCAATAGCTGGTTGACTTAGGAACTTTCATGGCACTTTTTTGACTGTGATCGAATCTTCATTAAATGATTTCATGTCAATTTCACAATCTGGTTTCTTCTTCAAAAATGTCTTTTCTAGCTCTTTCATCACTGATTTTCTTTTCTCTATATTCAGTTTTTCTTCATTTGGTGGTTCTAAGCAAGGCCACTCATCTTCTGAAAGGTACTGTGAGGATTGTCCCTTCTTCTATCTCAACATTTTCTGTTATTCAGTTTCACCACTATGGTCTGATATTCTTCCATCAGAGAATTTCTTCTATTTCCATATATGGTTAACTAAAGGGCAAAACTGGGAAAATTCATTAGTGGCCAGTGGCCGGTACTGTCAGTTTCATTAGTAGCCACTTTTTTAAGTTAGTGGCCACTTTTCACATGATAAGACTATTTCTTTCAGACTGCAAAAAGCATTGTCACCATTTTGCGGTATAATTACCACAAGAAAAATATGAAAATAAGAAATACATATAATAATAAAATTAACACAGGGACACTGAAATTGTAATTTGTAATTACACTCTTTTTAAAAATCCTAAATTAAAATCTGCTTAGGGCTGTAATAATAACAGCAAAAGTTATTATCTTTCAGATAATTCAGTAGTACTTTTTTTTTTTCAATTTATTTAAGTGAAATAAGCTGTTATCATTCACAGATGACATTGATATTTTCTAGTAAATGAATCAGCTGATTCATCATCATCACAACTTTTTACATGGTCATGTGTAAATACAGTTAACAGTTTCATTTATTTTTTCTTATTTCTAAAGACACTTTTTTAAATGATTTTATTTCAATAGAGTACTTCCTCTTAAAAAGTATAGATATGGAAACTTAGCTGCCAAATTTGTACTTTAAAATGGGAAGGGAAAAGGAAGATTTCTACACAAAAGAAAGCAAATACAAAAATTTTTAAAAAATGCACATTTAAGTCAAATCAAATTTTGATACACACATTTGTCAACTATCTTAAATGGGTTAAATATACACTAAATACTATGGAGATATTAATGGAAAAAGATTGTGCTTTGCAGGACATTTGATCATTAACTGCTTGTGGATATGGAGCTCAAATGTGTGTGGGGGGGGGGGAGGGTACATCTATATTCTTCTTTATATGTTCTAGAATCTAATCAAGAAAGTTTAAAATGATATTTACATTTATGTTATGGATAGAGAAAGATTGTAAACCACAAGACTTCAGTGGAGCATGTGATTGCTAACCGTTGGAGGAGGGGGGGGGGATTACAAGAATTATGAGTAAGAGATATTAAACAATTCTACTTCTTTACAGATTCTAGAATCTAATAAAGTAAGTTTGGTATATATTTATATTTTTGCAGCAAATGGAGAATGATTAGAAATTATAAAGCTTTCTATAAGCTGTGTGATCACAGATCGTTAGGGGGAGGGAAAGGGGGGGGGGGGTCCAAAAAATTATATGAGTGAGACATATTAAACAATTCTACTTCTTTATAGGTTGTAGAATATAATAAAGCAAGTTTAAAATGAACATTGACATTTATGCCATGGATGCAAAAAGATTGGAAATCACAAGGCTTCGATTGCCTATCGTCGCTCGATTTTTAGATTATTTTAATGATCATAAAAAGTGGCGACTTTAGTGGCGATCGATGCATAATTTTTAATCGCCATTTTTTTTATTTAGTCGCCACGTGGCCGGTGGCGACCGTTAATTTTGCCCTTTATGGTTAACAGTATTACATGACAGGCAATTGAATTTGTGAACTTACCGATCATCTATATTAGTTTCTTCAAGGCGTGCTCATTCATTAATTTTAGAAATAAATTCATGTTCATTTTGCTTCGTTTTTAACTTTTTTCCAATTTCATGAATATCTTCAAAATATTTATTAGCAGATCAAGGCATTGATTGAACTAAATATGCATTAATTTGCAGGCAATAAAAGAGAAATTAGAGTATTTTATTAATTGAAATTGTAAATAAATCAGAATAAAATATTTGAAAATGGAAATGTATGTTTATTTCCTTTTGTTACCACCAATCGCAAGTACTATATTTGATAATTTTAAAGCTATTATGATGTCACTTTTATCAGAAATTTTTTATCATACAAATTTAACTTTTATTTATTTCTTTTTGTTGTTTACTTTCTTCGATATTCAATAGAAAAAAGTATTAGATTCGTAAAAATTTTCGACTTTCCATTTTTGATGGAGTTACACGTTTTGAGAGGTCCAGAAAATGATTTGATAATTTTCAGTTAAAATGCCTGTCTGTATGTGACAAAAAATTTATGGCGACTGTATTTCATGAACTACTGCATAGAATTGCATATAATTTTTTTGTCGATGCACCTTGACCTAAATTAGGCCTGTCAACAGGTGGTGCTGCTATGCAGCGATTTCCACAGTTTAAGGAAAAGCTATATCTTAGGAACTACTGCACAAAAATGCATATAAATTAAAAATGCAGCTTGATACTAATTAGAGCCTATCAATTTTTGGTGTCAACTGCCCAACAGGTGAAGGTGCTATGCAGCGATTTCTACAGCTTAAGAAAAATCTATATCTCAGAAACTACTGCATAAAAATGCATATAAAATCATATATATTATAGGTGCAACTTAATCCTACATTAGGGCCTATCAACTTTTGGTGCCAACTGCTCACCATCTAGCGCTGCTATGCAGCAATTTCCACAATTTAAGGCAAGGAACTACTGCACAAAAATGCATATAAATTCAAATATAGATGCAACTTGATATAAGTTAATGCCTATTACATTTTGGTATCAGACGCTCAAGAGGTGGCGCTGCCATACATCGATTTCCACAATTTCAGAAAAAGCTATATCTCAGGAACTATTGCTTAAAAATATTGCATATAAATGCTATGCAACAATTTTCACAATTTAAGGGAGGGCTATATCTGAGGAATTATTGCACAAAGGTGCATAAAAATTATGTGGATGCATCTTGACATAAATTTGTGTGAATCAACTTTTGGGGATAATTGCTCAGTAGGTGGCACTGCTGTGCAGCAATTTCCTCAAACTAAGGGAAGACTATATCTCAGATTCTAATGCGTATAATCAAGAAAACTTGATATCTGAGAAAGACATTATACCAATTCAATTTGGATGCATATATATATATATACCAATAGGTTGTGCTGCTATGTGCTATAGTGCAATTTTTCCCGAGAACAGGAATGCTATATCCCAACTTCTATGGCATTTAAGTATACAAAACTTGATGTAAGATAACCACTATGAAAGCGTATTTTTAAAGATGTTAATTAAACTGTCTTTGGATATTTAGTGTTAGTTTTCTGTAAGATGAAAATCATCTGCATTCATCATGGTAGATAATTTTAATAAATAATAATTTTTGTAAATTATTTGAACTGTGTGAATTTGTATAGGAAAATATAGAAGAAAGTCTTGTGTTGACCACAACATACTAGTTTTACTTATAAATAAATGTTTCTTGTTTCTTTCTTTTTTTTTTTTAAAGTTATAAACATTTTATTTTCATTAGCATCAGCTTAAAATTACATCTCAACAAAAAATACCTAGTTAGGAAAAAAAAAAAATGCATAAAACATATATGCATACATTGTATATTTAAATCTAATAGGAATATTGAAAGTCTAAAGGTATATTGCTAAACTACACACATTCCTTTATCTATGAAAAAGTTTTGGAATTGTATGTGTCATAGTTTTTCCTGCATGTCGCCCACAGACAGACAAATATGTATGTATTTTTTTTTTTTAGTATAGATTATGAAATACTGCAAAAAAGAAAAGACAGTGAGACATTAAAAATAATTAAATGCAAGTTATTTATTTTTAATGTGTCTGTCTAGGATATTTTATAGAAAAATGAATCTTTACTTATATTTTAAACCTAGATATATACATTATAAACATAAACAAAATATAAAATATTGCCATAAATTAACTAAACAATGCAGTAATAAAAAATAATCAAAATAGGTACTTATTTATTTTACTTTATTTTATTTATTTTTTACAAGAATTTACATTAAAAAAATTCATTTCCTAAATGACATTAAAAAATTTACAAGGGAATCTTGTCCTTTACTAAAGCTGTTTACTGTGCTTATATTACTGGTTGATGTAGCGAGCAACAATTCAATGTATGGATTGGGGTGAGTAGCAGAGTTCTGATCTTGGGAATTTCAATATACATATATATAAAAAAATTAAAAATCATTACATCTCATACAGTTATATTAAATTTTAATTACATTAAAAATCGAGACAATATACATAAAAAAAATATACAATTTAAAGCATTAAAACACATAAAACATAAATTTAAATGTTTCGAGCCTTATACAGGCTCCTGATCAGTAAAAATATCAAAAAGCAAACCAAGTAAGGTTTACTTTTTGATGTTTTTACTGATGAGGAGCCTGTAAAGGGCTAGAAATATTTAAATTTATGTTTTATGTATTTTAATGTTTTAAATTGTATATTTTTTAATGTATATATTGTCTCGATTTTTAATGTAATTAAAATTCAATGTATATATTTAATATTGCCAAGGTATTTATAGTTTTTACATAATTGTTTTATTTTATCTTGCATGCAATATTTACTATTTGGTACAGTTTTTATTATATTTCTGGGTGAAAAGAAAAAAAAAAAAAAGACTTTTTTAAATATGTAAATTTAATATTGTCAGTTTAATTACAATTTTTACTTTCTATATATATATTTAATAGAAGAAAGTATTGAATTTGTAAATATTTTCGACTTCTGGTTTTCGATGGATTTACACATTTTGAGAGGTCCAGAACATGATTTGACCATTTTTAGAAAATGTCTGTCAGTCTGTGTGTATGTGACAAAAATTTTCTGGAGACTGTATCTCAGGAACTACTACAGAGAATTGCATATAAATATATATATATAGATGCACTTTGACCTAAATTAGTGTTTATCAACTTTTGGTGTCAATTACTCAACAGGTGGCGCTACTCTATACAGTGATTTCCACAATTTTAAGGAAGGCTATATTTCAGGGACTAATGCATAAATTTGCATATAAATTTATATGTAGATGCACCTTGACCTGAATAAGTGTATAATAGGTTTTAGTATTGATTTCTCAACAGGTGGCACTGCTATACAGCAATTTTTACAATTTAAGGAAAGGCTAAATCACAGGAACTACTGCACAGAATTACATATAAATTTATATGTGTATGCATCTTGACATATATTAGTGTCTGTAAACTTTTGGTGTCAATTTCCCAACAGGTGGTGCTGCAGTACATGAATTTCCACAATTTAATGGAAAACTATATCTCAGACTCTATTGTGTATTATCAAACAAAACTTGATGTGTTAGAAGTCCATTATGAGATATTATGCAAATTCAATTTCGATGCATAACGACCAATACGTGGCACTGCTATATTCCAATATTCTCTGAGAACGGGAAGAAAATATCTTAACTTCTATGGCGTATAATTGTACAAAACTTGATATGGAGATAACCATTATGAAAATGCATTTTTTAAGATATTAATTATAGAGAATAAAACTGTCTTTCTCTGGATATTTAGTGTTAGTTTTCTCTGAGATGAAAATCATCTGCATTCATCATGTTCACGGAAGATAATTTTAATGAATAATGGTTTTAATAAATTATTTGCAATGAGTAAATTTGTGTAGGAAAATACAGAAAAAAGTCTTGTGGTGGCCACTACGTACTAGTTACATAAATATTTTTTATATAATCTTGCATATATTACATATACAAGTTAATGCTTATTTTATTTTTATTTTTTTAAATACATATATTTAATTAGGGATGGATGGCACCTAGATTTTTCATTTTGATGCCTAAAAAGTTTAATCCAGTTGTCATTATAATGCCTAGTTACAAAATTCTTATTTATAATACTTTGTGGTACACACTCCACTGCCATGAATGTGTTAATGTGATATAATTTCATTAAGAATAATAACTTTTTGTAATTAGGTAAAGGACTCCATGTCCATTTTGTGAAAAGAGTTAGCACCATGTTCTTAATGAGAATTTTTTGCTTTATATAGAAGCATTAAGCCCAGTAACTGTAACGGAGGTAGGACAGTAGAACATAAAACCATGTCCATTTTCTTTATTCATGACAAATGTCATTAATTAATTTCATTATGACATCATTTCTAAAACAATTGATTTTTGTGACATAGTGTCCTTTACCTCCAGAATACAGAATTATTTGTATAAAAATAGCACTTTTTTTTTTTAAAGATTATATAGTTGAAGAAGTAGTAACAACTGCTGAAACCATTCCATCTGAAGATGTTGAAATGTCTACCAATTTGGTTGCAAATGAAGTCCCCAAGGCTGTTCATGCAAGTAATGCAGATGAACCTGATCAACAATCGTATGGCATTTACAGTCAGTTTTAAAAATTTATTAAGTATATAATGGATATCAATTTATTGATTTTATCTTTATTACCAGTTTCTTACAGTGAAATTATTCAGTTTTTTCCCCTTACTTCCTTTATAAAGTAAAATTAAGTATTATAAAAGCATTTTGTAGAATAAATTTTGTATCTTACATAACTCAAAAATAATAGGCCATAAAATGTTGAAATTTTATCAAATTTAAGATTGTTATAACATCTGTTTAGTTGTACTGTTTAGTTGTTTCCAATTTTGGTCTTAAATAATTTTAACTATATTATAATTTTAATATATCCTTTTTCTTTCTTTCTTTTTTCTTTTTTTTTAATAAATTTTTTCTGTTCTCTGTATGTGTATAGGTATGTAACATCTAGTTGTGCACCTCTTTTTTAATTTCCCATCATACTATAGGGTATGGGGAATTTAAATATTGGTGAAAATTTCTTACCTCATTTTTAACACTTTGCAACAAGGTTGAAAAGTACGTAAATTGATGATTACACAAGGCATTTTCAAACTTTGCATTGGAAGATAAACCTTTATTACTTGCTTTATTTGCGATCGGAACATTTCCAGCTGGGCGCCCAGCTCTCCTCAGCGACAACAACTTCTGTGTTGGAGTCTTTGTCTCTACTGAAATGATGTTTTCGTGCAGCATCCATCAAAAAGGGGTGCCACATTTTATCCGGACCCGTTGCATCACCATTTTTGCAAATGTTCATATTAGTAGTGATCTCTATTGATTCGCAATGCATAGCATATCTCTGATTTTCGTAGTTAGCGAGTTTTTTAACACTATTAAAATCATTCTTGATAGCTTCCCTATTGTAAACCTTTGTGAGAGCAGTAGTAATTTTCCCTGTTTTTTATGTCATTTTTATGTTCATTAACTTTAGTTCTAATCTTTCTTTTAGTACAAATTAGTAAATAAATTACCATATAAAAATCGTTAAAAAACTCGATACAACTCCTAATTTCCCAAAAACCTCAATGAAATTAACGTCTTCTATCCCCTTTGACTGCAGAGCTTCCAATAAAATAAAGAATGTAGTAAATAAATATAATGTCCCTATTAAACCCAATCATAATATTTATCAATTAATTCGTAATGATAACGACCCCATTCTCTTATTGGAAACCGCTGGAGTTTATAAGATATCCTACACTTATCAAAATGAAAAACCTGGTTGCTACATCGGTATGACCAAAAGAAAGATTAGAACTAGAGTTAATGAACGTAAAAATGTCATAAAAACCGGGGAAATTACTACTGCTCTCACAAAAATTTACAATAGGGAGAATATCAAGATTGATTTTAATAGTGTTAAAAAACTCGCTAACTATGAAAGTCAGAGAAATGTTATGTATTGCAAATCAATAGAGATCGCTACTAATATGAACGTTTGCAACGATAGTGATGCAATGGGTCTAAATAAAATGTGGTGCCACCTCATGATGGATGCTGCACGAAAACATTGTTTCAGTAGAGACAAAGATTCCAACACTGAAGTCGTCACCGCTGAGGAGAGCTGGGCACCCAGCAGAAAATGTTCCGGCTGCAAATAAGGCAAGTAATGAAGGTTTATCATCTAATGCAAAGGTTGAAAAGTGTTAATGACTTGGTTTGTCTATCTGTCCATCTATTTATCTGTCCACGCTTTAACTCCCATAAATGCATAAATATTCATGGAATTTCTTGAAACTGGTATATATTATTGTAGTTCACTATCAGATGCTCCCTATTGAAAATGGAGTGAATATCTCTACTGGTTTGTGTACAGGGACACCCGACAGTAGTATTCCAAAGTATTGTGTTCTATAAGAGATGGTTCTATAAACCATATTTTAGTGCCATTACTTTACACAAATCTTAATGAAATTGAAATACATTATTAAAATTCACTATCGAACGTTTTCTATAGAAAATGGAGTAAATACCACCACTTGTACAGGAACACCCGAATGTATTCCAAAGCATTGTGTTCTATGAGAGGTATTTCTGTAAACAAATTTTTAATAACTTTACTATGCACAGAGCTTAATGAAATTGAAATATGTAATTCATATGCACAAAAGATTGCTTTCTATAGAATATAGTATGATTAGCATTAAATTTACAGGGCCACACAAAAATATTAAGTTACATTAAGGAGTATTATTGGAAATTTGCTGGAATTGCATTTTCATTTACATTGAGCGTTTTTAACACTTTCTAACAATTATTAAGAGTGAATATGATTTCATTTTGTGTATCCATCTGTCTATCTGCCCACCTTCAGTGTACATAAATATTTTCATAAATTTTAGAAAATGATATATGTTATTCAAGTTCACTATGGAATGTTTTCTATTTATAATGGCATTAATAGGTTCTCTACAAATAGTTTTTGTACAGGGACATTCATAAAAATTCTAATGCATTGTGTTTTAGGACAAACATTTTTAAAATCACATTTAAATAAATTTCTACTGCAAAAATCATAAAGAGATTGACATTTAATGTTAATACACTAAAATAATATTTTATATAGACTATCGTATGATTTACCTTCAGATTTACAGGCCCACACTAAAATATTCAGATACATTAACAGAGATGCCAACTACTACGGTTTGTCCGTAGTTTTTACGGAAATATGGCAGTAATTATGGCCTTACCAACAGCATATAAAAATTACGGCTTGTACATTTAAAAAAATGAAACCCTATTTACGACCGACAATCAAACATGCGACGGAAGCCTTCTGATTACCAATCTTTCTGCATCCTCAACATAAATGTCAATATTCACTTTAAATTTGCTTTATAAGATTCTAGGCACTATAAAGAAATAGAATTGTTTGATATTCCTTGCTCAAGTAATTTTTTTCACTCCCCCTTTTTTTTCTTATATCCAACTACTAGCGATAGTCGATTAAAAGCTCTACAGAAGCCTTTTGTTTCCCAGTCTTTCGTCATCAGCAATATGAATGTCAATATTCATTTTAAAATTCTTTTATTAGGTTCTAGAACCTATAAAGGAGTAGAATGGTTTCATTTCTCAAACATCTATTTATTTTTTGACTCCCCCCCCCCATCTCCTTCCCATCTGCAGCTAGTGATCAAGAAATTTCTATTTACAGTTAACAAATATTGCATGTATAAGATACTGTAAAAGCACTTATTTTCGCGAGGCTTTAATTTTCGCAATTTTCGCGAGCCCATCGTAATCACGAAAATTTAAGCCTCGCGAAATACTTTTTTTTTTTTTTCTGCCTGAAATAATAATAGTAAATCAGACATTTTTCACTTACCAAAATGTAACGATTTATTACACAGTTACAAACTCTTTTATGACAACTTTCTTTCTTACAACTTGACTTTCTTTCTAAAACTATTTCTCGAATACTACACAACTATTTTTTGAGTGTAAAACAAAAATACAACTAATAGAATGCAGCTCATTCACTTACAATGTTTATACAGTGAAACCTGTCAAGTTGGACACCCCTCTAAGCTGGACACATTTTCTGGGAACGGAATGTATCCATAGGATTAACATTATGTCCAACCTCTATAAGTTGGACACCCCTCTAACTTGGAAGTTGGACACTTTTACCCAATGAGACAGGAAAAAAAGATATAAAAATTCCATTTTCTTACTTTTTTTTAGAAATTTTACTTATCCCTTGTAGAAATAGCTGTAAATATTTAAAAAACAATATTTCTTGTCACAATATATTCTTTTCGGACTAAAAGAAATTTTTTAAAATGCCTTATGCAAAAAGGTTTCTATATTTAGGTACTTTCGGGATTTTTCAATTTTCAGTTCTGTTCATATAAAGTTCGCAAAATTTTCAGCTCGCAAAATCACCGATATCTTCATTTTCGCGAAAATTTCGGCTCGTGAAAATAAGTGCTTTTACAGTAACCAAATTTGTTTAGATTATATCAATAAATTATTTTGAGTTTATATTTATTTTATTTTTTTTTTTTAAAGGTCAAATTTTATTTATAACTAGCGAGCTTCGCCCGCTAGCGGGTCAGTATTTTCAAATGAATCACTAAAATTAATGAATCACTAACAGTAACTTTTAATGTTAAGAAAAGAAATTTAAAAAAAAAAAAAATCATTTCTGATTGGGTAAAAAGTCGGCCCGGGTCCCCACTGCCTTCGGCAGCGCTGCCCCGTGCGTGCTGCATGCGCGTATTCCTTCCCTGACCCTCCGTGCCCCCCCCCCTCAAAAAAAAAATTCTGATCGGGTAAAAACTCACACCGGGTCCCCACTGCCTTCGGCAGCGCAGACCCATGCGTGCTGCGCACGCACGTGTGAAGGTATACGCACGCTACGTGCACATATTCCTGCTCAAATCAAATTTTTATTCTTAAGAAAAGAAAATGAAAAAAAAAAATCATTTCTCATCGGTTAAAAAGTCGGACCGGGTCCCCACTGCCTTCGGCAGCGCTGTCCCGTGCGCGCGGTGCACGCCTATATCTTCCCCACCCTTTCAGCCCTTCCTAATTAACCTACATATACCAATTTTGAACGGTCTAACTGAATTAGCTGAGATGCAAAAGAAAACTTAATCAGGATACCTCAAAACGTGCAAATCTGGTTAAAACTTTCGATAATATAAAAGAACTTTAATATATCTTTCGAATGATGTATTAAAAACAATTTAATCATAATTAGAAATTGAAATTTTGAAATTTTAAAATATTACAGTGCCATCTGGCGGTAGAAATTTCTGTAATCTACTGTTCGATTTCAAACCAACAAAGTTATCTTATGATGTATTACTTATGGAATTATTTTAATTAGTAGCTCAGATACAAAAGAAAACCGATTCAGGAGACCTCAAAACATGTAAATGAAGCGAAATCTTGAATCCCACTTTCGATAATATAAAAGTACTTTAAAATATCTTTCGAATGATGTACTAAAAATAATTTAATCATAGTTAGAATTTGAAATACGCGTATTATAATAACATTTACTTTGCAATTAAATTGTACATTTTTTATTTATTCTCGAAACCCGATGATATTTGAACTGGAACTTCGTCTTGTGATGTTAAAAGTTTGTAGCAAGTTTGAATTAATTTTGAAGAAAATTGAAGCATTTTGAAATTTGCAATTTTTATTTCCAGTACAAAATCAGTAAAGCTGGAAGTAAAATCTATTTATTCTTTCGCCCGGCGCCATGGTAACCGAAATACGTCTATTGCGAAATAGAGCATTTCCTCGTGACGTCTGGTGGTTGGCAAAAAAAGCGCGCTCGACTTTCCCGCGCAATTTACTATATTGGTGATCCGCCATCGCTATGCTTTTTCCAAGCCTTTTTGCCAACCACTCATAAAAGTTGAGATGTTTGTTTACAAACAAGGAACTGCCCTATTAATAGAACTGTTGTGATTTGTTGCCACCTTTTTTTTCATACTTTAGTTAATTTTGAAAAATCTAATTGCCCTATAGATAAGCTATTTAAACCGCCGGATTCAGAAAAATCGGACCTTTCATTTGATATCTTATTTGTAACGATACGACTGATATTTCTAATTTATTTTCCACTTTTTCCGTAAAAATGTCGCTTTTTAAGCATTTAATCATGAATTCTGGGTCATTTTTCGGTAGATATGGGTCGACGTTTTAATTAATATCTCCGCTAATTAGGGTCGCATCGCTTAGCGAATTATCGCGATGTCGAGATGAAGAAATGCTGCGTCTGTTGACACCGGTTTCGAAGCGCTGCGACCATTAGCGCCGGAGCTTTAGCTATGACAAGGCATTTCTCACAGACAGACAGATGCGCACAGATTTTAATATTTTATTTATAATTTTAAAAAGTAAATGACAAAAAGAACTTATTAGTTTGATGTAGTAAAAATAAATCTTTTTTGAGTGTATAACATTTAAAATATTTTTTTTTTTTTTAATTTGAACTTAAATTTACATCAAACCAACTTACCAGACTACTGACAAGTACCCAAAACTACTGAAAATTTACTTCTCTACTACTGAAAATTGTCCTATAAGGTTGGCATCTCTGCATTAAGGACTGAAATTTGAATCTAAGGGTGGCATTTTCTTTTGTGTTAAGCATTTTTAATACTTTCCAACAAAGTTTAAGGTTGATTATGAATTCAATTAGTCTATCTATATGCTTTTTAGTCCTGTCTGTCTATTGTGTGATAACGTAGGCAAATTTATACAATACAACAAGTACGTACAGTTGGAAAGTATTAATAATCAATGTGTACCACGTAATTTTTCATTCTTGTTTTTAAAGGATTGAAAGTAAGTATTAAGCATTAGAAAATTTGCAAAAACTGAAAAATTTTAAGAAATTATGCTAGTTTTTAAGAAATATTTTGCAAGTACAAGCTGCAACTTATATATTTTTTATAAGTTATTATAGCTTATAGGTAGTTAAGTACGAGAGGGGACCAACAATAACCATACGCACTGAAAAATTGATTTATTAAGTTTTTACAAAATTCTTTCAGTCTCATTTAAAATATTTTCCATCAGAGTCAATGTACTTGACCAGTCTCCTTTCCCACTGTTTGAAGTGCCTCTAAAACTCTTCAAGTTTGATATCATACTGTGCCATGTTGTGGCGCTTTTTTTATAGACTCCACATCATCAAAATGCTTTCCTTCAGGCTTTTTCCATTCTCGGTAATAGAAAATCTCATATGGCTCTACGTCCGTTGAATATACAGGATGGGGAATGATAGCCCACCACTGATTCCCAAATCAAGTGAATTAAAAATGAGCTTTCTCCTCCCCCCCCCCCTTTCCCAAATAAATCTCAATCTTCAATCAAAATCTGCTGACACAAGCTCCAGCTCATTTCTGTGTGTTCTGAAATTTCATCCATCGTGAAGCAACAATGCTGGTTGATTTTTGCCAGGTTTTATTTTTATTTATTTTTGTCATTTTGAGATAGTGAAAGGTGCCTTGAATGAGCATGATCATCAACACTCATCTAACCGTATTTAAAGCGCCCAAGAAACTTGTGTGTGATTCATTATATCCTTCATGTCTGTTGAAGCATTTGGTAAGCTTCAATTGCCAATTTTTCAATGAGGAAGCAAAATTTCAAACATGTTCATATTCATTTTCGCAGATAGAAAACAAGAACAGTTGAAAACAACTCTACGATAAAAAAATAACCACATACAAAGACACTGCTTGGGCAGCTGATTTGGAAAGGTATTTATTAGAGCCACCTAGTGGGAGAATTCCCTACTACACCTAGAAAGAAACAACAGTGTGCTTTCAGTCCAGTTATTTTTAGGTCTGCCCTTATATAACAGGGGTAGAAATTTAAAAAATTAAGTCACTGGAGTGCAAGACTAGTGATTTTGAAATTTCACTAGTCAATATATACTTTCTCTGATCCATTCAGCCATTCCATTAAAGTTTTAAAAATACTTAAAAAATTGTAAAATAAAAGGAAATTTCTTGATAAATAATAATTAAATTTTTGTAAATTAATTAAAAAATACAAATGAAAAATTTTCTAAATCAAAAATGTTTGTTTTAAAAGATGGGTTAAATGTGAGTAATTTACAAAAAAATCTGGTGTGAAACAACCACACGACTTCCATTACCCACTATTACATGTATTATATGCATTTTTGAAAGATAATGTGATCAGAAAACATAAAAATGACCTAAAGAAGTAGAAACCTAAAATTTTTCCAGTAAGAGAAACTTATAAAGACATATAAAACAAAGCTTACATATAGCAAGGTAAAAAATAAGAGAAAAGAGTGGTAGAGTTATTTTTTGAAACACAAACTTCCGAGATTTGAACATGACCTACCTAGGCAGGAAGACTGTTAATTTTCCTCTAATAACTTCGTAATACACGAGAAAGAAATGGATTTATATAACAGTTTTCAAGAAAATTGTTAGAGCCGTTTTTGAGATACCAACTTTTACAAAAAATCAATTATTGACCAGAAAACAATAATTACATACAAAAGGATATTTAAAAGTGAGTTAATATGGCGAGTTTGAAAAAAATCCATACAGCCATTTTTAAAAGAACGCGCTTGCAAGACCTGAAATTGAGCTATTTATACAGGACACTTATCAATTTTCCTGAACTAACCAACTATATCATTCGAAAGGACATCTAATAGAGTGTTTATATAGCAAATTTGAAGAAAATCGTTAGAGCCATTTTTGAGATACGGACTTACTATCCCACTTCCGATCTCCGATGTCCCACTTCCGGTTTTTCAATTTTCACCAAAATTGGGAAAATTCATCTGTACACCAGACCTGTCTTAATTCTGAAGTTTTGTAGTTCTATCTTTATTAGTTTCGAAGATATGATAGCCAGAAGATTCCACACATACACACACACACATACATACACACTGACCAATTGCTAAAAATCATTTTTGTGGACTCAAGGGACCTTAAAACGTGTAAATCAGGTAATACTTCTATTACCTATTAGTAGGGTAATGGAAGTAAAAATAGAGTACCAATTATAAGTTAAAAAATATATACCATTAAAATATAATTAAATAAAAAATTACAGAGAAGAGAATATAGAATATATATAATATTGATAATTATAATGAAGTACACTTTATTATAATATACTGTTGTATGAAATATTCACAGGTAATTTTAGAGAAAAGTGAAATAAATTGAAAAGCTTTACTGCTTTGATTGACTACCATAACATATTTTGTTGGTCCACTGATGTTTTTTACTTCCTTATACAAAGTATAAGGAAGTATAGTAATCCCGATTTGCGAAATGGATTTTGTATTTCACATTGCTCGAAAACGAATGATCGCTGAATGTTGCCAATTTATACGTGTGACTGTCATGATGTATAGTTGTACACCTGCAAGTGTCGTCTGAACACGAGCTCTCGTTTTAGAGATATAAGCGATTTTACACGATTTTTCGTGACGTCTGTATGTGTGTGTGTGTGTGTGTGTGTATGTCGCATAACTCAAAAACGGTTGGACGTAGAAAGTTGCGAATTGGTACATAGGTTTGTTATAACATCTAGTTGTGCACCTCCCGTTTTGGACTTTGTATGATTTTCCGTTTTGGAGATATTTAGGAAAATTAGGTTCATAATGACAAAAATACATAGGTTTTGGCCATAATGTATCAAAAAACGGTAATAACTCAAAAACGGTTGAACGTAGAAAGTTGCGAATTGGTACATAGGTTTGCTATAACATATAGTTCTGCACCTCCCTTTTTGGACTTTGTATGATTTTCCATTTTGGAGATATTTAGGAAAATTAGGTTCATAATGACCAAAAATACATTGGTTTTGGCCATAATGTATCAAAAAACGGTAATAACTCAAAAACGGTTTGGAGAAATTTTGCAATTTAACTGACTTCCCGACTAGCTAGACATTTGAAACTTTCAGAAAAGCTCAGAACACATTTACAATGCGTTTTTTTAATATTTTTGGCCAACTGTTTCAGATACCTGCTGCCTTCAGCAGCGTTACCAGTACAAATCTTGCAATCGATTTTTAACTAACTTCCCGACTAGCTAGACATTTAAAACTTCCAGAAAAGCTCAGAACACGGTGACAATGCATTTTTTAAATATTTTTAGCCAATTGCTTCGTGTCACTGCTGCCTTTAGCAGCGTTTATATGATTCAACAGAAAATCTATTTAACTAACTTTCCGACTAGTTAGAGATTTGAAACTTCCGGAATAGTTCAGAAACACGGTGAAAATGCATTTTTTAACACTTTTATCCAATTGTTTCGGATCCGAAGTCCCCCCCCCCCCAAGGCACAACTTTGACATGAGTCCCCCCAAGGCACAACTTTGACATGAGTCCCCCCCAAGGCACATGAGTCCCCCCCAAGGTACAACTTTGACATGAGTCCCCCCCAAGGCATAACTTTGACATGAGTCCCCCCAAGGTGCAACTTTGAAATAAGGCCCCCCAAGGCCCAACTTTGACATGAGTCCCCCCAAGGCACAACTTTGACATGAGTCCCCCCCCCCCCCCCAAGGATTTTAAAATGAGTCCCCTCAAGGCACAATTTTATTTATTTATTTATTTTTTTTTTTTTTTTTTACGTATGCATGCATTTTTTTTTTAAATATTTTTAGCCAACTGTTTCGGGTCCAGTGACAATATTTTTTAACATTATGTATATTTCTAAAAGTGTATAAGGAAGTCATGTGGTGCCCACATCAGATTTTTTCTTTTTGTGGTCCTGGTCCAACAGACCATCATTAATTTTGAGCCCTGGCCCTGTATAAGTTATATAGTCTTCTCAGCATTGGGGAATATGTTGAGTTATCATATCCTCATAAATGTCTTTTGCTTCATGATATATTTCTCTGAAAATTCTTTGTCTATGATGCCTATCAATGGCTGGTTTCAGTTGAAAGCATCATAGATTCGATTTTCCAAAAACTTTTTTGGGGAAAATAAATACAAAAAGTGGCATATATAATAATCTAAGATGTGATACCAAAAACAAATGTATAGAATATATTGTACAAACTGTATTCGGGTGAAGTGAATATTTTAATTCTTGTATATGCATAAGCATACATATGTCTGTCATCAGTGAAGTTGTCATTTCAAAACATTTCTTAATAACCAGCATAATTTCTTCTTATTATTATTTTTTTCAATTTTTGTTATAATTTCTGTAATTTTTCCCATCTGTGGAAAGGTTATAGTTCAACTTCTATAGTGTATAAATGCTTCAAGCTTCAAGTATGTATTAGTTACCTATTAGAAAAGCTGCACTGAATTAATTTGAGTGTATATTGTCCAATTAGGGGTGCAGCTTGTAATTGTTCCCATTTATAAGAGTGCTATATCTCAGCTTCTATGGTGTATAAACTCATCAAATTTGATATAGAGAATGTTTATTATAAAAAGCTATGCTGAATCAAATTTAGCCCACATCGGCTGACAAGGAGCTAATAAAGACCTAAGCTATAACTGCACACCATTTACGGATATTTACCGCTCCCCATATGGTAAATATCCATCCACGTGATATTTTGGTCGTTCATTGTAAAAGTGAATTATCTCCTTGGAAAATGATTTTGTAATAACGAGCTTTTTTTAAATTTATGCGTAGGAAAAAAAGTCAAGATTCAGTAAGTGTTATTGATTTTTATGTTTAATACAAATTATATTTATAAATTATTTAAAAATAATTTGAAGTAGTAACTTAAAAACTTCATTTTTATAATGAATATTTAGAAGTTTTAGTTTTCTGAAAAAAACATGTAATGCCATTTATGGGATTTTAATGCAATTATTGGAGTTTTTCCTTTTTCATAATGAAAAATGTGACAAAATTAACCAAAAAAATATAAATTAAAAAAATATGAAGTTACACCACTTTAACAATAAGCCGTTCATTTACAGAATAGTAAATATCCATTACGTAGATATTTACTATATATATCGGAAGACTATATGCCAATTTATTACTGTATAATATAAATGCAACAAACTTGATGTGTGTGATAGATAGATATGAAAATTTGTACTGATTCAGTTAAAGGGAGAAAGAAGGCATATCAGTCTATAGATGGTACTATTATGTAGCCTTTTTCAGGCTTTAAATTTTTTCCCCATATAATTTTTATATTAGAATCGTATAAGAAAGTTTTGTGATGGTCACAGCAAACTAGTTTTAATGATAGACTTAACTTTCTATCATCAATTAGGCTAAAACTGTTGATGAATTATCTTTAATTTTTACTTCCTTATACAAAGTATAAGGAATGTTGTGATCCTATTTGCGAAATGGATTTTGTATCTCACATAGCTCAAAATCAAATGGCCGTAGAATGTTGCAAATTTATATTTTTGCCTGTCATGACATCTAGTTGTACACTACCAACTTTGGTCTTGATGCGAGCTCCCCTTCTACAGATATCTGTGATTTTTGATGAATTTTCACGACATCTGTATATGTGTATCTCACAAAACTCAAAAATGGTTGGATATTGAGCATTGCAAATTCTTTTGTAGGTTTGTTATAACATCTAGTTGTGCATCTCTTGGAGATATTTATGAAAATTATATTCATAATGACAAGAAAATTTTTTTTTGTCCATTATATATGATTTATCATCATAGATATTTCAACAAAAGTTAATGATAAAGACCGTAATGATATTGCTATGAAATTTGTTGCCTATAGAAAGTAGCTCGTAAAGACAGTAAGCAGGTTCTAATCAACGAATGCACTTTATTTAATGAATATTTTGAAAATATTAGGGTAAAACTGTTTTTTTGTATCACAAAAATCAATAATCAATGAGTATTCTCGAAACAATCCAACAAAATAGTCATTTGTACCAGAAAAGTCACATAAACAACGATAAGTATACCAGAGTAGGAATTTCGTTATTTCAGGAATAATGATCAACTACAGTTCAAAGTCTGAATAGAATTTAAATTTATCAAAAGTCTTGTCAGTGGTCTATAGAATTTTTGAGGTAGTTCAGTGCTAGAAACCAATGAATCATTCCAGAAAATTCCTGAACTCTACTCTTATTGAAGTTAGAGATTCCCAACTTTAGAAATCCTAATTTATCACTTTTCGCCATATTTTGGTGCCAAATCGGCTAATTTCACTCTAAGTCACAAAGTTTGCCTCCAATACCCGCTTTCATGAAAATGAGAAAAAAGCTGCCATTTGTTTCCACTTTTACTGTAATAGCATGTAGAAAGTATGAGGTAAAAAAAATAGGCAGGTTCTAGTCTATAAACATTGATAAAGACTCTTCAATTTTTTATAGTCTTCTTATTAGTGATTTATAGAACTTTCAAAAAAGTTAGTTCTGTGCTAAAAACCTATAAATCACTCCAGAAAATACCAGAACTCTGTTTTTATTGAAGTTAGAGCTTCCAAACTTTGGCAATCCAAACTACATTTTTTTTGCCAAATTTGGTTGCCAAGATGATTGATTATCTGCATTGGTGACAAACTTGACGACTTGGTGAGAGTAGAAACCAAATTTTGTTAAAATTAGTAATTCAGGATTGCCAGAATCAGTGAGCTCTTTCTCAATTTTAATGGGCCAATGACAAATTTTGTAACAAGCTGTGGAATACTATGCCTGAACAAAACTATATTTTTGCTCTCTTCGCATTTAATTCTGTTATCATGACTTTTGTGGGTGGAGTAATAGTTTTCTTAGCTTGTTTCAGGAAAGGTCATTGACTGGAACCTGCCTGTTTATTTACAAACCTTTTCCTGTACAAAAATATCAATATTTTCATAACAATATGTGTATTTCAGTGGGTGTATAAGGAAGTAATGTGGTGTCTTCATCAGATTTTTTTTTTTTTTTTTTTTTTTTTTTTCAATTATTGTGCATTATGACTTTGTTAGCTAAATTAATGATAAATTAAATATTTAAATAGCATGGAATTGATATTTTCTTTTTTTTAATTTATAGAGAACCAAAAATTCCATGGATGGATCCTGACTGTTATAATGGAGCTAGATATGATGATTATGCTTGGGCTCAAAGCCTTAAAGATGTTGATATTCGTATAAAAGTAAGGTTTTATTAAGTTAAATTTTTCAGTCATGTGAGATTGAATGTTTTCCTTTAAAATTAGTATTCAAATGTTTTTGCTTTCTTATTAAGATATACAGAAATATGTTCCTTTAAACTTTTTACTAAAAATAATAATTTATAAACTATATGAAACTGACCTGTTAGTTTGTATAAACATTTTTTGAAGAATAAATGATTATAAAGAAAAAACATCAGACTAGAGTTTTAAAATATCATTTATGATACTGGCCTGTTGCATTGAGTTACTTGTAAGTTAACGTTTTTCTTACCATATCATAATAGGGTAAAATGTCACATAAATATTCATTTTGCTGATTATTTTTATTGCAAAAAGTCAGACTAGCTTTAAAATATTTATGATTCTAGCATATATATATATTTTTCTTATATCAACATTTTACTTTTTTTTTTAAGTTATTAAAAATTAAGGCTTTCAATAACATCATAGAATAGGACAATATTTTGTTTAAACCTGAATTATTATATTGGAAACTGTATAAAACTAAAAAATAAAACTGGCACCAATAAATTTATGCTGCAAATTAGGATAAGGGTATTAAATGGAGCATTTCAGTGAATTTGTTTTTAATAAACATTTTGAATTAATATTTTTGATCTGAAAGATATCATCTTACTCTCTCATTAATGCTAGGATATTGCATCCTATAATCTGATAAAAATAAAAATTAAAATATGTAAGTTAAAATAGAGCTCTATGTGATTCCATATATAGAAGACTAGCTGCAGGAAATGTTTATTTAATGTTAACATGTCTAATTCATTCTGTCTCAACTTTTAAGGAAAGTAAAATATTTTATATGCACAGAGAATTAAAAATGTAAATCTCTGTCTTTCTCTTTCAATATATATATATATATATATATATATATATATATATATATATTTTTTTTTTTTTTTTTTTTTTTTTTTGCTTGAGAAACATTTTACCATTTCTTTTTTCCTTTCTCCTTTTTTGGGGGGAGGGAGCAATGCATTAATTTATATATGTAGACCTACTTGTGAAAAATTAATTGCAATTAAGGGAAAGAAAAGTATCTTATTAAAAAAAAAAATGAATTGTATTTATCTCTCAATTAATATGTTTTCTATTAATGCAATTTCCAGATAGTGCAGTGTGTATATATATATATATATATATATATATATATATATATATGAAAAAAGAATTCAATTAACACATTCACGACTACTGACGTGAATTCCCATAATTTCAACTTCTATAGCTAGTTGCCCTGAAATAAAATCGTTCATGGTTAACACTGACGTGAATTCCCATCATTTAAAGAATTTCTGTGGAATTAATGCTTTAGTATTATTTCGATAGTATTATTAGGGTATTAATTATTTGATAATGTTATAGAGTTTGTTTTAATTTTGTATGGCTCCCAGTGGCAGAAAGACCACGACATGGCGACATAGTCGCGGACAGAGAAAAACAGCTTCCGGACAGTTTTTGTCTGCACTAAAAAAAAAAAATTGTCTGCAATTTACAGACATTTTTTGCCCGCAACACCGACAATGCCCTAACGATGTATGACATCTTAGACACTCTCTGCATAGGAACTCTAGAGCCCTCCTATGGTGCCTTGGTAGGAACATACAAAACAGTGCTTAACAACGGTGACCTAGTGAGCTTAAATCTCCCTCGATAGGCAGCGTTATGCATGTATTCTTTTCTCCTGTTACTGAGATTCTACGAGAATGTACACATACCGGATCCTTCACGTTCATTCCTATTTTCTTCAGATTCTGAACATTCTTGTATTCGTCTATTGTTGCACGAGATCACCACTGTTGTTAAGCTCCTCCCCCCCCCACCCCCCAAGATTGCCGCTATCAGCTTTTTAGAGCTAAGTAGCAAATTGTTATATTTATATGTTGTTGTGTTCAGAATTTAAATATTGGTATTCTTGCTAATAAATATAATTTTGGCACACTTATGTGGAGATCTAATATAGTACATTCTTATATTTAGTCTGCATGTATGTCTGTTTATATCTTATTTTTCTTGCATATATTATATATATATATATATATATATATATATATATATATATATAAAATAATGATTCATTAAGCATAGAAAAGACAAGCAACAGATACAAGATCACTGAAACCACAAAGACCAATAAGAATGGAAAAAAAAAAAAAAAATTATGCAGGACAAGCTCAGAAAGGTGAAAAAAATTCACCAGGGTATGAAATACACATATTTAAGGAAACCAAATTTATTAATTAACAGTCTGCAAAACAATAAACTAACTCAACAAAATCTTAACAGAAAAACTTAAACTGAAATGAAATTTATGAAAAAATAATTTATGAAACTTAAGAAAGGAAGAAAGGAGGCAGGGGCCAAGACTTGTGACTTGCCTGTGGGCTTAAACTAGTATCTTTGACTGATTTGTGCAGAAAGCTTATATATAGTATGTCTTTTATTTACTCTCTGTGTAAGTATGTCTATCAACTAATTTTTATTACTTTCTTCCAGGGTTGGGTTTTAGCCGTCAAAAACTAGTTTTTGACGTGACATATGTTTAAACCAGGTTTTAACCGGTTTAAACCGTCAAAAACCCCCAATACATTTTAAATACGCTAAAAGTAAAAAAAGAAGGCTGTTAATAATAGCAAGCTCCAGCATTGTTTTTGTTTAATATTATAATGTTCCTTAATTTTAGTATACATTGAATTATATTAAATTCAATTCTATTAATTTATATACTTTTCTTTGTTTATGACTTAATTTTCAATTTTTTACGCGTAATTTCTTTCTGGTGTGGATTTTTTGCATATTTGGTTAACAAGCTTATTTATTTATTTTTAATAAACAAATATGCAGCATTAATTTATTTTTATATTTGGAGCAAATTCAGAACAATGTAATGTAAAATAAGAATAAAATTTATTTTATAAATGGGAAAAGAATGAAGTACTGGTATAAAAAGATTAAAATATAAATAATTTAATCTTTTTATACAAATTTTTGTCTTGACTAATAATCATTTCTTACTGGTATAAATTTATCTTACTTAAGGAGTATCTCTTGAAATTAAGGACAAATGAATAATTCACCATATCACTAAAAAAGAAATAATTGCTTACCTTTCCAAATGATGAAATGAGTCTTGTTTTGTGTTTAATTCAAATTATGGAAACTTCAAAACATACAAATTTTGAAATTTGTACTTTTAATAATTACAGCATACATTTACTTATTTATTTATATTATCAATATTCTGGTTCAAAAGAACCACATAACATACGGTAACACATCACTAATTTTGAGCATTTTTCCAAACCTAATCTATTTCTTATTTTGGAATGTATATGTCCAAAGTTTGAAAACATTCTTTCAATGGAGGCGGAACTGGCTGGACAAGAATGAAGAACAATCACCATTTTTACAAATTCAAAAAATGGACTATCCTTTTCTGTAATTCCATTAAGAATTCCTTTCCACCAAGTCACTGGATTAGTTAGTCTACCACTTTCACTAAAATACGATGCAGGAAATGGTAAATCACATGCTTCAAATGCAATTAAGAAAGGAAGACAATTAGGAAATTTTTCTGTTGCCCATAAACGAGCAGACTCAATTTGTACACTGTTTAATCCATCTCCTTGATATTTGGGATGAAGAAGATATGCTAAGAAATGAAAAGGTTCTAAAGATTGCAACATTCTTTTTTCCACAGTTTCAATGTGTGGCTGCAGAGATCCTTCCTTCATGAGACCAAGCCAAGCTGAACACGCATCAGCTAAAGTTGCACTATCCCGTTGAAGAACGTCTAGACAAACACTAATCGGTTTAAGTTGCATCAAGATATCTTTACATTGCTTATAAAGATTATAATTGTTGATCAGATTAGCAATATCTTTTTCAATTTTATCTTCGTGATCTTCAACTATTTTTTGATAAAATGGTCTGTTTCTCAAAAACGTATTGATGCATACAAGCTGGCTGTTCCATCTTGTATCGCATTGTAATTGAGGCTTTATAGATTCTGGATACTCCTGAAGCCATCCTGCAGGTAAGTGATGATTCCGAAAGTACATTTGAACTTTTATTACAGGTTTTATAATGGCATCTGGTGTGAGATCTTGGCCTAATAAATTTAGCCAGTGAGATGAGCAACCATAAAAAAAAAAAGATCTTTGGTACTCTCTTCCAATTGAAGTAATTTTCTTGTTTTTTCCATCACTTTTGCATTATCGGTCACAAGAGCTTTTACATCACAACCAAATTTGATTTTGGCTTTATTGATTGCATTTTCAATGATTTCCTTATGATATTCAGCATTTTTTACATTTGTGCCACTGTCAACAGCATCAAGAAAGACAGTTTTACCTGAGACATGCAAACTGGATGCAATGACTGGGTCATTATGGATGTTACTCCATCCATCTTCAATTAATGTAACATTTTTTCCTTCAAGACTTTTCTTTGTTTCTTCTTCTACTTCAGCAACAACCTCATCAAGAAGTGTACCTGCTAAAGCTTTTCTACTAGGAACACGATAGCCTGGTCGCAATGCAGAGACTAAGTCTTGGAAAGTTGTATGTTCCACAACACTGAATGGAATATTGTTGGCATAAAAAAATTTTGCCACTAACAAATCCAATTTTTGAGCTGAAGAACCACTTGTTTTTACAACGAAAGAATCCAATTTGAATTTTTTGGCTTGGGTTTCAGGTACTACTAGGTCTGATTCTGATCCAGACACATAATTAATGTCAGGATCTGAGTCTCTGTTTTTCAAACACTGAGATAAATGGTTTTTCATCCTTTCAATATGATTGGAACGTACATTTCCACAGTATTTGCATTTTGCACATACCTTTTGATCTCTTTCAACTTTATGGAAATGCTGCCAAACAGGATCAATTGGCCTTCCACCACGATTCATTTTTAAATTTGGAAATCAGGTGCTCCTAAAACACACACTATTTACAGCAGACTTAAATTTCAACTGTCCTGTCCTAAAATCATTCAGCTCATCAATTAATAAGCTATCTGTTATCTAAGTATATCTAAGCATAAATAATACTGAGGGGAAACAAATCTTCTTACAAGGAATCTTGAATGGACCAATCAACTTAAAGCAGGTGTTGTAAAACAACCAATCACTGAAGTAGGTGGGAGAAATGGGAGATTGGAGTGGAAAGGAAACATTGTGACACAAAAACTTTAAAATGAAATAACTTTTGATCTAATATTCAGATTGTAAAAATAAAAACAGATTTGGAATCCTTGCAGCAAAATGCATAAATAGACACCAAATATTAAAGCATTTCGCTAAGAAATAAAAAAGATATTAAAAATACATCAAATTAAGCAAGGTAATTAGTTAAAATTTGAACTAAAACTTAATAAATTTGATGAATTTTTATGAAATTGCAAAAATGGAAGTTAATTAAAAGGAAAATAAATCAAAATTTTAATAATTAAATAAAAATTAAATAAATTAGAAAAATACCAATTTTTAAGAACAACTTGAGAAAATGAGAACAGAAACTTAATAAATTTAATTAATTCTTATGAATCACAAAACAGAAGTTAATTTAAGGGAAAATAAAATTTAATTTTAATAATTACTCAAAATTTGATCAATTAAGAAAATGTTAAAGTTTGAGAATACATAAAACAAAACAATTTTCTACCATTCCAAAACCAAAATTGAGAACAACTGATCTAACAAAAATGTCATAACAGTTGTGATTAAATAAACTTATACCTGTACACTTCTCTACACCTGACACCTTTTTCTTGGAACAGATAAAGAGTAGAAGAGATAAACCAGTTCTATTTCTTTTCCCTTCCCTTTCTTAAGCCACCCTATTAACAAGAATACAGGGACGAAATTAAGAAAAGCTGTTTAAGTGTCAATATTTCTTGGTACCGGTAGGAAAGCATCTTTGAATATGCCCTATTCTGGGGAAAGTACATACCTTCATTAGATTTCAATTGTGATGGATTACTTTCTGCATCTATCCATAAAAAAGTTTAAAAATCTAAATTTATTTCTGCAAAATATTAGATTAAACCTACACAATTTTAATTACTACAAATATAATTAAGGATTTATAAACTGTACATCATTGCTGAAACTAATGAAAAGTATGCATTCACAATAAAATGATTGATTAAATAAGTGTTTGACAATTTCTATTAAAAAAATTGTCACATTATATTCTATTATCAGTTCACGTTCGCAATTCTTGAGATACATTCTACAAATAGAATGTATCTCAAGAACGCTCTGGTAGGGCAAAGGAAATGATGGGTTTTATGTTTTATGACTTAATAAAACCCCTCCTACAGCATCAGAAAACAGAAACCCATGTTTGTACGCTTAAAAAACAATTCTTATGAATTAAATCACTCTCAGGCATAGATTCTGGCTGTGCTACAGCAAGAATATATTTTATTGTTGTAGTTTATACTCAGTAGTTTTAATGCATTTATGCTGCTTTATTTAAGATTTATTAATTAAAGTCTATCCAATTCTGCTAAATCATTTCTTTGATAATTTTTTATTACAAATTAGGTTTTTGACACTTTTTGACGTTTTTGACAGAGAGGTTTTTTACAAGCCGGTTTAAACCATGGTTAAAACCGGTTAAAACCGTCGCATGTCAAAAACCTGCCAACCCTGCTTTCTTCTATATTCAATAGAAGAAAATATTGGATTCGTAAAAATTTTTGACATTGGGTTTTTGATGGATTTACATGTTTTGAGAGCTGTAGAACACGATTGGCCATTTTTAGAAAATATATTTCTGTCTGTCTGTATGTGTGTGTGTGTGTGTGTGTGTGTGTGACAAAATTTTGTGGTGACTGTATCTCAGGTACTACTGCACAGAATTTCATACAAATTGGTATGTAGATACACATTGACATAAATTAGTGCCTATCAACTTTTGGTAAAAATTGTCCTACAGCTTGCATTGCCATCCTGCTTTTTCTAAATTTTTAACTTGATGGTACAGGACAAAATTTTGTATAAATGTGCATAAAGAGAATTATTTTTTAATAATCATTATGAAATTTACAAGAATTATTTGTAATAGAGATAGTCACTGGGAAAAAAAAATTTGTGTATGTAAGAGCCTCCCCCCCCACCCCAAAAGAGCTCCTCACCAATACCTTTAAAATGAAGGGTTGAACCATCGATCTGTGATAATTTAAATTAAAGTTATCGATTTTTTTAATGAAATATTGAGAATAAAATTAACCTTTTTTTAAATATTTAGTGTTGTACTACTTCTCAAATATGGCAGTTGTCACTATCATGAAAGATAATTTTTTTAAATAATAATTGTAATAAATTATTTTTACTGAGTGAATTTGTATAGGAAAATATAGAAGAAAGTCATGCGGTGACCACAACATACTAGTTTTTGTATATATACTTGTCTCTGTTGGAAATTTGAATGATATAATTGATTGTATAAGTTATTTATACCAAGTTTTTAAGATATTTGATTTTATTTACTCTAGTTAATTCTAACAACGTTTATTATATCTTGCATTACTAACTGCTTAATGTTAGGAAAAATGAAAAAATATCAGCTTTATTTCACATTAATAATTTATATACATAATTTTGCAAATATATATGTGCTATTTTTAACTTTTTAGGTTTGAAAACATGTTTTGATTGGTAAACATCTAAAAATGAAAAATAATATAAACTCTATTTCACATTACAAATTATATACATAATTTTACAAATATATATATATATATATATATATTATTTTGAACTATTTTAACCTCTTAGGTTCCAAAACATGTTGTGACTGGAAAACATGTAAAAGTTGAAATCAAAAGAGGCTCTATAAGTACTGATGTATTATCTAATGGAACTTGGAACACTTTAAGAAAAGGAGATCTGACTTGGCCTATAAACACAGAAGAGTCAACCTGGACCTTGGTACCTGGTGAACACATTCATGTATGTAGAAAATAATTAATCTTTAGTTTTTATATAGTTGAATATGGAATAGATATTTGTTGCAAGTAAAATATCAAATATATGAAATGTTTATGAAATTTAAATATATTCAGCATATTTAACTGTAAATCCTATGATATGAATATTTATTCTACATTAAAATTTCACATAAATTCAGCCATGAAAGCAAATTGCACTGTGCTGCAGATATATATGTTGTACTATACATTTAGATAATGAAAATCTCCATATCTATCAATAAATCTATTAATAATCTACAGGATGGCTATAAATTCTTGGACTGGGTTATATTTAATTTTGCTAAAAAGATCAATTAAAATATATATATATATATATTTATTAGAACATATTGTTACAAAATTGTAAATAATTGTGTTTATTTTTGTATAAATTCTTTCAGAGAGGCTTAGTAAGTTGATCAAATGCTAATTTTGTGCAGTTCTAGTCGTTTTAGCATTAAAATAGCCTAATTTTCCCTTCAAAACGCATTAAAAAGCTCCAATAAGGCAGGTAATGGATTTGGCGCCAAATTTGGTGACTTTTTTCCTCCTTGGCGAATTTTTTGGCGACCATGGCAAGAAAATCCTTATTAGGGATATACCAAATATGGAAGCTCTAATCTCATTGGCTGATGAGATACGAAAATTTTTGGAACTTTCCACACTTTTCTACAGGGGTGTATAAGGGCTATTTTTTTCACCAAGGCAGTCAGTTCAGTTAAGTCTGAGATCAGAGTCGGTCAGCTTGCATTTCTTTGAGCCTCTTTGAAAGAGACTTGCTTTATGTGCTATCGCTATACGGTTTGTACTGTGAATTTGCTATTGACAGCTGTTGTTTAAGCTGTGGTTACTGGTTGAATTGAAGCTGATACTTGGTTTATAGACCTGTATTTTTCTGGAACTTTCTGTGAATAAATTATTGAATTTTTGTAAGTTTCGCCTTTCATTCTCGGACAACTCACGAACCCCCAAGTACGCAACATTTCTGCAAATATATATGTGCTGCAAATATATATGTTGTACTATACATTTAGATAATGAAAATCTTCATATCTATCAATCAATCTATTAATAATCTACAGGGTGGCTATAAATTCTTGGACTGGGTTATATTTAATTTTATTAAAAAGATTAATTAAATATATACATATATATTTATTTATTTGAACATATTTATAATATTATCATATTGGTTTATGTGATTTTCATTCAAATGTATTGCCTTGTTTTGAGATAGAAAGGCGAAGTCTCTTCACATGGTATCTGTAGCAGCATGTACATGATTCATTCAGAATCTGTCCTGTTCTTTAACAATGGCATCCTTTAGAGACTCAACACTTAGTGTTGTTTTGAAATGAGCTTGGTCTCAAATTTTCTTCGTATGCCATATTCCAAGGAATTTAAATTGGCGATTGTGGAGGCTATTTTGCTTTCAAAATAACACCAGAAAAGTTCTACTAGCACTATTTTGGAATGATGTTTGCTGACAGTGGCGGATTTAAGGAGGGGGCTAGGGGGCTGAAGCCTCCCCCCCCTCCCAAAAGTACTGACATTCCCAATTAAATAGTACAATTGCAAACTTTTCATTGATCTGGAATTACATCTTGAAAAATCTTAGCCCCCCCCCCTGCCCCAAAAGTTAAGTTCTGGATCCGCCACTGTTTGCTGAATGTGAAAAAACTGAATCCTGTTGAAAAGTTCAACTTGTATTTCCTAATAACTGACTGCTTTATGTTTTGCATATGGCAAAATTTTGTTAATATAGTTATGGCTGTTTTTACGCCATTTTCAACAAAAAGATGTTTCATTTTGACAGCATAGCAAACTCTGCTCCAAATCGTAGCTGAAGATACATTCTAGAACCTGATAATGGTTCTCTGAGATTCAGGAAGGTCCATAAAACATGTTACATGAACAATAATATTTTGTACATTGTATGCTTCTACTGCACAAAATAATTTTTCGTCAGTGAAGATGATTTTTTGAGGATCATGTCTCTTGAGAAAAACACAGTATCTTTGTAGTTGCTTTTTTATTTGGAGTTTACTGAATCCACAGCATTTTATCTCTTTATACGTTTGGAACCCAATATCATCATACACAATACATTGAATGTACTGCATGGTTGTTTCATTATTTTTGTCATTTTTTGTACAGACCTCTCCAGATTTTGCTGAAAATTCTTTCATACTCTTTGCAGTACAAATACGGTGAAGATGTTTGCACTACAGATCTTGTTATGTCTTTTGTAAATTCTAAGCGAACCAATTGATTCAACATTATAAAGGGTACTTTTAGGTACACCTTTCTTTTTCAGATCTAACCATGATAGATATCTTCTTGTTCATTCTGGATTTAAAACAGGCCTTGATTGCACCCAGATCCCGTAGCATTCCTAAAATTTTACGTTTATTTTATTATATTGTCACCAGTACCATCAAAAAGAAATTTTTCTTGAATGTTTTTGACTGTGTTAAGAGGACTCTCTACTTATCGTCCCCGAAAGCCAAAGCCAATGTTATTCTATGGAGAATTTTGTCCCTTTATAACTCACTAATGAATGTATATTTTTAAATTCCGTTTTCACATTCCGAAAATTCACAACTATTTAACAATTTATCGCTTTCCAAAAATTGATTTTTATTATTTTTATTAATATTTTATTTTGAGGTTCTAAAATACGAATTTTCACGATGTGCAATTTTGCATTTTTAAGCTTAAAAATGATATCTTAAAAATTAAGAAAAGCGATAAATTGTTTAACAATTGTGAATTTTCTGAATGTGAAAACGGAATTTAAAAACATACATTTGTTAATGAGTTATAAAGGGACAAAATTCTCCATAGAATAACATTGGCTGCGGCTTTCAGAGATGATAAGTAGATAGTCCCCTTAATGCTAAAATATTATATTTAAATATATTGTTTTATAAATGTGGTGGCAATATAATAAAATGAGCATAAAATTTTAGGAACACTACAAGGCTTGTGCACCTCTCATAGTAGTTTTAGGTAGATTCATTGGCATATTTATTTTGAAAGTGGATTTGTACTAAGGCGTTGTTCACATTATTACCTAAAAGAAGAAAAAAACATTAAATTATTAAAATAGTTAGGCTAAAAAAATATTTATATTTACTTTTCCTGGCAAAGAATTTATAGGTTATCCTGTTGTAGGAATTTCTACGCAATCAAATCTAGAAGTTTTTGATTGTTTTTTTTTTTTAATTCTACACCACTTTCATGACCATGATAAAACTGAAACAGAAGACTCAAACCAAGATTTAAATAGCATACCTGTTGTCTTTCTTACACTGTAGTCTATTTTATTAATTTTAATTTCCTTGTCTGTTTTTCCTATAATTCTTTATTTGTTCTTCAGTGTTTTTTATTTATTTCTTTCAAAGTAGCAGCTGGATGATTGTGAAGGTGGATGATCAAAAAATTGAATAAATAATAATTTATTACTATTTATTTATTTATTGTTATTATTTTGCTTTAAAAATATGTATGTATTAAAGTTACATTTTTCAATGTATAGTATGTATAATTTTCTATAATTAAAAAAAAAAAAAGTAAATTTAAATAATAAAAAATAAAATAAAAAAGCTACTGTCTGGTAGCATTGAACTGGCAACCTCCAGACAATAGCTGCGCAAGCTACCAAGTACACCACTAGAACACTAATACTTTTGCGTTATAGCATACATAAGTAATTACTGAAACTTTTTTTTCAAAACTGTTTGGCTAGTGTGTGTTACTGCTTTTACCTTCATAGTATACTATAATTATATGCAGGGGAGGGGTTAGGGTGCCTAAGCCCCTTACTTCAGTTCAATTTAATTCACTTCCTATCATCCAATTGAGCTGAAGTTTTGTATGCATGTATATTATCCAAATTTGCTGAATTGGAGTCTTTAGTACATTTTTAAATAAAACTGTGTTTTTAATTATTATTATTATTATTTTTTTTTTCAATTTGTCTTATTTATTCCATGTGATTACTTGTCTTAAATTCTCTTTTCTCCTCTCAGTTTTATTTATTACTATGTTTTTATTAACTCGCTTTTTTGTTTGTTTGTCCAGTACAAATCTTGCAATCGATTTTTAACTAACTTCCCGACTAGCTAGACATTTGAAACTTTTAGAATAACTCAGAACACGATGACAACGCAATACCTCGAAGCCCGATTTTCAAATTTTTGATTAGTTTTCTTTTAATTAATTAAAATATGAAAATAATAACCTATTAATAGCTTTAAAATTGTTCAAAAGTTAAATTAGACATCTCACACAAATTGATGTCATTATAACTTTAAAATTTTTCTGCACATTGATAAAGTGCTAATGTAGTTCATGATGCTGATATATGTTGTTCTAAAAGGATTAATATTTTTAAAACCAACGTTTTTCTACCATGTTTTTATTTATAATTTAATTGTTGCCAAAAAAATTTACGAGTTCATTTTTATTCAACAGGAAAATAAATACATATACTTAAACGTGAATAATAAAAAATTGTAAAAAACTAAATTATGCATCTCACAAAAATTGATGTCATTGTCACTTTAAAAGTTTTACACACATTGATAAAGTGCTAATATAGTTCTATAGCTATGCTTCAACAGAAAATTAAAAAACATAGTGTATAAAAAGTTTTTTTTATCTTATAATTATTTTATTTATTCCTCCTTAGATATGTTTGCAAAAATTACAGCAAAGGTGGTGGGATTCCTGTTTTGTTGATGAACCAAAAATTAACCTCAGATCTATTGATCCATCTATGCCTTTTGAAGATTTGGATGAAGAATCCCAAGCTAAAATAAGTGAACTCATGTACAATGAGCAGCAGAAGCATCTGGGAAAGCCAACAATTCAACAAAATGTATGTTTTGTTTTTATAATGAAATATTTTATATGAAAAATAACAACTAAAGCATCATTTTGAAAAATTTTTTCATTAATTGATTTTAGGTATAATTTTTATGCACAATTGTATAGTAAATAAAAGTATAGTACGAAGCCGAAAATCCAGACTCCAAAAATCCAAAATTGCCAAAAATCCGGACAATTTTGGTGGCGTTAATCATCATCATCAACAGTGTTTCTTTTTTTTTTTAGTATAAATATATCTAAATAAAAAAACCGAAAAAGTATTTTATTTCTTAGTAATCTTAAAAACTGGCATTTGCAAAGTCTGAAAGAGGAGGGAGAAGAAGATTATAATAATAGTAACAATTCTTAAATATTTATCTGATTAAGAACTAAATTCTATATTCTATTTCAATTATGCTTAAATTTTTAGTTGAAAACCTAAAGTACTAAAATAAAAAAAAAAATAAAATTGCAAAATGTTTTAAAAGTGGTATGTTTTTCTTATTTATTTTTCTCTATTGCACCTTGTACTAATTTTTGTATGCAAATATTTCAATAAATCTGTTTTGTTTTTCAAGTTTAATTTTTAATTTTATTTATTTATTGCTAAAGTTGATAGAAAAAATATTACAGAATACATTTAAAAATCGTAATATATTATTTTTTACTTGAATTTGCATATTACTTAAATACTTAAACCAAAATATTATATTTGTTGGGCATGACCAAAAATTCGAAAATCCGGAATCGTCGAGACCGCATCACTATTTTAAATCTGTATTTTTATATATTATTTAATTTTATTTTGGCTAATATCCTTAATAGTTAAATTCATAATAAATAAATAAATAAAGACATACTTAAAAAAAATTTGCAATTATTGTAAATCTTTTGCACAACATCTGGGCATCTTCTGTGTAACACATCCTCCATACTTAAATAAATGAATGTAATGTGTTACACTGAGGAGTCCTGTGTTCTAAGTGAAAGATATTGAAATTCCTTTTTAAACATATACTTTTACATATATATAGCAATTTCTTTATATTTCATATTCATATCAATGTTAATTAATTAAATCTTCAAAGGTTTTCTCTTTAATTTTTATTTATTTATTTTATTTATTTTTTCTTGCTTATTATTTTTTCTTTTTTCACTAATTATTATCTTCATTTTAACTTTTTATTTTGTTAACATATAATTTTTCAAAGGATCTGGGAAAAGTTGGGTGTTAGGAAAATTTGTTTAAACTGCTTCACCTACCTTAAGCTGTAGTGGCCTCTGCTCCTTCTTCTTCTTTTAGTTATTATTTATTTATTTATTTTCTGTTATTTTTTGATCAGGTTTGTGCTGTATATGATCTCATCTATCAATGTTTCAGGAACAATTCATATTAGCTTTTTAAATATATTTTACCTTGTATAAGGCTTAAATTCCACATGTGATTTTTTCTTTATTCATTCATGTATATAGTATTTTACACATGGTTAACTACTTTTTGTAACAATCAATTTCAAGCTTTCATTTGATAAATTCTAATTGAGTTTGGCATAGTTAAAGTCATTTGAGAAAAATTATACTATTAAAGTGTATATTTTAAATCATCTATGGTTTATTAGTAAACTTTTTGAGAATTGATTATATTTTCTTTACATAACCATTTGTCTGCACACATGAATAATATATATTAGTTGATTTAATATTTAACTACAATTAGCTGCACATAATTATCAAGTTGTTCAATTTGAACTGTTTGCTATGCATTCCAAGATATTATCAACATAATTTTAAATTACTTGGAAAATTATCAGCTTTTACAGTTAGATTTTACTTTTTCTAATATTAAAAGAATTGAAATAGCATCAAAATTAAGAAAAATTCCTGATTTTGTACAAACCAGAGTATTTATGCTTCATGAATTTATTTAGCTTTTTCTTTCTTGTTTTTTGTGTGTGATTTTCTTCTTTTTTTTTTCTATTTCTTTCTTTCTTTCCAAGACAAGAGATGAAGGATTTTTTTTTTTTTTTTTTTCGAATGAAAAGCTATCATATCATATGGCGCCAGCTCGCCATTGGCGAGTGCAAATTTTACTGTGGCAAGTAAAATTTCGGTCTAAATGTAGATGGAATTCTTATAGTATACAGTGCTACAAAAAAAAAAAACAAAAAAACATTGACTTTGAAACGTAAAATCATGTTAATCTTAGGTAAGGTGACCAGGCATTCTCTTTTTAAGAGGACTGTCTTCTTTTACAACGCTCTGCCCTCTTAAATGAAAAAAAAACATTATAGGATTAAAAAATCCTCTTTTTTATGTTTTTCGTCCTCTGTCCTCTTTTTCATCAAATGAAAAGGATTTAGTCCTTAATTTCAAAAATTTTGCAAAACTGGAAAGCTCAATCGGATGTTGGCTGAATCGAACGGTGAACACTAACTTTTTTCTGCGTTAGGTTAGTAAAAAAAACAACTTTCTAATAAACTTGCCAAAGTATAGTATGATTTATGTCTATTCAGATTCTTCGAATCGCAAAAAAAAAAAAAAAAAAAAGTATTCCCTATATTTGTTTGGTTCTTTGATCCAGAACAAGGAATCACTATTGAAATTGTCATGAAATCATTAAGAAGGTGGTGCTCCAGCTGATACACGGTGAGTTGACGTGGGTTCTCACTTTTGCATGAATAATAATCCTCATAAAAATAAGCCCACCAATGACCGAGAGATTCTGTCTTCGAAGCTGGTATACGTAAAGCGCTGAATTCGATACCAGGTCGCAATCGTTGGCTTAGCCGTTAGTTTTCCATGTTTTTCTCCAAAACTAGCGTAAATATGGGCTAGGACCTCTTAGAAAGACCCCCATGGAGTACTCTCCTACTCAAGCTTAGAGCCCTAGTGCAGCCAATTGGCCTTAATGATAACACTACCACCACCTCACAAAAATATGCAAAAGTTAGTTGAATTCATTTTATGTCCTCCTGGCAAAAGCGCTCCCACAAAGTGGCTGTTTTCTTCAATGAATGAAATGTAGACACGTGAAAAAAATCCCCTTTATATATCTACTTTAAAAACATATTTATTACTAAGACTAATTTAGGTTATACTTATGAGAATTTCATAAAATGTTGATAAAGAATGACTGTTCGTTAAAACAAATCGTTTAATCAGACGAATATTAATTTTATTTTTTCATTTATGATTATGATTTTAATAAAAAAATTCCTACCAACTTTTTTTATTTAACTGCATGAAAATACCACACACACACAAAAAAAAGGGGTTTTCTATAGCGAAAATTAACATTTAATATAGATATATATATATATACATATTGTCCAGTGACGCATAAAAATTAGGGATTTTTCCTCTCGTATCCGTATATTATTAATTTAAATTAAGGTGTGTACTGATCCAAATTCATAATTTGAAATAAAAATGTTTCCACCACTTGTGTAAAGTAGCTTTTGAATTGGTTTTTATAATCATTTTCATTCAAATTTGTGTCCTCTAAAATGACCTCTTTTTCAAAATTGAATGTCTTCTATTTTCTTATAAAATAAAAGACATTGTGTAATTTCTAGTCACCTTATATGTAAAAAATAGAGTAAGTTAATCAAATTTTGTGGCGAGTAACTGTTTTTTTCAGCGAGTGTAATCTAAGTTGAAATTTCGGTCCCTGATGTATATAATATGCATACCTGTAAAGTCTTGATTTCCCAGATTTCCCGATTTTTGTATCTTATTCTTGCTTCTTGCCAGAAAATAAAATCTTCTTGATTTTCAGATTTTCTGTATATTTCATTTTTTTCACACCCAAAAAAAGAAAAACATCTAAATATATTTGAAAATTATATGCAAAAATCTTATATGAATGAATGTTCATCTTTAGTCAAAAGAACATCATCATAAGATTTGTTCCAAAATATGAATATCTTGCAATGGCTGTTGCAAAGCAGATCATGACATTACACAATATATAACATAGCTCTGTCTTTTAGAGAATGAAACAGCTAATTCCTGATAAAACTGGAAGAGTGTAAACTGCAACTTAGGCTAATTCTTCTATGTTTGCATTATTGTTGTTATGTTGTCCTATTATACCATGTTCTTATTTATGAGAACAAAGTTATTGCAAACTATATTGTTACAAATTTGTAAATAATAGTAGTCATTTTTGTGTAATTTCATTCAAAGAGGCTTAGTCAGGTTGTAAAATGTTAATTCTCTGCATTTCTAGCTTGTTTTCATGTTAAAATAGCTCATTTTCCTTTAAAAAGCCGTTAAAAAGCTTCACCAAGGCAGGTTCGCCTTGGTATGGCAACTTTTTTGGTGACCTTGGCGAAATTTTTTTTATTATAGATATCTTGAATATCTAAGCTGTAACTCTATTATTTAAGAAGTTACCAGAAAGTTCTGGAGTTATAAGATGCTATAAGAGGAAACCTGATCTGGCCAAGTCAGTCAGTTTTCTCGTCAGCCTGCTTTCTGTGAAGAACTCTGCTTGACTAACTCTCTCTTACTGAATACAACCTATTGCTTACTTTTAATGCTATGGTACAGTTTATATTGGGAATTTAATGTTGTCAGCTGTTATTTAAGGTGTGTTTTCAGGTGAAACTGAAGTTGATACTTTGTTTACAGACCTATAATCTTCTAAAAAATTCTGTAAATAAGTTTTTAAGCCTCTACAACATTCACCTTTCATTCATGAATCCTGAGTACGAAACAATATACTTGCTATCCTGTAAAAAAATATTAGTATATTTTTATTTGACTTTAAGAATATTCATTTCAAAAATGAGTACTGTTAAGAAGAAACAATGTTTCTACTTTTCTAGAAGAAACAATAATAATAAGAAACAAATTTCTACTTATAATAAGTAGAAATTTTGCAATGCATATATGATTGAATTTCTTTTTCTAAAAAATCAAGCATAAATTCGCATCATGCATTGTACTATTTTGTACAATGCATGTTCCTCATGTTTCAGATGTTCAAGGCTAATCTTATTGCCTTTTCTTAGCAAGAAGTTGGCAGGTATGGATATGTGAAAAAATTTTGTGTAGTAAAATATTATTTTTATTATTGTTTCTTTGTAATGGGCTCTTCCCACCGTCATCTGCTCAATCACGTGATAGAGGAAAACAAATAATCGAATTCAATTAAATATTGTTCTTAAGAACAAAAGTGTTAATATTTAATATAAAATAAAATAAAAGTAATATTGTGCATTTCTAAACAGTAGAATAATTGTATTTGTAAATTTAATAATTTTTAAAATCACTTCATGTGTTTATTTATTTTTACCTGTAAGAATCGATTTTTGTATGTTTTAGTGTAACTGTTACATTAACTGATCTAGCAATAAATAATAGCTTGTTCTTGTGGAATGTTTATGGATTATAATTTGAAATTTAAAAATGTTTTCATTTAATTTAATTGCATAAAGGTGTTACAAGAAGTTAATTAATTCAGTTACTGGTCTAAATGGATTTACGCAGTATGATATTGCACTGTCACTGATTTAAGTACCGAAAATCAGAGTATTTAACATGTTCTTCATGAATATCAATAACAAATATAAACTAAATGATGAATGTAAATGTATACAGCAAACAAAAGATGATGAATAATGATATAAAATGGATTAAAAATAAAGATGTATAAAAAAATAACACAGATTAAATACGATTGATCAAAAATAAGAGTAGAAAATACGTTATTTCAGCAATCACTCTAGATAAACAAGACTTCGTCTGCTATTTGTTTTTCCTCTATATTGTGACCTCTGACGTCAGGTGGGAAGAGCCCATTATGTGAATGATTGTTCCTGTATTGCTTTATTATTTTTAAATTAAATTTTCTTTTTTTTCCCCCAGAAATATCAAAATATTTTGAAAGAAGCTTGGGATGCTGAAGGATCTCCTTTTAAAGGCCAACCTTATGACCCTTCCTTAGTAAATATACAAAACACAGATAATATTTAAAGTAGGTAAACATGCTTATTTCACATCTCATTTAAATATTCTATTGTGCAATAAATTATTAGCTCGTGTGTAATAAATTAAATTGTGGTGAATTGAATTATATTAAACATGTCATAAATGATTTAAGTAATGCTTAAAAAATCAAAAATGCATGATCACTAAGGGCAAGATATTATAAATATATATTTTTTTTTAATGAGAGAAGTGTTGTGAGAGCACCTCTTACCAGTGTTGCCAGATTTGGGGACTTTTTTATTCAACTCACACCAATAATTTTGAGAAGTGATATTTGCTATACATAATAGACGTTTATCTTTCGAAGTGCTTAGGCAACCGTTACAATTAAAATTTAGCGGCGGGGGTTGAATAAAAAAGTCCCCAAATCTGGCAACACTGCCTCTTACAGCAATCATTGTGGTTGATGGTACAGTAAAACCTAAAATCAAGTCGATACCGTCGAAAACAAACAGTCTTTAGCCACTTCACGGGACATCCCAAGGTAACTAGGGGGAAATGCAGCCATCCACACACTAGTGGCCGGTGAACTGGTTAAAAATATGTAAATAGGAAATAAATAGGTTTAATTTTAACAGAAATCGGTGTTTCTGCTGTTGGACAAAAAGTAAATAAAGATGCTAGAACACTAAATCACTTTTGAGTATTTAATTTTCTTGAACTGCTGAATACAGTTTTCATGAAATATATTTAAAAACAAAAAATCTTTAATTTTCCTGCTGCATTTTTACTTTCTCTTACCCATATATACGGTACAGATAATATTGATTTTGGGTCAAATTTTTGAAAATGAGTTTTTATTATATTTACTCATTTTGAGGTTCCCTGAATCTGAAAAATATGTTTTTAATTGTTGGTCTGTATGTGTGTCTGTGATCAGCATATATCAAGAACAAATAACAGCAGGAAGTTCAAACTGGGTACCCTAAATCTGTATAATGTAGGGATGCTATGCTAAACATCAAGCAAATGATTCATGTGCAGGGACTCCTGAAAGAATTCAAATACGGTATAGCTATGGGGGAAATTGCAGGTAAGTAGAGTTTAACATTTACAGGCTACACTAAAAATGAATATACATTTTTTATATGCATAAAAGCAGTTTTCACGTAGAATATGGTATGAAAATCATTTACTGTTTGTTTACAGGGCTATGCAAAAGAATTGGTATATAGTGGGACAGGTTTGTACATAATTTTTAGAAGATATATAAGGCTGCCAATAATTAAGCAAAATATTTTTTATTTTTATTAATATAATTAGTGGAAGTGCTTTATTATAATATTTTACCATCTCCAGGAAAACAGCTCAAGAAATGAAATTAATTCGTCACACTAAATAATGTATCTTCTATGCTAAATATTCATCACTTTTCTTTGTATATTTACATGTTTTGAGGTTTGCTGAATACCAAAATCAAGTTTTTAATGATTGATTATTATCTCTGTCTCTTATCAGAGTAACTTAAATAATTTCAGGCAATTCAAATGTTGTATTTTGAAGTTAATATAAGTTTGTTACTTAAAAAGTTTGATCAAGATTGAGAAGTTTCAAAGAATGTTTCGTTCAAAAGTTGTCTGAATAATTTTAAATGAACTTTTAAATTTAATAACAAATTTGAATTCTACATATATATAAGTTCAATAATGAAACAGGGAGTTGAAGGGGTGGTAACCTTCCCCCCCTCCCCCCTGCACAGAATTATTTGTCAGATACAGCTGTTCAGAAGCCTAATTTGAATTGTTTTTAATGTAGGTTTATATAACAGTACTTGTTACCATAACTCGTAATCTCCAATCTGTATTTATAGTGTCAAATTTTAGGTTAAGAGAAAGTCATGTGAGTGTCACACCAGATTATTGAAAATGTTTTTAGAAATTGATCTAATATGTTTTTCTAATCATAATTTCAATAATAGTAACTGAACAATTCTTATTATTTTTTCAGGTACTTTACATGCTGTGCTGGCATCAAAATTCCATATTTCAGCTTTTTGTTTTACCATCTTATTCATTGTAAAAAACATTGATACTTTATATTTTAAAAATTTTTATGCAAAATAAATGTTGTTGTTAATAAATGTTTTAGTTTTTTCCTCCTCGAGACTAGATTACCTCATGTCACATTGCATGAAATTCAAATTCTGAAGTATCTGGAAATAAAATTAATACTTTGTAAGACTTAATTGATCCTCTTAATTACTAACTAGGAAATTGGGGCTAATTGTTGATTTTCTTGAAAACATTACTGGTATAAGATTCAGTCAAAGAATTTCCAGAAATATTAGGTGCTGAGCTGCAGAAGAAAAGCTCTAAAAAAATTACTAACTGATGTTTGCAATATTTCCAAATGATTAATTACCTTACCTGATGATTCCATGAGTGCAATTTTCGTCTACAGTTGCTATGGATTTTAAGTATTTATATTTTGATTCATATATTTCATTGTTAATTTCAATAAATCAAATATTCTAATACTAGTCGGCCTTCACTGGCCTTGATGATATTTCTAAATATTATTAATTTATTATTTATTATGATCATCATATTAACTATTATTTTAGATATTTTTCTTCCTGTAATTTAACTGAATGTTTCTACCATAACTGGCAATTTTTTGCAGGGTTTGAAATAAAAAAAACTGTGAAATCGCCAATGATGATACTTACATAGCATCACATTTATTCGTTTAAATATCTTGTGGAAATGCCATGCTCATGAATTTTCAGGGTCACTTCATCACAAAGTTTAATGTATATATATTTTTTTTTCTTTTCTTTTGAACACACTAGTTAAAATCAGTCCATTAGGGGTGATCCATGAATGGGTGGCTGTCACCAAAGGTTTCAAGAATTAGCATTGAAATTGCAATTAAAATTAAGATTTCTCTTTTTAACCACAGGATATTAACTTTTATATTCAATGCATTAATATTTACCATATGAAAAATTTACTTACTCCATATTAAAACTAGTATGTTATGGCCACCACAAGACTTTTATGCATATTTTCCTGTATGCAGTACGTATTGTTTATTAAATTATTATTTATCAAAGTTATTTTCGATGATGAATGTAGACAATTTTCATCTCAGAAAATTATAACACTCAATGACCAAAGAAAGTCAATTTTGTGCTGACATGTGAGAAAATATTTTTTATTTCAAAGTTTTTTTTTTTTTTTTTCCCATTAAAAAAAAAAAAAAAAAAAAAACAGTATTTAGATTTATTAAATGAAGCGTTATTAAATACTTAATCAAATAGAAACCTTACCTATTTACTTCAATTCCATTTGCAAAAGCTTTTCATCTGAGGGCCCTCCGCTTCCTCCGTGCATCTTGCTGTAGTGGACAGTGACTTGTTCTTGATCTTCGCTTTCAGATAGGTGGTGCCACATTATGCTGATTCCGGCTGACTAGTGGTCATTTATGGCTTTACGGTTATGAACTGTTTCGATTGTTTCTCTAAAAAATGCGTATGTGGAGTTGTTATAATTCCTGATTTTGATGACGTTATTAAAATCAATGTCGATATTGTTTTCATGATAAGATTGTTATCATGAAAATATCATATTGTTATCATGAAAACAATATCGACATTGATTTTAATAACGTCATCAAAATCGCGAATTATAACATCCGCACCTATGCGTTTTTTGAGAAACAATCAAAATAGTTCATAACCGTAACACCATAAATGAGCATGAGTCAGACAGAATTGACATAATGTGGTGCCATCTATTTGAAAGTGAAGATCAAGAACAAGGTAGTCACTGTCCACTACAGCAAGATGCACTGAGGAAGTGGAGGGCCCTCCAATGAAAAGCTTTTGCAAGTGGAATTGATGCAAATAAGTAAAGTTTCTATTTGATTAAGTAACTATAACTTTGTTTTAAATTATCACAGATTTATGGTTTAGCCATTCATTTTAAAGGTATTGATGAGTTCTTTTGAAAGATACCCATACTGAAAATTTATGGGTACTATCTCCCCCCACCCTTCACCATCCGCAGGGAGGGAAATGATACTCTTGCATGCAAATAGTTTTTTTACTAATTTACTGCTAACTATTATGAATAATTCATATTAATTTTACAATCATTTGTTAAAAATAAGTTTCATTATGTGCATTTATGTAAAATTTTGTTCTATACTGCCTTATTAAAAATTATGAAAAAATGCTATGACAATGCCACCTATTGAGGAATTGTTCAGCGCCAGTTTAGATCAAGGTTCAACTAAACACTAAGTTTGATTAAATTTCATTCATTGATTTGTGAGCTACAAAGTTCAAACATACACAAACAGACAGATATTTTCTAAAAATGATCAAATCGTCTTTCACTTTTAATAAATAACTATATATTCTTTTATGTTTGAAAAAAAATGAATGTTTAATTAATTTATTTACTTTTGGCACCTTTTTTTTTTAACTTTCCGAACACTATAGTGAGGAAAGTATTGTAATCATGTCAAAAATTCGAATTCGAGATTCTGATGTTTCTATACGTTTCGAGGTCCAACGAGTCCGTTTTCACTATTTTTACGATGATGTATGTATGTGTGTGTGTATGTATGTGTGTATGTATGTGTGTATGTATGTGTGTATGTCTGTGAGTGAACACGCTAGCGTCTAAACGCTTTGTTCGAATAAGCTGAAAGTTGGTACGTATATTGTAAGTCACCATAGTACGAACCCTATAGATTTTGGTGAATCTAGCACTTATAGTTTTTTTACAGGGACACAAAGAAAAATTCTTTATCATTATGGCCAAGGGACCAAAATCTTAAAAGTGCGATAGCATCTAAACGCCTCATTCAATTGAGCAAAAACTTTATACACACATTATAGGTCACAGATACTCAATCTGTATAGATTTTGGAGAATCTAGCACTTATAGTTTTTTTACAGGGACACAAAGAAAAATTCTTTGCCAAATTTTTAAAAGTGTGATAGCGTCTAAACGCCTTATTAATCTCAGCAAAGAATTTGTACACATGTTATAGGTCACATTTGAACCAACTGTATAGATTTTGGTGAATATAGCACTTACAGTTTTTTTACAGGGACACAAAGAAAAATTCTTTATCTTTATGGCCTATGAGACCAGCGATAGCATCTAAACGCCTTATTCAATTGAGCTGAAAATTTGTATGAATATTATAAATCACTGTTGCAGTAACTATAAGCATTTTGCTGAATCTAGCATTTATAGATTTTTACAGGGACACAACGAAAAATTCTTTATCATTATGATCTAAGGGCTCAAAGTTCAGTAGCGTTAAATAAAACCTTGTGTGATATATGGAGAAAATTACTCAAACACTCTGTTATGGTTTTCTCTTTTTTGTTTGTTTAGCAACTCCTCTTTCTTTATTTTATCTACAAAACTGTTAGTTACTCAATGTTTGGAAAGTCGAGTGGAGTCACTCCACATTTTTTTTCTTTTTTAATAATTTAAGAGTTAAAAATAAGGTTTTTATTTAATATCATTTGAACCAATTATCCAGTTGAATCAGAGTATATGGCATTACCTCGCTTTTGTCCTAATAAGTGTACCAATTTTCATAGCAATCAGTTGAATGGTATAACTCTGTATAGCGAACTAAAGATCCAGATAGATAGAATGACAAACTTTCAGCTTTACAGATATAGATAAAAAAGATGGCCATAATTGAACTGATAGTGCTTACAGTGTTCTGTAGCGCGATCTAATTGCAAGGATAGCACCAAACTTTATAAGAAAATTAAGCAAGATGGCAAACAAAGGATTCAACAACAAAAAAAAAAAATCCAAAATTTATTGCTAGAGGGAATTTGTGGAGCTGTTTTCTACACAAAGTTTTTGTTGTATTTTATAATTTAAAATTGATGATTTTGCACTTTTTAGTTTCCGAACACTATAGTGAGGAAAGTATTGTAATCATGTCAAAAATCCGAATTTGAAATTTTGATGTTTCTATATGTTTCGAGGTTCCCTGAGTCCATTTTCACTATTTTTACGATGATGTATGTATGTGTGTGAGTGAACACGCTAGCGTCTAAACGCTTTGTTCAAATAAGCTGAAAGTTGGTACGTATATTGTAAGTCACCATAGTACGAACCCTATTGATTTTGGTGAATCTATCACTTATAGTTTTTTTACAGGGACACAAAGAAAAATTCTTTATCATTGTGGCCTATGGGGCCAAATTTTTAAAAGTGCGATAGCATTTAAACGCCTTATTCAATTGAGCTGAAAATTTATATGAATATTATAAATCACTGTTGCACTAACTATAAGCATTCTGGTGAATCTAGGCATTTATAGGTTTTTACAGGGACCCAGCGAAAAATTCTTTATCATTATGATCTATGGGCTCAAAATTCAGTAGCGTTAAATAAAACATCGTGTAATATATGGAGAAAAATACTCAAACATTCTATTATGGTTTTCTCTATTTTGTTTGTTTAACAACTCCTCTTTCTTTACTTTATCTACGAAACTTAATTACACAATGTTTGGAAAATCGAGTGGAGTCACTCCAGATTTATTTTAGCACTGCTTTTTATTATTTTTAAATTGGAGACACCACAATAATTTGTTCCCTCTTTCCCATTTTTTAAAACTTTCCTTTTTATTACACAGCACTGCCCACATATTCCCCTAATAGTGACTTTTGGAACTTTTTTTTTTTTTTGTGTGTGTGTGTAATCTGTCATCCCCAATCTTTCTACAAATTTTTGGCATTTTTGCAATGAAATTACACTACAGAACACTGTAAGCTCTGTCTGTTTAATTATGGTCACACTGTATACATTTTGTATTATAGAAAATGCACTTTAATTTATTTTACAAATATAATGTGAAAAAAAAAAAAAAAAAAAAAAATAGATAAGTAGATATTCATTTGTCTTTAATAATTAAACAAAATGTACAGTACAAAGTTCCTTTTCTTAATAAATGCTTTTCTGAAATTCTATCCCTTTTCATTGATTTTTTTTTTTTTTTACATTTATTTGAAAAATTATTTTTTCTTGTAGAACAGTGATCAGCAAACTTATTATTCAGCAGAGCCAAATGTCAATCGTACCATGATTAAAATTTCTTGCGAGAGCCAAAATGTTTTAACTTAATTTATAGATTGGTTCATTGTTGTTAACATAATTAGGGTTCTCCTAAGCCAACCTTTGCTAAATGTTCTCAATCTGATTGAGGTACGTTCGCTGTGGTCAACTCCTTTCAGTTTTCTCATTCACACTCGTTTAGTATATATGCAAATACACTTTTAGACATACATGTATACGTATTTTTCCATTGTATACATACTTTCATTTTGTATATGCATTTCTTTTACTCTGTAATGCTCCCTAAAATTAACTTAAAAACTATTTTAAAGTTTTAAGCTTAAGTTAAATTATAGGTACGTAATAAAACTTGATATCATACTTAATAATGATATTAATTAGTTTTTACTTTCTCTTACCCATAAGGTAGAGAAAGTATTGTTTTTGGGTAAAACTTTCAAAATTGAATTTTTGTTATATTTGCACATTTTGAGGTCTCCTGAATCTAAAAATCATGTTTTTAGCAGTTGGTCTGCTGTGTGTGTGTATGTCTGTTATCAGCATACCCCAAGAACAAATAATAGCAGAAAATCCAAACTTGGTATTCTAAATGTGTATCATATAGGGATGCTACACTAAACTTTTCGTTGAGATCAGGCAAATGGTTCGTGTACAGGGATGCCCAAGAGAATTCAAATACATTACGTCTATGGGGAAAATTGAAGGTAAGTAGGGTTTAACATCTATAGACTGCACTAAACCAAATGAAAGAAATATATATTTTTTATGTACATAAAAACATGTTTCATGTAGAATATGGTATAGAAATCATTCACTGTTCATTTACAGGGCTACACAAAAGAACTAGATAATAATGCAGGGGTGTTTGTGTTCAGGGTTTACCCCTGATTTCAGGGTTTTTACTCTAAACCATTTGTATTTTCATATTTCCTATAAAGTAATTTTTTGCTTTCATTGGTTGTTCATTTGTTATCCAGGTGATTTGTGAATGAAATATAAAAAGATTGAGGGCTTCTGGCCTAAATAGTTTGAGTATTTGATATTTTGGGTTTTTTCTAATTTGAGGCTCTATTTTTCAGGGTTTTTACCTTTGAGTCACAATCACCCCTGATAATGCGACAATACTTGAAAATTGATGGAAGTGTACTCTAGATTGTGCCATGTGTTATTAATATAGGATTATATTTATGTACACCATGTGATGTGTACATAACTTTCAGAAAATATAAAGGGCTGCCAATAATTAAGCCATAACATTCTTTTTTATTTGTTAATGGAAGTGCTTTATTATTATATTTTACCATCTCCAGGAAAGCTGCTCAGGAATTGAAATTAATTCATCATAGCCATATGGTAAATAACGTATTTTTTTTAAGCTAAAATAAATATTTATAGCTTAGTTTTTTGTATATTTACACGTTTTGAGCTTCCTGTCAAGTTTTTAATATTTGATCTTTGTCTTTGTCTGTTAGAGTAACCAAAAACAAATAATTTCAACAGTGGCGGATCCAGAACTTGACTTTTGGGGGGGGGCTAAGATTTTTCAAAGTGTTATTCTAGACCAATAAAAAATTTACAATTGCAATATTCAATTGTGAATGTCAGTGTTTTGGGGGGGGGGGGGGGCTTCAGCCCCCTAGCCCCCCCCCCCCTTAAATCCGCCACTGAATTTCAAGTGATCCAAATATTGCAGTATGTTGAATTTAATACGTTTGTTACTAGAAAAGTTTGTTCAAGATTAATAAGTTTCAAGGAATTATGCGTGGAAAGTTGTCTGAATAATTTTAAATGAATATTTGAACTTGATAACAGATTTGAATTCTATATAAATGTAGATACAAAAATGAAACATGGGGTTGAGGGTGGCGGTAGCCCCCCAACATAGAATCATTTGTCAAATAAAGCTGTTCCGAAGTTTAATTTGAATTATTTCAACATAGGTTTACATAACAGTACTCGTTATCTTACCCTTAATCTCCTGTCTGTACTTATAGTATTAAATTCCAGGGTAAGAGAAAGTCATGTGAGTGACACACCAGATATACATAAAATTAAAATATGCTAATAACTGAATGAGAAACGCTATCGTGAACAACATTAAGATCATAAAGACATCTTCTTGGTGAATACATCTTCTTGGAACGTTTGAATATGTCAGATTTATATATTTAATTTCAGGCAGGGATCCACATTCTCATTAATAAAGCAATATTGCAATTTACTCTTGATAAGGTTCATACTTGAAAATTAGTTTTTGCATGAATATGTAGACCCAAATAAGGAAAGAATACCAAACACAACTTTTTTCACTGATTATATGATGCAAAAGGTAGAATTCTAGATGTTAAAAATCAACATATCTTTCTTTTCCAGGTCTTTCAAAGTAGACCATTTGATTTGTGCTGTGAACTAAATTCACATTTGATTCTCTCCAGTATTTCCTTATCAGCACAAAGATGTTTAAATTTGATCTCCATAATTCTTTGTTTTTTTTAATTCTGTAATTGTGTTTCAAAATTGCCAATGTCAGTTACATAGGGAGAAAATGTTAATTCTGTTACTGTAGCATTAAGAAGTACTTTAACAAAGATCAATGTCATTTTGCTATTTCTGAAATTCACTGAGAAAAGCTTTTCTCATTTTTAAAAGTGTTATGTTGAATTAGTAAATATCAATATCAGAATTATTTTCTTGGCAATGTTTCAACAGACTTGAAAAGTGAAAGTTTCTTTTTTAAAATCTTAAGCAAAAAAAGAGATAATTTGTTTTCAAATGAAATATTTTCTCCTAACATCGAAAAAAATGTGTTTACTTGCCACTGTAATTTACAATTAAATTGATTTAAATAAGATATAATGTCTACTATGAGATAAAATTTTTGGATCCATTCATCATTCATCAATTTTGGATAGTAAATACTGTTTTTAAGAAGATATTCTGTAATTCTTGTTAATAAAGAAACCATATGTTTTTAATAAGGAAATAAAGCCGCTTCTTCTAACTCTTTCTGACCAGAAATATTTTTACCTTAAAACATTACATTTTTCTGTTTTGCCAGCTAAAAGAAAGAAATATATTACATCTGCCATTTGTTGATTGAAAATGGTAATTTACACTTTCTGTGAATTAACACGATCTTTTATTTCCTGTTTTTATTACATTTTCCAGTTGCAAAAATGTATGTGGATGTCGTAGATGTCTAATCCACGATGTCTAGTATCCCTTTCTGATCTAGGCTGCAGGATCGTGCGGCCTAGGTCAGGATAAAACGTTTCTTTTTGATAATTAATGTACCCTTTTTATGCAGCAGAAAATCTGCAAATTCACTCTTAATTTCAATCAAAAATTCTGGTGATGATTAAGACATTGGTGACATTAAAAGTGTGACCGTTAATACATTAAAAGTTGGTGATGATTAGGACATTTAGCTTTCTCTTTCAAAATAGCTACAAACCTACTTCTTATGTTGGTTGGTCATACTTTTTGCCCCATCTGTTTAAATTGAGGCAAATTTATTTAGTGGAATATGATTTTTTGAAAGTACTCAATCACAGAATTTACTACATTCTCTCCTCTATGTGCTTGAGCTTTATTTGAATCCTAAATATTCTTTAGGATTTGTTGATAAATTGTACAAAAAAGGAAACTTACACTATATCATTTATCTCTCAAGATTCGTCAATTATGGATGAAACTGAAACAAATTTAAGATTTTCAACTTGCTGGTTAGTTCTATTCGAAAACATTTTGATTGTTCTGTCTTTTTGTATTTTAGAAGACAGTGGCGATTCTTTAATTTTTTTTAGAATACCTACTTTCTTTTTAAAATCCTGAATTCCAAGAAATTTATAAAATACTGTTTTATGTATTCGCCATCTGTATATGCAATACTCTTCATAGCAATCCCTTGACCAATCACAAACTTTTCAATATTAACGTTGTTGGAGGATTGCACTTTGTAATTAAATACAGAATTTGATTTTTCTTTAATCTTCTGAAGCTCCTCAACTGCTTTTTTCTTTTCATCACCGACAGGATATTTAGTGCTATATGGCACACATTTAGTTGTAAAGTGTTCCTCTAGTCATAAATTCGATTTTCTACATTTTTTAAATGAATGGTACTTTAAAGTATCATCGTTAAATAAAGAGTTAAGTTACATTAGTTTGAAATAAAATGCATGTTGCTGTGATAACTAAAAATAACACATGAATACGAATTTTTTTTTTTTTTTTTTTTTTTTTTATATAAAAACAATGTGATTAAGGAAAGGGTCTTGAACCAATATCTCCACTTGCAGTAGACCAGCATCCAGAACAATGTTTTTTTACTTTATCTTATCTATATAATGGTAGAGAAAGCATTGTTTGGAGATCAGATTTTCTAAAATGAGTTTTTTATTAATTTACCCATTTTGAGATTCCCTGAATTTAAAAGTCAGGTTTTTTTTAGTGGTTTTTCTGTATATTAGTAGGTTATCAGCGTAACTCAACATTAAATATTAGCAGGAAGTTCAAACTTAGTGTTCTAAATTTATATCATATCATACCTTAGCAATAAAAGTGACACAAGTAAAAAAGTTTGTGATTAAAAAATGTGTATGAAGTGCCCCAATGTGTACAAAAGCATTATATTGCTATCTCACTATGTACCCACCTGAGAAACATTTGTGTCAGTTTTTTGTAGGCTAGTTAATGTTTAAAGTATCTTTAAGTTAATTTTTCTTAAAAATAATGCATTTTTGATTTGTGTTGCTTTTCTTGCCAGAGTGTTATATGAGGATGTTGCTTGAAACACTTCATTGAAATAGTACAAATGGTTTCGTGTACAGGGGCATCCTAGAAAATTCGAATACATTATCTCTATGAGAGAATTTTTTGGTGGGTACAATTTAATGCATTTAAACTGTACAAAACAAAAGGAAATGAATAAATATTTTTTTTATATCCACGAAAACATGTTTAGTATAAGATATGGTATGAAAATCATTCACCATTCATTTACAGGATCGCACAAAAGAATTCGTATATATTAGGATTATACTTGGAAATTGCTGGAAATGCATTTCAGTCTGTGTTATGTGTTTTACATATTGTACCAGTGTTGTCAGACTTTACAGCTCTTTTATTCAATAGTCACTAATAATCTTGAGAAGTGGTATTTGACATGCATAATACACGATTTTTTGATTTGTCTATTATGTATGTCAGATATCACTTCTCATAATTATTGGTGACTATTGAATAAAAAAGTCGCAAAGTCTGGCAACACTGTATTGTATTAAATTTAAATACACTATGTGGTGTACATACAATTTTTAGATAATATACAGGACTACCCAAAATCAAGCAAATATATTCTTCTCTAATGAATGTAATTGGTGAAAAAGCTTTAGTAAAATTTATCAAATTCAGGAAAACTGCTTTATATGTTAATTATTTTCTTATACCTATATCGTAAACAAAGTACTAGTTTGGGTTTCAAATTTCCAGTCTGATTATTAGTATTATTTTTTTTTTCTTGCAATATTTATGTCTTCTGAGATCTCTTGATTAAGAAAATCATGTCTTTAACAGTTGATCTGATCTCTTACCCTGAATTTGAATGCTATTAAGACAGATTAAGGTGTAAGATAACTGTACATAAACGTTGATTTAAAACAACTGAAAACAGTTTTAGAAAAAAATTTATTTGACATATATTTCCACCACATTAAAGAGTACATGCATAGTAGACAAACAATTTAAAACAGTTATTAAATTTAAAAATTTATACCAAATTATCAAACTTTTCAAGTGACAACTTCATGTAAATACCCAATTTGAATTTCCTGCATTTATTTTTTATGACTAGCAGGCTTTGCCTGCTTCGCTATTCATTACATTAAAATAATAATAATAATAATAATAAAAGTAATATAAAAGAAAATTTTTTAAAGTCTTACAAACACTATCGAGAAAGTTTTTTTTAATAATTTTGAATTAGGAAATAAAAAGCGTGCATGCAAAATGAAAGAAAAATAATTATAAGATAAAAAAAAAACTTTTTATATACCATGTTTTAAATTCTCTGATAAATCATAGAGCTCTTATCAATGCGCATAAAATTTTTTAATTGGCAATGATGTCAATTTTTGTGAAATGCATAATTTAACCTTTTATAGTTTTTTAATATTCCCGTTTAATTAAACGTGTTTATTTTTATGTCGAAAGAAAATGAACTCGTATTTTTATTTATTTATTTATTTTTTATTTTTTTTACAACAATTATAGCTAATATTTTAATTGCTATTTTAACGCTATTAAGATGTTATTATTTTCATATTTTAGTTAATTATAAGAAAACTAATAAAAAATTCACAAATCGGACTTCGAAGTATTGTGTTGTCACCGTGTTCTGAGCAATCCTGAAACTTTCAAATTTCTAGCTAATCGGGAAGTTAGTTAAAAATCGATTGCAAGATTTGTACAAGATATAGATAGGGAGAGTGTGAACTAATAGTAAGAATTGAGAAAAAGAAAGTCACTATATTTCAAATTACTTTATAAATAAAAACTTAAAACAATTTTATTGAAATCGCTTAAAACCTTGCTTCAGGTCCCTGCTGCCTTCGGGAGCGTCTTCCACACCTACCCTACATCAGTTCCAGTCCTCACTTCTTGCATTTGCAACTTAACTGGATAGTTCAATTTAGGTACTACTGGCCGATAAGTGTAGCTGCTATTATTAAAAAATTATTCAATTTTTCAAACAAGCATTTTTCGAACATATTATCGTCTTCATTCCATGACAACAGATGACAGCACCAAACACTTTTACCAGCTGAAAAAATTTTAATTTAAATAATAATAATAATAATCAAAAGTTTGAAAATTGTACAAGACACTGAAAGATTTTCTTTTATGAACTGGCATCTTTACTATTAATTATCTGCAAAAAGTAACACATTAGCACTTGGAGGATCTGACTCACTGCTTATGCTCTAACCACCTGAGCTAAAGGACCAAGAAAAATTTCTTTACTATTACGTTTCTATCTCTATAAACAACTATTTCAGAAATTTATAAATTTTAATGAATAAAAAAAAAAAAAAAAAAATTTTAGAAATCGGACTTTGAGGTGCAACAGAAGATCTCAATACGGACCTCCGTGCAAACTTCTGTAGCTCTGAGACCAGTCGTTTGCCTACAGAATGACGGACATAAACACACACTTATATTATTTTATTACAATGTAAAGCAAGGAGAGTTTGTGCACAATTAAATATATATATATATATATATATATATATAAAGTCCAAATTTTAATTTTTTGCTAAACTGTTGGTGCATAGCTTTGAAGTGATCCACCTTCTATGCATTTCCATTACTATTTTATTGTTATACTATGATTTAAAGCAACAGCTGTTAATAAAACCAAGAGAGCTATTATTTTGCACAATCTCTCCTTATGGGGTAGGAGAGATTGTGCTTAATTTTAACTACAATTAAATTGTTAACAATGATAATTGCACTTAAATGACATTGGTGTAAGGTTTTTGTAAACAAATATTTCTGTATTACATGTAGGCATTTTAATTTAATAATAATAATAATAATAATTTAAAAAAAAAATAAATAAATAAAAAAAAAAAAAAAAAAATCAGAAAATAAAAATTTAAAAGGATTAAAAATTTTTATTTAAAGAAAATAAATTAAAGAAACAGATTAAAAAAAAAGAAAAAAAAATAGATAATAAAATGTAATATTTAGTTACTAGATAATATATTTAACTTAAAATTAATAAAGTTCCTTTTCAGTTTGAATGGTTTCTTGCTTGTTGACCTAATCTGTCGTTGTCTATAATCGTTGCACTCGTTGTTATAAATGATGCAACTTTTATGCAACCACCTGCCATAAGTAAAGTTTATAAACGGGTCCATGGGATATCGTTTAATTAAAAAATATTTTGTAATACTACTATCATATAAAAACTCTTAGAAAAAGTTTTGAAAATTTAAGCAAACATTTTTGAAAACGAGACAAAATAACCATGTTTAATATTAGACTGTTCAAGCAATGAACATACACATTTAAATGGGCACTCTGTTGTAGAACAACCTGGAGTTTCAGAGAGCCCATTGTACTCCTTCCTGCTGATCCCCTAAGTGCGCAATCTCTCCTAGCCTTATCTTAACTAGAGATTTATGCTGATAACAGACATAAAAAATAAATGCAGGAAATTCAAATTGGGTATTTTGAAGATCACATGAAGTTGTCACTTGAAAAGTTTGATAATTTGGAATAAATTTTTAAATTTAATAACTGTTTTAAATTGTTTGTCTATGCATGTACTCTTTAATGTGGTGGAAATATATGTCAAATAAAATTTTTTCTAAAACTTTTCAGTTGTTTTAAATCAACGCTTACACCTTAATCTGTCTTAATAGCATTCAAATGCAGGGTAAGAGAAAGTTTTGTGTATACGAGAGCTGATTAGTCTTTTTGTTCTGGTGTTCTGTATTTTGTATTCTATAGTTCCTATTTCTTTCAATCTTAAAGCTTCAGAATTTTTATGGAGGTCCAGTTTGACCTCTCTTGATACACCTAAAAGCACAATTTCGAATTTTTGATTTTTTTTTTTTAAATTAATTAAAATATTGTTGCAGCAGACTAAATCTCTTTTTTGCCTGAATTGTGCTGTTGCAGTAAGGTAGATTTACAGTCAAATTGGAAATTCTATAGTTCTTATTTCTTTCAATCTTAAAGCTTCAGAATTTTTATGGAGGTCCAATTTGACCTCTCTTGATACACCTAAAAGCCCAATTTTTGAATTTTTAATTATTTTTTAAAAATTAATTAAAATATTGTTGCAGCAGACTAAATCTCTTTTCTTCCTGAATTGTGCTGTTGCAGTAAGGTAGATTTACAGTCAAATTGGAAATAACGGACAGTTCATTCACTCACATCCAATAAGTTTGGCATTGGCCATAGGCTTGGCAACCAATTTCGCGACTTGGTGACCAAATTTGGCAAAAAAAAAAAAAAGGGTAATTTAGAAATTTTACGGTGAATAGAAGTGATTTTAGAATCCTAAATTAGATTCTAGCATGGATTTTACAGAAATCGAGTCAAATTACAGATCAGCATATATACGTTACGCTCATCAGTGCCTGACTCTGTGACGCTTTAGGCTTAAGAGATTTCCTTGGACTCTGTCTCCTAATTTTCATACTTTAGATAATTTAAAATATCTAATTGTCCGATCGATAAGCTGTTTAATCCGACGGATTCAGAAAAGTCGCCCCTTTCATTGGGTACCTTATTTGTAAAGAATTTTCGATTAGATTTTTTAAAAATTAAGATATGAAAATAACAGCTTTAAAATAGACATTTAATTTTTTAATTGTTGCCATTTTTCTTCTAGCAATGAAATATGCTTTCACGTGGAAAAAAAATTAAAGATTAAATTTGCTCATGCATATGAAAAAATGACATCTATAAAATAATAATAATAATTTTAAAGAAAGCTAACGAAGAGTGCGAAAATTTAGCACGGGCTAGCTAGCAAATGAATTATTTAAAGTGAGAAATAAATAAAATGAAATGATCATTTTTCATCAGGCGCCTTAATCGCCCTACAACTGACTAGTTATAAATAGCAGTGGAGGAGGCAAGACCAAAAGTCGGTGTTGTTCAGAGAACTATTTTGATCGATTTCTCATTTGAGATTGTGTTCCAAACTATTGAACTTTTTTCGTGAATCAGTGAAATTCCTGCTCTGTGGAGGATTGACGTTTTTGCTTTACTCTTGTGAATCAAGTGAATGTTTTCTTGGACTGTTTCCAGAGTATTCGTTGAATAGTGACTTTTGTGATACGAGCAACAGCTTTATCCGCGTTTGTAATGATCGATAGATGGCGCTTTTTCAGCTTTTGTTGTTAGTAAATATAATAGCCACGTGTATTTATTATTGTTCTTTTTTTTATTCTACTTAATATTCGTACTATAATTTCACCGCCATTACATCATGGAAAATTAATTGCTTTTGGAAAAAAATATTTCAGTTTATTCAAAGTTCGATCGGAAGTAGATTTTTAACTGAAGTTTAACAAATATTAGTTTCAAATCATCTGATTAATTCTTTACTTCCATTAGCCGAAGCAACTGAAATTTTAAATTTGTCATTTGGAAATAAATGGAAGCTTAATTCTGGATTTCTTAATCCTTTGGAGTTACACTGGAGCACACAACGGTATGTGTTATCTTTTTTACCGGTTTTATTCATTTTTATTCAATAAATATATGCGAAACTAAACATCGGCAAGCAATGGCGGCTTGATGAAAGCCAAATTAAAAAATGTTAATTGTAATTTCACCTTAGTCTACCAGAGGGCGAGCATTTCATTACAATCGCGGATTGGATTACTTCGAGAATGTTTGCCGAATTGACAGTACTGTTACAGTGGGCAGCAAAATTATTGAAGCACACTTCCACATTTTTCATATTATATAATTTTTTTTAGTTTGATCATTAATTTTTATCATCAGCCTACTTTTTACTTCCTTATACAAAGTATAAGGAAGTATAGTAATCCCGATTTGCGAAATGGATTTTGTATTTCACATTGCTCGAAAACGAATGATCGCTGAATGTTGCTAATTTATACGTGTGACTTTCATGATGTCTAGTTGCACACCTGCAAATGTCATCTTAACACGAGCTCTCGTTTTAGAGATATAAGGGATTTTACACGATTTTTCGTGACGTCTGTATGTGTGTGTGTGTGTGTCTTTGTGTGGGTATGTCGCATAACTCAAAAACGGTTGGACGTAGAAAGTTGCGAATTGGTACATAGGTTTGTTATAACATCTAGTTGTGCACCTCCTTTTTGGACTTTCTGTGATTTTCCGTTTTGGAGATATTTAGGAAAATTAGGTTCATAATGACAAAAATTTGGCCATAATGTATCAAAAAACGGTAATAACTCAAAACGGTTTAGACAAATCTTGCAATTTAACTGACTTTCCGATTAGCTAGACATTTGAAACTTTCAGAAAAGCTCAGAACACGCTGACAATGCATTTTTTAAATATTTTTAGCCAACTGTTTCCGATACCTGCTGCCTTCAGCAGCGTTTATGCGATTCAACAGAAAATTTATTTAACTAACTTCCCGACTAGCTAGACATTTGAAACTTTCAGATTAGATCAGAACACGGTGAAAATGCATTTTTTAAGTACTTTTAGCCAACTGTATAGGGTCCCTGCTGCCTTCGGCAGCGTTACCAGTTCAAATCTTGGAATCGATTTGTAACTAACTTCCCTACTAGCTAGACATATAAAACTTCCGGAAAAGCTCAAAATACGGTGACAATGCATTTTTAAAATATTTTTGGCCAATTGTTTCGGGTCACTGCTGCCTTCGGCAGCGTTTACATGGTTCAACAGAAAATTTATTTAACTAACTTCCCGACTAGCTAGACATTTGAAACATTCAGAATAGTTCAGAACACGGTGAATATGCATCTTTTTAATACTTTTAGCCAACTGTTTCAGGTCCCTGCTGCCTTCGGCAGCGTTTATATGGTCCAACAAAAAAATTATTTAACTAACTTCCCGACTAGGTAGACATTTGAAACTTTCAGAATAGTTCAGAACATGGTAAAATTCCTTTTTTTTAATACTTTTAGCCATTTTTTTCGGGTCCCTGCTGCCTTCGTCAGCGTTACCAGTACAAATCTTGCAATCGGTTTTTAGCTAACTTTCAGAAAAGCTCAGAACACGGTGATAATTCATTTTTTTTTTAAATATTTTTAGCCAACTGTTTCGGGTCCAATGTCAATGTTTTTTAACATTATGTATATTTCTAAAAGTGTATAAGGAAGTCATGTGGTGCCCACATCAGATTATTTATAAACAGCATCAGACAAAGATCATGACTCGAGAAATATTTACTTAACAAAACGAAAACAGTATTAGGTGCACGTGTTTCAAATAGGAATTATTGTTAGCAGCGCTTCAATAATTTTGCTGCCGACTGTAGATTGTTTCGCGAATATTTCTTGAAATCGCAGGTTTGTTGTACTAATTTGAGAAGTTACGTTGAATAAAGTACGTTCAACCTGCTTGTTTCTTTTCACTTTCTTTACACGGAAGGCACTCCCCCTCAGGCCCAGGACCTACAGCAGTCAATCGGCCTTAATCCTAAACACCAACACCAACACTTCACTTTCTTTACATATGAAAATTGACAGGTTTTTTTCGCAATATGAAAAAAAAACCCTCAAGCTTTTAAATTATTAAATAAAGACTATTAAACTAATTCTAGAAAAGTTTATTTTTTCACTTTCTTTTAGAATAAATTAAATATATTTATTTACACATAAATAGTAAAATTTAACCGATCAGTTTGCTCATGCATCTGGCAAAATTAACGTTATTACAACTTTAAAGCCTTGTATGTATATTGATACAAAATTATTTCAATTTTATCATTCACTTCCAAATATTTTTGTTCCATTTATTTATTTATTTTTTATGTCGAAAATAATGAACGTAGGGTAGGTGCTAAACGTAGGGTAGATGTTTGTGTAATTGACATCTATCCCGAAATACTTAATAAATAAGAAAAATAATAAAATCATATATTTTACATATAAGAATTTTAACATTTTATGTCGAACATTGGAGCATAGGGTGCTAATTAACTGGTAAAATGAATAACTAGCAGTGTCAAACACTGAAACATAGGGTGCCAATTACTAATAAAAGGAAAAACTGGCAGTGTCAATTACTGGAACATTGAGTGGGTGTCAAATAAAAATTCATAAAAAAAAATTAATTGTCATCAAATGTATACATTTTAACATATATGTAGTTCTGAATGTCTTTCAAACCATATGTGCTAACTTAAGATTTCTAAAAATATTTTTTGATGACTAGAACATTAAAATCATCAGAGATTGTTCTAAAAGTGTCAATCACTGGTGCACTTACCCTATAATTATAGTGTTATAATATTTGATTAAGTTAAATTAATATTTAAATAATAAATCAAAATAAAATATTTGAAATGGGAAATATATACAAAAAGAAAAAAAAAAAAAAAAAAAACAGAGGTCTCCCCATATGGATGAAATAGTGTTCACAACATGTTGTAATATTATATTTGGGGTAAAATTGTTGTCATTTATGATCGACAGGATAAAACAAATGAAAAGTAGGAAATAACGTGATAATAAATAATACGTAGAGTATTGTTTATATATAATCACGATTTAAAAATGGTGTTAGTTATATTAGTGCTGCTTCGACCTTTTAGATACCGTCCGTTTCGAAACTGTCGTCCAATAAACACCCAAATTGAACTGCACGGGTAAGGCGCTGTCGAAGCAGTCAGTGAGAAAATTTAATGGGTTTTTCTTTTAGATTTTTATTATAAAGTTATGTATGAAAATAGTGATTCTTCTTCTTCTTTTTTTTTTTTTTTTTTTTTTTTTACTTTCTTCTGTATTTAATAGAAGAAAGTATTGGATTTATAAAAATTTGTGACTTCCAGTTTCCGATTGATTTACACGTTTCGATAATTTTTAGAAAATGTCTGTGTGTCTCCGTATGTGTGTGTGACAAAAATTTTGTTTTAACTGCATCTCAAAAGCTACTGCACAGAATTATATATAAATTTACATGTAGTTGCACCATGACATAAATTAGTGCCTATCAACTTTTTGTACAAATTGCTCAACAGATGGCGCTGCTGTACTGCCATTTCTCCCATTTCAGGATAAGCTATCTCTCAGGTTCTATTATTATGCATAATCGAACTAAACTTGATATATGAAAGGGTCATTATGAAACATTTCGCTAATTCAATTTGGGTACATATCTGCCAATAAGTGGCGCTGCTAGGCTACAATCTTTCCCGTGAATGGGAAGACCATATCTCAGATTCTATTCCCTAACAACACACATATCCACAGTACATCCTGAGAATGTCTTTGGGATGTCATTTTATCCATAGGATATCCTAAGGATGCCATGTGGAAAAAATGTGCTCTTAGGGATTGTATATAATTACACAAAACTTGGTATATGAGAGGGCCATGAAGAAAAAGACTCAATCTTAACTTCTATGGTATGAACTTCTGCACCAAACTTGATATGTGAGATAGCGATTATGAAAACGAATGCTTATTTAGTTTAGGTGTGTATCGGCCGTAAAATCTTTATTCTGAGAAGCTATATTGAACTTTTGTGCACGTTCAACTGTACGCTTTTATATAGAATAATTTAAAAGAAAGTTTTGTTATGACCACAACATTTTAGTTTTTTAATTCATTTAAATATAGTGACTAGCGAAACGGGCAAAGTCTGCTAGTATGCATATAAAAGTGACATATTTTAATAAAATTTATAATACTATATTAAAACATCTTTTTTCTGAATTTTTAAAGTGTATTAAATATAATTTTTAAAGTGTTATAATTTGTTTTCAGATTCTTTCTCTTTGTGTCAGATATTAAATAATCATGCATGCTTATGCATAATAATATCCTCACTGTGGTTAAAAAAATAAATATTGCATTTTTCTTTTTCTTTTCTTCTCTCTTTCACGGATGCCTTTAGACCGTAGTCGTATCCATTGGATTTCTATCCCAATCGCAAAGTAGGTTACTATAGCAACATATCAGGTAGCTACAGCCCATAGAATAATAATAGAGGAAGAAGGAGCACGCCAATAGTCTTAATGCTTACAAACTCCTTCTAGTGAAATGCCAGCGAAAGCTACTTTTGCTCCTCTCAATATTGAAGTTTGTTAATAAAGGCTTGTTAATAATCGCTGTTTTTTGTGGCAACACAACAGCTTATGTAGAAACCTTATGCTCCTTCTTCCTTTATTATTATTCTATGCTACAGCCACAGATTATAGATATCAGTACTCTGTGGCTACAGCGATAATCAAAATCGATTTTGCAGGAAGGTTTTGTAATCGATTTTACTACACATTTTGAGTCTTTGAAAAATAATTAATTGTTTATGGATTTAAATTAAAAAAATAAAATTCAAATTCAATGAAATTCTCATTTTTACAATTTTAAACTTTGAAAATTATAAAAAATAATTTTTATGCGTGCTGAAATATTTTAAATCAGCAGATTGGCAACATGAATCATTGTTGTGAAAATAAATGCCTTTTAAATGGAGGAAAATATGACAAACGATTTTGAAAATCTGCTTTAATAACTGCAGAATAAAGCTTTTTATTCTCTTTGCATAATTTTCTCGCATATCTGTTTCTATTTAATTCTTTTATCGATTTTCTTCCGCATTTTAAGCAGAAAATATTCTTCTGTCTCTTTCAAGGAGCTTTGAATGTTACTATTTTCTGTTTCTCTGGAGTAAAGTTCTGGAAATTGGCATGGAACCAAGTGCTTCTGATTTATTATTTATTCACCTGTAGGAGACTGAAGAGTCCTTATTTTGAAACAGATCTATCTATTTTTGAACTATGTTTGTGTCAATATGTTTATTTACGTTATCATAAGCTACTTAATATTGAGTTAAGTTATTAAGTACTGACAACTATGTTGCGAGTCATGAAAAATATTTTCAAATCTCGTCCTATGGCAGCTAATATGCTTACGTATGGAACTATGTACACTATTGCAGAAGCATCTCAACAGATATTAATGAATCGCGTGTCATCCCCGAAAAGAGGAGTTGATTGGGATATTATTGGAAGGTATAGCATTATTGCTGTTGGTATATTAGGACCTACTTTATTCTATTGGTATCGCTTCTTAGATAAAGCTTTACCATCTACAACTAAAAGCGCAGTATTTGCCAAGGTGATTATAGATCAAGCGGTTGCAGCTACTGGAAGCATAACCGTATTTTTTACTGGTAAGTAAAACTATAATACTAATTTTAATTTTTGTAAAAATTAATTACAATTCCATTTTTATTAAAAAATATTAGAATGTGATCATATCTGAAATTGATAGTTAAATTATTAAACTATGCCATTATTTGTATGAATAGTAGAAAGATCTGATATCAAAATAGTTTCTTGTTATTTCTCTTTTTATATGTAAGATTTGTTTATACAGTGCTCTTCATAAGCATTTATATTATTTATTATTATTATTATTGGGAGAAAGGAACAGGATCGCATAGTTTGGCAGGCATGTTAGGGGCAACAGGTGCGGTCGCACTGGGCATAGGAATAAGAGGGTCCAGAAATAGCGAAGGAAATAAGGGGAAAGCGGAATAGAAAATAAGTCGTTGGGTTGGATAATGGGGATTAAGAAGGCCGATTGACTGCACTAGGGTTCAAGGCCTGAGGGGGGAGGGGTGTCCTACTTGGGGGTCTTTCTAAGGGGTCCTTGCCCGTATTTGCGCAAGTTTCTGGGAAAACCATGGAAAAACTCCGAACGGCTATGCCGACGAGCGCGACCTGGAATTGAACCCACCACCTCACGTGTATCAGCTTTGAGCGCGGAATCGAAAGTGAAATTTTGAAAATTTAGTAGAGTTTGGATGTTAGTATGAAATATTTCAGGTAAATGTTTGTATGTTGATTGATTCTCTCAAAAATTTTAGTATTTTTCAGGTATAGGAGTTTGCTTGCACATCATGTTATCATGAAAGTAATATATTTAAAATAATTAGAAATCTCTCAATTTTGTGAGTAATTTATTCACTCATGTTACTTAATTAAATTTAAAACAAATTTTAGACATATGCTGTAGCTATCTCAGAACTTTTATATCATTCTATATATAACAATGCTATCTACCGGTTAACATGCACAAAAATTTAATCAAATTTTCTTACAATAAAGATTTTAAGTTTGCAGTCTGTTTCAATTTTACTAATAGAAGCTGAGATGCAACCATATAAAAATCACAGAACGGGAATTAGCCTGTCGGTTAATATATACCTAAATGAAGTCAGCATTTTTTTTTTTTTTTTTTTTTTTTTAATAATGGCCACCTCTTTGCATGCCAAGTTTGGTGAATTGATACGTTATAGAAGCTGTTCCCATACCCGGAGAAAATTGCAACATAGGCCACCTATTGGCCGATATACATCCAAATTGAATGAATGTAGTTCAATGTAGATGTAGTTCATGTAAATGTAGACGTAGATCAATGTAGTTCATAATGACCCTCTTTCAATCAAGTTTTGTACAAGTATACATAATAGAAACTGAAATATAGCCTTCCCGTAAATGGGGAAATCGCATCATAGCAACGTCATTTCTGGAGCGATATGCACCAAGAGTTGAAGAGTAATAAGAACTTATTATTTCTGTTTTTTATTGAGACAGGAACATGTAATAACTATTTCAGTGCAATTTGAATGATTTAATTATTTAAATGATTTTCTTGTATTTTGAAAATACATACTTGATATCACAGTCACAATGACCAACTATTTTGGCAAAATGCATTAATTGCATGATCATTTATGTGTGTATCCTATGTGCGAGAGAGAATGAATGTATAAAGGTCCTCCTGAAAATTGTAATAGATATACATTTTTAATTGTAAAATTACTATTAGTCGTTAAGTAGGACTGGACTTAATTATAGATAGGGCAAATGAAACATCCTGCTCTCAAAGTTAAAAGTGGCGATTATGCTTGGTTCGAACCCAAGTCGCACTCGTCGGTCTAGCCATTCGAAGTTTCTAGTGTTTTTTTCCGAAACTCGAATGAATATGGGCTAGGACCCATGAAAAAGATCCCTCTCATAAGGCATACTTCAGGCCTACATCCCTAATGTAGGCAATTGATCTTAACCTCCCCCGTCCCCCACACACACACCACATATCATGTATTCATATATCAGCAGCTATATCATAACATAATGATCGGCACAACAAGAATATGATGGACAATTTGCTTGTTTGTAAAAAAAAAATAAAAGTAATGTTTGCAATATTTTTTCTTTTCTAAGACAATTAAAAAATATTCGTTTGCCATTACTTTTCTGTGCACTAATTTGCGTAATATTTTACTATGTTTTTGATTCATTAATATGAATTCAACTTTTTAAAATATTACCTCCTTATAATAGAGTGTCTGACAGGAAAAGACAAAAAAGTTTTAAATTTGTAAAAATTTTCTTTTTCCTGTTTTCGATGGATTTACACGTTTTGAAATGTCATCAAGATTTGACCATTTTTAGAATTTCACTTTTCTCCCAAATTTTATGGGTGCGTACCCCAAGAAAAAAAAATGTACGGAATTTTACGAAACTTTATATTTTGTTAGACCTTGATATAAATGGATGAGGATTAGATTGCCATATTAGGTAGCACTGCTGTGATAAGTAATTTGCGTGCATATCGGCTGATAGGTGGAGCTGTCATGCTGTAATTTTTCTCATTTACGGGGAAGTTACTGTTCGGCTTTTATAGTGTACAAACACACTAAACTTGATATGCCAGGTGGCTGTTATGAAAAGATATGCTGAATCACTAACTAACCAATGAATGAAATTTTCGTTCAGACATTGGGTTTGCACTTTTGGTGGACATATTTTTCAAAATCTCTCCATAATGCGCGTTGGCTAACATAGCACACATGCATACCAAAAAATTGCCTTCCTGCGATAATTTGGTGCAGAATTACACTTGGAAACGTGTTTCTTGTCCCCCCCCCCCCGCATTCCATAGGGAAAAGAAGGAATTTTTTGCAAAATTCTTATATTGTATGTGTTGAGTACACATAACCAATCTACGCATAAAAAAATTACCTTTCTGAGACAATTTAGGAAAGTGTTACGCTCGAATACGTCTTTTCGCCCCCTCTCCTTACCAAAGAGGGAAAGGGGGAAATTAAACAAACGTCCTTTATAGTGCGCGTTGGGTACACATAGCACATCCACATACTAAAAAAATTGGCTTTCTGAGATAAATTTGGAACAGAATTACGTATAGAAAGTGTTTTAGCCTCCCTTCTTCTCCCACCCTCAAAAGGAGAAAGGGGGAATTTCGCTAAATCTGTGTTTTCTTCATAGTGCTTGTTGGAAGTACACCCACATACCGAAAAACTGTCTTCCTGAAATAATTTGGAACAGAGTAACCCTTGGAAAAGTGTCTTTTGCATTGCCCTCCCAACCACAAAGAAGTCTGTTTTCTACCAAATTTTTGTGGGTTGCGCCGTACTTCAAGAAAAAAAAAAAAAAATGTACAGAATTTTATGAAACTTTATATTTTGTTAGAGCTTGATATAAGCTGATGATGATTAGATTGCCTATCTGGTAGCACTGCTGTGATGCAATTTTCCCATTTAGAGTAAGGCTAAATTTCAGCTTCTATTTCTATGACGTATAACCAAACTTGATATGCAAGAAAAACTATGCTGATGCAATTTGTGTGCATATCGACTCATAGGTGAAGCTGATATAATGTAATATTCCTCATTTATGGGAAACTTACATTTCGGCTTTTATAGTATACAAACACACTAAGCTTGATATGTCAGATGACTGTTATAAAAAGATATTCTGAATCACTGACCAATGAATGGAATTTTCGTTCGGACATTGGGTTTATACTTTTGGTTGGACATATTTTGCAAAATCCCTTCACTGTGCTCGTTGGCTAAACGCAGCACACCTGCATACCAAAAAATTACCTTCCTGCGATAATTTGGTACAAAGTTATACTTGTACACGTGTTTCTTGCCCCCCCCCCCCCTCGCATTACAAAGGGAGAAGGAGAAAATTCTTGCAAAATCTTTACATTGTGTGTGTTGAGTACATATAACCAACCTGCTTTTCAAAAAATTACCTTTCTGAGATAATTTAGGAAAATGTTACTCTTGAAAACGGGTTTTTGCCCCCTTCCTTTACTAAAGAGGAGAAGGGGGAAAATTTAACAAAATCCCTTTATAGTGCGCGTTGGGTTCGCATAGTACACCTTCATACTTAAAAAAAAAAAAGAAAGAAAAATAAATAAATAAAAGCCTTTCCGAAATAAATTTGGAACAGAGAGGGGGAGGGAATAGGGAAGAATTTCACAGAATCCTGTTATAGTGCTGAACTCAAGCATCATTGACAATGAATATTATACTTTGAAAACTTTATAAGTTATTTAAATTTTACGATTTTTTTTAACATGGGAGAATAGAGTGAAATTCTGCATAAACATGTATTCTGAGGATTATTTACATCGTAAAAATTCTGACAGGTTTTAAAATATCATTTATAATATCGAAAAAATACCATTAACTAAGGTATTCTATTTTGAAAATGCTATATTCTTAACATTTCAGATTAGGGAAAAATTTCACATAGACTTAGTTTAAGGGCAATATTTGATTGGAAATACTATGAAGTTGCATGAAAATTGAAATATGAAACTGACCCTCATAAAATTAAACAACAAATTAGAATAACGTAAAGGCATCGAAGCGGTGGTAGGGTAGCCTGGTAGGTGGGGCGTATAATTCTGTGACTGTGCTGAGTGATTGGTAAACTTCATTTTTCTTAAGGGGATGGTGACTTTGAAAATCGCAAAAATCGAGGAAAAAAAAAAAAATCAAATTTTCGTTTTTGTTATATTAATTTTCTATGATCATTTCTGAACAATATGTACCAAACGCATATTTTTGAGTTAATATTTTCAAAAGTTATAAGGGTTTAAAAAAATTAAAGGGCTGATTAAATGCCCTCCAAAATATAAACAAACAAGCGGCAAATTCGGCGAAGATTGATCTTTTATATTTTAAACTTTTGAAATATTTTAAATTTTGATTAAAACAATGTTAAGAAACATGTAAAAAAATATAAACTTCTAAAATGTTTGAGTGATAAATACTGATAGCTGGTAAAATTTATTTTAAATGCTGCTTTCTCTGAATGTGTTTTCTAACGATTTTTCCTTCTTTCAAATATTCCTCGCGTCACAATTTTAGTTTCAAATTAATAAAAACTGCTTTTAATTATTTTATGTTACATTTCAATGAAATCTGGGTATCCTTTTTAAGTTTCGCCTTTTATTGTTAAAACTCTGTTTTCTTATGCGACAGTTTGAAATTTTCATAAATAATCAGTATATTTCACAAAAATATTTCTTAAAAATAAACTTTTGAACGAATCTGTAAAACGGTATCCAAATTTGTTTAAAATATAATATGAATAATAATCAAGCAAAATTATAAAAAAAAAAAAAAAAAAAAAAAAAACGCGAGGAGCAATTTTTTTTTTTTTTTTTTTTTTAAATATAGGGTAGGTGCTCCAGTGATTGACATGCTCCAGTAATTGACATCTATCCCGAAATAATTAATAAATAAGAAAAATAATAAAAGCATATATTTTACATATAAGAATTTTAACATTTTATGTCAAACACTCAAGCTAATAACTGGTGAAACGAATAACTTGCAGTATTAAACATTGGAACATAGAGTGCCAGTTACTGGTAAAATGAAAAACTGGCAGTGCCAATTACTGGAACATTGAGTGGGTCTAAAATAAAAATTCATAAAAAAAAATTATTATTATTATTATCAAATGCATATATTTTATTATATATGTGGTTCTGAATGTCTTTCATGCCATATGTATTAACTTAAGATTTCTAAAAATATTTTCTGATAACTAGAACATTAAAAACATCAGAGATTGCTCTAAAAGTGTCAATCCCTGGAGCACTTACTCTAAATATATATATATTTTTTTTTTTTTTCTTTTATGTACTTAATATTGTTACTTCAGTGCATGTATGTACAAGGAGTTCAAAACTTTTCCTGAAAAATTAAAACTTTTTATTTATAACGCCCTCCGTCACCTTAAACCGAATATAGTATGTCTTATAGCAAAAATTTATGAGAACAAGTATGACGAGGAACTAAGAAAAAAAAAAATCTCCATATGCCATTTTCTTTTCTTTTCTTTTTTAACTTGTGAAAAATCTCTCACTTTGTTCTCTGTATACCTATCCATGCTGATAGCAAAAGTTCATGTTATTCTGTGTGAGAATTTGTTTATAAAATTACTCGCTACAGAATGTATTTCTTTTAATTGCCTTTTCACATTCATAAGATTCTCAACCGTTAAGGGCCCCGCCAGTGGCCGAGCGGTTCTTCGCTCATAGCTGGTAGACGGGAAGTGCCAGATTCAATCCCAGGTCGAGCTCATCGCTAGCCTTTAGGAGTTTTTGGATTTCTCTGAAACTTGCGTGAATACGGACTGGGACCCCTTAGAAAGACCCCCCCCCCCACTGATGATATCCCCCTTAGGCCCAGGTACCAAATGTCGACAATTTGGCTTTAACCGACCATTAGGTTTGTACTCTTTTTCTAAAAATCGATTTTTAAAATTTTTAATATTTCATTTTATAGCTAAAAAATGAGACAAATGCACTTTGTTAATTTTTTGTATTTTAAACTCCAAAAGAATATATTAAAAGTTTTCGAAATCTGAAAGCGGATTTTTTTTTTTTTTTTTTTTTTTTTTGTAATGCATTAGGTTATGAGAATTTTTTTTTTTTAATTTCCTCGTAGAATAGCATGCTCTGGCTGTCGACAATGATAGGTTATGTGGGCTCTTTAATTTCGAGGCATTCCCTCGCTGATCCTTTATCAACACAGTGATCATCATTATTATTACTGACTAAAACTCCTCTCCTGCAAATAATATGACCTTATTATTACTTTTGCTTTTTCTTCCAATCATTAAACATTTAGCTTATAGCCGTATATTTGCCGTTTTATCTGTTTTTTAGTTACATTTTTGTGCTGCAAATATAAAAGAAAAATAAAACGAAGAAAGCATCAGATAATACTGCTGTCATGTACTCTGAAACACTCTCGTTTTGCTGTTTGCTGTTGAATTACATGCGGGTGCCTCCTTCTCTCTTTTGACGTCACTATGAATTTGGCACACTTCCTTTAATCTGGACTATCCTGTTGTTTATCTCATTCAAAGCGCTCAGCTGAGCGCTACTGATTGCGCTTGAACTCTGTTAAACATGTGGAGTCGGACTAAAGAAATTTTTCGGAAAAGGCCCCTACTTATGAACATGGCCTCTTTTGGGACAATGTACGTAGGGGCAGAAGTGGCCCAACAATATATTCTGACACGGCGGTCACCAGAAAAAACTATGAACTGGGAAAATGTTCGCAGATACGCTATCATAGGTATTGCTGCTATTGGACCGGCCTTATTTTATTGGTATAGAATATTAGACAGGGTGGTACCTGGCACTACAAAGAAAGATGTTGCGAAGAAAGTGTTGACAGACCAGTTAATTAGTTCCACCAGTTGTATTGCAATTTTCTTCACCGGTAAGTTTGAATTATTTATTGAAATACAAAACTTCAGTGTTCATTTTACGAATATTAACTTAGGTTATATCAAAGCTTATAATTTAGCTCTGCACTACCTAATGATACTAGTCATTGAATCGAGGTTTAATACTTCCTATATCTAGCTCTATTAGATCGAATTTTGTAGTATTTGCTTTCAAAAGCTTACTAGAAATTTGTTGTTTGAAATCAGTGCGTTTATTGTAATATACGGAAGGCTATGGAACATGTGCAATGATTCACAACAATATACTTTATATTCTTGATGCATGTTTCATGATTGCATTTTTGTGAATAAAATGCAAATAATATATTGAAAGCTAGCCATTGCAATACTTCTGGACTTCCTAATATACAGGCAGTTAATTTTATTTATTCATTTATTTTTATTATTTTGCCTAAATATGAAAGAAAAACTCTTTTTTTTTTTTTTAATAAACTTTGACCCGACACCAATGAATGTAGAAAGCTCTCTATAAAACATGGATATACGTATATATACTATATATTAAATAATTACTATATGTTTCTTACCTTGAAATTCTCTGAAAAAAAGAAACTTTCAAAAATTTTTGAACATAATTGCGTAACTTCATACATCGATATCGACATCATCTCTCTCTCTTTGTGTGTATCCGAGAAGTTCTGCTCTTAAAGATAGTTGTTTGACGGAAAGTGCTTGGTTCGAACCAGAGCCCGATCAAGTCAAAAGTGAGCAGTGGGCCCAGGACCCAATGCGCATTTTAGTTTACCCATGGTTTTTATCTTTCCTTGGAAAAAAATGAAAATTCCTATTCTTTCACCTCAAAATGCATATTTCAGTAAAATATTCCTTTTGTAAAATTTTTATTTCACTTTCAGATGTGAAAATTTCATGAAGAGTTGTTTTCTCACCTTTTTTGTGTTTTTTTAATTACATTTTTTTTTTTTTAACTGTTAAAATTTTTTTCGATTCCCCTTATGTCAAAGACATCTGGGCTCATGCCCAGTTGGCCCGTTCGTTAATCAGGACCTGATTCGAACCCAGATTGCAGTCATCGGCCTAGCCGTTCGAAGTTTCAGTGGTTTTCTTCGAAACTCGTTTGAATTCGGGCTAGGACCCCTTAGAAAAAACCCCCACAGATTTTACTCCATCCAGGCCTAAGACCCTAAAGCAGTTGATAGGCTTTATACCCACAGTACCCACACCCCCGTCATTCTCTCACTCTTATTGAGTACTTTAAATATTGACAAAAGTGTGTAACTAACATAATAATTCTCGGTAATTAAATTGAAATAATCTAATTAATTTACTGTTTTTTTTAAATAATTATTTCTTTTAAATAAATTTCTATAACGGGAAATATGTTTGAGTATGTTTAAACAAATATTTTGCATTTTAAATAAAATTAGGTATTTTTAATAAATTCTTGACTTCAGTTCACGAATTTGACTTTTTCTGCTCCACTCGGACTTCTTAAAGAGTTATTTTTAGTCTATTTCATATGATAGCCCACAGGTTATAGTAATAAAGAATTATTCTTCGTGAAAGAATTATAAATCCTACCTACACCCATAAAAAATTATACGGTTCGTGTGGTAATTACCAGTTAGCAGCTCATTCGAATGCAGTGTTTAGACGCTATCGTATTTATACACACGCATCACCGTAAAATTGGTGAAAAATGAATTCAGAATATTTTAAAACGCATAGATATGCCAAAAACTCATAGTTGGATTTTTCATGATCATAATACTATTTTTACACAGCATATGTTCGAAAAGTAAAAAGCTGGATGCATACCAGCATTTATAGGCAGTGTAAGAAACTATATTACACTCAAAGTGACTTCTTGAGAATAAATCCAACTTAATTTTTATTTTCCGAACATACATATGTAAGGAAAGTATTGTATTGTAATCATGTGAAAAATCTGACTTTGATATTTTGGTGTTTCTATACATTTTGAGGTCCTCTGAGTTCGTTTTTGTTATTTTTACGATGATGTATGTATGTGTGTGTGTATGTATATATATGTGTGAGTGAACACGATAGAGCCTAAACGCTTTGTTCGAATGAGCTGAAAGCTGGTATGTATGTTAAAGGTCACCATAGCACGAACACTATTGATTTTGGTGAATCTAGGACTTACAGTTTTTTTACAGGGGCACAAAGAAAAATTCTTTATCATTATGGCCTATAAAGTGCGATAGCGTCTAAACGCTAAAAGCTTTATTCGTCTGAGCTAATAATATATACACATGTTATAGGTCACACTTGCTTGAACTGTATAGATTTTGGTGAATGGTTTTTTTACAGGGATACAAAGAAAAAATTCTTTATCCTTATGGTTTATGGGCTTAAATTTTTTAAAGTACAATAGCGTTTAAACTGCTTATTCGATTGAGTTGAAAATTTGTACACATATTATAGGTCACAGTTGCATAAACTGTACAGATTTTGGTGAATCTAGCCATTATAGAATTTTACAGGGCACAACGAAAAATTCTTTATCATTATGATCTATGGGCTCAAATCATTTGAAGTGCAATAATGTAAAATTAAACAATGGAGAAAAATACTCAAAACCCTGTTATAATTTTCGCTTTTGTTCATTTAACGTCTTGTCTTACTTTAACTTATTTATGCAACCGTTAATTACTTAATGTTCGAAAAGTCGGGTGGAGTCACCCCAGATTTTTTCATTTAAAAATATTAACAACTAGTGTGGTGTGGCTTAAAATCTTCTACCTTTTTTTTTTTTTTTTTTTTTATTTTTTTGTAAATCCACATAGTTATACCAAAAGAGTCACCCTGCATTTTACATTGTAAAAACGAGAAGGGGAAAAAAAGAAAAAAGTTCAAAAATGGCCCAAAAGATTATTTTTTAAGGAAAAAAATCGATAACTTTGTTTTAAATAATCACCGAAACATGGTTCAACCTTCATTTTAAAAGTATCGATGAATTCTAGTGAAAAATACTCATAGAGAAAATTTATACTCCCATGGAGGGACTTCCCTCCCGGGGTAAAGCGATGCTCGTACATATACGAAAATTTATAAATAACATTTTTCGATGTCACAATAAATGGTTTAAGGGGTTACATCCAGTTGTATGCACGAAAAAACGTGTTTTTTTGTGAATTTTTTGTGAAGAGGCCTTTTATTAAAGATATACAATACATATACATTTAGCAAATTTAATGTATGTTAAGAATCCGTGATGAGTTTACAAAAATATTGGGTTCCGCTGTTCCTGTAGTAGATCTCCTAGAGGACTTCCACAAAAAGGTGTCTGGCGGTGAGTAAGATATCTCTGATCCAAATTATCTGAAATGAAAAAAACCAAAAGATTTATTTTTAGGATAGATGAATACAGGTAATGATCGTAGGAATAGTCAAAATTTTGATTTTTGACAAAATGGCGGCTTCCCCCCCCAAAAAAATCGTTTTTTTCATGAAAATTTACACTTGAAAGTGGCTGAAAAAATCGAAATTATTATCAGAAACCTTATTCCTACGATAATTACCTGACAAAAATATCTAAGAAAATCGTGTCAAAATTTCAAGTCAATCGGTCCAGCCGTTTCGGAGAAATTTTGCTCACCGACTTTGAAAACACCGTTTCGAGATAAACGCGTTTAAAGTTTTGGGAACCATTTAAACTAAGTTAAAAAATTTTTTTTCCTACTTACATCGCATCTTACTATTCCAGGACCATAAGAGGAACCCTCTGCTTCATCATTTGCTTCTAGTACAGCCAACTGTTGTTGTCTACGTGACATTCTCCCCTCGCGCGTGCTCCCTTGCGCTCGTGCGTCAGAGATCAAGATGCGCTCTGCGTCCTCTTTTTCTACATAGGCATGGGCATTAGGCCCAAGCGATAGTCCCATTGCGTTCATGAAGTATAGAAGAGATGTTTTTCCTTCATTGAACATGCCGGCAGCAAGATAAGCAGCAATTTCAACGATCTTAGAGCCACATGGGATTATTTTTGGAGTTATTTTCCATATCAGCTGATTATAACTTTCATTATTATTTTGCGTGAAACCACCAACGCATCTTTCTAATAATTTTTCATTACTCAGATCTACGTAAATTGGAAGTATAGCTTCAGCAATATCAGGCGGTAAGGGTTGATAATCATGTTTGTAGCTTGATAATGTGTCCAAGGCTGCCAAGAACACCATGAGTCTTCTCCAGTCGGGCATTTACCATGTTGAGGATTGTCGTCAGTGGAGCAATTATGATAATAAGAAGCCCAAATGGCATTAGACATATTTTCAACAGAATCACAGTGTCTTCTTATTGCTAATCCATAATAGACAGTTAATTTATCGATCATTTTACCAGTCAGTTTACCCTTTCCAGCAAGTACCTTTTTCTGACGTTTCTTCCCATTTTTATCAGTCGTTTCTGTTGCAGTTTTGTTTACACATTCTCTTAGTCGTTTACCCATTAGTAGATAAGAAGTGCCGGTTCTAGCCCAGGCGGGGGAGGCACTGAGGCACCGGCTGAGCGAACGGAGCCGTGCGGGTGCCACACCACCCCTTGAGGGCCTAGATGGGTTGGTATCGTCCTTGAGACATCCTCTGACTTAATTGTGAAACGTAATGAGGGTATTAATTAAGGTTATTAATGAATTAATTTTAATGAATGGCGTGAGAGATGATGATGGTTTTAAAAAGAGAATTTTTGTGGAGTAGTGTGAAGACTATTGTTTATGTGTAATGAATTATAAAAATTTAAAAAAATTTAAAAAATTTAAAAATTGAGATATAAGTAAGAAATCAATAAAAAATATGAATTTAAGAATGAAGGATGTTGATGTGAATATACTATGAGAGAAATAGAGAGATCTGACTGGGGTTCGAACACGGCACCTTGCAGTAAAAAATATTTCAGCAGTTTTCGCGTATGTGTGAGTGATTTTTCTATTTTATACCTGTACAAATCTTTTTAAATCTATGAATGCAATTATTCGAAAAGAATTCAATCGTTTAAATGATATTAATTAGAGAATAATAATTAAAAAAATATTAATTAAGGATTTCCTTGTAAAAATTCACCATATGTTTTATGAAAAAAAAAAATGACAATGTACGTGAAAATTAAATAGAATGAAAGAAAGAAAGCGTAGAAACATAGAGGGTGAGTGGTATTCGAACCCAGCACCTGCTTGAAGTAAAGAAACAGTAGTTTGCAAGTACTTTGACCACTGTTCTTTAGAAATATGCATACGCAGATCTTTTTAAACCAAAGAATGCTGTATAATTACTTGATTGATAATTATTCGTTTTAAAAATAGTTTTCCCGTAAAGTTTCTTCATTTCAACCCAATTGTATATATTTTAACCTACCTCACAATAGATAATATTTTAAATGGGAGATATTAGATAATTCTAATTATTGATTTTAAACAATTTTCAGCAAAAATAGTTTTTTTACAATTAGTTAATTGTATTTAACAGTTTAAAATAAATTCTTAAAGTTTTTTCACGCCTAACTTTTTTCAACTTGTATCGTGTTGATCTAAAATTTAATGAGTAAATAAAACAATAAAGTTTTTAGCTGACTGCACCAATTTAAAACATAATTAAAAAGGATTCCCACCAAGACATTTACTAGTTCTGTGCTAACTTGTTTTCCAAAGATGGTTTTACAATAGCTGAAGAATTTTTCCCCTTAAGGCTTCTCTAGGTGACATTGGGCGATACAGGAACGGGCAAGCGGAGGGGGAGGCTTTTGTATCTGCTATTCAAACAATGTTACGTTTTTTGGGAAAACACATCGGTTTTCTTACAGAAGTTTTAAATCTTTTTATTTCAAGTCTTATATTATACTACAAATCCTCCAACACTCAAAAAATATCAGTTCATTGAATTCATTTAACTGAGCAATACAAACTTTCCTTTAATATTATTTGACCGTACTTGAAAATTTTTCTTTCACATACAATAAATTATCTCACACTCTTTAAAAGTATACAAGTTTTCAAACATAGAGATTATTAGAAATTTACATTTATTCGTTTTAAACGCGATCTGCCTGACACTTCCCGAAAATTTTTTGTAATTCATTCCCAACATTAGTTATTTTAAGCTATATTTCCTAAGAAATATTCAACAATCTATCTCAAAATAAAGAGTTTTTACCACTTTTCACTACTTTCTCTCACTTTAACATAGCGAAATACTCCACCTTTTAAGCTATCTTTCACACAGTTTTTCTTTACAGATAGTAAGTTTGTAAATAATGAAAGTAACTTTGAAAAAATTCAGAGTTGAAAAAATATTAATATATGATTTTAAAAATACGTTCATGTTCACAGATATATACTTAGATTTTACAAATGTATTTAAACATAGTTAAAAAATATTTTGACCAAGTAATGTAGATTACAAACATATAATTATAAACTGAAAAGTTTTCGCACAAATTATTTTACTTGACATAAATTTAACTATCATTTTTAACAAAAATACCATTAAATCACACTCCTTATAGGCTACTATTCATCAACTTACATATATTTTCCTCACCTTTATTAACTTTTATAGTTTAAAATTTTTTATACACTTCCCTGATTCTTCACATTATTTTAGAGTATACCTGTACAATTTAGTGATAAATATGCAAATATGAAAACATTTAACATTAATTTGGCTTGATTTAAAACAATTTAGTAATATTTTCGAATATATATTACAAGATTTAGAATGTATTTGGTAGAAATACATTCAGCCATTATAATATACATACAATATATATACATACATTCAGCCATTCACCAAATTAAAATATATTTGGTGATTAATTCAGATTTGACGAGAAACATACGGTATAAATGAGGAGCGAACAAAAATATCATCACTTACTAACTTATTTTTACGGAGTGAAGACGTCTGTTTTTTAACCTGAATTCAGTGAAGTTTATTGATAGTTTAAATTGGGTCAAGAGATGGATCTATCTGCGGAGACACCTATTTCAAATCAACAAACCGCTATATCACAAATCGATGACAAGAAGTTATATAAACTTTCGATTTGTTCAATTTGTAATAAAACTTTTTCTAAAAAGTCTAATTTAACTCGGCATGCAATGATTCATTCGGGTGTGAAACCTTTTATTTGCAATGTATGTCAAAAATCATTTAGTAGACCCGACGATTTGAAGAAACATTTAATAATTCATGAAAAGATTCCTACAGAATATGGATGCGAACAATGTAGTGAAAGCTTTAATCACAAGTATGAATTACTGAATCATATTAAAAAAAATCATAAAAAGACTACAACTAAGCATACCTGTGAACTATGTAGTGAAATCTTCAGATGGAAATATGAGTTATTGAAACACATGAGAAAAAATCACCAAAAGCCTCCACCACAACATGAGTTGTCAGATTCCATAAGAAAAAATCATCGAAAGTCTTCACCGCAACATTTTTGTGAAAAATGCAGTGAAGTATTTAAATATAAAAAATATTTGCGTCATCATACTTTAGACAAACATCGGTCTCCTTTAGTACAAGTGCAAATAACAAATTCTTCTGATCAAGATTCACTTAGGTAGAAAACTAAACATTTTAAAAGACAAAATGCTCTCAATGTGTTTATAACCACTAACTTTGACAATAAAAACAATGATATAGATTTATTATCATTTTTTAATAATTTAAAAACCGATATTTGAAACGAACTGAACTTTCAATTAAATGAGAAAAGAGCATTGAAATGGCATATAATTGTTAAAGTTAAACTTACCCGTACTGTGCAAGAAGGGGGTCAGGAATTTTTTTCTCCCTTTTTTCGATCAAATACTTTAACATCCTTTTCATCAATAAATATTGATAATGATCTTGAAAAAGCTTTTACCAAGATGATAAAGAGTTTTGAAGAATTTAATGAACAAGGATCAGACTGGACCTTAGAAGAAATTATCGAATTAGAACTCCATATGGCTAAATACACCCCCTTTTCTTCGTCAAAAAACTAGAATTTCCAGTAAGATTTAATTATTATAGTATCATAAAAGACAAAATTTGGCTAAATTTCAACTAATATTGGCGATAGTTATAAAACTTTGGCATGAAATAAGAGAATTTGGCGTAAATTCTTAAGTAAAACTGATGGATGAAGAAAAAATTTGTATTAGTTACAATCTTTTCTCGCTGTAGAGTTGTCTAAGTTCACATACTTAGTAGTTTTTAAACATTTTTGAAGTCTTACTTTTAGAGTGATTTTTTATACTTTGCTAAACTGAAGTACAAAATGGATAATACTTTACCATCTGAGGAGACTCACGTTTCTGTTCAACAACCCCCTTCATCAACTTTTGAGGATGAGAAGTTAGCTAAACTTTTTATTTGTTCAATTTGTAGTAAGTCATTTTTAAAAAAATCCTATCTTACTAGACATGTGAAGGTTCACAATGATATTAAACCCAATATTTGTTACGTGTGTGAGAAAGGATTTGTTACTTTACATCGTTTAAAAAGACATATAGAAATAGAAACCCATAGAAAAATTTCCATAAGATACAAATGTGAATATTGTATTGAAAATTTCAATCGCAAGTGTGATTTATTTAAACATAAGAGATTATTTTATCAAAAAGTCTTACCTAAACATCTATGTATTATTTGTAAAGATGCTTTTGAACACGAGTATGAATTAGAAAAACACAAGAGGGTGGATTATCGTAAACTTGAGTATATATGTGAGGAATGTTCTATAACCTTTCCAACTAAACATGCTTTTTCAAACCATAAACGAAAAAGTCATAAAAAGGCTGGCTCATCAGGCATTTTGTTTCCCACTCAGCGATTGTTGCCCACGCGGTCCGAATTTCAAGTGTTATCAAATCACATAAAACGGAGGTTTTGCAGCTGAAAATTGCTCAAATCATGTCAGAACTGCTTTTAGAACGTTTAGATTTCCAACAGATGAAGAAAGGCGAAAGAAATGGGCTATTAATTGTCCAAAAGAAAATTGTACGCTTAGCTTTCAATCACAAATATGAAGTGTAATTATGATATGTTTTCATGCATTTTTTGTATCAATTATTTGTTTTTATTGCTGTTTGATTATCAAAATGTTGTATTTTACAACCTACACTACTTTTCAACGTGTATAAATATTTAAAATTAACTAATTTAACAGCAACAGTGATGGCTACTTTTCACAAGGGTATAAGAAAATTTCGCCAAATATTACCGCCAAACTTATCAAGTACAAACAATAATTCGCTCTTCTGTTTAGGCAAACTCGCCATTTTAGGCGATAAAGACGTCGAGTAATACGTCTGCAACTAAACGTCGCCAAGCTATATTTCCGCTGGGCAACAATGATCAGCTGTGAGCCAGCTCGTGTTATAGGAGTCTTAGGACTTTTCATACCTACTGTTGTGACGAATGTACTGATACTTTTTCAAACAAACGGTATTTTTTAAAACATAAAAGAAATATGCATAAAATATGTATTGATACAAACTAGATGTGATGAATGCAGTGAAACTTTTCAGTGTAAGTATGAATTATTGCAACATAAGTGAAAGAATCATCTTAAAGACTTTAACGTACGTAGAAAATGTAATGAACGAAGTACTAACAATGAATTACCAACAGTTAATAATGACAATGAGAATCTGGACTTGTTAAATTTTTTGGATAATTTTCACATTGAATGTATGAATGGTGTTTTTGATTTACCTTCCAACAACTTTCAGAATGAAAATATAGACTTAAAATTTTTTTTGAACAATTCGAATGCGGAATATACAAGTGAAAATAATATTGATGACTTATCTACCAAAGTTGAAAATAACGACTTAATTAATTTTAACCTGATACAAACTGATTTACCTCTAGTAAACTATGACAATGAAAGTCTGAACTTGTTAAATTGTTTGTATAACTTTAATCCCAAATGTTTGAATAATGTTCACGATTTTTCTGTTAACAGTGAAAATATTAATTCGAATAACTTTAATGCCGAATGTATGAACGATATCCCAACAATATAAATTCGTGTGAATTTGCTGTTTTGTATTATTGTGTATGAATTTCAAATAAAAAGATTTCAATGAAAATGGTTTGTTTTAATTTTTATTACAAAATCACCTTTTATATAATATTTTCTATTATAATGCAAACTTAAGTATCATCTTTTTAAAATAAAAACATGTAAAAAGTTTACTTACGTAAAATGTATTAGAGATATACTTTTTCAATTACTGTAGAAGTATTGTTTGAGTATAATATTTAAACACTAAGTAAAATTTATGCACAATAGTAGTTTTATAAACTATCAAACTTACATCGAAGAAGAAAAAACTTGTAAAATTGTTTTACCACTCAATTGTAAAGTACTTGTAAAAATCTTAAATGAATTTATCTTATTAACAATTTTCTGAAAAACTAGCTTATAAAAATTTTTTAGATATACTTAGGAAGTTAGTATTTTCCCATACATCATGTTTGAATCTTACTTTGGTAATGCATATTCAAAGTGATTTGTACTTTAACTAAAATTACAATCTTTATTCCTAAGAGTGTAAAAATAATTTTAGAGTAAAAACTTAAACTTTTGTATATTGATACATTCACGATTCTATTTTATCTTTTTTTTATTTTTAGAATACAGAAAATATTTTATAAGAATTGTGAAAGCTTAATTTTAGAAGTTTGTGAAATTTTACAAATTTTTTTAAATATTTTTGTCAAATGTTTTCTTTATGTCACATCACTTAGAAAAAAATTAATTGTTTTTAGTAGAATTGCTGACACAAAGCGTTAAGTTAGAAAATTTGTAGATAAAACTTAAAAGGTATGAAACACCATATGTGAAGTTATAACAAAAAAATATATACTTTCAAGTTTAGACATGGTTGAACAAGCTTGAGGAGACACTAAAACCTGTTGCTGACGTCATAACGCGTGTGATGGAAGATTTTAATCATTGGCTACGAGTTCCCTCTAATACACTACGTCACGAACCCATGATGTGACAAAAACAACCATTTTGTTCACACTTCTCGCCTTTGCTGGACTTGTATTATTTTACTCTGCATATTAAACCAATAATCTGTAAAAAAAAACTTTGTCGTTTTTTACACTTCGTTGTAAAAAGTTTTCGTCTAAACATCAAATGATATATTTTAAACATCTTTTCAGTATAAGGAAAGTTGATACTTTTCTTCTCATGTATAAAAAAATTATGATTAATCGAAATCCCGATATGACTTAAACCACTGTCCTATAGAAATATTTCAAACTAATGTGTTTAAAACATTGAAGTTTCACCCAACTGAAAACAAAAAAGTCATTGAGAAATTTAAAGATGAGCTGAGTGGTGATATAACTCTAGAGTTTGTAGGACTGAAGGCCAAAATGTATTCTATAAAATCATGTAAAGATGAAAAAAAGAGAGCTAAAGGTGTTTCCACACAGGTTGTTCGACATAAAATCAATCATGAACACTATTTCCAGTGTTTACAGCAACAGAAAACAAGTATTGAAAAACAAATAAAAATCGTTCAAGAATGTCACAAACTGTATACAATCCACCAAAATAAAATCAGTCTAAGTCCCTTCGACGATAAAAGCTATATTTTGAATGATGGTGTTAGCTCAATAGCAAAATATCATCCTTCAGTTACTAATAGTTCTATTAACCTACCTACAAAACTTGCTTAAAAAGATTTGGGGCGTCACATATTTCTATAAATGTGACGGCCGGAGGTGGGACCCCATATAAATAAATTAAAAAAATTTCTATATATCATTCAAATATAAAACTTAATCTTGAAAAATAGTAGTGTGAATTTGTTTAAGTTCATACGTAAACACTTGTACACATATATATATCTTCGTTAATATACACTAGTTTTACATAGCACTAAGTTATGTTTTACTAATTTCAAATTTAACAAAAAGTACATATGTTTACTTACAATTCTTGACTTATATTATTTTACTTTGTATATTAAACTGACGACCTGTAAAAAACTTTAACATTTTTACACTTTGAGGTAAAAATTTCTACCTAAACATCGAATTATATCTTACAAACATGAATTGATATGTATTTGTTTTAAAAATCAATAATTTCCATTGTACCAAAGTATATTTTATAATATTTAAACAATTCTGATTTTACAAAAATTAAAATTTTAAGTCTATATTTTCATTCTGAAAGTTGTTGGAAGGTAAATCAAAAACACCATTCATACATTCAATGTGAAAATTATCCAAAAAATTTAACAAGTCCAGATTCTCATTGTCATTATTAACTGTTGGTAATTCATTGTTAGTACTTCGTTCATTACATTTTCTACGTACATTAAAGTCTTTAAGATGATTCTTTCACTTATGTTGCAATAATTCATACTTACACTGAAAAGTTTCACTGCATTCATCACATCTAGTTTGTATTGAAGATATTTTATGCATATTTCTTTTATGTTTTAAAAAATACCGTTTGTTTGAAAAAGTATCAGTACATTCGTCACAACAGTAGGTATGAAAAGTCCTTTTATGACTTTTTCGTTTATGGTTTGAAATGCATGTTTAGTTGGAAAGGTTATAGAACATTCCTCACATATATACTCAAGTTTACGATAATGCACCCTCTTGTGTTTTTCTAATTCATACTCGTGTTCAAAAGCATCTTTACAAATAATACATAGATGTTTAGGTAAGACTTTTTGATAAAATAATCTCTTATGTTTAAATAAATCACACTTGCGATTGAAATTTTCAATACAATATTCACATTTGTATCTTATGGAAATTTTTCTATGGGTTTCTATATGTCTTTTTAAACGATGTAAAGTAACAAATCCTTTCTCACACACGTAACAAATATTGGGTTTAATATCATTGTGAACCTTCACATGTCTAGTAAGATAGGATTTTTTTAAAAATGACTTACTACAAATTGAACAAATAAAAAGTTTAGCTAACTTCTCATCCTCAAAAGTTGATGAAGGGGGTTGTTGAACAGAAACGTGAGTCTCCTCAGATGGTAAAGTATTATCCATTTTGTACTTCAGTTTAGCAAAGTATAAAAAATCACTCTAAAAGTAAGACTTCAAAAATGTTTAAAAACTACTATGTATGTGAACTTAGACAACTCTACAGCGAGAAAAGATTGTAACTAATACAAATTTTTTCTTCATCCATCAGTTTTACTTAAGAATTTACGCCAAATTCTCTTATTTCATGCCAAAGTTTTATAACTATCGCCAATATTAGTTGAAATTTAGCCAAATTTTGTCTTTTATGATACTATAATAATTAAATCTTACTGGAAATTCTAGTTTTTTGACGAAGAAAAGGGGGTGTATTTAGCCATATGGAGTTCTAATTCGATAATTTCTTCTAAGGTCCAGTCTGATCCTTGTTCATTAAATTCTTCAAAACTCTTTATCATCTTGGTAAAAGCTTTTTCAAGATCATTATCAATACTTATTGATGAAAAGGATGTTAAAGTATTTGATCGAAAAAAGGGAGAAAAAAATTCCTGACCCCCTTCTTACACAGTACGGGTAAGTTTAACTTTAACAATTGTATGCCATTTCAATGCTCTTTTCTCATTTAATTGAAAGTTCAGTTCGTTTAAAATATCGGTTTTTAAATTATTAAAAAATGATAATAAATCTATATCATTGTTTTTATTGTCAAAGGTAGTGGTTATAAACACATTGAGAGCATTTTGTCTTTTAAAATGTTTAGTTTTCTCCCTAAGTGAATCTTGATCAGAAGAATTTGTTATTTGCACTTGTACTAAAGGAGACCGATGTTTGTCTAAAGTATGATGACGCAAATCTTTTTTATATTTAAATACTTCACTGCATTTTTCACAAAAATGTTGCGGTGAAGACTTTCGATGATTTTTTCTTATGGAATCTGACAACTCATGTTGTGGTGGAGGCTTTTGGTAATTTTTTCTCATGTGTTTCAATAACTCATATTTCCATCTGAAGATTTCACTACATAGTTCACAGGTATGCTTAGTTGTAGTCTTTTTATGATTTTTTCTAATATGATTCAGTAATTCATACTTGTGATTAAAGCTTTCACTACATTGTTCGCATCCATATTCTGTAGGAATCTTTTCATGAATTATTAAATGTTTCTTCAAATCGTCGGGTCTACTAAATGATTTTTGACATACATTGCAAATAAAAGGTTTCACACCCGAATGAATCATTGCATGCCGAGTTAAATTAGACTTTTTAGAAAAAGTTTTATTACAAATTGAACAAATCGAAAGTTTATATAACTTCTTGTCATCGATTTGTGATATAGCGGTTTGTTGATTTGAAATAGGTGTCTCCGCAGATAGATCCATCTCTTGACCCAATTTAAACTATCAATAAACTTCACTGAATTCAGGTTAAAAAACAGACGTCTTCACTCCGTAAAAATAAGTTAGTAAGTGATGATATTTTTGTTCGCTCCTCATTTATACCGTATGTTTCTCGCCAAATCTGAATTAATCACCAAATATATTTTAAACTCTACCAAATACATTCTAAATCTTGTAATATATATTCGAAAATATTACTAAATTGTTTTAAATCAAGCCAAATTTATGTTAAATGTTTTCATATTTGCATATTTATCACTAATTTGTACAGGTATACTCTAAAATAATGTGAAGAATCAGGGAAGTGTATAAAAAATTATTAAACTATAAAAGTTAATAAAGGTGAGGAAAATATATGTAAGTTGATGAATAGTAGCCTATAAGGAGTGTGATTTAATGGTATTTTTGTTAAAAATGATAGTTAAATTTATGTCATGTAAAATAATTTGTGCGAAAGTTTTTCAGTTTATAATTATATGTTTGTAATCTACAATACTTGGTCAAAATATTTTTTAACTATGTTTAAATACATTTGTAAAGTCTAAGTATATATCTGTGAACATGAACGTATTTTTAAAATCATATATTAATATTTTTTCAACTCTGAATTTTTTCAAAGTTACTTTCATTATTTACAAACTTACTATCTGTAAAGAAAAACTGTGTGAAATATAGCTTAAAAGGTGGAGTATTTCGCTATGTTAAAGTGAGAGAAAGTAGTGAAAAGTGGTAAAAACTCTTTATTTTGAGATAGATTGTTGAATATTTCTTAGGAAATATAGCTTAAAATAACTAATGTTGGGAATGAATTACAAAAAATTTTCGGGAAGTGTCAGGCAGATCGCGTTTAAAACGAATAAATGTAAATTTCTAATAATCTCTATGTTTGAAAACTTCTATACTTTTAAAGAGTGTGAGAGAATTTATTGTATGTGAAAGAAAAATTTTCAAGTACGGTCAAATAATATTAAAGGAAAGTTTGTATTACTCTGTTAAATGAATTCAATAAACTGATATTTTTTGAGTGTTGGAGGATTTGTAGTATAATATAAGACTTGAAATAAAAAGATTTAAAACTTCTATAAGAAAACCGATGTGTTTTGCCAAAATCGTAACATTGTTTGAATAGCAGATACAAAAGCCTCCCCCTCCGCTTGCCTGTTCCTGTATCGCCCAATGTCACCTAGAGAAGCCTTAAGGGGAAAAATTCTTCAGCTATTGTAAAACCATCTTTGGAAAACAAGTTAGCACAGAACTAGTAAATGTCTTGGTGGGAATCCTTTTTAATTATGTTTTAAATTGGTGCAGTCAGCTAAAAACTTTATTCTTTTATTTACTCATTAAATTTTAGATCAACATGATACAAGTTGAAAAAAGTTAGGCGTGAAAAAACTTTAAGAATTTATTTTAAACTGTTAAATACAATTAACTAATTGTAAAAAAACTATTTTTGCTGAAAATTGTTTAAAATCAATAATTAGAATTATCTAATATCTCCCATTTAAAATATTATCTATTGTGAGATAGATTAAAATATATACAATTGGGTTGAAATGAAGAAACTTTACGGGAAAACTATTTTTAAAACGAATATTTATCAATCAAGTAATTATACAGCATTCTTTGGTTTAAAAAGATCTGCGTATGCATATTTCTAAAGAACAGTGGTTAAAGTACTTGCAAACTACTGTTTCTTTACTTCAAGCAGGTGCTGGGTTCGAATACCACTCACCCTCTATGTTTCTACGCTTTCTTTCTTTCATTCTATTTAATTTTCACGTACATTGTCATTTTTTTTTCATAAAACATATGGTGAATTTTTACAAGGAAATCCTTAATTAATATTTTTTTAATTATTATTCTCTAATTAATATCATTTAAACGATTGAATTCTTTTCGAATAATTGCATTCATAGATTTAAAAAGATTTGTACAGGTATATAATAGAAAAATCACTCACACATACGCGAAAACTGCTGAAATATTTTTTACTGCAAGGTGCCGGGTTCGAACCCCAGTCAGATCTCTCTATTTCTTTCATAGTATATTCACATCAACATCCTTCATTCTTAAATTCATATTTTTTATTGATTTCTTATTTATTTCTCAATTTTTAAATTTTTAAATTTTTTTTAAATTTTTTAAATTTTTTTAAATTTTTATAATTCATTACTCATAAACAATAGTCTTCACACTACTCCACAAAAATTCTCTTTTTAAAACCATCATCATCTTTCACGCCATTCATTAAAATTAATTCATTAATAACCTTAATTAATACCCTCATCACGTTTCACAATTAAGTCAGAGGATGTCTCAAGGACGATACTAACCCATCTAGGCCCTGAAGGGGTGGTGTGGCACCCGCACGGCTCCGTTCGCTCCGCCGGTGCCTCAGTGCCTCCCCCGCCTGGGCTAGAACCGGCACTTCTTATCTACTCCCATTCGCTTTTGGACATGACCTATGCATTCTTTTTTCATTACTTCTATGTCACCATAAGGTGCGGCCTTCACCATACGGAGACGTCTTTACAAATATGCAAATTTCTCCGAAACTAATTGCCGGATCGATATGAAATTTTCAGACAATATTATCAAATATATGTACATTCAAAATATGTAAAAAAAAAAAAAATCGATTTTTTGAAAATTACAACTGGATGTAACCCCTTAAAATATTCCTAATTTTTTACATTTTTTCAAACTTTTGTTCTATATTGCCATGTTAAAAAATATGAAAAAAATGAGACGAAAGCGCCACCTGTTGAGCTATACGCTCCAAAAGCTTATAAACAGCGGTATGTGTCAAGATGCAACTTAACAAAACTTTTCATGAAATTCTGTGCATTAGTTCTTGATTAGAGCTGCCACAAAATTTTTATCACATACATAGAAACGGATATCTTTTAATTGTGGTCAAATCATGTTTAGTATATTCCAAAACGTGTAAATCCAATGAAAAGTAGATGTCGAAAAATTTTGCGAATCGAATATTTTCTTTTATTGAATGTAAATATAATTTCTACATAAAAAGTCGTTTTTATAATTCTTAATCGCACTGAAATAACTGAAGTTTTGATCGAGAAACGAAAAATTGCAATTTAGTCGAAGAACGGAAAGAAAATAGTTCGACATCACCAGACACACAACTGTTTTAGATTGATATTCAAGGTTGTTTCGTTTCGTTCTGTTTACAAACCAGTTGCTAAAGATATTACGTTGCAAAATATTCTTTTTTTTTTCTCTCAGTCATACTTCACTTGTATATTTTTGCATAAAACATTTTGTTCAGAATTCAGTTAAGGCTCCATCACGTTTCCTGATTATGTCATTTTGTTACAGTGGCTATATTATTAAATATTATGCACAATATTCAAGTTATTTTGCCACGCATTATAACTATTCAAACATCTGATATGTTTCTGTTACGAATATATATATATATATATATATATATATATATATATATATATTTTAAGAATAAGAATAAACATTTAAACAAGAAAGAAAGAAAAAAAAAAAAAAAAATCTGGAGTGACTCCACTCGACTTTCCAAACATTGAGTATAATAACAGTTTTGTAGATAAAGTAAAGAAAGAGGAGTTGTTAAACAAACAAAAGAGAGAAAACCATAATAGAGTGTTTGAGTATTTTTCACCATATATTACACGATGTTTTATTTAACGCTACTGAACTTTGAGCCCATAGATCATAGTGATAAAGAATTTTTCGTTGTGTCCCTGTAAAATCCTGTAAATGCTAGATTCACCAAAATGCTTATAGTTAGTGCAACAGTGATTTATAATAATCATATAAATTTTCAGCTCAATTGAATAAGGCATTTAGATGCTATCGCACTTTTAAAAATTTGGTCCCATAGGCCATAATGATAAAGAATTTTGTCCCTGTAAAAAAAACTGTAAGTGCTAAATTCACCAAAATCTATACAGTTGGTGCAACTGTGACCTATAACATGTGTACAAATTTTTTGCTCAGACTAATAAGGCGTTTAGACGCTATCGCACTTTTAAAAATTTGGCCCCATAGACCATAATAATAAAGAATTTTTCCTGGTGTCCCTGTAAAAAAACTATAAGTGCTAGATTCACCATAATAAATAGGGTTGGGACCTTGCAGGTGTGCACCTCATCGAGATTTTTTCGAATTTGAATTTTTTAAATTAATGTTTTTCCGATTTTAAATATTGGCTTCTTTGTTTCATTTTTCCTAGATTTATTATTTTGCTTCAATCGTCTGCGTACCTTAGCAACGGCTATTACGCAACTTATTTTTATTTAATGCATTCATTTGAAGGCGAATTTTTTTTTTTTTTTTTTAATTTGTTATATTTATTGAAAATAAAATCGTAATGCAGTAGAAAAAATTAAGTATAATCAGTTTTAAATTTAAAAACGTATTTATGACAGTTATGTTTAATTTTTTATAGTAGAACAACTTCTTATTTTTCATTTTTTAATCAATTCCTTTAAAAGAAAAAACTTTTATTTATTCATTTTTTTTTTTTTATTTACGGTATTTATCGGGAAAAATGGTAGTATATACATAGTAAAAAGGATTAAATTGATTAAAATTTATTTGTTTATATATTTATTTATTTTTTAATCTACTTTTTATTTTATTTTATTTTATTACATTGGTCGCAATCAAATCGTAATATAGTATAAATAGCATGGGCTATAAAATACATGGTTCAAAACTAAAATATTTAATAGATGCTGAGATACAGTCATCTTTAAGTAGTTCTTAAATAGTAGCAGATCCCCCCTGTCATCGATAAATATCCAGACTGAAGTGCCCGGGAAAGCTCTTTCTGCAGGCATGGTAAACCTAGACCTGATGCAGTGCGAGCGGGAAATTAGCTGCCGTAGACAGCGGGTACCCGAAGCGAGGTTTGGAGCAATTTCAGTTACTTTTTTTTTTTTTTTTTTTTTTTTTTTTTAAGTTTTTGTCAAAATGTGGTGTAAAAAAAATAAATATTAATTCAATTCTTTCGAAAATTCATTTAAATATACCAGCGAAGCGGGCGTAGCCTGCTAGTAATAATAATAAAATTAAGCTAATTTTTTTTTTTAATAATGTTTGAAGAGTTGTAGAATGATATTATTTTTAAAGTATTTTATAGCTGAAAACGTTCTATAATAATTATAGAAATTTTTTTAACTAGCAAACCCGTGCGGATTTTTTACGCATTATTTCTTTTCTAATTTGCCTTTAAAATTTAAAACTCATAAATATTACACCAATTTCACCACCTAATTCAAATTTTAGTTTACCAGAAGCCAAATTATTCTTATAACCAAATAAATATTTTGCAATAGTGAAACAGAATCATTCAAAGAAAAGTTTCAAAATAAAATTCGTGGTTCACGACCCAGTTTTCATACTTCCGCAGTCAGTACAGTTTTATTAAAGAACCCCCATGGCGCCTTTTAAATTTTTATCACCAATAGTGCAATGACATTTTATTTATTTTGGCATAATTTTTTGAAAAGAAAAAAAAAAAAAAAAAAAAATCCTGTTTTGATTATACTTTTTATGATTGCGTTTTTAAGTCAATTTATGATAATCATTAATATGCTGTATATATCGTTAAAATATTGCTAGGTTTAAAAAGACGCTTGTAAAGATTCCGAAGAAGCAACTGTTAAAAATACATTTTTCCGCAAAATAATTTCATCAGACAAATGTTGTCATTTTTACCCTGTTTTTATTAACTTCTATTCTTGTTTGTTTGTGTGTTTGTTTGTGCAGTACAAATATTGCAATCGAATTTTAACTAACTTCCCTACTAGCTAGACATTTGAATCATTAGGGCCGTTTTTAAGAGGCGAACTTAAGAGGACTCTCTACTTATCACCACCAAAATCCAAAGCCAATGTTGATCTATGGAGATTTTTGCCCCGTTATAACTCCTTAACTAATACATATTTTTAAGTTCCGCTTTCACATTCAGAACATTCACAGTTGTTAAACAATTTATCAAGGGATAAATTCCTTAAAAATTGTGAATTTTTGGAATGTGAAAACGGAATTAAAAAAAATGGATTAGTTAATGAGTTATAACGGGGCAAAATTTCCAGTAGATTAACATTGGCTTTCGCTTTCGAAGACGACAAGTAGTCAGTTTGCCCCTTCCGTCTTCCAAATTTCACCAAAATGTGAAAAAATCATCTGTATACTAAATTTGTCTTAGTTACTTCCAAGAAAATACATCTTCTTAAGGTATTCGAGCAGAAAGTTAATGTCTAAATTTGAAAAAAAAAAAAACATTTTTTTTTTTTTTTTTTAAATAGTCAGTGTATTTCGTGACACACTTGTGCGTCACCAAGCAAGAAATGAAAAACATTAGTGTTTCGGTTAAAATTAGTCTCTTTTCTGAGAGCTTTTTTTTTAAATATATTTTTTGAGGTATTGTCACCCGAAATCCTGTTTTCTTTAACTTTAAATTTAGTCGGGAGACCAATTTTAAAACTGTACTTAGCTAATAGGAATTTATTGCTTTGCAATGCTCTACTTAAAAACGGAACGATTGTGTTTCATTGCTGAATACAAGTTTTTGGCAATTTGACAATATTCTTGTGTAAAGTAATGGGCGAACGAAACTTACATGATAGATATTGATTTTAAATCCTTAATGCTGTTGTATTTATATCTAAATGAAAAAAACTTAAATATAACGACATTATTAGGAAATCTCAATATTATAATATCTATATAAAACAGTAAAGCTGTAAAGAAAAAGAATCTTGATTTTTAAATTTACTGTTAAACAAGAAAGATAAATCATACAGCCTGCATTCCTGCATAGAGTATAAAACACTTTTCAATTTTTCTGATATACTACTCGGTGCAGCGCCTAACCTGCAATGTATTTTAATCTACGCAGTGACACCCTAATATATTATTATTATTTTAAGAAAGAAATATAATGTAAACTATCACTGTAGCTTTATTTTTAAATAAAACATAAAATAAATTGCTTTTCTGTAGCCCAATATAACACGTAAAAACTATATGCGCACCATACACTGTACTAAAAATTTAATACAATAGAAAAAAGAAAAAAATATATCGTAGAGCAATTGAAACTGCTCTTTATGGAAATTCCACTTGGTATCATAATGTATCTGAATATTTTAGTGTGACCTTGTAAATCAATTACTGATGCTATTCATGAACACACTTACAGTGTTTTTTTCTTTTAATTTGTGTTTTGTGCATTATAAAGATATAAAAACATGCTTTAAGTAAATACCTTTCATTAACCGTAATATATACACTATATATATATAACTTTTATGAGTCCTTTTACGTACATTTATCATTTGCAGTAGGAAACAAGGTATAATGAAATAGAATAATATATAGTTTCAGTACATTCTAAAAATACTGACAGACAGACGTACTGAATTAATAAATATTTCAACTTCGTTGAAAAGTGTTAAAATAGTTTTGTCTAAGTTATTATTTATTTATTTATTTATTTATTTTTTCGAAACTTGCTAAAAGAAAAATTCTTTCGTTAATCTTATTTTTTTTATTTATTTTCAGGTATGAGCATTTTAGAAGGGAAAGAAGACATATTTGCAGAATTGAGAGCGAAATTCTTTTCAACTTACACAGTGAGTATTTTCATGTACTTATTAGTCTAAAATAATAATCTTTTTTTTACTGTGAAAAAAAAAAAAAGTTGTATTAAATAATGCCATGTAAATTAAAATTTAAAAAAATACGCTTCTGTTCCAAAATGTGCAAAAAATTCCAATTAAGCGTAAATCGATTAAAAACTAATCACAAGATTTGATACATACGCAGACAGATTCTTCTCATGGAACCTGCACTTGATGAGATTGAATTCTGAAACTACTACTTCCGTATTGTAATCGAGGTATATAATTTGAATAAAATCGGTTCTGTAAAACTGCGTTAAAAAGGAGTCGTAAAATTTGCACCAGACAAATTTTTGTATCGGGAACCTGCACCCCCCTGGATTGGTTGGTTGGTTGGGTTTAAAGTCGCAGTAGTGCGCAATGGGTAATCTGTACCCCCTGGAACGTGGGTCTCGTGAGATAGCTATTTGAAAATGCATAGATGTTGTTTTGTCATTGACACATGCCTAAAACTTGAGTAAAATCGATTCGACAGAAGTGCTTTAAAAATGCATCGCATGATTTCACACAGACAGCTTTTCGCTCCTGGAACCAGTCTTTGGTGTGATAAATCCCTAAGAGTACTAGCATACTGTATTGTCATAGACTATGGACTAGTGTATAAAATTTGACAAAATCGGTTCGGCAGATAGGATTAAAAACGAATCATAAGATTTGTTACTGACAAACAGATCCCCCCCCCCCCTGGAATCTGCCTTTGGTGGGATAGATCTCTGAATATGTTTACATATTGTATAATAATCGATTATGGACTTAAGTCTAAAATTTAAGGAAAATCGGTTTGGAGAAGTAAATGTTGTTGTCGTATGCCACTCGGAAATTTCGAGCCCCGTAGTGGAACTATCCGGATTTAAGGCAAGAGTGGCGCGCCTTCCGTTTTTCGGAGGAGCGCCACATACGGAGGAAGAACGACTTAGCTACAGAAGCTGGTGAAAGATGTCAGCACCAGCAAACAACAGGAACTCTAATTTTGATCCTGATCAAGGCCGAGTTAAACCCATGTTCCGGTACCCCCAGAGGTATAATTTTCGATGGGAACTTCGAGGACTTTCCGACCACGGCGGAATTTCACGTGCACCAGTCGCCATTAGCGTACACGACGGTCTTCGGCCGGCTTGAGGACCGAACCCGCAATCTTTCGATCACGAACTCGCTGCTCTTGGAAGAAGTAAATTAAAATTAATCGTAAAATTTGACACATACAAACATATTTTTGCCTCTGGAACAGTGCTGCCAAATTTACGGACTTTTTTATTCAGTAATCACAAACAATTTTGAGGAGGGATATTTGATACACATAAATAGACGATTAATCTTCGAAGTAATTAAGCAACCGTTACAACTGAAATTTAGTAGTAAACATTGAATAAAAAAGTCCCTAAATTTGGCAGCATAAGCTCTGGAACCTGTCCCTGGTAAGACAAATCCCTGAAAATTCTTGCATATTGTATTGTAACCGATTCATGGCTAAAATTTGAGTAAAATCGATTCGGCAGGAATGTGTTAAAAATGATATAGACAGACAGACTTTTGCCCCGTAACCTGCCCCTAGTGAGATAAATCCTTACAAAAGCATTGTTATTATCGACTATGAACTCGTGCGCAAATCTTCGAACAAAATAGGTTCGATGGAAACGAGTTAAAAATTGACTGCAGTATTTAAAACAGATAGATACACACGCAGAACGACACAGTCAAATAAAAGTACATAAAAACTAGTATGTTGTGGCCACCACAAGACTTTCTTCTATATTTTCCTATACAAATTCACTCAATAACAAAAAAAAAAAAAAAAAAAAAAACGATATTTTTTCAAAATTTTTTTTCGTTAAAAGTAAAAAAAATTTATAACTTTGTTTTAAATTATCACATATTTATAGTTCAACCATTCGTTTTAAAGGTATTGACGAGACCTTTCGAAAGATACCCATCTTGAACGGTAGGGAGGGGGATGGGGGGGGGGGGGGAGCGATGCTCCGCATGCACAAAATTTTTTTTTCTAATTAACTACTACTATTATCAATAATTCATATTAATTTTACAATCACAGGTTAAGAATAACTCTCATTTTGTACATTTATATGAAATTTTGTCCTATACTGCCATGTTGAAAATTTAGAAAAAATACGATCACAGCGCCACCTGTTAAGCGATTGATCCCCAAATCTAATCAGCACCAGTTTATGTCAGGGGCCAACTAAATACCAAGTTTAGTTAAATTTCGTTAGAAAAATCGTTTTTTTTTTTTTTTATTTATTTATTATTTTTTTTTTTTAAGTTTTGTTTTGTTAAAAGAAAAAAAAATCGATAACTTTCTTTTAAATTATCACAGATTAAAAGTACAACCATTCGTTTTAAAGGTATTGACAAGACCTTTCGAAAGATACCCATCTTGAAAATTTACTCCCCTCGAGGGGGGACTTCCCCCCAGGGGGGTAGGTGGAGAGGCTCTTAAGCATACAAAAAATTTTTCCCAGTTGACTGTCTCTATTATAAATAATTCTTGTAAATTTCATTCTGATTACTATAAAATAATTCTCTTTATGCACATTTATACAAAATTTTGTCCTATAATCACCATGATAAAAATATGGAAAAAGCGGGATGGAAACGCAACCTGTAAGACAATTTTTACCAAAAGTTGATAGGCACTAATTTATGTCAAGGTGCAACTACATACCAATTTGTATGAAATTCTGTGCAATAGTTCCTAAGATACAGTTGCCACAAAATTTTGTTACACACACACACAGACAGACATTTTCTAAAAATGGTCAAATCGTGTTCTACAGCTCTCAAAGCGTGTAAATCCATCAAAAACCCGAGGTCGAAAATTTTTACGAATCCAATACTTTCTTCTACTGAATATAGAAGAAAGTAATAACGTAACAATGGATTTACTTTCACACGTTAAACACGTAAATACTGTATGTAGTATATAAACTAAAGTATGATTTTATAAACAAATCCGTATTATCCGGGCAAAATGTAATAAAAGGCACTTTTATCAACAATATTAAATTCATAATGGATACTGTGCTGTGCAGGTTAAAGATTTTGGATTGATAATTATCCTGGACTTGATCCAGTTTAGTAACGTACTTTAATTAATTAGAGCCAATGGAAAAGAATATATTAGACTCATTTTGATTAGCCTTGTATATTGTTTATGCATTGTATATGTATTACTTACTACATTTAAATTTAGCTCAGTGGGAAAAAGGTAATACGTAACACAGATTTAAATGCAAGCTATTTCCAATTATAACCTCTAATATATCCGTTTTTGTGTTGACCTGTGTTTCCATCAAATACTCTTTAGATATATTTTTGTGTGTTAAAAAAAAAAAAAAAAAAAAAAAGAAAAAAGAAAGAAAAGATAGAAAAGATAGAAAGAAAAAAGTCTTAATTTAATAAATTTAGTGCAGTCTGAAGTTGTTAAAATGCAATAAAGAGAAATTGCTTCCGTAAAAATAATATATTTAAATTCTTTTGTTCACGAACCATTTCTCCGATTAGTAAATAGTTTCATGTAATATCCCCACATCGTGCAGATATAAAATACTGAATTTGACTTCCTGTTAATATCTGGTTTTGAATTATGTTTATAAGGTACACAACACAGACCACCCACTAAAAACCTAATTTTCGTATTCAGGATACTTAAAACATGTAATTATAGCAAAAACTCAGTTTCGAAAACTCGAACTCAAAAGAGTACTTCATTTTCCATGCATAGATGAGTGAAAGTAAAAGAGCAAAAGCCCCCAGGGGGGTACCTTCTTCAGGTATTCAGGGGGAGTCACGCACCCCGGGCCCGAGTGATCTTTTTATCTCTTCATTTTTTTTTTTTTTTAAACCTTTTCTTTTCTTTTTTTTTTTTTTTTTTTTTTTCCTCTAAGTTTTTGGCATTTTTCTTGCTTTTTCGCCCTTGTTTGTTTTTTTGGTTTTTAATGCCAATAAGGTTTTGGTACTTGTTCATTGTTCTTGAAAAAAAAATAAATTGTAAAAAAAAAAAATTAAAAATTTGAAAAACTTACAAAAAAAATGAAACTACTTACCTTGTTATACTCACCTTTTTGGTTTCTACTTACCCTGTTTATTTTCACTCACCTATATTTTTTGGTCTCGTTCTTGTTGTTTATACTAATATTACTTAACTTCTAAAACATTAACCAAGCTGTGACCGGTGTAGATGTGGCGCTGGTTATTGGGTTGGCGATTTGGTGAGGGTCTCACGGTAGTCTAGCCTTGGGAGCACACTGGGAGACTGGTGCCCTTGGTGAAGGTGAGACAACGGTGACTACTCGAACGAGAAACACCGGACTAACACGACTACCACATGTGATTCCCAATCTGGGTCGACGGTCTGGTAGCTGGTGAGTGGTTATGGGTGTCCCAGGGAGCGATTCTCAAAACCCTTTGCTTTCCGTCCGTTCAAGAAATGGGCTGACTTGTGGGACTAAGGAAACCCTCGAACCTTTTTATTTAATTTAATTATGGCGACAAACAAAGGAAATACGAATAATGCGTCTGGCTCGGGCCAAGCTATTAAAAATTCAAATGAGAAATCTTGGGCTGAAAGAATGGAAGAGTTTTCTTCCACGCTTAATGAGAGTAATGTGTTTATAAATTGCGAAGCTAGATTTTTTATGGTAAAGAAGAAAGAAGGAGATTTCTCAAGAACATCTCCCTTCTTAATACAAAAGGCACTGCAATCTATAATGGGTAATCCAAAATCAGTGAAAAAACTTAGATCAGGGGAATTATTGGTAGAAGTCGAAAATAACAAGCAAGCTAACAGTTTAAAAAAGTGTACTCAATTTGCAAACATTCCTGTCACTGTTGATGTCCATAGAACTCTAAATACTTGCCGTGGTGTCATTTCTGAATCTGACCTCCAGTTTATACCAGAAGCCGAAATTCTTGAAAACCTCAAAGAGCAAAAAGTTATCGGAGTAAAACGTATATCTATATTTCGCGACAATAAACCAATTCCAACTAAACACATAATCTTAACAATAAATTCCCCAAAACTTCCAACATCAATAAAAGCTGGATACCTTGAATGCCCCGTCAGACAATACATACCAAATCCGTTACGCTGCTTCAACTGCCAACGTTTTGGCCATTCTAAAACTTCCTGCCGTGGAAAACAGACATGTGCCCGCTGCAGTGCCATTGGCCATGATAGTCAAAATTGTGAAGCCACTGTGTGTTGTGTTAATTGTAAAAAAGATCACCCATCATATGCTAAGTCTTGTGAAAAATGGAAAATAGAAAAAGAGATTCAAACCATTAAAACAAAACAAAATATATCATACCCAGAAGCCAGAAAAATAGTAGAATCAAGAACACCCATCGTTGGTAAATCATATGCTGCTGTTACTTCCACCAAAAAAACTTGTAAAACAATAGCTACACAAACTGACTCTCTAATCAATACCAGCCCACCAGTTGAAACTGTTTCACCTAATTCTACAAAAATACCCAATACTAGCTCCCCACTCGAAACTACAGTAAACAATTCCCAAATCTTACAATCCAAACCAAATCAGTCTTCTAACTCTTCACAGTCCTCTTCATCAAAATCAAGAAATTTAAAGAAAATTCCACAAACTGCTAAAACCTTATTGTCTGAAAAAAGTCTTAACTCTACATCTCTAAAGCACTCTAATTCACCCTCTCGTCTCAATATCATCAAGAAAAAGAAGCTAACAAAATTGCCCACTCCCGCTACAAATAAAAATAATAAAGGAAATCTTCCAAAACAAGATGATATGATCTGCCTCCATCCTTCTGATGGGGAGGACGGTATGTCCACTGCATCAGAGGACAATGACGTGGATGTTATAATCTAAAAAAAAAAAAAAAAGTATGACCAATTTCATTTCATGGAATTGCCGAGGTTTTATTAATAAACGAGATGAAATCAGAGATATTATCTCTGATTATCGACCTATTTGCTTTGCCTTCCAAGAAACACACCTAAGACAACATGACAATGTTAAAATCCGTGGCTACCGGTGTTTCAGAAAAGATTTTACACATTCTGACAGAGCTACAGGTGGTGTAGCTCTTTTAATTTCAAATAATGTTTCACATTCTAATATCATTTTAAATACAGACATCCAGGCTATTGCTGTTCAGATCCATATACACATGCTTATCACCATCTGCGCCGTTTACTTACCACCAAATATGACTGTTCGACAATGTGACCTCAATAGGCTTATTTTGCAGTTACCGACTCCTTTTTTAATTCTTGGTGATTTTAATGGACACAACCAACTTTGGGGTAGTCCTGATATTAATCCTCGAGGACAAATTATTGAAGAGCTAATCACTGATAATAATTTATGTATTTTAAATAACGGTGACAACACATATTTTCATGAACCTTCCAGAACTTTTCATGCTATAGACTTGGCCATCTGCTCTCCAACTTTGTATCCTTATTTTAATTTCTTTGTGAGTAACGACCTTCATAATAGCGACCATTTTCCTCTATTTTTATCTTTTTATACTTTTAATGATCATCATCCTATAAATCCACATTATATTTATGACAAGGCCAACTGGGCTACTTTCACTATAAATGCAACTATCACATATGAAATGATCGAGGGTGATATCAACAGAGCAATCAGTGATGTCACAAACTGTATTATGAATGCAGCTGATATTGCTATTCCAAAATCCTCTGGACGTCTGAGTAAACATTCAAAGCCATGGTGGAATGATGAATGCAATAATGCAAAAAGACAGCAACAAAAAGCTTGGGGAATTTTTAGGAGGTACCCGACTACTGCTAATTATATCGCATTCAAAAAAGCAAGGGCAGCCGCACGAAGAATCCGCAGAATCTCCCAAAGAAATTCCTGGATTAAATATGTGTCCAGCATTACCTCTAATGTAAGCAGTAAACAGCTTTGGCATCGTGTCAAGAAAGCAATGGGAATATATTCTAATCAAAGTATTTCGTTTTTAAATGATAATGGCCAAACTATAACTTCTACTAAAAATATTGCAGACACCATTGGTAAAACCTTATCTCACATCTCCAGTTCTAATTCATATTCCGAACCTTTTTTGTCTCATAAACATAATTCTGAACGATCATCAATCAATTTTCACTCCCGCTCTTCACCAGACTATAATAGACCTTTTACAGATAATGAATTAAAAAATAGTTTGAAACTTTGCCATAACTCTGCTCCCGGACCCGATGGTGTTACCTATATTATGATTAAACATTTATCAAAACAGTCTCTCAATAATCTCCTTCATCTTTACAATAGGATCTGGACTGAAAATATTTTCCCTGTTGCTTGGCACGATGCTATTGTTATTCCTTTTCCTAAGCCAGGTAAAGATGCTACTGATCCCAAAAATTATAGACCCATTGCCCTCACAAGCTGTCTATGTAAGCTGCTAGAAAAGATGGTAAATACTAGGCTTGTTTTCATTTTAGAAAAAAATAACTTGATTTCTCCATGGCAAAGTGGTTTTCGACGGGGCCGCTCAACGGTTGACAATATCTTATTACTGGAGACTAATATTCGAAAAGCTAATGTGAGACGTAACCATTTGGTTTCAATTTTTTTCGATATAGAAAAAGCTTATGACAGGACATGGCGCTATGGTATTTTAAAAGATCTTTTTAACTTGGACTTTAGAGGAAGTCTCCCCATTTTCATTCAAAACTTTTTAAGAGTCAGACGCTTTCAAATTCGTATAGGATCAGTTTATTCAGATTATTATTTTCAGGAGGAAGGTGTGCCTCAAGGCAGTGTTTTGAGCGTTACACTTTTTTCTTTAAAAATAAATGATATTTTAAAACAGTTGCCACCAAGTGTACATGGAATCTTATATGTTGACGACCTGCAAATTTCTTGCCAGGGAAATGACATGCGCTTCATAGAACGCCAATTACAACTTGCTATAAACAATATCATTAAATGGACAAATAAAAATGGTTTTAAATTCTCAACTGACAAAACACAATGTGTGCATTTTTGTCGTAAACGAGGTCTTCATCCAGATCCTCAGATTTTGATGAATAACAGGCCAATTTCGGTTGTTGACACTGCTCGATTTCTGGGTGTTATATTTGACAGAAAATTGACTTTTATTCCACATATTTCATATTTAAGAACTAAATGTGATAAAGCACTAAATATTTTAAAAGTCCTTTCTAATACTTCTTGGGGAGCAGACCGTCCATCGCTACTCAAAATATATCGTGCTACTATTCGCTCCAAACTAGATTATGCTTGCCAGGTTTATGGATCAGCAGCTCATTCTTACCTCAAAAAACTGGACACAACACACCACAGTGCACTTAGAATTTGCTCAGGAGCATTCCGGACCAGTCCTGTTTTTAGTTTATATGCTGACTGTGTGGAGCCTTCTCTCACTGATATAAGACAAAGACTTTCTTGTGAATTGTACTTTCGCATCCTTTCACATCCTAATCATCCACTTCACTCACATTTAAATAACAACGATCATAATCTTTATGTGAATCGGCCATCTTGCATCCCTCATTTTTCTCTTAGGATTAAGAACTTTCTTGTGGGCACTTCTCATATTCATACCAAAGTTCGTCCCCGTTCTTTTTTAATCATGACGCCTTGGAATTTCCAAGTTATTTCTTGTCTTCATCCATTTAAGGGATTTGACAAATCTAACACAGATGCTTCCATTTTTCAAGCACTTTTCTCATCTCATCGCTCTGCCTACAAAGACTATATTGAAATTTTTACTGATGGCTCCAAAACAACTAATAAAGTCGGTTGTGGTATTATCATTGGTAATACAACGTTTAGCTATCAACTCCCTAATTCTTTTTCCATCTTCTCTGCAGAGTTCTTTGCTGTTGAGGTTGCCCTTAACATTATTTCATCTCATCACAGTAGGAAATTCATTATATATACAGACTCAAAGAGTGTTCTTGATTCTCTCTCTTCTAGCTCTTGTAACCTGACTTTCATTTCTATTTTAAAAACTTACAACGACCTTTTGAAAAAGGGATTTGATATTTTGTTTTGCTGGGTTCCTGGCCACGTAGGCATAAAAGGCAATGAAGCAGCAGACAAAGCCGCAAGGCAGGCTTCCATACTTTTAAACTGTCCTGTTCCTTATGAAGACGTTAAGCACACACTTAAAAGCTATCTTAAAAATATGTGGCAAAGGGAGTGGAATAACAAAAATAGTAATAAATTGCGAGAAATAAAGTCTCAAATTTCAGTCTGGCCTACAATTTCACCTAGAAAATACGATGTTATTATTACTCGACTACGAATTGGGCATTCCAGACTCACACATAAATACTTATTACTTAGAGAACAACAACCTGAGTGTCCAAAGTGTCATTTCAGTGCTTTAACCATTCGTCATGTCCTCACAGACTGCCCTTGCCTTCGTCATCTCTATCGAACACATTTTAATTCATCTTCACCCAATCTGACGAACCTTTTAGGTGTGAACCCTCATCATCGCATGACTAATTTTTTAAAAGAAGCTGGTTTTTATCATGACATTTGATTTTATATTTTACACTGTTCATCTTTTTATTATATACACTGTTCATCTCCTTTTACTTCGGTTTTTTATATTTACACTGTTCATAACTTTTTACATCATTTTATTTTATACACTTATTACTCTGCTTTCTATTATTTCAATCTTTGTCTTGTGTTTTATTATTTTACCTATTGTCTTAATTTTCAATGTGTTTTTTACTGACCATCTGGATGGGTAAAACCCATCCAGAAGCATCCTTATTTTTTATCCTTTTGTTTGGCGCAGTATGTCCCATTGCGGACCTTGCGCCATTAAACAACCAACCAACCAAAAGAGCAAAAGAATAAATCACGTGGTAATGTTGTTGCCATTGCGAGTAAAAACTGCTTCAAATACAGATGCTTTAAACTTCTTACTTTTACTTATAGAAATATTTTATTCAAGAAAATTTCCGGTTTTAATAACAATAATAATTGTTATGCTGTGACCATCACAAAACTTTTTTCTGTATCATTCTATATATTCACGCGCGCGCCTATCGATTAACATGCACAAGAATGTAATCAACATAGTTTCTCACAATAAAAATTTTATATAAGCAGTTGGTTGCAATTTTATACAATAGATGTTGATATCCGAAAAATCGCAAAAAATCACCAAAAGCAGCATTATCTGCCGGCCGATATACATTCAAATAAAACCAGTATAGTTTTACATAATGACCATTTCATATAGTTTGGTGCGTTTATATACTATGAAACCTGGTATACAGCCTTACCGTAAACGGGGAAAATTGCAGTATAGCAGTGCCACCTGTTGGTTAATAGACTCTTTAATTAAATCAGCATAGCCTTTCATATGACTCATTTCACATATCAAGTTTAGTGCATTTATATGCTATACAAGCTGAGCTATGATCATCCCATAGATGAAGAAAATTGCAGCATAACAACGAGCAATAATCTGTCGGCCTATATGAATCCAAATTGAATCAGTATAGTTTTTAATAATGGACACTTTATATATCAAGTTATGTGTACAGTCGGTAACAAAATTGTCCGAACACTAGCAAAAATTACTATGTGAAAAAAGTACACTTCATACGGTTTTGTTAAATAAATCCTTGTGGAATCCTGTTCTTAGACTAAGAACACGATTCGATAAGGATTTATTTAACAAAACCGTATGAAGTGTACTTTTTTTACATAGGAATTTTTGCTAGTGTTCGGAGACTTTTGTTACCGACTGTACATATATACACACTATATAGCCTCACCATAAGTGTAAAAAATTGCACCATGCCTTACGATGGATACAAAACTCTAATCAGCACAGATTTATATCAAAGTACAAAAAAATATCTCGTTCGTTATTTCGTGAGATACAGCGTGCACAAAATTTTGGTAACACAGGCATTTTTAAAAAATAGATAATTTAAACTCAAGACATCTCAAAACATGTAATTCATGGAAAAACCGGAAGTCGAAAAATTTCACTATTCCAAACTTTCTTATTTTACATGAAGAAAGTGAAGACTACTTTATTTGAGAAAACTTTCGGCTTTAACAATAATAATAATAATAACAAACAAATCTGATTTTCGAAGATTAAACTAAAGTATTTTGAATTTTTCTTTGAGTAAAGATAAATATTACATCATTGTGACATAAGTTATCAGAAACTTATTTTCAAGAGAGAATGGATTGAGCAATTTGATTAAACTTAAGTAAAAATCGAATCGCCCGTATCTGCTTTCAGATAATGTCATCCACTGAATGAAGGTCGTTAACTGAAGAAGGAAATGTAAACGGTTACTTAATAATTTGTTATTATAAAATAATGATTGGGGCGGCGTAGATGTTATGTTGTCAATCAGTATGACTTCTAGCAATTGCCTTTATGACAGAATCGTTATGTTTACAGATCGTGGGTTTTAAAAGTTCTTATTACATGTTGTTTAAATGTTTTTTTTTAACTATGCGGTTGATTTATCTATGTAAATACATTTTACAAAATACTATTTTTACAATACTATATAACATTGTACAGTTGTTTAAATAAAATAATGAAATAAAATAAAATAAAATAAACTCATACACATATTTACCACACTCACTACCTATTATTTTGTTCCAAAATTGGCACAGAAAAATGTGATATTCAATAAAAACTTTTCGATAGATACAATTTTTATAGCAGGGATCATCTACATATTGAACTTTGTCAACTGTATTTCTCTTATCTGTATTTCCCAAAAACTGCATGAAATAATTCTTGGAAATTCTCAAAGAATTATACCGAAATAGTTTAGTTTACTAATTTTTACAAAATTTTTAATTTTTAAGCGAAGAGAATTTCTAAAAGAGAAGGGATTTTTACCAATCAGTAAAATCTGTCAACATAGAAATTTATTACTCACATTAGAAAAATCTCTTATTTGTACTTCATTTGCGTTCATACTAGTTGAGTCTGATGGTTCTAGTTCATTATATATATATATATATATATATATATTATTTCTTCCGTTAACGAGGAAATAGGATTTCTTACAATCATTGTAATTAATAACTACAAAACTTTGAATGAACAGCATAAAATCCAAAGACTCGCAACAATTCTTTCAAGTCGAAAGAAAACACGACCCTTCGTTGGTCAAACAAAGTAGGCACGAGTGTCGCAAACAAAGTGGCAACGTATCACAGTTGTTGCGGGTTCTTGCATTTCATGGTGTTTATTCAAAGTTTTGTACTTATTACTTTTAAACACGAGTTCTGTGATGCTTTTCTATAGCAATTTCTGCAACTGCCTCATTTTAACTTAACAAGCGCATACAATAAATAAGTAAATAAAAATGTAAATGTAAACAAAAATAAAAATAATAAAGCTTTGGACACATTTAAGAAATGATAACTTTTTTTTTTTTAAACTTTGAAACTTTAACTCTGAAATGTTTTTTCCCCTATCACGTTTAAAGAAAATTTTTTGGAATGTATATGCTTTACGTTAATATTTATAAATAAATAGGTTTTATAAAATGGTTCAGTTTAAAACCATTTCTGATATTTCTATATAAGAATGGAGTAAAATCGAAGAATTTCTTAAATTGTTATGAAACTTTTGTATAGATGGCAGCACTAACCTAGCGATTTCTTTATATTAGAAGAGTGTACGGGAATATGAAATATCATAATGTAAACTTTTGTGGACACTCTAAATAATATTGAAAATAGTGCTTTAAACATTCTGGAAGCATATGACCGTACTGATCCGGCTAACAGAAAACGTCCTAATTTTGGTTTAGTTATTAATTCCCTTCTTTAATCTTACTTTTTCTTCTTTTAGTAACTTTTCTGTTAGTTGCTTTTTTTCTGTAGATGACAGCACCAAAATTTTGGCCTTATCTTTTTCATGAACTATTGGGTTGTTCGATAAATAATGTCGTTTTTTAAAATCTTCGCTTCTAAAAACCAAGGCTTCTTCGAACGTGGAATTTTTCAACTTACCGAAAGATGGCAAAAGGTCATCCAAAAAAATAGGCAATATATCATTGATTAATGTTTGTTGTTAATATAAATAAATTCACATTGAAAAACATGAAAAAAAAAAAAAAAAAAAAAAAAAAAACGACATTATTTATCGAACAACCCAATATTTCCTTTTCAGGGGATGGTTTATTCTTTTCACTGCAGATGGCAGCAGCACTCATTTTTTTCTCTTTCTTCCCTCTTCCTGTGGTTTTTATGTGTTTCTTTTCTATGTTTTAAGTATTTTCTTATTTTTTTTTTAAAAAAAAAAGAATAAATCTCAAAAATTATGTGAAAAGTATAAAACTTTTTCTAAAAACTCATTGTGCTTCTTTTTCAAAAACTTCATCCCCTCGAATTTAACGCCCTCCTCCTACTTCACAGACCCTTGCTTATATATATATTTTTCTCCATCACAAACCCAATTTTCATCTTTTTTCTACTTCTGTCATCTGAAGAAGCGGGGCGATGGCCCCAGGTGCTTCGGAACTATGCTCCTCGAACTTCGAATATGAAATATCATAATTATATGAGCATTACTCAAGAAGAACAAGATTATTAATGTACCAAAAAGGCAAAATAAATGGGATTTTAAATAATTGTGATTAGGAATATGATGTGAAAAACTAATTTTCAAAATTTCTCATTATTTATAAATTAAAAACTAAGAAAGTTTTATTTATAGGTTTTATTTATAAGAAGGTATATGCGATAGGTGTGAAAAATAAGAAAACTAACTGCATTTGATAACAAACAAGATTTATGCGAGCGTTGCTGTAAATTTTGTAAGACAGACATGTGACGAAGATTCCCAAAGAAATTATTTAAAAATATTTACAAAAAACAGGGCTTCCTAATCCTAATGCCCCACATGGGAAGTCATGAGCATAATCAAGTCTTGCTGTAGAGATTTATATTGCCCTTAAAAAAAAAAAAAAAAAAAAAAAAAAGCCTTTTTTACTGAAATTGCAACGATTATGAAATTCGACGATTATTATTACACGATTTACTACAACGATTATTATTACATGAGACAAAGAACTATCTATTAAAACAGGAATAAACTACTACGTCAGAAACGCCAAAGAAAAATTATTGAGGTGCATACAGCTGTTTCGGTAGCCTAAAGCGTACCGTCTTCAGTGCTTCTTTTTGCACTGAAGACGGTACGTTTTAGGCTACCGAAACAGCTGTATGCACCTCAATAATTTTTCTTTGGCGTTTCTGACGTAGTAGTTTATTCCTGTTTTAATATGCCAACGCCAAGTCTCCTGCTATTAAAGAACTATCTATTTTCGCAACTACAGAAAATTTTGTAAGTTCTATATAAATGATACAATATATATATATATATATATATTTGCCGATATAAAGTTTGGAAAGAACTTCTTCGAATTCTGAATCAAATAACAAACGCCTATTACCTAGGCCCACCAGTAGCCGAGCGGTTCTGCGCTCAAAGCTGATAGATGTGAGGTGTTGGGTTTAATCCCAGGTCGCGCTCATCGGCCTATTCGTTCGGAGTTTTCCGTGGTTTTCTCCGAAAATTGCGTAAATATGGGCTAGGACCCTTTGAAAGACCCCCATGGAGGGCACTCTCCCTCAGGCCTAGGACCCTAGGGCAGTCAATAGGCCTTATTCCCCACAACCTAGCCCAACCTATTACTCAGTATACTACACATTTTGAAAACTAAACTAAAATGCTAACTAATTGTTTGAGTACCTAAATAAAAAATCTGGAGTTACTCCACTCGACTTTCCGAACATTGAGTAATTAACAGTTTTGTAGATAAAGTAAAGAAAGAGGAGTTGTTAAAAAACAAAAGAGATAAACCATAATAAAGTGTTTGAGTATTTTTCTCCATATATTACACGATGATTTATTTAACGCTACTGAACTTTGAGCCCATAGATCATAATGATAAAGAATTTTCGTTGTGTCCATGTAAAAAACCTATAAATGCTAGATTCACAAAAATGCTTATAGTTAGTGCAACAGTGATTTATAATATTCATATAAATTTTCAGCTCAATTGAATGAGGCGTTTAGATGCTATCGCACTTTTAACTAGTATGTTGTGGCCACCACATGACTTTCTTCTATATTTTCCTATACAAATTCACTCAGTAAAAATAATTTATTAAAATTATTATTTAAAAAAATTATCTTCCATGATAATGCAGATGATTTCCATATTAGAGAAATAGTATAAAACTAAATATCCAAAAAAAGTCAATTTTATTGTCAATATTACATAATAAAAAAAAAATCGATAACTTCATTTTAATTTATCGCAGATCTATGGTTCAACCATTCGTTTTAAAGGTACTGGCGAGCTCTTTTGAAAGATACCCATCATGAAAATTTACTCCCCTCGAGGGTGGAATTCCCTCCCCCCCCCAGAGGGGGGGGGGGAGGCGAGGTTCCTGCTGATACAAAAGATTTTTCCCAGTTGACTATCTCTATTATAAATAATTCTGGTAAATTTCATAATGATTATTAAAAAATAATTTTCTTTATGCACATTTATACAAAATTTTGTACTATACCACCATGTTAAAAATTTAGAAAAAGCGGGATGGCAACGCAACCTGTAAGACAATTTTTACCAAAAGTTGATAGGCACTAATTTATGTCAAGGTGCAACTACATACCAATTTGTATGAAATTCTGTGAAGTAGTTCCTGAGATACAGTTTCCACAAAAGTTTGCCACACCCACGCAGAGACTGACAGACAAACAGACAGACATTTTCTAAAAATGGTCAAATCGTGTTCTACAGCTCTCAAAACGTGTAAATCCATCAAAAACTCGAGGTCGAAAATTTTTACGAATCCAATACTTTCGTCTATTGAATATAGAAGAAAGTAAAAATTTGGTCCCACAGGCCATAATGATAAAGAATTTTTCTTTGTGTCCCTGTAAAAAAACTGTAAGTGCTAAATTTACCAAAATCTATACAGTTCGTGCATTTGTGACCTATAACATGTGTAAAAATTTTTTGTTCAGATTAAATAAGCGTTTAGACGCTATCGCACTTTTAAAAATTTGGCCCCATCGGCCATAATGATAAAGAATTTTTCTTTGTGCCCCTGTAAAAAAACTGTAAGTGCCAGATTCTCCAAACTCTATACAGACTGAGTAACTGTGACCTATAACAAGTGTATAAATTTTTTGCTCAATTGAAGAAGGCGTTTAGATGCTATCGTGCTTTTCAGATTTTGGACCCATAGACCATAATGATAAAGAATTTTTCTTTGTGTCCCTGTAAAAAAACTATAAGTGCTAGATTCACCAAAATTTATAGGGTTCGTACTATGGTGACTTACAACATACGCACCAACTTTCAGCTTATTCGAACAAAGCGTTTAGACGCTAGCGTGTTCACTCACAGACAGACACACACACATACATACATCATCGTAAAAATAGTGAAAACGGACTCAGGGGACCTCGAAACGTATAGAAACATCAAAATCTCGAATTCGGATTTTTGACATGATGACAATACTTTCCTCACTATAGTGTTCGGAAAGTAAAAATGTAGAATTAGCCTTTTCAGAAATATATCTCATTATGAACAGAATTAATCATATACATATAGATAGATAGATAGATAGATGTGTTACACCAGTAAATAAAAATAAGTTCCTCAGTAATGAATGATTCAAATGAAACGGTGGGGCTTCTGATCTTTAGATCCACAACACTATAATAGTTAAGGAAATAAAGAAATTTTCCCTTTTAAAAGTTTTTTTGCAAAAACGTTATCGGTGTGAACACTAGATGGCAGCACCAAAACTCAATTTCCAAGTTAACATAATATTATAAATGTAAGAATAATAAACTACATAAATTACAAATGTAAACACAGAGTATAATCATACTCTGTGATTGTAAATATCTTGGGTAAATATGCCAATGCTGCCAATTTGTAGAGATTTTTATGTTTAATATAATCATTAAATTTTAATTGTAATATTGTCTAATCGCCTACCATATATATATATATATATATACCCTGTGGCAGAAATTTATTATGCTTTCTGCGACAAGCTTCATCAACACAAAAATTTTTCTGCAGGAATAGTTTGTGAAGTTAACATTTACGAATTCAAAATAAATTATTTTTAAATAGTAAATAATATTCAGTGTAACCAATGTATTTAAATTTTAACTCGGCACAAATGCACATATCTGCACTATTGCAAGAAAATACTTTTTTTTTTTTTTTTTTTACGAAAGGTGAAAATAAATCTATTGATCTTAATTGTTTCAGTTTTTTTGTTCACATTAATATACAATATTGTGTATAAAATATTCAATGAATTCAAACCATAAAATGTAGTAATTCATCAAAAATAATCTGCAAATTTTTTTAAGGCATTTAAATCATGAAATGTCTAAATTAAACAAATGTAACAAATACTTTTAAAATTTCATTACTTTTTTTATATTAAATATATATATTTAAATACACAAATGCACTTATTCTAATACACAAGATCCATTTTGATATTATATACAAATAGCATAAAGATGTGTATTTGAAATCTAAAAAATGTGATTTGACATTAAAGAATTCAGAATGTATAATTATACCATCATTTAAATACATAAAGTAAAATAGAATACAAGATCTAAGGAACACAATTATAGACAAAGCATAGGCGAAATAATTTCATAAAGATTGAAGCAAGTGAAATATTTCATTTTTAAGGAAATTTTGAAATGGGAAATGTAACAGATTTCATGGATGAAATCTATAATAGAAAATAATGATTACAGATGAATGAAATAAATAGGAATCAATTAAAAGTAATATTTGATATTGATATCTATGTTACCGTTAAAGCTCGAAATCCATTAATGTGCAGATTACCTAGCTAATATGCAGATTAACTAAAATGACCCGTTAAAGTGCGGAATCAAGATTTTTTCGAATTTTAACTAGGTAATCTGCACATTAACGGCTTCTGTGTCGTTAAAGTTCAAATGTTTGTTTCGAGCTTTAGTTTTTTTACATTCACTATGACGTCAAACAGTCATGTGATACAGATACGCGAATCACAGATTAGTCTGTGACGCGATTGACCTTCGAACACAAACTAAAACTTTATCCCTTCCGCTCCGCTATAATAAATAGTAAATGCAAACCGTGAAGCATTGAAGCTATGATATTAGGTTTCTTATTATGAGTATTACCAACACAAAAATTAAAGTAACATGTAAGTTATAATTGTTTTGATTTTGATTTTATTTCTTCTTTTTTTAATTCTGTCAATAGAAGTTTGATAAGGGTCTGCATTTTATTAATGAAATCTAATCTTAAATAAAAGCTCTATCTCGTAAAACTTCATTTTGAATTATGATTATTAAATTTACAGCACAGTAATTATTTCCTCTCGAAATAAAACTATTAAACCACAAATTCTAAAACTAATTTATTTTAAAATTGATTTAAATTACTATTACTTACTGGGAGAAAAAAAAAAACAAAAAAAAAACAAAAACAAAAAAAAAAACAAACAGATGTAATATTAATTTTTAACTCTGGAAAATATGGCATTATTTAATAAATACTTAACATGAAATTTTTATGCATTTTTTAGCATTTCATTACTTTTTTTTTTTTTTTTTTTTTGTTGTTGTTGTTGTTGTTGTTGTTGTTGTTTATTTCAATTTCAAGTTTCTTTTATATATTTTATATATCATAATTATATTTTTAATTTTGTTCACTTTTTCAGATAATTTCGTTGTAGTTTATCACATAAAATGTGTTAATAAAGTTTTTTTTTTTTTTTTTTTTTTTTTTTTGTAACATTAATATATTTGCTAAACTTGCACAGATATATGTATGCTGCAAAATATAGTTTAATAAAGCATTGGAAAACTGTAATTTTAATTTTCATGCTTTCTAAAATTTATTAAAGCAGTTTTAATTATTTGAAGTACTTCTTAAAAAATGTTTCTGATTTGTCTAATTTAATATTTCTTTTGCGAATTAAAAATTGGTGTATAACATTAAAAAAAAAAAATAGTAATAGTAATATAAGTGTTAATAAAACTTTTTTTTTTTAATGGTTAAATATTTTTATTTTGAAAAGAAATCGTTATTGTATTACAATTCTAACATTCATTTATCAAACAGAATTTACTGAAAGCTATTAAAGTTATTATATTTCATATTAAAAATGCATAACATCTTCAAACTTATATTGACACTTGACAGAATAAAAAAATGAAATAAATAAAACAAATATAACTTTAAAAGACATAAAAATTAAAACACATACAGATTAAAATAAGTAAAGAAAAAAAAAAAAAGAAAAGAAAACTAATTTTATTTTTCCGAATGAAAAAAAAAACAAATACAACACAGCGTGCTGTAAAATTACAACGCCAGAGATCTTATTTTCACTTTAACGAGTGCCTAGTAGGTAATGTGCAGATTATTAAGGTAATTCGCAGATTACCTAGGTAATTTGAGAAATGAAACAATTTTCCTCACTTTAACGGATTACCCTAGTTAATGTGCAGATTACCTAGCTAATCTGCAGAATAACTGATTTCTGCACTTTAGCGGTAACATCTATACGAATAAGTAAATAAAAGTAAATAAATAAAAGCATTTGCTGTTTAATTAGTATTTATTCAAAACAACTACTATTAAATAAAATTCCTTTTGCTTACAAAAAAAAAAAAAAAAAAAAAAAAAAATCAACCAAACTTTTGGTTTGATATTAATTCAAAATAACTATTTAATTTGCAATATTTCAATTACAAAAAAAAAAAAAAAAAAAAATTAAGGATTCAAATGTTCAAAAAATGAAATTAACAAGCTGTAGAAACTAACGATAAGAGTATTTTTGTAAAATAATAATTTTTTAACGACTTCATATGCTTAAACAACAAAATTTAAAGCTAAGAATTTTAATCACAATTAAAGTAATTAATGATTAGTAATGAAAAAAAAAATTAAAAAAGTTATCAATTTTATAACTTAAGATACCCATTAATATTTATTGCTAAGATCTTTTACTACACATAAAATGCTAAAAACCAATAAAGTATTTTCAAGATTAATTTCTTAATTTTCTGTTTTTTGAAGCAAGGTTTGAAGCTTCATTTATTATTTTGCGTATAACTACAAACGTTACAAATTTCCCCATAGTCTTATTTCTGTATATATTTGTGAAATGTATTGCATAGTTTTAACAAAACATTAAAATTAATGCAGCTTTTAAAAAAATACGTGTATTTACAATCGGTAACAAAAGTGTCCGAATACTCGGAAAAATTCTTATGTAAAAAAAGTACACTTCATACGGTTTTGTTAAATAAATCCTTGTCGCATCCTGTTCTTAGTCAGTGTAAGAACATGATTCGATAAGGATTTATTTAATAAAACCGTATGAAGTGTACTTTTTTTACATAGGAATTTTTGCTAGTGTTCGAATACTTTTGTTACCGACTATACTACCACGCACGTATGCACGCTTCGCATACATTAAAGAAAAAAAAAATCACTAGATTTACTAATATGTCGTGCGTAAATCAGAAAATGTATGAAAATCGGCACAGCAGCAATCACGCACTAACTTAAAAAAAAAAAGATATATATATATATATATATATATCACTGGATGCAGCTATTTTGTTATGCATGAATCTGAAAATTCATGAAATATGAAATTCGGAAAATGGTCGCAAAACCACATTCTTTCGAAAAAACATCTTTTTGCAATACAATAACAACACACGACACGAACGGCAGGCGCGACGCGAAAACAAAGTTTGGATACAGGAAAATGAAGTTCCGATGTGAAGAGGTTACCAGTGAAAAGTGTTGATACACCGAATCATATCACCGCATCACGAATCGCTAATGCATGCCGTATCAAAGCTAACCCAAGTGAGTTACATCCGCTCTATCTCCTCTTTTTATTCCATTCTTTGATTTTCTTTTGGTCTCTCTCTCTGTCTCTCTCTCTTTTTTTTTTTTTTTAACACAATGGCAAAATTTATTTGAGTTAAGTAAAATCTTTCTGCAAGAACATTTCTGTTTCTGCGACATTGTCGCCGTGTCGCCGTGTTTCTGCCACGGGGTATATATATATATATATATGTGTATATATATATATATGCATCAAACATTATTCTTCAAAATTAATGGTAATTATCAAATAAACAAGTCCATAGAAGTTGGCAATACTGGGATGTTGGAGGAATAAAAGTGCATTCACATTTGCTTTTTTTCCATATTTAATATTACAATTTATTTTTTTCTTGAAAACTTTTTCTGTCATGTTGATTGCACACAAAAAGAAAAAAAAAAAAAAAAAATGGTCTTAGAATGATTGAATTTTTTCTTGAGTTTGAAAGGCTTGAGTTGTAGTTGTAAGAATATGTTCAAATGACTGATAAAGAAAAAAAAAAAAAAAAAAAAAAAGAAAAAGGCCGTTGTAGACCAAAAATTACAGGTGTGTGTTTGATGTGTATGAGGTTGGTTGATTGACACGATGCGCGGGATGCTATTTGTGTGCATCTTGTGAAGAAGTAAGTCCTAGTCCATGAAGCCCCTCTATCTATGTCCTAGTCAGTGTTCTCGCGTGTTTCGCAGAAGATTACGGAAGAAACGTGTGTGTGTGTATGTATGTGGAGAATCTTCTGGCTATTATATCTCCGTAACAAATAAAGATAGAACTACGAAACTTTAGAATTGAGACAGGTCTAGTGCACAGATGAATTTTCCAAATTTTGGTGAAAATTGGAAAATGGCTCTAACGATTTTCTTCAAAGTTGCTATATAACTTTATCAAATGTCTTTTCGAATGATATCATATAGTTGATTATAGTTCATGAAAACTGATAGGCGTTCCTGTATAAATAGATCAATTTCAGGTCTCGCAAGGGCATTCCTTTGAAAACGGCTCTACGGAGTTTTTTCAAACTCGCCATAATAACTCTTTTTTAGATACCCTTTCGTGTGCAATTATTGTTTTCCAGACGATAATTGAGTATGCCAAGTTTTGGTAAAAGTTGTTATCTCAAAAACGGCTCTAACGATTTTCTTGAAAATTGTTACATAAATCCATTTTAGATAGCCTTTCTCATGTATTACGTGGCTATTACAGGAAAATTAACAGTCATCTTGCTTAGGTAGGTCAGTTTCAGATCTTGGAAATTGGTGTTTCAAAAAATAATTCTACATTTTGTTTTCTTATTTTTTAACTCGCTATGTAAACTTTCTTTTATATGTGTTTACACGTTTATTAAATTTCTCTTACCGGATATATTTTAAGTTTATACTTCGTTAGGTCAATTTTATGTCTTTTCTGATCGCATCTCCAAAAAATGCATGTAATATCAGATTTTTTTTTAATTATTATTTTCTTAAATATTCAGTAGAAGTAAGTATTGGATTCGTAAAAATTTTCTACTTTCAGTTTTCGATGGACTTACATTTTTTGAGATGTCCTGAACACAATTTGACCGCTTTTTAGATATTATCCATCTGCCTGTATGTACATTTTTTTCTTTCAGCTCTTATTGAAGCACTAATGCACAGAACTTCTCCAAAAGTTATAGATTGCTCAACTTTAACATAAATTGATGCCCCTTAACTTTTCATGTATATCGCTCAACAGGTGGTGATGACGTTAAGTTTTTTTTTTTTTTTTTTTTTTTTTTTTTTAATAACTCTTTCCAAAAAAATCCCTTTTCGGCAAGCTTAAAGGCAAAGGTAGATTCCTTTACGTTGTATTGAATTACAATTTCAACGTCCAATTATATCATTAACATTAACATTAGTTAACATTGGACAATTTGGGCACCATTAAATTTCAATGTTAATTGTTACGAATTTAGTAAATTGTATGATTTGGCGAGATTTTGGCGACAAAATTTGCGACTTAGCAATGAAATTTGTGATTTGGCGGCAAAATTTGATAGCTGACGACGAAATTCGTTCATTCACGACATAATTTGACGAGCTTGGCGATGGAGAATTGCAGCTTTGGCGTCATTATATTTCCTTCTCACGCGAAAACCTAAAATCTCTTCACAGATCAATATCTTGTTTCCAACAACATAAAAAGTCAAAGAAAGCTGTAACGTATTATTCTCAATTTCAATCGTAAATTTTAAATTCTTCCTAAGCCGGCGTTCTAAACTATTCACCACAAACTATATTTTTATTAAGACTGACATATTATTTTAATTTTATAATTTTAAATGATTAATTAAAGCGGTTATCATGCTTTTTATTTTTTCAGTGATCTTTTTACTTTCTTCTATATGTAATATAGAGAAAGTATTGGATTCGCGAAAATTTTCGACCTCCGTTTTTTGACGGATCTACACGTTTTGGGATGTCCTGAACACGAATTGATAGTTTTTAGAAAATGTCTGTCTGTCTGTCTGTCTGTCAGTCTGTCTGACTGTCTGTCTGTGGTTTAGTGTTTTCACCGTATCTCACGAACCAATGAATGAAATTCATCCAAACTTGGTATATAGTTGGACCCTGGCGGGGCATTGTGCTGATTAGATTTTGGGATCAATAGCTCATCAGGTGGCGCTGTGATCGCATTTTATGTAAATTTTTAACATGGCAGTATAGGACAAATTTTCGTATTTTTCACCGTATCTCACGAACCAATGAATGAAAGTCAACCAAACTTGGTATATAGTTGGAACCTGACGGGGCAAGGTGCTGATTAGATTTTGGGATCAATCGTCCGGCAGGTGGCGCTGTAATCGCAAAATTTCGTATTTTTCACCGTATCTCACGAACCGATGAATGAAATTGAACCAAACTTGGTGTATAGTTGGACCCTGACATGGAAAGTGTCTGATTAGATTCGGGGATCAATCGCCCAGCAGATGGCGCTGTGATCGCATTTTATGTAAACTTTTAACATGGCAGAATAGGACAAAATTTCGTATAAATGTACATAATGAGCGTTATTTTAAACTTGTGATTGTAAAATTAATATGAATTATTGATAATTGTAGTAGTTAACTATGAAAAAAATTTTGTGCATGTGGGGGCACCGGTTCCCCCCCTGGGTAAATTTTCAAGATGGGTATCTTTCGAAAGATCTCGTCAATACCTTTAAAACGAATGGTTGAACTATAAATCTGTGACAATTTGAAACAAAGTTATCGATTTTTTTACTTTTAACAAAAAAAAACTTAGAAAAAAAATCGTATTTTTTTTTTTTTTTTTTTTTTTTTGCGTTATTTTAAACTTGTGATTGTAAAATTAATATGAATTATTGATAATAGTAGTAGTTAACTACGAAAAAAATTTTGTGCATGTGGGGGCACCGGTTCCCCCCCTGGGGGAAAGTACCCCCCCGGGGGGGTAAATTTTCAAGATGGGTATCTTTCGAAAGATCTCGTCAATACCTATATAAATCTGAACTATAAATCTGTGATAATTTAAAACAAAGTTATCGATTTTTTTTTTACTTTTAACAAAAAAAAAAAAAAAAAAAAAAAAAAAAAATCGGATTTTTTTTTTTAAATATTGTTACTGATTGAATACGTATATAGGAAAATATAGAAGAAAGTCTTGTGGTGGCCACAACATACTAGTTTATTATCGTTTGCACGTGACGTAAGCATCAGATTATAAACTTAAGGAATTAAAGCTATAGAAAAAGATACATACATACAACATATACTTAGTCAATGGCTTGGTTCCCACACATTGCATTATTTACGTCGCTATACTGTTTTTAAGAAATTTAATTATAAACTACTACTATTCATTCTACTTAAATTTTTAGGCTAGATTTATTGGTCAGTAAATGATTCAATTTTTTAAAATCCAAGTTCATAATCATTCAACCAATAGAGCATTTCCTCGTGACGTCATGTGGTTGGCAAAAAAAGCGCGCTCGACTTTCCCGCGCCCCGCCCACTATTGATTTTCCGTTGGTAGTAATCAAGTAATCGCCATCGCTATGCTTTTCCCAAGCCTTTTTGCCAACCACTCATAAAAGTTGAGATGTTTGTTTACAAACTAGGAACTGCCCTGTAGAAGCCATAAAAATATACAATTTGGTGACAAAACTTGCGATTTAGCAATGAAATTTGTGATTTGGCGGCAAAATTTGATAGTTGACGAGGAAATTTTAGACTTTGCGACGAAATTCGTTATTTGATGACAAAATTTGGCGAAGTTGGCGATAAAAAATAGCAGCTTTGACGTCATTATATTTTCTTCCCATGCAGAAACCTCATATCTCTTCACAGACCAATGTCTTGTTTCCACAAGATAAAAAATCAAAGGAAGGCTGTAACGTATTACTCTCAATTTCAATCGTAAATTTTAAATTCTTGCGTAAATCGGCGTTCTAATCTAAACTATTCACTAAACGACATTTTTACCAAGACTAACGTATTATTTTAATTTTACATTTTTAAATGATTAATTAAAGCTGTTACCATGGCTTTTATATTTTCAGTGATCGTTTTTATTATCGTTTGCACGTGACGTAAGCATCAGATTATAAATTTAAGGAATTAAAGCTATAGAAAAAGTCGATTTCAGCACGAAAAATCACTTTTTAACATGTAACTTTTAAGCAATTGAAGCTATCGAAAAAGTTTAAATACAAAAGTTGTTCTTTAGGGTAAAGCGGTAATTTGCCTGATTTGAAGTATTTTCCTATTTTCAATATTAAAGAAATTATGGGCAAATGAATATTACCACCCCCCACCATTTCCACCCCCTTTGAGCTGGATGCCCCATCTACGAACTCGACCGAGATTTTTACTGTCCTGACAACATATCCCAAGTTGGTTAAATTTAAATAATTCACAACTTAACATGGGAAAAAGCGTTATACATATATATATATACCTATATATATATATATATATATATATATATATATATATATATATATATAAACTTTTGAACGGAGGGTGGTTTTGGGTTCTAGGGGTCATGATCGGTGAAGATATGAAGAAATTTTCCAGAAGTCGTGTCATGAGAACCATTGCAATAGGTAGATCTCCTATAAGGAATCTACCTAAAAGTTGAAAAGCGTTCTGTCTGTCTGTCTGCACTCTAACTTGCGTAAATATTCATAGAATTCCTTGAAACTGATACATGTCATTCAAGTTGTCCCATTGAAAATGCGATAAATACCACTACTGGTTTGTGTACAGGGACAACCATACGAATTCCAAAGCATCACGTTCTATGAAAGATATTCCTATAAACTATATTTCAGTGCCTTTATTTTGCACAAATCAGAAATTGACATTTATTATTCATATGCACTAACGAAAAAAAAAATTTTTTTAATGGAATAAAATATGATTAGCATAAAGATTTACAGGGCCACACAAAAATATTCAGGTGCATTAAGGGCTATAATCGAAATTGGTGCAATTGTGTTTTCGGTTTTATTAAGCGGTTTCCACACTTTCTAACGTGTAAGAGTGTTTATGATTTGAATTAGTTTGTCTGTCTGTATTTCTGTCTGTCTGTCCGCCTCTAGTCCGTCGTAAATGTTTTCAAAATTTCCTCAAAATGATGTATGTTATTCGAGTTTACAATGGCACGTTCCCAATTTAAAATGGTATATAAATTGCACAACTGGTTTGTGCTCAGAGACTCCCAAAAGAATGCCAATGCACTGCGTTATATGAGAAGCATTTTTATAGAGATTTATTTCGTTTTCAACAGCTCCAAAATCACATATGCACTAAGAAAAGTGCATAATCTACCTCGATTTTACAAATTCAATAGTACGTACAATTTTTCCCTGTCGGCGACTTTTGGTACTATTTTTTTTTTCTTTACAGAAATCCTTTCCATTGTATTCTACAGTCTGTAGATGAATTTTGGTTTCATTTGGTTCGTTATTTTTGCTGAGAAATGCGTCTAAACAGTGATGCCTCCAAATAGTGGAAATTATTTTATGGCAACTCTGTACAACAAACCCAAAAGCCTAAAAAAACAAAAAACAAACAAACCAAAAAAAACTCCTTTGGATTTTTAAGAATTCACCCTCCCCCTCGCTCCTGAGGAGGTGGTGGAGCAGAAACGTGTGCCTTCATCAACCTCCTCTCTCTAAACAAACAAACAAACAAACAAAAAAAAAAAAAAAAAAAAAAAAATTGGTTTTCTGTAACATTACCGCTTTTGGATGTGACAAATATGAATACATAAAAAACAATTTCAAGATTTTCACTAATTTTTCCCTAAAGAAGTTGGGGGCTAAACATGTTTGTACTTAAAGAAACATGTTTGTACTCTTTGTATCTTAAAGAAAAAAAAATATCCGTAAGATTGTTTTGCTGAAAATTTAATAGAAATGAATGATTGAAAACCAATTTTCGGAATTTAAAAAATATCCGTCCTTCAGATGGGGTGGGTTGAAAAGGTTTTTATTTTTATTTTTTCCACATATTCCTTCACCTTTCAAAAGAAAAGAAAAAAGAAAAAATTAAATATGCAAAAGCTCTTTGCTGCTTTAAAACCCAAGAAAACCCGAGTACCTAAAAATCAATTTCTGAAATTTCAGAAAATTGTCCCCGAGGGTGGGAATGGGAAAACAATTTTTTTTTCACATTTCCCTTCATATCTCAATGAAAAGAAACAAATATCGTTTAAAATTTAATGAAAACGAATATCTATAAAACAATTTCAGGTATTTCATAAATTCTAGGCGGAAAGGGGGCAAAACGGTTTTTTTACGATAAACCTTGATATCCCAAAATAAGTAACAATAATTAAAAAATATCCGTAATATTGTTGCTTTAAAACGTATTAAATATACCCGTAAAATCATATAAGAAATTTGCCCCCCTCACCAGGATTGCCAAATTTGGCCTTTTTTTTTTTTTTTTTTTTTTATTCTATAGTCACCAAAATTTTTTATTTGTAACGTTTGACTAATCACTTCGAAGATTAAGTCTATTATGTATATCAAATGTCACTTCTCAAAATTATTGGTGACTATTGAATTAAAAAAAAACCGCCAAATTTGGCAACCCTGCCCCTCATCCCACAAGCACCACCTAGCTGTTTAAAATTATATGTATAAATATTAAAATTTTGGTGAATTTTCAAGACTTGATCATTTGAGTTATTATGTATGTATTAACTACACAACTAACTTATGGTCTTTATACATATATTGACAAATTCCGCCGTCGTATTATATATAGCCTAAGTATCATATGACATATACTATACCTGGAAGGCTCTGATAATGAATGTATCACCAATGAATACATTGATTTCACTACTGCTTATATAATATTAATTAATTAATTAAGATGATCATTCACATGAACATATTACATTGAACACGAGCACATTTATTTCATATTATATGTAAAGATTTATTAGTGAATCGAGTCACAACGGGCATTGTAAATTACGATTACATACCTCACTTGTAGAATTTGACCGATGAGACTCCAAAATCCTGATGTATTAGTCTGATGCGTATTGGAATTAGGTAGGTTTGTTAATATTGCTAAAATATGAAAAGAACAATCACGTGGTTGACATAGATTATATGAAATACTTTTCAAATATTCTTGTTTAAAAGTCAATATAGTGTAGGTGTTTCAGTAATTGACATCTATCCCGAAATACTTAATAAATAAGAAAAATAATAAAATAATATATTTTACATATAAGGATTTTAACATTTTATGTCAAACACTGGAGCATTGGGTGCTAATAACTGGTAAAATGAATAACTAGAAGTGTCAAACACTGGAACATAGGGAGCCAATTACTAATAAAAGGGAAAACTGGCAGTGTCAATTACTGGAACATTGGTGTCAAATAAAAATTCATTAAAAAAATAACAATTGTTATCAAATGTATATATTTTAACATATATGTGGTTCTGAATGTCTTTCATGCCATATGTACTAACTTCAGATTTCTAAAAATATTTGCTGATGACTAGAACATTAAAAACATCAGAGATTGCTCTAAAAGTGTCAATCACTGGTGCACTTACCCTATTTTACTTTCGGGATGTTTTAACATAACTGGAAATGCATTTCGAGCAATATCCACTTATATCATGTAATGTATCTAAATATTTTACTTTCTGTTTAACTCTAAGCAAATCTTTATCTCTGTCATTACTGCTAAATATATTGCTGTATGCTATCGGAAATAGCGGAAGCCGGGGTAATAAGAGACAAAAATATTAATAAAATCTATACCATTAATCTAAATAACTTGAAATAAATGTCTCGTATTAATTTCATTAAATGAACTCCACTTGATTTTTTAGGTGATCTTTGAACTTAAATTTTTTGTTAAATTTTCTTTTTAAATTTTCATTAAATCCTTGTCTCTAATAACCCCACGCGGGGTAATAAGAGACTAGGCTTGTAACTGTCCAGATATAGCAATGTAAAATCACGTGGGGTAATAAAAGACATCTGGAAACAATTCTGAATCAGCCAATAGTTTTTAATTTTTATTATTTGCATCCATTCAAAAAATATGTTTTCTCGAAATCCAAAACATCAATATAATTTTTTAAATGGGCAGAAAATATTTTACGCATTTTCTAAATTGTAGTCGAAAATAGGCCAAAAAAAAAAAAAATTATCTTTGAAGTGTATACAAGCGAACAAAATGTTATAAAAGATTTTTCTAGTAATTATAAATGAACTTATTTATTATGTAATGAAGTATTAATGACTAAATACTAACTTATACACATTCGAAACATAAATTTACATAATCGTAACAACTAAATATGGTCTAGCCTAATGAGTAAAACTGCTTTGTGATTTAAAGTGAAAAAAAAAAAATGTGTTTTTGGTAAACTTAAACTAGACCTAACACTAGGTAAACTCTTCGTAAACTAGTCAGGCAGAATTAACAGGAAC